>OY288241.1:7900000-9100000 GCA_958450325.1 Agrostemma githago | reverse complement strand
AACCTTCTTGAGCTTGCATCTTATATTTGCTGTTGTGTTAGGAATAGTTGAAAGCCAGATGGTATGTCAATTGATACTATGACATAGTGCTAAATAGGTAGTTTTAACAACTTTTGAGCTTGTCGCCAACAACCTTAGATGTGAGCATCTGATACTGCCCTATCCCCCTCACTTGAGGTTGATTCATTTAACTGATACCCATCCGTTCTGGTCCAGGTTATTTGTGAATTTATTGGTAACAATCAAATTTCTCCTGCTGAAACTTACAGGATTCGAGAGTTCAGTGAATGGGCTCAGTGTCTTGTGCTTGAGTTGGTTGCGAAGTATGTGCCTTCTGATAACAGCGAAGTGTTTGACATTATGAATCTCCTTGAGGATAGGCTTCAGCATGCTAACGGTGCAGTTGTTTTAGCAACTATCAAGGTGTTTATGCAGTTAACCTTATCGATGACTGAGGTTCATCAGCAGGTACCTCTCTTCCTTTAAAAGTCGTATTTGCTCAGACATTTTTATCACTTTGAAAGCGTAAGTGTGTGTAGGCAGCATTTTTCTCTATATTAATCAACTTAAATGTTAGAGAGAAATGTGTCTATAACTCAGTTCCAAAGTCAGGCGGTTCTATGTTCCTTACTACCTTTCATGACTTTGTTTCTTATGTAATTATTTATTCCAATTCCTTTTGTTGTCAGAATTTACAATTGTTGGTTGTGAAATGATTGTTTGACTGCTGAATCCTCATCAGCTGTTTAGGGTTTTGTTAGTTTACAACTTGAATAATAGGAACCTTTAAGCTTTATTCTGCACAGCTGTCCTCTTACTGTGTTTTTTGTATTTACTTTGATTGTGATCTATCTTCATGTGGTATAGCTGGTATTTGTGTGAACAGTTATTCTCACCTAGCTATATTTCTTGCATCTATGGGAATTGGGACGAGGCATTGTCAATGATGTGAAGTTATGTCATGAATTACGAGTCTTCTTGGTTTTTTACTGTTTCCATCTATGAATCATGAGTGTTTTTTTGTCTGAAAGTCTTTATTTGTCGTTTGTGGATTGTTTGATATA
The DNA here is from genome assembly GCA_958450325.1 of Agrostemma githago. Taxonomy (NCBI): domain Eukaryota; kingdom Viridiplantae; phylum Streptophyta; class Magnoliopsida; order Caryophyllales; family Caryophyllaceae; genus Agrostemma; species Agrostemma githago. The sequence goes on along the minus strand of OY288241.1, from coordinate 9,098,936 downwards.
CTCCCTCTATTCATATGCAAGAGTCCCATTGACGTTTTGAATACTCCCTCCATCTTGAATTAGCCCCGTTTCCGAATTTTTGTGAGGGGAAAAGTGGACCCATGGGGCTCATTCAAGAAGGAGGGAGTACTCTTCACAATTAAGGAGAATCTTCAATGTTCCAGACAATCTATAAGAGAAAATATAGTCATGTGGGATATTGTTTGATTCGGTTTTATGAATATATTAAGAATATTAAATTTTTATACTTTATAAATGTGTAGCTAAAGATATTGTTGTTTGAAAAAGTGCATTGGCATATGTGCCTAAAACAAATGAGATTGTTGGGTATGAATGGAGGTGAGTATTATTTAGTGGGTGACCTAAAGAGTAACACTAGAATGTTTCCTAGGATCCCTTTTTTTGGATCTTCTACAAAGTTGTATTTCTGAGTTTGTAAGTGATAGTAACAAATTGACTTCGTACTGAAGTTCCATTCAAATTTGTTATTGTGGTATGTTAACGTGGCTCTTTCCTCTTACTTTTAAGGTGTGATTGGATTCAAGGCTTGGAAGGAAAGGAAAGGGGAGGGGAATAGGATGGATGTACCACCCTATGGTTAGTTAGCAGAATGAGTGTGGGAGGATTTGGAGGGAAGGAAAAATGGATCCCTCCATTTCCCTTCTCAAAGGCAAATTAAAATCCCTTCAACAATGAATAGATTGAGGGAAAATTCACTTCGTCCATCCCCTCTCTCCTTCTCTTCCATCTCTTTTCCTTCCCTCCCTCCCTCCCTCCCCTTTTTGTATCCCCCTTAAAGGGAGCCACGTTCATGAATGATTTCAATAGTTTGTTCAATTGCTATTTTTTCAGGTGTACGAACGTATTAAAGCACCACTTATTACTCTGATGAGCACCGGGAGTCCTGAATTGTCCTATGCAGTTTTAAGTCATCTTCATTTGTTAGTGATGCGTGCACCAATGCTATTTACGTCAGATTACAAACATTTTTATTGCCACTACAATGAACCACCTTATGTAAAGAAGTTGAAGCTTGATATGCTTACTGCAGTTGCTAATGAGGATAATACTTTTGAGATCGGTAGGATTTTTATATTCTCTTTTGAAAACCGTCTTTGCTGATTGACAACAGTAGTAATTTCAAATTCAAATTAATTGTTCTTGTGATTTTGAGTACAAATCAGTGACGGAGCTATGTGAGTACGTTGCCAATGTTGACATTCCTATTGCACGTGAATCAATCCGTGCCGTCGGAAAGATAGCTCTTCAACAGTATGATGTGAATGCAATCGTTGACAGGCTGCTTCAGTTTCTGGAGATGGAGAAAGATCATGTGACTGCCGAGACTCTTGTGAGTTCAACCATTTGCTTTATATCTCTTCCTGTACTCTTTACCAGTTAAAAATAAGAGAGTAAAAAAAGTGTATCTACCTGAGTTCCTTTACTTTTGTTTTTGTTGCTACAGAGAGAAAGGATCACATTCCAATATTCTATACTCTTGTATTTCGACTTGTTCCCGGATTCCTTATGGGGCAGAGTCACATGTTTGTTCGTATTTCCTTATTTAGATGATGCATTACACCCCTTCCTCTTCACCTTCTTGATGTTGAGATACCTCGTCCGTTTCACCTGAAATAAGCTAGCCACTCTTGAAGACACCCGATCTCTTCTAAAACTTATTCCACCACCCTAAGCATCTACAAACCCTCGGAAGTTCATTACCCACCCCCTGAAAACTCGTCCTCTTCCAAGTGTTTTCATGAGTAGTGGGCGGAGGATGAGTTTTCAATTTTCAAGTGCTGGGGTGTTCTAAGGTTGTTGGGTGTGTGGAACATGGAATGGGTTTTCAAGGGTTTTAAGTTAGGTGTGTTGCAAGGTGGGGATGATTTTTTAAGGAAGTGGTGGTTTGTGAGGGCTCAACTGGTTTCATGGGTGCTCTTGGGAGTGGGTGGTGGTGTGGTTTGAGGTCACTTTGTTGTGGTGTAGGTGGTAGGGGAGGAAATTAGGTGGTTTTCAGCTGGGTTGGTTGTGGCTGGAGATGAGTTCCATTGGTTTGGGGCTGGTTCTGGTAGTTTTGGGTTAATTTGGTGGTGGGAGGGATTGAGTCGAGACTGAGTGAGTGAGTGAGGTTTGAGTTATTGGTGAAAGAAGATGGTGGATAATAATGTGAGTAGTATTTGTGGACCATCTTAACCAAAACCTTAAGGTGATGGTTAAGGCCCAATAAATGATCCTTATACCTTAACACACCCCGTGACACAGAAGTTCCTAAGCATCAATACGTGGATAAATGTTTCACGCGGAGGCCTGTAGGCGTCACAGTTCAGGCTGTGCGGGTGAACTAGGCCTCCAAAATTTAGGCCCAAGATCAGGAGAAACACATCCGCAGCAGTGTACTAGTAATCAGGCATAAATTTGTATTACTCCAAGTTTCCAAGCATAATTTCTCCTTCCTCAAATGACTTTTGGATTCCCACAACCTAGTAATTAATCTACTAATTTTCTCCAAATCTCCATGATTTTTAATTTCACTGTAAGTTCTGACCTCTCAATTTCTCACAATTACAAAACAAATACTCATAGGAACTACTTTAGTTTCGAATTGATAAATATCTATTTCCCTAGATTTCGGACTCAGAATTTGATTTTTTTTGTGTGTTACTGGCCTTATGTGATTTACTTGGACAGTTGGCATTTCTCCTAGATTTGGTAAAATTTTCATTTTTTTCACTTTTTAATTTGCACTTTAGGTGGGTTTATGGGTTGGAGTTCGTCTATTTATCTTCTTAATTATCTTCTTAATTACATTGTTTTAATGCTTATTTATTCTGCTAAGAACTGCAACTTTAATTAATTACTTAATTTATTTATTTTTCATTCGCGGGTTTCCATGATCAAAGGTCACATTAATTTGTTGTTTGGTTCTTCTTGCAATTTGTCAATTTTTACTTTGATACTTTGATTGTTTATTCAATAACTTCAGTGGGTCTTAAATTTTTCTCTATTTTTGTGGTTTGCTTTTTAATTGATTTATTTGGTTTGTGGCATGGTTCTTTATAAATACTATTTAATATATCGTTATTTATAACTAATGACATTAGGTTGATTTGCACGCCCAAATTATTCATATGAGATGATTAGTTTGGTGGCTTTATTATGGAAGTTAGATCGAAATATATATGTACTTATTTGATACAGAGTATTAAATTTGATAGACTATACATTGATGATATGGGTATGTGACGGTGGCAAAGAGAAGTTGATCGAAATATCAAAGTTGAAGTTGTTAAATGATTCAGCAATTTTTTTAAATGAACAAAAAAATAAGTTGCTTATTTCTCGATAAAATTTTACTCCTACTTTGTAATTTCTTGGGCCTCATTTTTTCTGGAGCCCCGGGCCTCAAATTGCTTTAAGATGCCCCTGCGTCAAATATGGATAAACATAGGACAATGTCAATTGTGTGGCAAGGGGTCTCACGGGAATCGAGCTTGGGGTTTCATGGTCCATACGATATTAGAGGACCATCTTAACCAAAACCTTAAGATGATGATTGTGACCCTTGGTCGTTATACCTTAACAAGTAGAAAGGTTAACGTGTTATCTTTCTTAATGGGTATTCCAAAGAAAAGGGAGCATGAGTTAAATTGGAGGGAGTATGAATGCATATTCATCATTATCAGTTATCCAAATCTCGCTTCGAATGATGTAGTATATTCTAACTTGTAAGACTACTTTTGTCTAAATGTATGATATTGTATTTGAATACAACGATTGGAAAACATTTGTCTTTGTACTTAATGACTTTGGAATTGTGTCTGTAGGTCCTCATTAAAGATTTGCTGCGTAAATATCCACAATGGAGCCATGATTGTATTGCAGTTGTTGGAAATATCAGTAGTAAGAATGTCCAAGAACCAAAAGCGAAGGCAGCACTAATTTGGATGCTTGGCGAGTATGCTCAGGACATGGCAGATGCTCCATATACGTTAGAGAGCTTCATTGAGAATTGGGAAGAAGAGGATTCTGCGGAGGTAAGGATGTTGCAAAATTTAACATTGTCTTCACTGGCAATATTGTTTTTATTAGCACTCTAGATTTTTTTTGTTCTTTCCCCCTTTTCTCCGTTGTGACTCCTGATGCTCCAAGTTTACTCAGAATAATTGTCGTGGTTAACTAATCTTAAATAACATTAAGGTGCCCTTTTTTCACGTAATTGGAGGAAAAGTAAGCGGCGTTACTCGCCTAAACCTAGTATAGATTTTAGTTTTTTAGAGAAACATGAGAGAGAAACCCTAGAAAAACCTTTCTTGTTTTCAGTAATGGCTAGTTCCAAGAAAGATAGATCTAGAATTAATAATTCACGTAAATATCAAAATAATAATAAATTCTTTAATAACTCAAAAAATACTAGTTTTACGTCAAATAGTAAAAAACAAAGTGAGAAGAGGCTTCCATCGGCTATTGGCAAAGAACAAGTTTAGTATTAGTCGGATGAGCTGATTGAAGATATCTTGGATTTTGATGGTGATGAATCTGACCATTTCACGCATCATGAGACAATGGTTCAGCAAAAGGAGGCAACACCGGTATGGCAAGAAGTGTCGCTCAGAAGAAAAAGTGGGGAGGATGCTGGTGGATTACATCTAACTCACGATGATGTGAATGAGGAACTGGATTTCTGGGCAAATTCTAGTCTATTACGTATTGGGTGCGAATCCTCCATGGTATGTCGTGGGTGGATTCTTGAGGAGGCTATGGAATGAGAAGGAAATAGAGAAAATATCGTTTAAGCCAAATGGAGTTTGCCTTGTCAAATTTAAAATTGAAGAGACAATGAAGCAAGTTTTACAACAAGGCCATTTGTGTTTTTATAGTAAGCCATTAATTATTAAGAAATGGACGACAACGTGTAAACTTGAAAAAGAGGGGAGTAAGAAAGTACCCATTTGGATTAGAGTGCATGGATTGAATCTCAAATTCTGGGGGACCGCGTTACTTAAGATAGCCGGACTCATAGCCTCATAGGAAAGCCCATACAACCTGATGTGGCTACAAAAGAGAAGAATTGTCTTGGATATGCCCAAGTCATGGTGGAGGCAAAATTCGGGGAATCATTGGCTGGTACTATATCCTTCCATGATGAGCTTGATATGTTTCACAAACTTAATGTGCATTATGAATGAAAGCCTTGCGAATGTACTACGGAGTATTTGTCAAGGAATTGGCCATGAGACCAAGGATTGTAGGACATGGATATATTAGGACCTGTTTACTCCAATGCCCACCCAGGGATTGATTAGCTCCACACCTAGAATCATTACTCGAGCGTCACAAGAGCAGAGAGGGGGATTTAGAGTACTTAACTAGGTATTCGTCAAGGAGATCCAATGTCGCCGTTAATCGTACAATATGTCTGGAGTACTTAACTAGGTTACTTGATGTTACAACCAACTATGGAGGCTTTAAGTATCATCCTTTGTGCAGAACTGTGAAATTAAATCATTTGTGCTTTGCAGATGACATTCTTCTTGTCTGTAGAGGAGATGTCATGTTTGTGAGTGTCATGATCAAATCCTTTCACACTTTTCTCAAGCTTCTGGGCTCAGTATCAATTCTGGGAAGTCAGAACTGCTTATGAATGGAGTTCAGAATGATGTGGCTGGTCAGTTGGTCTGTATTACTGGGTTTAGCCAAGGCACCTTCCCATTTAGGTACCTTGGAATTCCCATATCATATAAAAGAGTTGATGTTGGGGACTGAATAGTTTGATTGAGAATGGGGATCAAGAAAGCTCAATTATGCAGGACGTCTGGTTTTGGTGAAATCTGTCTTGTCTCAAATCTATTTTTTTTTTCTTGATTTCTCAAATTTATTCTTATTGGTCGAGAATTTTTATCATTCCTAGTGGTGTGATAAAGAGGACTAATGCCATTTGTAGGAATTACTTCTGGGCTGGACAAGCCCAATATGAAAGATGTCCTCTAGTTGATTTTAGCACTTGTTGTAGGGAGGGCTAGGCATTATTGATGGAGTAAATTGGAGTAAAGCGATAATAAGCAAATACACTTGGTGGCTTGCAAGAAAGGCCGATCATTTATGGGTAAGATGGCATTCCATTTACTTAAAAGGGCAACAATGTTTTGATTATCATCCCCCACGACATAGTAGCTGGACTTGGCGTAAGATATGCCAAATCAAAGAAGTTGTCAAGGGTTGTTACATTAACAATGGGTGGCTCAAACTTGGTGGCCAATACACAATTACTGATGGATATAAATGGCTACAAGGTGAACATTTAAGAGTGGATTGGCATGCTGTAGTCTGGAATAGGATGAACATTCACAAACAATCCTTCATAGTGTGGCTATATGTGTAGCAAAGGTTACTGATTGGACATATTGCTGAGGTTTGGCATGGCTATTGATGCGATGTGCATTCTCTGCGGAAAAGACAATGAAAATCATGTGCATCTATTCTTCTAGTGCAGGTTTAGTAGTCAGTGCAGGATACTGATACTGTGTAGGGATAGATTTCCTGGAGGATCAGATTGTGCAGTGGTGTAGCAAATGGAAGCACAAATCGTTAATGTGGAAGTATACCTTAATCTATTCTATTTGGTTTGAAAGAAACAGATGCAGATCCGAGTTGTGTGTTCACAGGCCGGCTATTGTTTTGCAGACGATCAAGCAGCAAATTAGAGCATTAAGTAAGAGGAAGAGCTGTCGAGTACCTACGAATATTGAGAACAGGTTACTTGAGAGAATTAATAGCTAGAACGAACAGGATGTGTATGCTTGGTCTAATTCCTTTGTTTTAATTGTGAGTCAGGGTTTGTAAGAGAAAATGAGCTTGATATTTTTCGAATATATTACTCCCTCCGTTCAAGTCGAACCTTCTCTTTTGCTTTTTGCACAAGTTCTAAGAAATTGATTGTTTATTATTAAAGGTACAAATGGGTAAAGGTTAAGTATTTGTTTAATATTAAATGTAGGATAGATAGGGGCATTTATGTAAATATGTAAGGTTTAGAGTATTTGTTTAATATTAAAACAATGACTAAAATGGAAATGGGTAGGTTGGACTTGAACGTCCCAAAAAGGAATAAGGGAAGGTTCGACTTGAACGGAGGGAGTACATACCTTCTACCAAAAAAAAAAGTAAGCGGTGTTTGATGAGACATCATTAAATAAGAGTATATAATGAAATGTGAAGTTTGATATGGTAATTTCTTTTTGGGTCAAATACATTAGCACATCTCGTTTCTCACTCACCCAACTTACCACCCTCAGCCTCTTCCCTCACCAACCCTTCCCCAGACTCATCCAATCCTAGGCCACCCCTCTCTTCATTGCACCTCCCCAGGGGCTGTTCGTATACCCGGCTAACCGCAGCTGTCCGACTTCTCTCTGCTCTACCACCTTGCGCATCCTTCCACCATCTGATCCGATCTGACACATACCACGAATCAATATTGCTCATTACTTCTGGAGTTCCTTCTTCCCATATATTCAGCCACTCCATCTCTTCCTTTTTTCCTGCTGAGGATAGTGGGTGGTGGTTCCTTTGGTGATGGTGGCATGCGAATCATGATGGGGTTTCGTTATGGTCTCATGCAAGATATTTGAAGATAGGAAGGGCTGTGCTGAATAGGGAAAAATAGAGAACGTAGCAGCGAGCCTGCGAGTTTAGTTTTGGCAATCTGGCGGAGCTGTTGCTGGAGTTTTGTTGTTGGTGTCATATGCCGGTGGAGGTGTAGTTGGTGGTCTAAAGGAAGGTGCGTGGGGGCTTAAGGGTTATTATGTGGACTTTGTGAGAAGAAAAAGCTGACAATGGGGAGATTTGTCAATTTTAATGCTATTTTGTTTAACCGTCAATGACATTACTCCAGCCTTAACGTGACAAGGGGACCGGATATGCCAAACTTTACCTCTATGTTGAGGACACATACTCCAGTCACCAATTTATCTATAATGAAAATTGTGGTAGGTATCCTTGTCGGACTGCTACTACACAATTTAATTAGGTATTCTACTTTATTCAATTGTACACCAAACAATTCCGAGCTATGAAATATTCCTAATTGATACGGAGTAGAATTTACTCCCTCCATTCCATTCATTTCTTTACATATTCCATTTAAGATCATTCCATTCATTTCTATAAATTTCTAATTTGGTCTCCTTTTCAACTTCAAAGACAATACTATCCCATTTAATTGTGAGACCCACACTAAGCAACCCACTTGTGCAGAGGTTAAGTGGGTAAATTTATCACTTAAGCCCTCATGCTTTTGCTCTACCTATGCAAGTATGCAAAGAGCAAACAAAGAGCAAATGTATAGAAATGAATGAAATGGAGAGAGTACTTATTTTCTAATCTGTTTGTGCTGACCACTGCTGTTGGCAGGTTCGATTGCACCTTCTAACAGCAGCTATGAAATGCTTCTTTAGAAGGGCACCTGAAACTCAGAAGGCGCTTGGAGCAGCTTTGGCTGCTGGGGTTGCTGATTTTCACCAGGTTTGTTCTCTTTGTTTGTCATGAGGCAAGAAATTGATGTACTATTTAACGAAAATGTTCAGTTAAACATGCGGTTTGGGTGCAGGATGTCCATGATAGAGCTCTACTCTATTATAGGCTTCTACAGCATGGTATATCTGTGGCTGAGGAAGTGGTGAATCCTCCAAAACAAGCAGTCTCAGTCTTTGCTGATATTCAGAGCAGTGAAATCAAAGATCGCATTTTTGATGAATTTAACAGCCTATCCGTTGTGTATCAGAAGGTAACTGAGATAATTTTCTATGGCATTGTTTTTATCAATGTCATTTTAAATTGGTATGTTCAAGATTTGTACTTGTGCCTTGTTGGAAAATAGGACACGGTAACCATGTCTTAAATTTTCACTCATGAGAAGTCACACACACAGTCATATCCGAATTTGCGGCCATATCCTTTATTTTAAGCAACATAGCCTTCCTTACAAAAAAAAACAGATTTAAGTTATAAATTACGAATAATGGGACTGATATATGGATTTATGGGGGGCACTGAGAATTGAGGCTTGGCCAATTCACAATGGAGCTGTTTAATGCAAATATCATTGCTTTTGGATTATTTTTGGTAGCCGTGTATAGGCTACCAAAAAATCAAAGCTGAATATTTTTCCAAGTAGTTTCCGTTTTTATCCCTTTTTTTTGTGTGTGGTGACATAATGGGATGAAAAAGTACGTTTCGTTCACTAGTGGGTTTCCATTTTGCAGCCATCTTATATGTTCACGGACAAGGAACATCGAGGGCCATTTGAATTTTCCGATGAACTTGGGAGTTTGTCCATAGGAGCAGAATCCACTGACAATGTAATTTCTGTCCAAAGAGTAGATGCTAATGACAAGGATCTACTGCTTAGTACTGAAGAGAAGGAAGACAGCAAAGTTCCATCCAATAACGGTTCTGTTTATAGTGCGCCTGTTTATGATGCAATTTCTGGACCTTTGGTTGCTGTAGATACACAGCCAGTGGTACAAGCTCCACAGGCTAGCATGGCCATTGATGATTTACTTGGTTTGAGTATAGTACCAGCAGCGATATCTGCACCTACCCCCCTCCCTTCTCTTAAACTTAATTCAAAGGCTGCCTTAGATCCAGGGACTTTTCAGCAAAAATGGCGCCAGTTACCCATATCGACATCACAGGTTTGTGATATCTATATATATAAGAAAGGCATGGATATGCTGTATTCAAGGAAACTAATCATAATACTGTTCTTATTTTGCCATTTGTCTGATTTGTCCTCTATCCGTTGTCTATACCTTTTGCTATTTTTTAAATTGGTTGGTTGTCTGGGTAGCGTAGGGGTTGGGTAGGAGTTGGGTTGGGCAGTCCTCACTCATCAGTGGGCTGGTAATTTTTTACTTGCTTATTGGACTCTCTCTGAATGGGCGGTTAGGTCTGGGCACTATTACTATAATATTAGGGTAATGCATCATTTTTCCAATTTTTAATGGGTCAAAGATTTGTTATTCTTTGGTTTTGGTTTATGATGGAATAAAACAGATGGTCACTAAAACGACTGTTTTCTTTCTTTTTTCTGTGAAGCTACCATCATTTGATGTAGTTCTCGATGCAATAAACAGTCCCTTTATGTTGCAAACACAAGGGTAAGGCTGCTTACGTCCGACCCTGTCTTCTCTGGCAGATTAGCGCCTTTGAGGCACTAAGGAATGTTGTATTATAGTAATACATCACCCTTGGGGCTTGGGGCCTAGGGAGGACATGAGTAACTGGTATCCTCATTTATGGGGTAATAACTATCTTCTCATCATCCGTATCCCCTATCCGCTATTTTCTCTCTCTTATATTTTTTTTTAAATTTTTTTTATTCATTGCCCTTTAACAGTAACAGGGAATAACAAAGCCAGGCCTGTTCTTCCATGTAGAGTATTTAATGTTAATCTTTCTTTAGATGGAGGGATAGCTGGGATAACCTATTTTATTTTGTTTGGAAAATTGAATTAGAGGGGAATAGAGAGGAGACAGTACAAAGCAATTAAAATTATTTCGATTTATAAAGAAAAATTCCTTCCAGGCACCAACATAGGAACGATTAACATTGTTTTCTTCCCTCTTCATCGTCGGCTCCCTTTTCTTCCCTCCTTTTGTATCCGAACAAAGACTATTTTTATGATTTGCTGCGTTTTAATTTGCTTGATTATGATAGTTGTTTGGGTTTGTTATCTGGGAATTTGTTTAGGACATCCAACTGAGTCCGCAGGGAGTGGCAGCATTAACTACCCCTCAGTCTCTTCTGCGCCACATGCAAGGTCACTCCATACACTGCATTGCTTCAGGAGGTCAGTCACCCAATTTCAAGTATTTTTTCTTCGCTCAAAAAGCCGAGGATATGTCCACGTTTTTGGTTGAATGCGTCATCAGCACGTCATCTTGTAAAGCCCAAATAAAGATCAAGGCCGATGATCAAAGCACAACGAAAACCTTCTCTGATGCCTTTCAAGCAGCTTTGTCCAAATTTGGTATGCCCTGAAAGTACAGTCTCCTTATGCTTATGTTTAGGAAATGAGTTCTTATACTTATATTTCTTCCTCTATCCATGATGACTTTCTGTAGATCTAGATTGTTCATTGTTGTAAAATGTGACACAGAGATCCTTTGTTCGAGTTGTAGCTTTACATTCATCTTCAAATCGACTGTATCGTGAAACCTGTTTTATCCATATGACCCAGTGCCTCTTTTTTGGTAATCTTTTCGGCTCTTTCCAGTTGAATAAATGTGATTCAGTTTTCATTGCAAGTTTCTGTCACCGCCCTACTAAAGTGTTGACTTTTTATTTCGTTCCCTGTGAATATGTGAGTTATGATTTATTTGGAAGAGCTGAAACCTGACGAAAACATATTCAGAATTGATAAATTTTTATTGAAAATGTAAACAAGATCACAGAATATTCATTTGCTCCCTGCTAATGTTACACTCGTGAGATTTGGCTATCTGATGTGAAATGGCTGAATGGACCGTGGTAAAAGTTTTTTTTGTGCTTTTATTCTGAAATATTGTTGAAAAATAAAAATATTATCGTTTTGCGTGGGAGCTAGACTATTGCTGAAAAATGGTAGAACGTGTTTTTTTTGAAATATTGCTAAAAGAATATATATAAAAAAACGGAATTACTTTTTCATACTTGAGCATCTCTTTCACTAGGTTAAAACCCGTTGAAGAGTTTAATACGTGAAAGTTATACTCCGGGGCAAATTGAGTGTATCGATTTTTCTATTTTCTTCTTTTATATATTAATGCTATGCTAGGTTGCACGGACACGGACACGGACACGGAGACGTATCGGACACGGGACACGGCGCTCGTAAATTTGGAGGACACGGACACGGCAAAGGCAAAAAAAAACAATATATATGTTAAATTAAAGAGAATTTTAAGCTCTTTATAACAAAGATCCAAATTTTGGGCACTTATAAGCCCACAAAGTCGTAAATAACGAAATAAGTCTGGTAAACCCAAATGAGTCTTACAACTTGGTTCAAACAGAAGTCTTACAAATAAAAGTCCAAATGATTAAAAATCTTACAAAAACAACCAACAAATGTAAAGAGTTCAACATAATCAACATAATCAATCATCACCTTAAAAACTACCATCAAAGTCACCAATATCACGGGCTTCATCATCACCAAAGACCACCATTTCTATGTCGGGCTCATCAAGGGAGAGGTTCGCCACTTCAAGATTACCAATCTCATCAAGATTATCATAATCATCTCCACCAACATCCCACAACTTGGTTCTCCCCATAATGTATTCTTCACTATTTCTAGAAATCAAGCGTAAATTATTGTGAATCCTTACCAAGTCTTCCGCTCGTTTCGGAGTAAGCTTGTTTCTAGAACAAGAGTGAATAAACTTATAAATGCTCCAATTTCTTTCACTAGAAGAGGAAGAAGATGGTTGACATAATAACTTGAATGCCAAACCTTGAAGAGTAGGAGCAATAGAACCATAAGTAACCCACCAATGCTTTGGTTCCATTAGAGACATGTCATTAACACATTCTAAATCTTTAAACATATCATGTTCTCTTCTTGAAAAGATGGCATACTCGGTGTTAGCTTTTCTTCTATCGTCCGCACATGGAAAAAAAAAACTCCTAAATCAAGACAATCTTGAGTAGGAGACTTCATTATCAACATGTGGAGCAACTCGACCGGGGATCTCTTCAAGCCACTTCGGAGAATAAAACCTTGGTACAAAATGAAAAAAAAAAACATATATTATGAACTCATTTACTATATAAAAAAACAAAGATTTACTACATTTTAATTTAGGAATAGTTACCTTGGTACTAAAGAATGTGCCAAACTATGAAGAGGAGTGCTAGTTTTACTCCACCGACTTGTAAGGATGCTTTCCACCACTTTGAAAAAAACGGACTCTTCACTTAAATCCTTATGCTCATGCTTATATATAGCATCTTTCACCTTGAATGTCATAATCTCCCACCTCTCATATACCAAATGAAGCGAAGATCTATCCGTATCACAATCTCTAATCATATTGTAGATGGGACGAGTGAACTCATATTGTAGCCCGACCACGATTATCATCCCGATATGAAGTCCACGCCTCACTTATCACCATTGTTTGCAAAGTGTTCTTGAGAAGTTTCATTCTCTTCAACATGACAACAATAGAAGCAAATCTTGTCTCGGCAATGGAAAACAATTTCAAAGGAGAAAACTTATTGTAAATTGCTAACCTCATAGAATGATTCATTATGTAGTTCTTTATCATTAAAGCATCTCCATGAACTTCCGTTATCCAATGACACTCAAGATAAGTTTCTTCATTGTTAGTAGTGTTCTTAGCCGCACAAATGTTTTTCAAAGCAAAATTAAGAGTATGAACAACACAAGGTGTCCAATAGATATGTGGATATCTTCCCTCAATTAGCTCCCCTGCACCTTTACAATTACTAGCATTATCCGTTAACACTTGCACAACATTTTGATCACCAACTTCATCTATCACCTCACTTAGCAAAGAGGCAATAAACTCCTTACCCTTCACCTCACCCGAGCAATCCACCGCTTTCATGAACATAGGACCACTTTCACATGCAACCATGACATTAATCAAAGGTCTCCTTTGTGAGTCACTCCAACCATCGCTCACCACACTAACTCCCTTCTCTTTCCAAGTGTTCTTAATTGGCTCTAACAATCTTTCAACATTTTCCTTTTCTTCTTGAAGCAAGGTTGTTCTCAACTTATTATATCCCGGGGGAACATATCCCGGAATCGTACTAGAAGCGGCTAAAGAGTAAGACCTCACATAATAAGGATTTTTCGCAAGATTAAAAGGCAATCCTCCGGTGTAAAACATTCTTGCTATTTCCGCATCCAAATGATTACGATTTTGTATATTAAATGACATGGCTATGGTATTGGACTTTCTTTTCTTACCACTTGGCAAAGGTGGGTTCCTAGAGCTAACCTCGGAGGAAGAAGAAAACTCATTTGGAAAAAGAGGAATTTTGGGTTTTAAGGATGCTCTCCTTGCTTCGGCCGCTTCCTCCATTTTTTTCAATCTCAAAAAATCATCACGTCCTATCTTTTCGCAAACAGTAACTCCTTTCCCCGTAGTGGACAACAAATGAGCTTTCACTCTAGTATAAGTGCCCTTCTTTATCAGTTTACAAAAGTGACATTTCCATTCCAAATTACCCCCACCTTCCGATACTTTCGCCAATTTATCAACAAATTTCCACAAAGGAGTATCATCAATTGAATCACTTTGAACACTAGCACTAGAATCCATAACTTTCACCTAGAATATTTTCACAATAAGACATGTTAGGCCAATCTTTAGGTAAAAATTGTGAACTCAACTCAGTACATCAATAATTGTGAACCCAACTCAGTACATCACAAATCATATACAATAATCACAAATTCTTATACTATGTTAAAATACAATCAGATTGTGAACTCAAATCATATACAATCAGACATAGTACATTTACATCACAATAATTGTGAACTCAAATCATATACAATCAGAAATCGAATTACTAATGTTATAATTTTATCAAACTCTAGAAATCAAATTAGTGATGATGTCAAACAAATAATGTCGATTAAAGACTAGACTATCAAACCTAGAAATCGAAATGAAGAAGAAATAAAGAGTTAAAAGACTAATCAAAATGAAGAACAAAAAAAAAACTAACCCTAACAGTTCAGGTCGACGACGACAGCGTGCGCAGGTCCGGGGACAAGCGGCTGCATACATCGACGTCAAGGATGGTGGTGGCGCCGGAGATAGACGGACGTCGATGGATGAGGGAATAGTGCAGTTGAGAGTTTGAGACTGAAGGCTGGAGCAGGAGTAAGTGTCGAGAGAAGAAGATGAATAACAGGGAAAATGAGATCTGAAATTGAAAAGAGGGGTTTTCCTCAAAAAATTCCCAAAATTTGCTTGAACCGTGTCCAAATATCATGGGTCCGTGTCCAGAACGTTTTCGTTTTAAAAAAAACCGAGATACGGTTTTCTAGGTGTCCAGAACGTTTCCCCGCGTGTCCTAGCCGTGTCCGTGCCAGACACGCGTGTCGGACACGGGAAGCCTAATTTTGGCCGTGTCCGTGCAACCTAGATGCTATGTCGGTTATGGGGTTTATGTAAGCGGTAAATAGAGACGATTTTGAACTTTTTGAAATGGTTCAGTCTCACACTCCGAGACCTATGTCCATTATTCTTTCATTAATATTTCAGCGTCTTATGCATAAGATTACAAAATATTAATGTCTATCCAATGGCTAAATAAGTCGCGGTATACCATCCAATGGCTAACTAAGCCGCGGTGCTAGAATAACACTAATTATTCTGTCCTAAAACAATTGATACACAAAGGTTTAGCCACAAGATCTCCTATGAATTGTCTTCTTCATAAGACGGATGTAGGAGCACCGTTCTTCAACCGACAGTACTTAGAGCAATGTAACACAGTAATCAAGTAAAAAGTGACTTTTTGGTGACGAATTTTAACCTTAAAGAAATTACCAAAATTGTTTTTAGCTAGAAAATATTTTTGCGTTATACTCTAAGACTCAATAGAAGAATGCATGAGTAATATGAGAAACCGGATTGGCTTATATACTACTCTAGCTGTGCGCCTAGGCTAAGAGTTGTAGGAAGAATAGAATAGTTCAAAGATTAGGAAACTATATATTGAAGATATTATGAAAGATAACAAATAATATAAGACTTCTAACTTTGGTAAATTGTCAAGATCTCACGTGGAGTAGAAATCACTTTCCTAAACACATTGTGATTCTTGTTCACCAAGCAATCTAGTCCAACTTCAATATATTTTATTTCCATAAAGAAGTTTTATTTAGGAAAGAGTTTTACCTTCAATAAAACACAATAAAATATTTCCAAAATTTAATGGAATATTATTTCCATAAATCATATAGAAAATACTTTGAGGAAATACTTTTAAAACAAATCTGGCGCTCAGCTCTAAATCTTTTTTGACACGAAATTTATCACGAAACTTCACGGACTAACTTCTTTGAATAGAACTGTAACATTCAGACTCAGACAGTAACATCTGGTTTCAAACTTTAACAATTAGGGGTGTTCACCGGTCCAAACCCGGACCGGACCGGCTTGACTCGCGGACCGGCAACCCAAAAAATCCAAACCCGCGGACCGGACCGGTAACAAAGAAACCCGGACCGGACGGGACCGAACCCTCTTAAGACCGGACCAGACCACAAAATACACTAAATTTGATTTTTTTTAAGTGTGGACCGGACCGGACCGCGGACCGGCAACCAAGTTTTTGGAGACCCGCGGACCGGACCGGTATGTAGCCGGTCCGGACCGTACAGTCCGGGTCGGTCGGGTTTGCCGGTCCGAGGCACTTTTTGAACACCCTTAGTAACAATTCTAACTGCGACTGTAACAAATTCCTAAGTCTCTTCAAACTTGACTCAACTAACACACCTTGTCCATAAACTCGATTCATGACATCAAGTTAGTGAACTAGATTGAAAGGCTCCTTGTTCATTCCGCCTTTTCCTTGTCCTTCCAACTATGGAGTAATCATACCTCCATGTTCGGTATCTCCACATCTTCCTCATCTTCTACGTACAAGCTTCAACATATTTCCCTCTGATCCTCAATGCTTGTTTCTAATCTTGCGTGCTTTATCACGATTGAGTCTTCTATCCATCTTGATACTTGACTTCTTTTCTCTATTCGATTCAATCCTGTAAAACTTAGTATATGCGACTAGACAAACAAATCCATTACGTGTCACTTGTAATCACCAAAATATAATACGAGATTGCTATTAATTGAATAGAAGTTACTATAAAGAGCATAAAATCAATCTCGAGCCTTCAAATTCTCCTTTTTTGATGATGACAAATCTCTAGTCACCTAACCTAGGTTCCCCTTCAACCCGAGCACGTAGTCAAAGGAAGTCATCGCAAAAGTAAGTTAGACTACTTATCTTCTAAGTCAACTTTAAACTAAATATGCTAAGAGGTCAATAAGAGAAGTTAAGTTCTTGACGAGGAGCAATAGCAAGCAAGAGAAATCTATCTTAATGGTTCGCTTGGGATGAGGGTGATTATTCCGGGGTTAATAGAGCTAAAATGAACTAGAAAATGACGGAGAGTAGTGATAATGCTAAAGCGGAAATGGAAAAAATGAGTATAATCTAGCCTATTTGGAGGAGGAAAGATTACTCCCCTCTCCCCCCAATAATGCATTACCCCCCAATGGGGGTAATTGTTCCTCCTATCTCTTTTACCCCATAA
Source organism: Agrostemma githago (assembly GCA_958450325.1). NCBI lineage: Eukaryota > Viridiplantae > Streptophyta > Magnoliopsida > Caryophyllales > Caryophyllaceae > Agrostemma > Agrostemma githago. The sequence continues at coordinate 9,081,582 of OY288241.1, read as the reverse complement.
AATACCACAACCAAACACCATTCTTCTCCAATTCTAGTTCATTTTAACTCTATTACCTTCGGAATAATTACCCTCATCCCAAGCGAGCCCTAAGAGATATTCATTGACACCTAGACTTCTTCCTCCTCTTGGCATCATCGAAAAGGAGTAAGTGTATAAGGGACCGTCAGCGAAGATCCCCTCACCTAGCACAAGTTAGCATAAGAAACAATGGAGTTCGCACCAGGCAAAGTAAGATATCACATATACAATAATAGAAAGGTAACTATTAAGTACGAATATCCAAAGTCTGAGCAAGAAAGAGTGAGAAAGGCAAAGTTAGTTACAACCAAATCGAATAAGAATTCAAATTATGGTTGCCAAACATAAGGAATTGTTTATAAAAGGGGGCAAGAATTAATGTAGGGCAGAAGGTGGTGGAGGTGGTGGTGTAGGTCCATGAAGACTGGTGAGGATCTGGCGGCAAAGGATTTGTGTCTCACGTGAACTAGCCAAAGCATGATTAGTAGAATTCTGCAGCTCCTCAACCTTCACCATCAGATTGTCAACCTTCTTGTCGACTCCTTTCACTATCTCCCTCATAATGCTGGACACCTTACCAAAAGCAGGAAATTGTTCTTCAAAGTACTTCATCTTGGTGACTAAGCCAAAATGATATCCTTCTAGAGGGGACATTATTTGGCGAATTTCTGGTACTTGAACCTTTGACAGGTTCTCTAACATTTTCTTATTGGCTTTGAGCCAAGATTCATGAACCTTCATATTAGTAGAGAGAGTCAACTCATCTGTCCTTCCTGAGTCTCGTAGAGCTCATCAATAATGGGGGGAATGAGATCAAAGCATTCACCCACTCCGGAATTTCATTTCCCCTTAGGACTAGGCTCCTCAAGCTCCTCTTCATTCACATGTTTCCATTTCTCCTTTGCAGCCTTCGTAGCAGCTAACACACACATAAAGGAATCAGTTGATCATCATATAAGCACAACTGCATCTGCCCAAGTACATTGTCTACCATTTCATCACAACCATCAAACACTATGCTATCTTCCTTAACAACCCTCTTCTTCACCATCAGTTGAGAGAGCCACATTCCATGAGGAATAACTTTAGATTTCGTAGCAGGGTTCTTTACAACATTAGAAATAGTAGCCAAGTGTTTGAACACAACAGAAGCAATATCCACCCTTTCCCAATAATCAATTTCCCCATCATCAGCTCATCAGAGATAGAGATATGTCATCTAGTGCTAGCTCTAGGGATCAATGAGCGTCTGACCATGTGAAACAAGAACTTGATTTCTAGACTTAAGTCTACAGGAGCTATGGTGGGTGATTTAATGTAAGCATCTAGGTCTATGGTCTTCTTGATTTTCAGTTTATATACTCATCAAATATAGATGACCAAGAATTAACACAATATACATCATCCCCTACACCATCTAAACCAAATTCATCATTAAAATCTTTTTTTAGTGACAAGAATGAGATCACCATTCAGTTGCCACAAACCAATTTTCTTGGACAGATACAGAGCAATAGAGTTGAATCATTTCACTCGGATAGACAAGACCAGAAAACTCTAACAATTGTTCCCACTTTTTAGTCTCAATAATATCGGAAAAGAACTTTAAAGCAAAGCAAATGAACATCCGCGAAGCAAAATCGAATGGATCCTTACACATTCGAAAATTTTTAAGCCTAACGAGTCCCTAAGCATTCTAAAGGCAAGACAAATGAACATCCGCGAAGCAAAATCGAATGGGTCTTTACGCATTCGAAACTTTTAAGCTTAACGAGACCCTAAGCATTCTGAAGGCAAAACAAATGAACATCCGCGAAGCAAAATCGAATGGGTCTTTATGCATTCGAAATATTTAAGCCTAACGAGTCCCTAAGCATTCTGAAGGCAAAACAAATGAACATCCGCGAAGCAAAATCGAATGGATCCTTACACATTCGAAATTTTTAAGCCTAACGAGTCCCTAAGCATTCTGAAGGCAAAACAAATGAACATCGGCGAAGCAAAATCGAATGGATCTTTACACATTCGAAAATTTTAAGTCTAACGAGTCCCTAAGCATTCTGAAGGCAAAGCAAATGAACATCCGCGAAGCAAAAACGAACGGGTTCTTACGCATTCGAAATTTTTAGGCCTAACGAGTCCCTAAGCATTCTGAATGCAAAACAAATGAACATCCGCGAAGCATAATCGAATGGATCCTTACACATTTGAAAATTTTAAGCCTAACGAGTCCCTAAGCATTCTGAAGGCAAAGCAAATGAACATCCGCGAAGCACAATCGAATGGATTCTTACACATTCAAAAAAATTTAACTCGAAAGCCTACGAGTCCCTAAGCATTCTGAAGGCAAAGCAAATGAACATCCGCAAAGCAAAGTCGAATGGATTCTTACACATTCGAAATTTTAATCCGTGAATATAACGAATCACTAAGTATTCAATTCACGTACCCCAGAGGAACACCCGAAACAAAAGACAAAGCATAATCAATACAACCATCCGCTAAGGATATTAAAGCCACGACTAAATCACTAGCAAAACACCTAAGTAAAAGGTCCATGTCAAAGACCAAAATACTAGTCAAACATTAAATAAGCCAAAGCAAAATAAGCAACCCCAGATCCGAGCATCGACAGGCAACCACAGGCAAGAAGATCAGGTATGATTTCTAAACCCTGGCTAACGAGCCTCAAATACGCAGTCCAACGGACTCAAAACGACCCGACCGGACAGCCACCACGTCGTAATCCTCGATTGACCTGGGCGGCTGTACTTTGACTTTCGCCTTGTCCAAGCCTCAGTCAAAGTGGGGGCTTCTGTAGACACCCAGATTTGGACCTGGTGGCTGTAGGAATGTTCGACAAACACCCGAAGACGATCATACTGCAACGCAACGCGAGCTCGCGATGTCTTAGATAGTTTTTCTATAGAACATATCAAATAGACAGCCTTATTCGTGTCATTACGGTCGCATCGACACTAATTAGAGTCAATTTCGACACCGGGACCCCGAATCGGCCCCAAAATATGCAAAGTCAAACCCGAGTCAACGCGTCGGGCCGAGTAAACCTCGGGACACGCACCCGAAGCCCACCCGACGCTCGACACGCTAGGGTTACGGGGATGCTTAACCCCCAAGTACATAATATTACGCATCTTCTCCGTTTTGGAAAGTTTCAAAATCAGATCTTCAAAATCCCAGGCGCCTCACACCAGGCGTCCTATTCGTCGTGCACATGGACCCAGGAGACTGAGTTCTGGTGCCCCCGAACTCAGGCATCCCAGAGGGCGATTTGAACTGTGCAAACAACTATAAATACCCCCTCATTTTGTTCATTCAACACACAACATCCCACGAGTTCGTGACTACTTCTCCACAACTCGCTCTCTCCCTCTTTTTCTAACTTAGGTTCGCACTCCGACCCTAAGTACGATCCACTCGATCGTTGTCCCGATAAGCAAATCGATGTTATTCCTCACCTTCGAGCACTCCACTCAGAATCGAGGAGCACCTGCGCTCGCCTAGCTAACCCCCAAGTATAGTAGCGAAGCTCTGCCAGAATCACCGCAGGACGAACTAAGAGGATCCGCCTCAAAGTCGAATCATCACTAGGTTGTCATCTAAAGAAAACTTTACATTACTGTACTTTTTATTATGCACTTCGATAATGTCAAACGTGGGCACTAGGTCTATGGCACGTCCTAAAACACGTAACGTCTTAAATTTCAACCATAAGCACTAAAACACCTTAACTAAACCCGAGTAGTTCCGAGATCCGTTCTCAACTTTCTACGCATCGTGTATCGTTTAGTGTACACTCTGAGGGTGCAACTCCTCACCATGTGATTTACTTACATTTTGCATTTACCGCTTTCGTATGATTTACTGCTTTTATGACCTTATAATCGCATGCTAAATCACCTAACACGAAATCCAAAACGTAAACAAGCTAAAACTGAACAAAGGGATGGTCGGGTTTCGTATTAGTCTCGATGCTCACCATCCGTGGTTCGATGCATCCCTATTAATACCGAGCCGATGCATCTTAAGCAGAATACCAGGTAAGGTATATCATGAGAGCGACTAATATCCGTATTATCACGTTAAATCTGATTTGCTAATACGTATAATACTTAGTACCTTCTGATGTGCATCTTTTCATGGACTTCTTGTCACGTGAAATTGCATGCAAAGAATGTAAACACAACTACTTCGACTACAAAACTTACTTGTTCTTAAACAACCAACATAGCAAAGACGTAGGGTTAAAACAATGGATGTTATAGTACTTCCGCCACAACAAAGGAACAAAGTCATCAGCCCACCGATTGATTAGTAGAGGCCGCTATGTGCGGGCGGGATTGGGTGTCGACGTTTAATGGATGTTGGCTTCCCAATACGTACCCTCACCTCTTACTTAGAATCGACGGTTTCCGGATGTCCTAAACCATTGGCAATGAGAGTCATTCCAGGCATGGAGTGCTTAAGGGTACAAGTCTTTATCTTTAGGTCCCGTGCCACTCTACTTTGAGTCGGCTAAGGATCAAAGTTGACTTGAACGGTTTCCGAGTCCCCATAATTGATGCGGTGGCGACTCCACAAATCGGTAACGAATTTGGTTCACTAAAAAGGTCGTTTTACCAAACATATCGACCTTTAAACATTTACAACCACGACTCGATCGATTCCAATGGAAACACGGGTGTCTGCATCCGTCTAGTACAATTCCGAATCGTCATCCAAATCGAGTTCTGACGAATCACCCTGAACGCGAGATCGGGCCGGCCCCCGACCGGGAAGGGGCCGCGTGGGTGGCCGCCGCGAGCAAACCGGGTCGGTCCCACGGGGGCACGCGCGGGGCGTCTGGCGGTGCGGACAGACGTCTGGCGGTGCGGCACCACCATCAAAATTCTAAGGATGGACAAATATGGCCACACATTTTAAAGAGCTTTCTAAAAACACTTTGACTACCTAAATTTGGTAATAAAGATTTAGTCAGGTTTTCAAAAACACCGTCACTAGACATCACGACCCGTCACGGGCACTGTCTACACCACAATTATCGAACTATCTGATCAATAGTGGTCTCGATAAAAGCACAATGTCACGCTTTCAAAACCGGTTCCCTTGAGAACCGTGCTTCTTTTAAAAAACCGTCATTTACATTTTTGCTATCGTCGGATTCCCGACGCACACGTAGAAACACATTTTCACGTAGTCACACCGCGCCATCGTCACACCGACTTTACAAACCACTTTTTTCCGAAAGAAAAGGTTTTCTTTTCAAAAAACTCGATCGTTTTCAAAAAAAAAAGAACGCATCAAAACTCCTTAATCCTGAGCCGGGATCGCGATCAACTCCTTACGTCGTACAACAGTGTGATCAACTGTCTGTGTTAGTTACTAGGGTCACCTCTACTCGAGGTCTTACATTTTGGGTCGTCTCATCTCGAGAAGTCCTCTTTAAATCTCACCTCCGAGATTTGTGTCAAATCGTCTCGTCCTAGAGACATAGATTCACTAGGCGTTCCGCCAGATACACCTAGAGTCTAAAGCACCCGAGCCCCTAGTCCGATGGTCGCAAACACGCGCAAATCAAGGGTCCCATTTTCGTGTCGCTCGATCACGAGCATTCCTTTAGTCTCTAGGTCGTCTGGTGGATACAACCTCATCCTCATGTTTTATTCAGCAAACCCAGAAATGACATCAAACAGCAACCTCGAACCACTCAACACCATGCTAGGGCTTGTTAAGGAACTCCAAAACAACATGGCCCAAATAACTGACGCCCTACTCCAACTTGACAAGCTTGAAGGTGCGGCCAACGAAACACGAAACCTCCCCCAGGAGGAGGTGGATGAAAAGCCCATCATCCCTAGGAACAAGATGAGGCTTGGGCCGGCTAGGTTCGTCCCGCCTCTAGGAGGACGTCCCTTCAGAACCCTAACAGATCTGGGCATGACCTACGCTGAGGCTCTTAGAGTTGCCAACGATGATTGGTAATTGTTGCAACTCGTCCCTACACCGGACCCATCTCGCGAAGCCCGAGGTGCGGACTGGGACCCCAGTGCCTACTGCCTATATCATCAAGGCAGAGGGCACGATACGGAGGACTGCGATCATCTCAAACACGACATCCAATACCTGGTGGATGCCGGAACCTTCCCTCCTATAAAGGCACAGACAGCGCAACTCGCCACCGGGGAGACTAGTGACAAGGCAATCACGTCTGTGGTGGTAAGAACGAGCAGCACTATCAAGATGCTTTTCCCTGGGGAGAGCCTTGATGCTTAGAGGTGTAGTCGGTCTTAGTCAAAGTCTAGTTCATCTTAGGGCCTAGACTTAAAATAATAATTCCTTTTTTTACACACAAGGTCAGGGAGATGAGAGGGGGCATGTCCTCCACCTCCCCCACCAAACAAAATCACGGACATCTAGCCCGTTTAATATTATATCAATAAAGTAACTTAACTTTTACAAACATGCCTCGACAATCACTCGACTTCTTTTAAATAACTTACTTTATCGCTTGAAACTCGATACTATGCCATTTATCGATAACAATTAACTAAAGCGTGGGGGCCACAACAAACGGCCCACTACAACTTCACCCTAAAAAAGACTAGGAACAACTACCCTAAGTTCAACCCACGACTGATCCCCCTAACCAAATGACAATACACCTACAACCAATAAGTGATCAGTAACTTCCCCGTTACCAACAACTCAGCCGAATACGAAGCCTGCCTAATAGGGCTAAAAGCCATCGTAACTCTAGGAGTTAAGAACCTTAGAGTACACGGAGATTCATCCCTAGTAGTCAACCAAGCCACGGGCACCTGGAAGGTTTATAGCGAAAGCCTAGCTCTATACCAAAACGAAGTAGAAACAATATCCCGGGAATTCACCGAAATTGACTTCATACACATACCTCGCGAAGAAAACCAATTCGCTGACACCTTATCCAAGCTAGTCTCACTAATAAACATGTCTGACCATCTTTTCTCTACGCCTATCTGCGTAGAGAGAAGCGAACAGCCGGCCTACATCCATAACCTCGAAACCGACGATACCCCCGAAGAACCCTGCTACAAAGCAATCCTAGACTTTAAAGCCAACGTGACGTACCCACCCGACACAAACACAAACAAACCCCACAATGAATCCTCCTTAGATGCATAAATAAAACCCAATCCAAGAGAGTCATGGAGGAAGTACATGATGGAGAGTTCAGATCCCACATGAGCGCACACCTATTAGCCCGAAAAATAATGAGACTAGGCTACTACTGGATTACCCTAGAGGCAGACTGTCGACGTCACGTCCGTCACTGCCACAACTACCAAATATTCGCCAACATCCAACACCTACCGCCATATCCTCTCCATACTATAGCCACACCCCGGCCCTTCTCTACTTGGGGAATTGACATCGTAGGAAAAGTACACCCATCCGGAACCGGCGGACACTGTTTTATACTAGTGGTCGTCGATTACTTCACCAAATGGGTAGAAGTCTCCACTTACACTGTACTAACCTCCAAACAAGTAGTCAAATTCCTACAGAATAACATCATCTGCCGCTACGGCATACCTCATGAAATTATCAGCGATCAGGGGGCTCAATTCAGAGTCGATACCCAAAAACTCTTAGACAAATACAAAATACATAGACACAAATCCTCACCCTACAGACCTCAGACAAACAAGGAGTGGAGGCAGCAAACAAAACCATCACCACGATCCTTAAGAAAATGATAGACAACTACCGAAATTGGCCGAGCAAAATACCCTTCGCGTTATGGGGATACCGAACATCCTACCGAACACCCACCGGAGCCACGCCGTACTACTTAACCTGCGGCTCTGAAGCCGTGCAACCCTTAGAGCTAGAAATACCCTCACTAAGGATATTAGCCAAAAGCGGCATCCCCGAAGAAGAATGGAACCAAAAACGTTACGATGAACCAGTACTCTTAGACGAGCATAGGATACATACATTGTCAAACATACAAGCCTACCAACAACGTATACAACGAGCCTTTAACAAACGAGTGAAATCCCGAAACATACATGAGGAAGACTTAGTAGTCAAATCCATTAGAGCACCCCTTCCCGTCGACCCTAGAGGGAAGTTCAAACCAAACTGGGAGGGCTCCTACCTCGTCAAGAAAATACTCTTGGGGGCGCCGTAATCCTCACCGACTTAGACGGCCAAGAGTTCTCAACCCCAACCAACATGGACCAACTTAAGCGATACTACCCATAAGCATCCTAACAACCTTGTCCTGATATCTGAATTATGATGAAAACCCGCGCAAAGTAAAAAAAATCGCATCAATAATTGGCATAACGGGTCTAAAACAAAATCAGTCACATCTAAAAGAACTACGAACATGGTTTGATTCCGTCTAAACACGGATACGTATAGGCAACCCATCCCCGGGTACAATCAACAAAATAGCAAAATCGATTACTTGATTCACATGCAAACCGGAACCTTTTTCCGCGCTCCGGTTAACGAGTGATTCTAATGATGAAGCACAAACAACGAGCCGAGGACAGGGTGAAAACCCAAAATGGCGCCCCAGGCAAAATGAAGAAACGAGTTGCGAGTCGTCGTGTAAAAAAAAAGACGAGCCGAGGACGTAGTGAAAACTCGAAAGGGCGCTCCGGGCAAAATGAAGAATCGAGTTGCGAGTCGTAAAAAAAACAAAAGGTGAACCGAGGACAGAGTGAAAACCCGAAAGGGCACTCCGGGCAAAATGAAAAATCGAGTCGCGAGCCACCACAAAAAATAAATGTAATAAAAAACAAATGTGCTTCTCATTAACGATAAAAGTCGGTCAAGTCGAACCTTTGTCGAGGCCTTTACATCAAGCATCTGAAAGCCGACTAATCCCGGAAAACGATAACGTGTCCAAAACACCACAAAAAACTAGTACTAATGCGCCACATAATACAAATTAATAGAACATAGTACAAAACGGGTGGGCTCTACCCGTCCAACTTTTCTTTTTCCCATCAACATCTGGGCGAGCTTGTTCGGGGCTTTCACCATTGACCCCTCACAATACAAGCTTCCACCGCCCTAGACAAAGGCGAGCTCAGCCAACCATGTTTCTTCTCATCACTAGCACCTTCAACATGAGTCTCATCAGTCTTGGCCCGTATAGATGAACTGACGGTACTAGGATCGGCAACGCTGTCTTTGGTCAGGCACTTATTGACATTTCCTCGAGTCGCCTCCTTATCCTCTAGTGTCGTTGTCTTCCTAACTTTCGAATTGTTTTGTCCTGAGGGGTGTTCACAAACCCCCCGCCGGATAGAAGTAATGGCGATCGATCGAACACTCTCTATGACGACGAGACGTGAAAATTTCTGTTCCCAAGACACTCTAAACTCCCTGAACAAATTCTCCGTCCACGAATACAACCTAAGAACGCCCTTAGTAAAATCAGAGGTGGTAGGCCTTAAACCCATTTGATTCGACAATTCGCTCGGATGAATATAAACTGGATCCCTCAAGGATAATATCAGCATAGCCTGGGTTGAGGACAAGAAGGGAAACTCGGTATGCCCATTGATGTTCCACCACGGAACAATCCACCTGATGACCAACCGCCCTTTAGCCAAGTATGAAAGTCACTCCTCTTCGGTATGACCCTCACTCCACGCCCGCACCGTCTTCCGGCCCGTGAAACCCCTATAGTTATAACCTTTGAAGCCCCGGGGAGAGTCGACCAAACCAAGTCGCTCCTGTAGCCAAACCTGCACAAACCACAACAAAACGTCACGCTTTCAAACCAAAGCAACCACAAAAAAAAGCAACAAAGAAACATAACACTCTAAGCACCTGTAAAATGATCCTAGAACCCCGAAAAGGAGCCCGATGTAGCCGGGCACGAGCGTCAAGACCTAGAATAAGCTCACCCAAAATAAGCAAAGAGGGTGGTCGTCCATGTTCCATCCCCATAACGACATCCAAAACCCGAGGATTACCCCAACTGTCATGAACTAACGCATCCTCGAAAAGGTAATAACAAGCCACTGAAATATTGAAAGCCCGTCCACAAGCTAGAGGTGAAACATCACAAGAACCCATCTCTGAAAACGTCCTAAATAGTAACTTTAGGTCAATACCGTCCCTCCCAAAGAAAACATTAGCCTCCTATAACGAAGAAAGGTCCAAAAAACGACGAAATCGTTCCACAAAGGCATCATCTCCCAAAGGCACACAAGGTCGAACCGAACTCCACCCACCTATGACATCTAGCTCCTCGGGGAGAGGACAAACCTTACCCCCGGGAAAAACAAAAACATGACTTTTTGCGTCCCAAAATTTAGGGCATGCTAGCAAGAAGTCCTCTAGCACCTTAACTCGGCTCAATGCAACAATCATTGACAAGCCGTCATTTGGACAAACCTCGAGGTCACATTTCTTAAAACGACCCGCCCACTCGGTCAGGAGATCCCCAAAACCCGACATGACTCAAAACAATACAAGAAAGCAATAGACACACTTTGGGTATTTTAGTATGTCTAAAACAAGCACCCGTAACTCGTATATATAGCCCTAATCCCACAACAATTAGGAAACAACGAAAATTTCCATAAACGGGATCTGGACCGCTCAAGCCCAAGCGCCCAAATCTTCAGCCGCCCGAGCCCAAGCGACCCGGAGCTCGACTGCCTCAGTCCAGGCGTCTGTTACTAAGTCGTCAGCCTCTCAAGTAGCCCAAGAACCGAGACATCGACCCTGCGTTATCACCATAACTACCACCTGACATCCCAGAAGTCGGGAACGACCTCCCGAAGTAATTAAAACCCTTTTCGGAGACCGAAACACTCATGCAAGAGTTGCGAGGTCACGCGGATAACGCATCTCACCCGTCGGACCCACCGGACTTAGACGTCTTTTTATTTTTTTATTGTAGGGGATAAGTGATCGCCTCCCAATCGGATCGGTCGTTAACGAACGACGGGGGATCAAACGATATTTGTAAAACTCGAGATTACACAAAAACAAACGAGTATTCGTGGTAAGTCGAGGTCGGTCCACAGGGAACGGAGTGCAATTGAGTAAGAGAAGCGTGTTTGGGGTCTAAAAGGAGGTGGGTTTTAAGGGTCGAGTCTATACTAAAACGCAATAAATAACAAGAGATGATCAATTAAGGAGAAGGTGTTAGGGGAAGTCGGGATTCGGAAATTGGGGTCTAAGAATCTCGGAATCGGGTTTTAGTCACAACATTGATAAAGGGAGAATGCCACCTTTCGGTTTCTTCACCCAACCCATCTAAAAACCCGCTTTCGCGACGAAAAAGGGTAAGTCTCAAGTCAAGGTAACTCTTACCTCGAGTTTCCCCATATTGATAGGAGTGAGTCAAGGTCGATCTATCTGCAGTTTAAGTCAACAAAGACACAAAAACCTCAAACTTGATAAATCAACAGGCAAGCAACCCACCAACATCTCTCAATTCAAATAATCCAAGTCCTCATCCCTAAACCCCCAATAAGAAATCTACTCACTACGCATAATGGAAAACAACAAAACATTAACAAAGGAGAAAACGACTAAAACAAGCATGTTAACTAAATCTAAAGCAATTAACAACAAAACAACAAGGAGTGGAAGAGAATTATACCAACTATGAAGATCAACAATAATGGAGAAGATTGCATAAATAAAGATTGAATCTTGATGAGGAGAATAAAGAGATTTGTGACTAATCCCTTGATAAACCCCAAAAATCTTCAAATAAAACTTGAATTCTACAAACTTGAATGTAGATCTAGAGAATTGATGAAGAAAACTTTGGAGATTTACTACTAGATTACTATCTAAACTACTAGATTTGTAGAGAATTAATAGAAATACTATTAGAATGATTTACTAATGGAGGCCTACTAAAATTACCCTAACCTAAGGAGACACACTTTAGGCACAAAATGAAATGAAAACCTAAGGTTACTATATATAATAAGCCCTTAATGGGTCACACAATCTTAAAGCCCATAATCCTATCCTTGCCCATTAGTGAGACTTCTACTCTGAGTGAGACTTTGTCCTTTGAGTCTTCATAGGGTAAAGTTTTGCCCTGCGGATTCTCTCCAATATGACCGAAATTCCGCGGGGCGAAGTTTCACCCGGTCAAAATCTCGTAGGGTGAAATTTCGCCCGGTGAACTTTTTTGTCCGAAATGGCAATCTGGGGAGGAACACCGTCTGGCAAAATTTCGCCCGATCAAATTCTCATAGGATGAAATTTCGCCCTATGACTTCAGAGGGCCATAACTATATCGTTTGAACTCCAATTGGGGCGTGTAATATGGCCTTGGAAAGCTAAGAAGATAAGCTTTCATCTCCAACTAGAATTGCTTCGATCCGAGGTCCAGAACTCTAGATATATTGATTTGAAGTTCGACCTCTCCGGTGAAGATGCCCAATAGACTATAGTTTTTCCTTTTCGCTCAAGGTTTCACCTCTTGGGTTTGGACTTTGGATTTTGAGTTGTGTGCTTTGCTTTTCGGACGGTTTCCCTCTCTCTCATGCCCATAAGAGCTCAGACACGTTTTTGGTCAAAAATCCTATCAAAATAGACAGAAAACTACCAAAAACACGTAAAATATAAAAGAGAGACACTAATGCGAGAATTACTCAAAATACGGCGATAATCGCACTCAAGTCTCGCAAAATGAGGGAAAAACAGGTCTAAATGGGAGGAAAAATGGTCCAAATTTGACACACAACAATTCCCCCACACTAAACCGTTGCTCGTCCTCGAGAAAAGACCCAAAAAAATATTACATACTACTACTACTAGCTAGACTACGTTGAGCCAATACGGGGCAATTAACGGGCCCGCTCCCTCTCTTCAACTCACATCAGAATACCTCTGAGGTAAGGTACTCCCATGCAAGGCAAGTTGGGGCTTGCTCAAAATGGTGGATGCGACTAAACACACAAAAACACATAATACGAAAGAATAGACGCATCCAAAGCAAAAATAAAACACCGAATCCCTCATCAAGACGGCGGGGAAGACACCGAATACTTACATAAAACAATAATAAACATTCCAAGATAAATCACCCACGTAAACAAGAGCCAAAGCCTAATACTATGACAATTAAGCAATATAAATGTTGATAACTTAGCTAGGTCCTCCTAGTCTTCTAAAGGTGTACTACGGGGCGTTAAATGGAGTGGAAAAAGTGAACCATGGATCCGTTCGACATTGTAGGTAGGTGCAGTCCCGCTCTCTTTGGTTAAGGCCAAGAGGGTCGTTCCAAACTCGAATTTCCTGAATTAGCCCAAACAAAAAGTGGAGTGTTTACAATTTTTGGGGTGGATCGACCAATCACCATCACCGCTATCTTCCTACCTCGGGACTCGGTCCTCTAGTAGGCACTTCACGGCGACGAATCGATCAAAGGCCTTTTTTTAAAGGAGATGTTTTTGATGATATGATTTCATTTGAAGCTCCTTTTCTCTCCATTGTTTTTCATATTTTTGTGTCCTTTTCTCTTGCTTTGGTTTGCCCTTTTTTGGCTTTTTGATGTGGTTCAAAACCAAGCTTGGAGGTTATTTTTGTGTAAACTTATTGTGGTGATTTATAGGTGGAGGAAAAATAGATAACCGAGAACGGCGCCTTCCCCGGATAACCCACAAAAAGGTGAATAGAATTTGGACTAAAGGTGCAATGGTCATTCAAGCAAGGTCACCTAGAAAACGGGATGCGGAAACCAAGGCCTAACTCCTCCATGGGTGGTCAAGGTGGTCAAATGCAAACCCCGAAGTAAACCTCTAGTAGAAAAGGTGGACTCAAGCTAAAGGATCAACAAGTTCGTTGATTTAAAGTCATTCTACTAGATTAAGTCCAAAATCTACAATGGGTTATCTACAATGGAATGTAAACTCTTGCAATAAGTTTGTAATCGGGTTTTCGAAAACATTTAGTCCTAGACATGCTATACAAAAGCAAAAGGAACACACGAAAAAGAAAAGGCAACTAAAAGAAAACACGAGTAAAGTCATGCACTTCGTACTCCATCGATATTCAAGCACAAAAATCAACCACAATACCCAAAATGCTCATCTCTTCGAGAGCCTCCTAATAGCAACAACCTAACTCCTCTACAAAAGTAAAGAAGAAAGAAGGAAGTTACCAAGCGGGGTGCTTTCATAATCTCTTCAAATCGTGCTATCAAGGTGGTGGTTACCTGTAAGAGTAGAGAACAGGACTATACAAGGGACACGAAAACATAACGAAAACGATAAAAGAAAAAGGGCAAAAGAAAAGGAAAAAATATGTTTTTGGTTTTTCGGAATTATTCAATTTGTATGGTTTTTGAAAAGATTTTTGATAAATAAAAGATAGTAGATACCTCCCCTACACTAAAACTGTACATTGTCCTCAATGGACAAGTAGGGGAAGATCGAAAAAAAATGGAAATAAGAAAAATCTTTTCGGATTTTTATAATTTTTCAAATGTTTTTGGATTTTTTTTAAAAAAATTAAAGAAATAAAACAGACGAAAAGAAAACGATAAAAGGGTGGCGGGCCTAGGTGCAATCATATTACCTAGACCCTAGCCAAGTGACTAAGAAAATGAAAATAAAATAAAAGAAAAAAAATTAAAAGAAGGGATGAAAAATGGGCGTAGGTGTAGTCACGTCACCTAGCCCAGTTTACGAAAAATTTGAGAAAAATGAGAAGAATTTGGATTTTCAAAAGGTCAATGGCGTAATCACATCGCCTAAAGATCGGGAGCAATACCAAGGCCGCTTTGGCTGCAACAATCGAACAATGGGACAGCTTGCAAAGTTATGTTAGAGGTAAAACAATCACAATGATCAAGGAATAAGAGGAACAAGAAACGGAATTAACCCAATGACATGCAATTATAGAAGATTAAGGACTCATCGACCCAACCCACACACAAATACACAACACACACACACACACACCACCGACTCTGGGAGAGGGTCTAGTCTGAGTGATCGTCCGACGCAAATGAAGCGCTAGGAGACCGATAGAAAAAGGGTATACCCTCGGAGGATGGCTCGGGAGAAAACTCCTCCGGACCGTCGCTAAGTGAGAGGGCAAAGTCGGATTCAATCTCACATGGGTCATAGATCGTACGACCTTCGGGTAATTCGTAGTGTGCATACTCCCAAACTCCCCTTCCTCTCGACTTAGTCTTGGTCAGTCGGAGTTCACCGGGACCCAAGGGTAGGTCCCAATTGTGGTGAACAAGGACAGTGGTTCGGTGTGTGTGTTCGAAACTATTAAAGCTCTTCCACGGCTAATGTAGACGAGGCGCTGATGAGGTACATGAAAAATCCAAGTTGGAAAATAGGTCTCGTCAAGCCATATGGAATCGTCTAGTGGGGTGAGGTGGTCGGTCGAATAACCCAATTTGTTCGCAATTACTGTCACAAGACCTTCACAATCTAAGGAGGGGTGTTGGGTGACAACGATACGGTGAAAGTGCAATGCCACGACAAGTGGTAGGTCTAAGGGGTTAGGGTTACTGAACAAAAAGTCACAAATCAATTGCAAGACACACACATTAAGAGTATAAATATTATCGGTCGAGGGTAACAAGCAGAGGGAGAGCATCTCGCAAAAATAGCAAATTACGGGGTTACGAATTTCTGAGGCAAAGGAAAGATTAGCCTCGTAACCCCCTTTACAGCGTGCTAAGCGCTTCCAAAGGTCTCTCCTAGACACACAAGCTTGTACATTGCTCGAGGGTTCACTAATTCCGGTACCCGATGAGAGTGGGCCTAGCGCAAGGCCGAACTCCGAAATAGTCAAACGGTGGGGTTTGCCGAATAGTTTAAATTTGACCGCTCTTGGTGTGGTCGGATTGTCAATGGCAAAAGTTCCTAGGAACTCGCAAGGTCTTTATAGGTGAAGGCCGCGAGGCTAAGGAGCTCGCTAGTTCCGGTCCTTGACGATAACTCTTTAATATCGTCAACTATTCCTAGATTGGTCATTGTGTGGGGACAAGGCCACCTAGTACTCTGAAAGATCTTTCCAGAGAAGGTCTGAGACAAAGAAGTATTAAGACAAGGTAGATTTGTAGGCTTAGAAGACTTAGAAGATGTAGAAGATTTAGAAGTCGAAGCCATACCTTGCTTACGAGCGGCTCGCTGAGCTCTTGTCTCCATAATAATAACCTTGCAAGAATAATCTCCAAAATCTTGAGCTTCCCTCTTCAAAGAACCCAAATATAATCACCCAAGATGGAGATCGATGAAATTATGAATAGAGGTTTAAATGTGATTGAGGTATGGAAGGTGGTGGTTTGATCATTTTATGAGGAGTAAAAAGGTGGAATGAAGAGTGTGGTAAAGGGTGATATAAATAGGGTGGTTGAGGAGGGAAATAAAAGTTTTGAAGTAGATTGTGAAAATTTGGTGTTTGTGTTTTGGAGGGAAAGTTATGTGGGGTATTTGGGAAGGAGGGAATTGAATTGTAGTGAGTGAATAGTGTATAGGTGATCCGACCAAAGTTGTCGGGTGAAGTTTCACCCGGTCGAGCACCATCGAGTGAAGTTTCACCCAACGGGTTTTCGTCGTGAAAATCAATTTCTGCCAACTTTTTCCACCGGGTGAAGTTTCACCCGGTAAAAATCTCATCGAGCGAAGTTTCGCCCGACGGTTCCTGGTCAATTCTGGCATCTTTGGCAATTCTGGGATTTTTTCGTAGGGCGAAGTTTCGCCCGGTCATATTCTCATCGGGTGAAATTTCACCTGACGGCAAATCTTCAGCATATCCTTCGGCGTGGCAAAATTCCATCGGGTGAAATTTTAGCCGACGGAAAACCTTCAATAATCTCACCGAGCGAAGTTTCGCCCGGCGGTCTTGTACGCTTCGTTTTTCCGCCTTGCCATTTCGTGGCTCTTCAATAATCACCTAAATTTCAAATACGACACGACTCAGATTACATAATCAATATCTCCCACAAACATGCTTGTGGTCTTCAAATTAAGCTTCATAACTTCTCCAAAAGCTTGATCTTCATCCAAATAATTGCTCCAAGGCGAAATCTAAGTTCATCCATTGTTCTCAAGCTAACAAACACAAAGAAATATGATACATATATACAAGGTGGTTGTTGAGGATACCACCAAACCAACATCAAATTGAGAGGGTTAAACAACGCTCCCCAACGGGAGCTCATCAACTTTCACGGTAGCAAACGTCTCACGAACGTGACCGACATGATAAATCTTTAAGCGTTGTTCGTTAACCATAAACTTCCCGGTTTTCGGGCTTGAGATTTCAATTGATCCATATGATTGTATCTTGGTCACCTCGAATGGACCCGGCCATTTCGATTTCAACTTACCGGGGAAAAACTCATTCGAGTTTTCAAGTAAAGAGCAATTCAATGCTCTTAGAAGTAGATCAAAAAATCTTGCATGGAACTCAAAGAAATGACAATAATAAGCATTGATGCACAAAGATAGCACATAAACATAAGAGGTCAATGCAAATAAGAGAGTATCCATCATGCCTCTATGTTCAAAAAGCGCTTTCATGTCATTGTTAAACTCCTTACGTGAGTGAGGAAGGAATATCAAAGAGGATGGAGGATATATGGTGTAGGAACCATTCAAGTCTAGCTCAAATGAGGCTTGTAAAGAGGTAAGGAGAGACATTTTATCAAGAAGGTGAGGGTAAAAGAAGTCATCCTTAGATAATACCTCAATAATGATCACATTAGAGTACTCTTCATCCTTTCCATTATCACTCAAAGTCTCATACTCCTCAATAAGGTGGGTCTTAGGAGATTCTCCACAATTCGCTCCATCGTCAAACATCTCACCCTTTTCACTTCTAACTCCCTCTATCATGCGCTCAAATAAAGGATTATGCATCACAACCTCACATAAGCTCTCAATTGTCGGATTTTCAAAGAAGCTGGTCATGGAAAGCTCAATAGGCTTATCACAAGTAGTTGTAGGTATGTCCTCAAATTTACTCTCATCATCAACAAAGTGGGGGATGCAATCATTCTCAAGGGGAAGAACGGGGTTCTCAACCTCCATTAACACACAATCATCATCCCTCTTCATGTCAAGAACATCAAAAGACATACTCACAATTTCCTCATTATAAGGCTCATCAACATCCTCAAATTCCTCAACAAGAGTCTCCTCAATAACCTCATCACCAACACATCTCCTACTTCCAAGATTATCATCAAGTGTCACATTTAAAGGCTTGGATCTCATATCATGTTGCATAGAAGAGGAGTTAATTAGCTCAAGGACATCATTATTACAAGACACATTGACATCATCACAATTCTTACATGACTCCATAAAATTATTATCAAGAGCATCATTATCAATCAAATGCAATGGAGAATCATGCACAACACATGTATTCAAAGGGAGAGGGGGAGCATGTTGGGATTGAACAATATGCACATCGTCTTCTTCATCCTCTTCTTCTTCTTCTTCATATATTATATCCAAATTAGAAAGGGGTGGAGGTGAAGAGGAAGCATTAAATTCATGTTTCACATCATCACAAATGGCATAAGGTGAAGAATCATGCAAATTATTCACAGAAATTGGAGAAGAGTTAACAAGAGAGGATTGAACACTGCAAATAAGAGGAAGATTCAACTCTCGGTTCTCTCAAAGGTGTCACTCTCCCATATCCCTCACGGGCATCGGTTCTAGCCACTTTCTCAAGCAATAATATCGCCTCATCATCACCTAATTCATAAAAGTTACCACCGGCCGAAATATGAATCAAGTCTCTAACATGTTCAAGCAAGTTGTCAAAGAATATTATGATGCTCACCACGTTGTCTTATGAAGATCGATCTGAGGAAAGCATATGATGCTATTAGTTGGAAATTTATCAACCAAATGCTGGTGGCGCTGAATTTCCTTCCAAAAATGATAGGCTGGATCATGGAGTGCATTTCTTCGCCTACCTTTACCTTGAGCTTGAATGGAAGTTTGTTCGTCTTCTTTAGTGGGAAAAGAGGGATTAGGCAAGGTGATCCTATGTCACCTCTCATTTTTACAATATGTATTGAATACCTGTCCAGGCTTCTTGAGGTTTTAACTAAGAAGAAGGATTTTAGATTTCATCCTCTTTGCAAGCAACTCAGACTAACTCATCTCTGCTTTGCTGATGACATTCTGCTCTTTTGTCGGGGTGATACTGATTCAGTAAGAGTTCTTATTCGTACGTTTAAAACATTCTCTAATGCTTCTGGATTACAGATTAATCAACAAAAATCTGAGGTATTTATGAATGGAATTCCCGCCACTATTATTAGTAGGTTGATATTGATGACAGGCTTTTGTAGAGGGGAGTTCCCTTTCAAATATCTTGGTATACCTATCTTATACAAGAAAATACCAGTAGGTGATTGCTCTAAATTGGTTGATAAGATTACTGCTAAACTAAGGGGATGGGGTCATAGGAAACTTAGCTATGTTGGGCGGCTGATCTTGGTGAAGTTTGTCTTATCTCAACTTCACACTTACTAGATGCGAATCTTCCTCCTCCCAAAGGGTGTGATGGTTAAGCTTAACAACATATGCAGAAATTATTTGTGGGAGGGAGCTGAAACTTACCACAAATCGCCTCCTGTGGCTTGGGATAAATGTTGTAGAACCAAGAAGGAAGGAAAGTTGGGCCTCAATAATTCAATTTTATGGAATCAAGCATCAATTGCAAAGTATACTTGGTGGATTACATCCAAAAAGGATCACTTATGGGTGAAATGGGTGAATGGTATATACATAAAAGGCCAAAACTGGTTCGAGTATAAACCTTCTTCACAAACCAGTTGGACATGGCGGAAAATCTGCCACGTTCGTGACTATTTCAGAGCTGGATACAGTGGCGATGCCTGGCAAACGAACAAAGGTTACTATACTGTATCTGTAGGATATAAATGGCTTATGGGCAACCAACCTAAAATCAGTTGGTACAATAATATTTGGGGAAGTATGGCGCTACCAAAGTATTCCTTTATAGGGTGGATGGCTGTACAACACCGACTTCTCACTATGGTAAGGCTTCAAAGGCTAGGTATAGTTACCAATGATCGTTGTTACTTATGTGGGGATGGACCTGAAGATATAGACCACTTATTTTTTCGATGTGCCTATAGCATTCAATGCCTTCAATTGTTACAGCAATGGGTGGGTATGAATCTGCCTCAGATAGATGTACTAAATTGGTGCGGAACAAGACGGTTGAAATCATTATGTCAGAAACAAATGATTCTGGCAAGTCTCCTAGCATTGGTATATTTTGTTTGGCAGGAAAGGAATAGGGCATCTCATGAGATGAGTATTCGAAGACCAGAGATTCTGATGCAACAGATGAAGAAGGAACTCAGGGTGAAATTTAGGGATAAACTTAGTAGAATTTCTTCAACTATTAGCTCAGATTGGACAGATAAATTAGGCATCTAATTTAATAGAAGCTTGTCGGAAACAAGAATGTAATGCTTGAATGTAATTTGCTCTAATGATATAATATTACTTACCTTTTACCAAAAAAAAAGAATATTATGGTGGTTAGCCAAACCGGAATCTCGAAATCTCGAAATCTCTCCCAAGCATCACTTAAACACTCAAACTCACCTTGTTCAAATGTAAGGATCTCTCGTCTAAGTTTATTGGTCTTGTGATGTGGGAAGAAGTGGTTTAGAAAGGCTTGAACAAGTTCATCCCAAGTACAAAATGTGTTAGGAGGATAAGAACGTAGCCATTTCTTGGCTTTACCTCCAAGGGTGAAAGGAAAAACTAAGAGTTTAAAGGTGTTGATTGGCAAACCATTCTTCCTCGCAACTAAACAATTTGTATGAAATTCCGCAAGGTGCTCAAGGGGTTGGTCAATGAATGAGATGAATGCAAGAGACAAGCAATATGATCACCAAGAAGCAAACAAAAAGACTAACCTTTTTTATTTTATTTATTTATTTATTCTTTTTTTTTAACCAAACACAGTGACTAAAACTGAATTAACTATCGCCGCTCCCCGGCAACGGCGCCATTTTGATCGCCTCCCAATCGGATTGATCGTTAACGAAGGATGAGGGATCAAATTATATTTGTAAGACTCGAGATTACACAAAAACAAACGAGTATTCAAGGTATGTCAAGGTCGATCCACAGGGAACGGAGTGCAATTGAGTAAGAGAAGCGTGTTTGGGGTCTAAAAGGGGGGGTTTTAAGGGTCGAGTCTATACTAAAACGCAATAAATAACAAGAGATGATCAATTAAGGAAAAGGTGTTAGGGGGAAGTCGGGATTCGAAAATTGGGGTCTAAGAATCTCGGAATTGGGTTTTAGTCACAACATTGATAAAGGGAGAATGCCACCTTTCGGTTTCTTTACCCAACCCACCTAAAAACCCGCTTTCGCGACGAAAAAGGGTAAGTCTCAAGTCAAGGTAACTCCTACCCCGAGTTTCCCCATATTGATAGGAGTGAGTCAAGGTCGATCTATCTGCAGTCTAAGTCAACAAAGACACAAAAACCTCAAACTTGATAAATCAACAAGCAAGCAACCCACCAACATCCCTCAATTCAAATAATCCAAGTCCTCATCCCTAAACCCTCCAACAAGAAATCTACTCACTACTCAAAATGGAAAACAGCAAAACATTAACAAGGAGAAAACGACTCAAACATGCATGTTAACTAAATCTAAAGCAATTAACAACAAAACAACAAGGAGTGGAAGAGAATTATACCAACTATGAAGATCAACAATAATGGAGAAGATTGCATAAATAAAGATTGAATCTTGATGAGGAGAATAAAGAGATTTGTCACTAATCCCTTGATAAACCCCAAAAATCTTCAAATAAAACTTGAATTCTACAAACTTGAATGTAGATCTAGAGAATTGATGAAGAAAACTTTGGAGATTTACTACTAGATTACTATCTAAACTACTAGATTTGTAGAGAATTAATAGAAATACTATTAGAATGATTTACTAATGGAGGCCTACTAAAATTACCCTAACCTAAGGAGACACACTTAGGGCACAAAATGAAATGAAAACCTAAGGTTACTATATATAATAACCCCTTAATGTGTCACACAATCTTAAAGCCCGTAATCCAATCCTTGCCCATTAGTGAGACTTTGTCCTTTGAGTCTTCATAGGGTGAAGTTTTGCCCTGCGGATTCTCTCCAATATGACCGAAATACCGCGGGGCAAAGTTTCGCCCGGTCAAAATCTCGTAGGGTGATATTTCGCCCGGTCAAAATCTCGTAGGGTGAAATTTTGTCCGGTGAACTTTTTTATCCGAAATGGCAATCTGGGGAGGAACACCGTCTAGCAAAATTTCGCCCAGTCAAATTGTCATAGGGTGAAATTTTGCCCTATGACTTTAGAGGGCCATAACTCTCTCGTTTGAACTCCGATTGGGGCGTGTGATATGGCGTTGGAAAGTTAAGAAGATAAGCTTTCACCTCCAACTAGAATTGCTTCGATCCGAGGTGTAGAACTCTAGATATTTTCATTTGAAGTTCGACCTCTCCGGTGAAGATGCCCAATGGACTATAGTTTTTCCTTTTCGTTCAAGGTTTCACCTCTTGGGTTTGGACTTTGGATTTTGAGTTGTGTGCTTTGCTTTTCGCACGGTTTCCCTCTCTCTCATGCTCATAAGAGCTCAGACACGTTTTTGGTCGAAAATCCTATCAAAATAGACAGAAAACTACCAAAAACATGTAAAATGCAAAAGAGAGACACTAATGCGAGAATTACTCAAAATACGGCGATAATCGCGCTCAAGTCTTGCAAAATGATGGAAAAACGGGTCTAAATGGGAG
Source organism: Agrostemma githago (assembly GCA_958450325.1). Lineage (NCBI taxonomy): Eukaryota > Viridiplantae > Streptophyta > Magnoliopsida > Caryophyllales > Caryophyllaceae > Agrostemma > Agrostemma githago. The sequence goes on along the minus strand of OY288241.1, from coordinate 9,058,718 downwards.
GAAAAACGGTCCAAATTTAACACACAACAATAAGCTACCCCACCTAGGCGTGTTGTAGCCTTTAACGGCATCGTCAATTCGCGTCTATAGCCCAGTACGACATTGCCATGAATATACAAAAGTGGCCTAACTGTTTTTCAAAAAGTAGTCTAACTTTTTAGTTTTTGCATTATTTTAAACGTGAATGCCAAGACAACTACACATGTCTCCCAACGCACCCACTCAAAACATGTTAATTTCTTACATTTCGCACGTCTCGAGTCAAATATTTTATTCGATGTACTACTTGATCCAACTCCCGGCTCAAATTAACGCATTTTAAATATGAATTTTTTACGTTTCGCACCATGTCAAGTCGAACAATTTAATCCATGTACTATCTGATCCAATTCCCGACTCAAACTAACGCATCTCAAAAGTCCAAAAACTATTTTCGTACTCTCATGCAACCCCAACGCATTTTAAAACGTCCTAAATTACGATGAAATCGCAAATAAAATGAACGCGAAGTGATTAATTGTCTATCTACGTCAACATTTCACAAAACACAAGACTAAACTAATCGATCCAAACACTAAAAGTCTTGAAAATATACAAGACATACAAACCCACTCATAAATCGAGTTCACAAAACTAGGGAGGACCCCTAGAAGCCGCGCCGATAGCCATCACGAACTCACCAATGTTGTCATCCAGACCTAAGTCCTCCAAAACAAAGGTAAGAGACTCACTACCGTCTATTCCCGACAGCATGTCTAGAGTGACTGTCTCGGGAATCCCTCCAACATCCTCAGTAGCACCCGTGACATGACCCATAACTCCAGCCTCTGCCTCCCTCTCCATCTCAACCCTTTGCCTAGCCTCGCCCTGCGCAGAGGCATCGCTTTGAGACCGAGCCAACCGCTCCTTAATCTCGTCATCCCGTGATTGCAGGAGCTGTCGCGCCTCCGCCGCTTCCGCCTCAAGCTTGGTCACTCGAGTCTCCAACTGTCCTACCATATCAGGGGTATCCTGCAAATGTAACCCGTACTTTAGAAAAACATACGAACAACCTAAAAAGCCAACCCTAGGTACACGCACTTACCGATCGAGGTCCCGAAGTGTCACGAGCGACTCTCGAGGCGTAGGCCCAGAAGTTTGGGGGCTGAACAGCATCAGCCGAATCGACCAGCTGAAGGGAAAACGAACCGGTCAAAGAACAAGTGAACACTAAACCATAAAACGAAACGAGCTTTAAAACCAAAAATTGAGTACTCACCACAAGGCGGTGGCAAGCTAGCTGTTGGCTGACATGAGACAGATAGGAGGCACCAGGCACCAGGAGTGCATCGCCTCCCTCTCCATCCCTGCCCTCAAGGACCTCTGCGGCGGTCGGTGGTCTGAACATGGTCCGGGGAGGATCAAGTGGCACCCTAAAATTGTCGTACAAGCACTGACGCACCAACCGTTCGCCCAGATACCAAACCGGGCAAAACAGCGTAGGAAGGAGCATCCTCCTATAGCTCCGAAGCCTCAACTCCACCGCCACATACTCGGGCACACCCTCGTAGTCGGGCCAAGGATGGGCAAAAAACTACACAAACGAAACCAGCATTTCAATAACCCTAAGCCCTTGGAGGATACTAAATAAAACAAGCTATAAAGAGAAAGCTTACGTCCTCGATGCGTAGCTGGTTAACCAGCACGTTCTCCGAAGGGTAGTGGTTGGTCGTATTCCTAGGCTGAGCCAGCCTCCATTCGATCCCCGCCAGGAATCTGGTCGGAGGAGCCCGCACCGTTTTAGGTGCCAAGCAAGGGAAGTAGGAATAATCCAGGCCTGCAAAACCCAAAAACATCTTTAGTAAAACCAAACCATGCTAAACAAAACCCGAGAAACGAATACAGAAAACATTACTAACCTTCAGCACGAGAGCTGGGCCCACGATGGGTAAAGCCGAGGCCGACGCCACCTGCAACGACCTCACCATGACTTGCAAGTAGTGAGTCATCTCCATGAAAGTCGCGGTCACCCAATCAAAACGTCCTAACTGATCTAGATCAGCTAAGAAAGGTAAAATTCTAGTACTGAACCTCTCGCCTTTGTCCGAGAAGTAGGTCGATCCCAGGAAATACCACAACCACAGCCGGGCATCCTGCTCCGGCGTGTTGGGCGCTCGACCCTCTAACACCGCCACCCTCTTGAAGTGATCGATGATATACGAACTCACCAAAGCATGAGGCGTACTGTAAATCTCACGCTCCAAATAATCCCCGATGAGGCCCCAGAACTCATCACTATCTAACTTAGGGCCCTCGACAGCCCACCTAATCCTCTCAGGACCCCAGGGTAAGCCCGTGATAACCCCAAAGTCCTTTAAAGTTATCCCGACCTCCCCAAAGGACATATGAAAAGTCGAGGTAGTATGGTGAAAGCGATCCACCATCGCTCTAATCACCATGAGGTTGCACTTGGTCTTGCAACCCACCAATCGAACCCATTTCCCAACCACGGGACCCATAGCGGTCCTCGCGATAATCCCCTTTGCCGCGGGAGTCAATTTTAGAGAATAAATCTCAAGGCATGTCGTAAAACCCGAGAATGTCCTTATTGGACCTGGGGGCTGCAAACCAAAGTAATACAAGTATAAACGAAACAAACCAAACCCAACTGAAACCAGAATTTAAAACCAAAAATTAATAAGCACGGGTAAGGATACTCACCAGGCCCTGCACAATGCGGTGAGAAACGTGTAAGTCGGGACGAAACAACAACCGGTGACCATCCCAGTCCCAGTCTCACTCAGGGTCCTCGTAGCTAATCTCTTCGTTCTCTGGCACGGGAATCGGGAAATGAGCCATCTAGTAACCATCTTGGGAAGCCTACGCTTCTTTATTCTATTGAATTCGGCCTCATTTGTGGCCTCGGGATCACAACGCTGCGATGGAATGCTTCGTCGTCTTTTACAAATCCCACAGGGAGTCAATGAGCTCGTTCCGGCGGTCTCGCCACTAATACCAGCCATAGAAGCCCCCTCGGGATGCTTGGTATCACCTCTAGCTACAAAACCAAGCAAAATACAAAAATCCATGCCTTAGGTCAGGTTAAAATAGCTTAAACAGGTCAAAATAGGGTCAAAATTTTGGATAGCGATATCAAAATTCCGAAAGGCCCGCTAACACCTATTTTTGATCCCGATCACAATGGAAGTGGTCTTGGGAAAACACGGCATCATTACGACACCTTTTGGTCCGTCGTAAGTCACACAAAACCTCACGGAAGGCCCTAGAGGCCTTTTGCTTCCTAACCCTAGCATTTCGAATTTATCTCCATGGGAGGCCATTATCATACCTCAAAGTCTCCTATCAAGCTTATAACTACCCTAACAAGCTCTATTCAACCCTAATTTAACAATGGGATTAAGCACAAGCATCGAAACTTAGCGAATTCAAAATGCCCAAACCAATTTTCTAGGGTTACAACAAAATCGACCCACAATCAACCAAATTAAGCAAAATCGATAATAGACGAGTAAAGGACACTTACTCGGAGTCAACATTTTCGTGTATAGCAAAAATCGAGAAGGAAATCGGTTGAATAGATCGAAGGAGCGATATTAGGGTGAAAAGGGGCGTGCGTTTGAAATATAAGGCGAATGAATTGTTCGCCCCAACCTTCGTTGATTTAAGCAGACCCGACCCACAAGCACCCGGGCGCCTCAGGTCACGCGTCCAAAACCTGGACCGGTGGGGGCTACGCGCCTGAAAATTGGGGCGCAGAAGAGTGCGCGTTCGACTAACCCGGCACAAGACTAGAAACAAGAACAAACGAGGCCTAATATCCAATGTACGCATAACACGCATTCATAGAACAAGCAAATAAACAACGACAAATCAGTTACTAGTCGATACCGATAAAGCATGCCTATAAACCAACCCCGAAAAAAGAGCAATAATAAAACAAGCATAGAAACCACGACTAACAAGAATGCTCGCGCTCGAACGCGTGATAAAACAAACAAAACAAATCTGATCTGAATGATGAATTCCGAACGAATCCAAACGCATAACAAATCAGAACAAAGCAAATCAAAACAAAATAAGACAAGCCCACAAAACAAATTTAACCAAAATAAATGAACGCCAGCAAATGTCCTCGAGCCCAACGGGTCTTAGTTATCCGGAGGGAAATTTAAGTTCGCGGATACTGACACGTTCGAACATTTTGGAGTCTTATACCTCCACAGCAATTTGAGTCTCAGCGGATATATACTGACACGCTCATACATATTTAGCCTAACGGGTCTTAGTTATCCTGAAGGCAACAGCAACAGCAATTTGAGTCTGAGCGGATACTGACACGCTCAGACATATTTAGCCTGACGGGTCTTAGTTATCCTGAAGACAACAGCAACAACAATTTGAGTCTAAGTGGATACTAACACGTTCAGACATATTTAGCCTAACGAGTCTTAGTTATACTGAAGGAAACAGCAATAGCAATTTGAGTCTGAGTGGATACTGACACGCTCAGACATATTTAGCCTAACGGGTTTTAGTTATCCTGAAGGCAACAGCAACAACAATTTGAGTTTGAGCGGATACTGACACGCTTAAACATATTTTGCCCGAGGGGTCATAGGCATCCCGGAGGCACAGCAACAACAATTTGAGTTTGAGCGGATACTGACACGCTCAAACATATTTTGCTCGAGGGGTCATAGGCATCCTGGAGGCACAGAAAACAACAATTTAAGTTTGAGCGGATACTGACACGCTCAAACATATTTTGCCCGAGGGGTCATAGGCATCCAGGAGGCACAGCAACATCAATTTAGGTCTGAGCGGATACTGACACGCTCAAACGTATTTTGCCCAAAGGGTCTTAGTTATCCTGAGGGCGCAGTAACAGCAATTTAAGTTTGAGCGGATACTGACACGCTCAAACGCATTTTGTCCGAGGGGTCATAGGCATCCCGAAGGCAATTGTTCGAGTGGATACTGACACACTCGAGCATTTTATTTTATTCCCAATCCTGAGGGGTAATAAGCATTCCAAAAGGCGTTTTATTTCATTCTCGAGCTCAAGGGGTCATAGGCATCTCGAAGGCTATTGTTCGAGTGGATACTGACACAATCGAACATTTTATGTTATTCTCGAGCCCAAGGGGTCATAAGCATCCCAAAGGCATTTTATTTCATCAATTCCAAGGGGTCATAGGCATCCCGAAGACAATTGTTCGAATGGAAGTTGACACATCGAACATTTTTCTTCCACGCCCACGCTTGACGCGTCACACACACTCAAAAGGTAATCCAAATTTGGACGGATTCTTGAACATCCAAAAAGACAAAGCACATGAACATGAAGAACCTAGAATAAGATGACAAGCACGGGTCCATGCCCCGACAGACGACCATAGGCAAAGACGTCAGGTATGATTTCTGAGCATTGGCTGACGAGCCTCAACACGACCCGACCGGACAGCCACCAGGTCGTAATCCTCGATTGACCTGGGTGGCTATACTTTGACTTTCGCCTTGTCCAAGCCTCAGTCAAAGTGAGGGCTTTTGTAGACACCCAGATTTGAACCTGGTGGTTGCAAGAGTGCCCAACAAACACCCAATGACGATCAGACTGCAACGTGACGCGAGCTCGCGATGTCTTAGATAGTTTTTCTATAGAACGGATCAAATAATTACTCGGAAAAATTAAATTAACATTAAAGCAGCCTTAGTCGTGTCATTACGGTCCCCTAGACACTAATTAGAGTCAATTCTGACACCGGGACCCGAGTCTGTTCCGAAATACGAACCGAGTCAGCACCACACCAAGCGAACCTCGGGACGCGCACCCGAGGCCTACTTGGCGCAACGGTGCTAGGTCAAGGGGGGGGGGGTGGGGGGGAAGCTTAATCCCAAGTCACGAATAATACGTACAGCTCTTGGTTTTGGAAAGTATCAAAATCGTATCTTCAAAATCCCGAGCGCCTCACCTCGCGCGCCTCAGTCTTCACACGCCTAAACCCAGGAGCCTGAGTTCTGGTGCGCCTGGACTCAGGCGTCCATCCGGGTGACGGGAGCCGAAAACAACTATAAATACCCCCCCTCCACCCCCTTCATTCGACAACACAACATTCTCTCTTCCCTCTTCACTCGTTAAGAGTTTCTCGCTAAGGGCTCGCACTCTGACACCCAAAGCAAACGATCCACTCGATCGTAGTTCTGATAAAGCGAAATCGACGCTACTCCTCACCTTCGAGCACTCCACTCGATCCCAAGGTGTCTGTGTTCGACTAGCTACTCCGAGTCTAGCAACGGAGTTCTGCCGGATTAGCCGCAGAGCCAGCAAGTAGTAGCGGAGCTCTGCCAGATTAGTCGCAAGAAGGGCCAACGGTAACGGAACTCTGCCAACATCACCAGGCGATCTAGGAGGATCCGCCTTTTGAAGTCGAACCATCACTAGGTTGTCATCTAAACAAAATTTTACATTTTTGTACTTTTAATATGCACTACGATAATGTCAAACGTGGACATTAGGTCCATTACACATACTAAAACATGTAATGTCCCAACTTCAATCATAAACACTAAAACACTCCAACTAAGAACCGAGTAGTTCCAAGATCCATTCTCAACTATCTATGCATCATGTCCCATTTAGCGTATACTCCGAGGGTGCAACTCTTCACTACATGATTTACTTATATTTCACATTTACAGTTTTCGTTTGATTTATTGCTTTTATGACCTTATAATCGCATGGTAAATCACCTAACACGAAATTCAAAACGTAAACAAACCTGAAACTGAACAAAGTGATGGTCGGGTTCCGTATTAGTCCCGGTGCTCACCTTACATGGTTCGACGCATCCCTATTAATACCGAACCGACGCATCTTAAGCAAAATATTAGGTAAGGTATACCACGAGAAGGACTAATATCCGTATTACCACGTTAAAATTGATTTGCTAATACGTATAATACTAGTACTCTCTACTCTCCTATTTGCATCTTTTCATGGCCCGCTTGTCATGTGAAATCGCATGCAAAGAATGTAAAGACCACTACTTTGACGACAAAACTTACTTGTCCCTAAACAACCGACATATCAAAAGGCATAGGGTTAAAATAATGGATGTTACCGTACTTCCGCCACAACAAAGGAACGAAGTTATCAGCCCACCGATTGATTAGTAGAGGCCGCTACGTGCGGGCAGAATTGGGTTTCGATGTCTAACGAACGTTGAAGTCCCAATACGTACCCTCACTTCTTACTCAGAATCGACGGTTTCTGGATGTCCGAAACCATTGACAATGGGAGTCATTCCAGGCATGGAGTGCTTAAGGGTACAAGTCTTTATCTTTAGGTCTCGTACCCCTCAGCTTTGAGCTGACTAAGGATCAAAGTTGACTTGAATGGTTTCTGAGTCCTCATAATTGACTCGGTGACGACTCCATAAATCGCAACAAATTCGGTTCACTAAAAAGGTCACCTTACCAAACATATCGGCCTTTAAACATTTATAACCACGACTCGATCGATTCCAGCGGAAACACGGGCGCCTGCGTCCGTCTAGTATAAGTCCAGATCGTCATCCGAATCGAGGTCCGACACATCGCCCCGAACGCGAGATCGGACCGGCCCCCGACCGGGAGGGGGCCACGTGGGTGGCTGCCGCGATCAAACCGGGTCGGTCCCGCTCGGGCGCGCGCGGGGCGCCGGGCGGTGCGGACAGACGTCCACATAATTAACAAATTAATCTAACACAAACATGAACATAAAACATAAATAATGAATGAAAAAAAAGAGGAAGAGAATTATACCGATTGAGATGAAATTACTAAGGGTAAGACGATCTAAAACAATGAATAAGGAAAGATTAATTCATCAAAATTAATTAAAAGATTTATTGATTAAAACTAAATTAAAATAATGAAAAATGAAAATGAAAGGGGAAAGACTCCGTTCTCTACTGCTACTCTCCTATTGTTGCTATTCTAAACCCTATCTAACTCACACCTTACAAATTGAGGGTTTAAATTTTTATAGTATCTCCTACAACAATGAAAAAGACAAAAATATCCTCCAATAAAATGAAAAGAAAAGAAAGAAAACTAAGTGCTAAATAGTCATCTACTTTTCCAAATAAGACAAAAAAACTAATTGAAGAACGACACAACTGAGCACGGTCAACTGGGTTGCGCACGGTCGATTGAGCATGACGGCTACGTCCCTATTTCGGTTACGCACGGCTCGGCGTGCGTGACACACGTCGACGCCGACGAGCTACTAGTGAACAGACGACGGAGCCTGGGCTGGAGTAGATTGCTGGAATCTAGGTAAGAACAACACCGGAGATGGATCGAGGAATGCCAGCTAGGCCGAAGTTGGAGTTCGATTGATGGTGGTGATTGGTCTTGGAATGATTAATGATGAATGATTGATTAAGAAGCTGATGGACAATGATGATGATTGATGAAGATGCAGACGCACGATGATGATGGTGGTAAGGAATTCAATTGGTGATGAATTGAATTGGGGATAAAGATGTGGTAGAGATTTGATAGAGATAATGAAGGTTTGATTGTGAATGAAATTGAATTGGAATGGGGGTAAGTAAAGGTGAATTGGAATGTGATATAATGATGGTGTTGATTGAAGAGGGGATCGAAGAGGATGAAGTGAGTTGAGGTGGGTCAAAGGTCCACTTGACCTTTGCCTACTTCCCTTTTAAGTTTGATCCGTCCCGACATGTCTTGTTCCGTCTTGACTCGTTTCACTTCATCTCTTGAATCTTATCGATCCAATTCGGTACCTACAAGACCAAACAACGGAGCAGTACCCGAAATTCTGACAAATAACATAAATGTACATTAATTAAGCTAGACACGTATGACTAGTTACTTAATTAAATACAAAACGACTCAATAATAACAAATCGACTTATAAAATCGACAAAATAAGAGTATCAATGTGGGACAAAAATAGGTAAAATACTAGCTTATCAACCTCCCCACACTTAACTCTTACTCGTCCTCGAGTAAGCTCAAAACATTAAACAACGACCCATAAATAAAATCACGGGAAACAAAAACACAAAATATATACAAAAACGAAAGTAAACAAATATTAACAAGCAAGTCATGAGTCTCCCAAATCAAAAGTAACGATTCTAAAATCCAAGTAAAATATAGAATATGAATGTTAAAATTACTAAATTGGTTGCAAAAGTTATTATTACATATTTCTTGGCCTCGGTTCATGCTATGTCGAGATGTGAGACGGAAATAGAATGAGATCTCTCATGAAGTTAGTGACAAATACATACGAGTCTCGACCACTTGCAAAAACAAGGGTTAGGGTCGTCCTAATCACCCAAGTGACACATGAAACGATCCAAAATGAAAAATATGGATAAACAAAAATACTCGGGGGAGGAATCATCTTTTTCCTTTTTCTTTTCCTTTTCTTTTTCATCTTTCTTTCTTTCTTTTTCTCATTTTTTTTCTTTCTTTTCTTCTTCTCCCCCTTATTCTCTTCTTTTTGAGGATTTTTCTTTGTTGGCTCGTATTTGATGTTTGACCTCTTTTTGATAGAAAGGGAATGCAAACTCAATATCAACTCTTATTTTGTGAGTATTTTCGTGGGATGTGGCCTGGGATCGAAAAAATGATAGATCGTCAATTTGGTTATAGTCACCTAGACGAGTATACAATGTCAAAATCACAACATGAGAGGTGGAAGGTGGAAACAAGTGAAGGACACATCCCGAGCGACTTATAGTTGGAGGACAATCAATATATAATACTAATAAACAACCAATAAGTAATAGAAAAATTCATACTCTTTAAAGAAGTTGAAAATTAGAAAAAACGCTTTATCAAGGAAAACAAGTGAAAGAAAAACAAAAATGTTTTTGAAATTTTTCATTTTTTTCAATTTTTTCAAAAGAAAAACACAAAAAAGACACAAATCACAAAGACAATAAACTAAAAACAACAAAACAATCAACACAATCTACAATCCCACAACAACACATATTTATAACAATACTTCACCAAAATATCCTCCAACAAGAATAACAACCACAATATCCTCAAACATAACAAACCGTCAATCAAGAATATACTTCCCCACACTTGAAATGAACATTATCCTCAATGTTCCAAACTAGGGAGGGTACGAGAATACCTTTTAGAGTATAAGTTTTCCCCACAATTGAGCGATTACGTGTCTCTAAGCCATCTTGCTTCGATGTGGTTTCTTGCTAGAGATACCTACAAACAAAAACACAAACAAAAACATAAATATGTACAACAAACTTGGGGTGCCTCCCAAGAAGCGCGGTTTTAAGGACCGCCAAACCTACAATTAACCTTAAAATCTAAACGGGATCCCACAATCGGTATCCTAGGCCACTCATGTTTCCAAACTCGTCATAGTATTCAACATCTCTCAGATCTCTTCTTTGTTTTTCCACTTCTTTCATGAGAGCTAGACTATAAACCACATAAAAGACATGATTAGTCTCCTTGACCATCATGTCACTCTTCCAAACGTCTCCTTCCTTGTCCTAAATCACACCATTTCCATGTAACAAACCAATGATCAAGCTAATTTCATTGAAAGAATTCTTCCAAACATCCTCACACATGGATTCATAAGTGGGGGTTAGAAAGTCTTGAGGAAAACAATCAATATGAAATGAAAATGCATCCTTAAAGACAATGGACTCATAAGAAGGCACATGGAAGTCAAGAGGAAAAGTGAGAGGAATAAGAGATTCATCAAGAATGGAAGGAGTAGACTCATGAATTTCCTCAAGAAATATCTCAAAAATGGGTTCGCCTAATGTGTCAACACTATCATCATCCCATTTAACCTCAACATTGTCATCAAAGGTTTTAACACATAATTCATAATCTTTTGGAAACAAAAAAGTTTCCAACACACATACACTACTTGTCACAATAACATTCACATCAAAGGGTGCACATAAAATCTCTTTGTGGGCTACCTCCTCACATTTGGTTGTCAAGAATCCTATGAAACCCCAAAATTCCCATCATTCATATGAAAGAATCGATTAAAGCTCATGTAATTTGCCAAATTATGAGTTTCAAGATTCATGCCATCACATAAAACACAACGTGCTTCCCAACTGTAAAGATAGTAGCCAAAAGAATTAACACGAGAGATATAATCTCTTTTTTTTTGTCAGCCAAGAAAAACAGTTGGGATTACATAATGTTTGGGCTTAGGTAGCCCTTAATACATCCCTTATTATACATAGAAACGAAATACGAGACAACTATTAGTACAATAACCATAAGAGAAAAGCGTCGGTAGACAACGGCGGGATGATGGCGAACGAAGCATTGAACACAAACGTCATTATCCATTTCATCAAGACAATCGCCAGCTCTCAGGGACCACTGAAACAGCTGAGTCGCGAAGAGACAGTAGCAAGGCATACTTACGCCCTTGCGAAAAGGGCGTAGAAAGAAACAGTGGAGAGCAAACATGCCTCCGATGGAGAATAAACTCCTACACCTTGATGATGTAACTCCACAATCAAAAGGCCAATGGTCCAAAAGATCCAGGAAGTAGAGAATCGAGGACAAGGAAAATTCCACAACCAAACTCGTAAAAGACACCATACAAGACCAAATCATGGTCAGGTCAACCCACACCGACCGCAAGCACAAATCTAACTTATTATCAACCATATTTCCTTCAAGAAGGAAATTTATTGAAATAAAAAACATAAGTAGAAAGTTAATAAATGTTTTAAGCGGCATGTAAAGCGAAGAACCACCGCAACCAATCCACCACAACCAAACTCAACCCAACTCAAGCACAACACACAAGAGCTCTCATACCCCATCGAACAAACACAAATCAAATAGACCCAAGAATCAAGAAAAGACAAAGAGTCCTTCTCCCAAAAAAGGCTCAAACAACATACCAAGAAACAAGAAAATTCAAAACAAGTGGAGCCAACCACATGCATCCTAACCTAAACATAGAACCCAAATGGACGAGACAAACGAAACAAACGGATCTTCAAACGGACCCAAGAAAAGAGGTAAGGCAGGAATTGACGAGGTGGGGGAGGGGGGCGAGGGGAGGGGGAACACCCAATCAAAACCTACACAACCAAGACCTCAAAAAGACAGACAAAGAACAAAAAAAGAAAAAAAGAAACAGCCTGTCAACTTAGGGACAACTTAAACATTTCATTGTTTTTTTTTAAAAAAACCAGAAGACCCAAAGAAAGGAACAGAGGCTCACCGAGGGAGGTGGGGGGAAGGGGCGAGGGGTTGGGGAACACCTCTAGATGATTAACCACTGCAACAAAACACACGACATAAATTGACAGGAGATCCATCAACAGGGATGATTAGATTAGAATGCAGACCGGCAACCACAACACCATAAAAAACACAAAGAGGAAGAAGAACGATCAAATGGAAAGAAGGACTAATCAATCAAAGAATCAAAGGGCCTAATTGAAAAGGGGTTAATCGAAAGAGGAATAAAAGCTCGCCAGAGATGGACCTAAGAAGAGTCCCATCTCCGGCGAGGTTGTGTGAGGAGGGAAGGAAGAAAGGTGGGCCGGCAGCCGCGGTGGTGCACCAGAAAATTAGGGTTTTGTTTTTGGGGAAGATTTGGGGAGGAAATTTTTAGAGAGTAAAAATGTTAGAGAGATCCCATCAGAGTGCGATGGAGAAATAATAGAGATATAATCATTGAATCTAGTAAGATACACCTGGAATGGTTCATTTTCATTTTGACAAATATTGAATGTGGACATTGTTAAGTGCAAGACCCCAAGAGAGATATTAAGGAGATAAGAGGCACACCAGGGTGTGCAAATATATAGGACTTAGTCTAAACGAAAGAATAAAAACTACTAGTACCGCTAATAGCTCCCCGGCAACGGCGCCAAAAACTTGTTGGAGTTTTAATACCTCGTAAGCGCACGATGTAATCGTAGTACAATAGAGGGTCGATCCCACAAGGAGCAAAGTGATGCTTAGTCGTGTTTACCATAAATGTTTATCTAAGTCAATGAAAGGTAGGAATGGTGAACTACAACTAGAATAAATAACGATAAATTAAAGATAGAATTAAAACTAAAAGAAAACAGAAAACTAAAGATGAAACATACGAAAGCTAAAAATGATGATTACTCGAATAGAGAAAGGCCTAGGGTCCGACTTAACCTCCGACATGCCATAATCGTGGGTAAGGAATACTGAGCATCGAATTGTTAGGGATCATAGGAATAGTGGAACGCCTCTAAGGGTTGGCTACCTCCCTCCCGGCTCCGTAATCCAACTAAGCTAAAATCGGTTACCTCCCTCCCGGGTTCGTGAGTCGGCTCATAAAGTCTGCGTCTAATCCCGATCCGTTCTCTCCCCTGTCCCAAGGAGAAGAGTCTAAACCGATAGTTTGGGTACCTTACCAAGTTCTCACTCCCGTGTTCAACTAGGCGGGGGTAAGGCATGACAAGAGATGAGGTTTACCACCTAGATCTAACTGACTCCCGTCGATGGACAAGGGTCAAGGGTTCAAACACAACCAAATGCCAAGTCGATTCCTGATCCCCAAAACTACCTAATTCCCATTTATCCCAAACAATCCAACATTGAAATTCAAACTCATAATCTAGGCATATCGGGCCCAAATCGTACCCTAAAGAAGAACTATTCATTACACATAATTATTAGACTAATCCAAATACTACTAATTAATCTAGAGATAACAATAAACATAAAAACTACTCACCAAAACACAAATCAACGATAAGATTATAAAATTAAACACGAATGATAGAAATGATAACCATATATGAACTAATCAACAAATTAATCTAACACAAACATGAACATAAAACATAAATAAAAACAAGAGAGGAAGAAAATTATACCGATTGATATGAAATTACTAAGGGTAAGACGATCTAGAACAATGAATAAGGAAAGATTAATTCATCAAAATTAATTAAAAGATTAATTGATTAAGACTAAACTAAAATAATGAAAAATGAAAATGAAAGGGGAAAGACTCCGTTCTCTACTGCTACTCTCCTACTGTTGCTCTTCTAAACCCTATCTAACTCGCATCTTCTTACAATTTGAGGGTTTAAATATTTATAGTATCTCCTACAACAATGGAAAAGACAAAAATACCCTCCAATAAAATGAAAAGAAAAGAAAGAAAACTAAGGGCTAAATAGTCATCTACTTTTCCAAATAAGACAAAAAAAACCAATTGAAGAAATGCACTGGACACGTGGCAGCGTAATAGAGTTCCATTTTACGCTAAACATATTACTCTTGGGCTGGGCTTACATATACAGAGTAGATAGAAAGTTAATAAAGACTATGACGGCCCAATGTTGCCCAACAATACTGTACATGACAAATATTGTCAAATGTTGCCCAACAATACTGTAGTAAAAATTAAAAATATAAACTGAATCTCCTTAATTACATGACAAATATACAAAAAAAAAATTCATATAATACAAAATATTACCGTAAAATCAAACTCTACTAGATTAAAGCCCGTGCGTTGCACGGGTTAGTTGGCTTCGGGTTAATTGGCTTAATTACATTGATGATGTATAATCGTTAAATAAGAAACTTGATGAATCTATATCATTATAATAAATAAGATGATCACATGATATTAATAATCAAATTTAATTTCAACTAACTTTAGAGTCTTAAGAGCTTATTCTAAAACTCAAAAGAATACATGCGAATAATTTTTTTGATTGATAATATCGCCTCATCATAATTTTTCGACATAGGATAATTTACTCAAGGTTTATAGTTTTAAGATATGTTTTAAAGACCCAGAAAAACGCACGATTACTCTTATTTATAATATAGAATCATCACCTTATTTTATCGATGTGGGATAATTTTAGGTTTCTAGTTACTTAATTAAGTTTATAATTTTAAGAGCTATTTTGAAGACTTAAAAGAGTTTATTTTTATATCTATGTTAGATAATAGACGATTACTCTTTATTGATGTGGGATAATTTTAATTAAGTTTATTTAAGTTTATTTAAGTTTAGATATAGTCTAATTAAGAACTTTTATTTATAGACGGATGGATGATTACTCTTATTTATAATACATAGAATTTCATCACACCATCTTAATTTCGATGCGGGATAATTATACATTAACTATATACTTTAATTATACAAAAAAATTGTTGGTTAATATCTAAGAACGAAAGATTACGTAGAATTATATCAGTATAGAATTTCATCACAATTTTCAATGTGGGATGATTTTAAGTTTGTAGTCTTGTATATTAAAAGCTTTTTTAAGATTCAAAAGTTTTTTTGTTGGTATTTAACCCATAAGGTTGTATTTAAGCATTTAAAATATTTCACTTTTAGTATAAACAAATAAACAATATGGATTATCTTATTATATATTTTGTATGAATGATTACTCTTATTTATATAATAATAAAAAGTCATCTTATTATAATTTTTCGATGTGGGATATACTTAAATTTATTTAAGTTTAGATATAGTCTAATTAAGAACTTTTATTCATAGACGAATGATTACACTTATTTATAATATATAGAATTTTATCAATCCATCTTCATTTTTCGATGCGAGAACTTTTTTTTAAGATTGTTGGTTAATATCTAAGAACGAAAGATTACATAGAATTCTATCACCTCGTTAAGAACCACCTCGTTAAGAACATTTTTTAGGATGAATGATTAATCTTATTTATAATATAGGTTGTGAGGGATATTTACCGAAGAGAGTATAATTTTTTGATGTGGGATATAATTTACTTGTGTTTATAGGGTATAATTTTTCGATGTAGGATAATTTACTTAAGTTTATAGTCTTAATAGTTTCTTTAAGACTCAAAAGATTTTGATTGATATCTAAGAATCTAAGAGCAAATAATTAGTCTTATTTATAATATAAAAATTCATTACCTTATTATAATTTGTCGATGTGGTATAAATTTAACTAAAATTTGTAGTCTTATTTATAATATAGAATCATTACCGTAACTTATTTTAATTGTTTCGATGTGGGATAATTTTAAGTTTGTAGTCTTATTAAGACCCTTTATAAACTCAAGACTACAAATTCATGAATTCATCATAATTTAAAAAACACGTTTGTAAATGCCGGATGGCTTATTATTAATGATATTGATCTTCACTTTCAAAAAAAAACAATGACATAGAATTCCATCATAATTTTTTTTTTAAAAAAAAAAAATTTGTTAGTTGATATTTAAAAACGATGATTACTCTTCTTTAGTACAAATTCATAAGCTCATCATAATTTTTCGATGTGGGAAAATTACTTAACTTCGTTGATGTCTAAAGAATTTTTTTTAGTTTTATTTATAATATAGAATTTCATCACCTTATTATAATCTTGACAACTTTTAAGACTCAAAAGATTTAAGTGTATAGTCTTGACAACTTTTTTAAGACTCAAAAGATTTATATTTGATGAAACTTTATAATTTTTCAAATGTTAGATGGTTTGAGTTAAGTTTATAGTCTTAATATACGGAGTATATTTTAAGACTCAAAATATTTTTGGTTAATATCTAAAAGCACAGGGTTACTACGGATTATTATTTATAATATTTATAATATAAAGTTTCATCACCTTATTATAATTTATCGATGTGAGATTATTTTTACTTAAGTTTGTAGTCTTATTAAGAGAGTTTTTAAGACTTAAAAGTTTTTTTAAGACTTAAAAGTTTTTTTGATTGATATTTAATAACGAATGATTAGTCTTATTTATAATATAGAATTCATCAACTTATCATATTTTTCGATGTGTTGATAATATAGAATTTCATCAACTCACTGTAATTTTGTAAATATGGGATGATTTTAAATTTGCAGTCTTATATATCAAAAGTTTTTTAGTCGATATTTAAAACCGAATGATTATTAATATTTATAATATAGAATTTCATCACCCCATCATAATTTTTCGATGTGGGATAATTAAAAGTTTTTATTAGTCGATATTTAAAACGAATGATTACTCTTATTTATAATATAAAATTTCATCATCTTGATGTAGATAATTACTTAAGTTTATAGTCTTAGAAACTCTTCTTGAGATTCAAAAGACTTTTGGTAGATATTGAAGAACGAATTATTACTCTTTATTTATAATATAGAATTTCATTATCATATTGTAATTTGTCGATGTGGGATAATTTTAAAACTGTTATATGTTATAAATTCATCACATAATGTGAAACAATCTATATGAAATTTATACTCTAATGAAAGCATTTTTTAACACGAATCTAATTATTTCATTTTTATAATTTATTTTATGATAATGTTTTTAAAAAATGAACTCGAAAAGTTTTCACGTAAGAATTGTAAAATATCACATTAATATAATAAATTAAATATATATTGTAATAATCAAAAGATTTTCTAATTGATTTTTTTTATTATTTATGATATTTTCCTAATTTGAGGTTTGATTGAACGGACCAATGAGATCGCTCGAAAAAAGCCTAAAATATATATATATATATATATATATATATATATATATATATATATTGATTACTAAAACAAACCCACTAGAACAACACTAGACGCGTGGCAGCATAATAGTGCTTCATTTCCCACCAAACATATAACTTTTGGGATGAGCTTACATATACGGAGTAGATATAAAGTTAATAAAGACTCTGACGTCCCAATGTTGCCCAACAATACTGTACATGACAAATATGCCCAATGTTGGCCAACAATACTGTACTAAAAACTAAAAATATAAATCAACTAATCTCCTTACATGACAAATATACTAAAAAAAATATTTCATATGATACAAAAGATTACCGTAAAATTGAGGGGACAGGGGAACAAGTGTGGTTTTGCTATCACTTTTGTTTATGCTCATAATGATGGTGAAGACAGGAAAGAACTATGGGACCAATTGAGGGGTATTGCAGTGAACATACAGGGTCCTTGGGTGGCAATCACTGGAGACTTCAATACCATTATCAATCACGCGGAAAGATTGGGAGGAAACTCCAAGCATGAGGATATAAATGATTTTGTTCACTGTCTCAATGATTGAATTGTGACATGAACGATATAGTTGCAACTGGGGCGTACTATACATTGAACAATAAGCAAGACCCTAGTCACAGGGTGTATAGTAGGCTTGATAGATTCTTAATTAATCCTGAATGGAGCAACAAGTTTCCTGATATTTCTGCACATTTCCATCCAGAAGGGCTTTTTGACCACACTCCTAGTGTAGTTGAAAGAAAGGATATACTGAATAAGAGGGGGCAATGTTTCAAATTCTTTGACATGTGGACTAAGCATCCTGATTTTGAGAAAATTGTTCAAGAAAGTTAGGAGGAGGACATTGTAGGAACTCCTATATTCTAGGTAATTAAGAAACTGAAAGCGCTTAAAGGTAAGCTGAAGCAGCTAAACATAGAAGCTTTCTTAGATATTGAGCTCAGAACTACAAAAGCCACTAGAGAACTTACCTCAATTCAGTTGAGATTGATGCATGATAATCTGAATGAGGCCTTGATTACTGAAGAGATACAGGTTTCAAAACATTTAAGAGGAATGATGGAAGCTCAGAAAGTTTTTTGAGTAAAAAAGCAAAGGCCTCATGGATCAAAGACGGGAATGCTAATACTGCACATTTTCATAGGGCCATCAAACATAGAGCTCAACAAAACAATGTCCTGCAAATTAGAGATATGAATGGAAACCTGCAAAACTGATCACATGGGCATTCAGCAGGCTTTTACTACTTATTATGTACAACTGCTTGGATGTTGCAATGCCACTGAAAGGGTATGACAGGATGTTATCAATCAAGGGAATGTGTGTACTGCTCAACACATTTCCATTTTGGAATCTCCCGTCACTGACAAGGAGATCAGGGATATTATCTTCTCGATCCCAAATGAAAAAGCCTCAGGGCCAGATGGGTATACAAGCGGGTTTTATAAGCACACTTGGAATATAACAGGGGATGGAATATGCTATGCAGTCAAAGAATTTTTGGTAAACTATTGAAGCAGATAAATGCAACCACTCTGACCTTGATACCTAAGTGTGATAGGCCTGATTCTGTGAAACAATTTAGACCAATAGCATGTTGCAAACTAATCTATAAAGTCATATCTAAAGTATTATGTAATAGGCTTGCAAAGATATTGCCTGATTTGGTGAATGAAGCTCAAGGGGCCTTTGTTCAGGGGAGGTCCATAATTGAAAACATATTGATTTGTCAAGACATTATGCAGCATTACACAACGAAAAATGCCTCTCCTAGATGTCTATTCAAAATAGATCTGCAAAAAGCCTATGATTCTGTTGAATGGAGGTTTGTGGAAGAGCTACTGGAGGTACTTCAGTTTCCTACTCATTTTAGGGGACTAATCATGACATGCATCACAACTCCTTAATGTACTTTGAGCCTAAATGGGAGCAATTTTGGCTATTTTCATGTAAAAAGGGGGTTGAGGCAAAGGGACCCTATATCCCCCTTACCCTTCACCTTATGTATGGATTACCTTAGTAGAATGTTGAAGTTTGCTACAGACAAATGGCCCTTTAAATATCATCCTATGTGCAAGCAACTTAAGCTCACACACTTAGTGTTTGCGGATGATTTGATGATGCATGTTTTGCAAAGAAGAGCCGCAATCCATTATATATGTTGCTGATAAGGGCCTTGTCATCTTTCTCTAAAGCTTCCGGATACCCTTAACAATTCAAAATCAGCCATATATTTCAATGGGATGAGGCAGGAGACTAAGGAGGATATCTTTAGTGCAACTGGGTTTACTGAAGGAGAAATTCCCTTTACCTACTTGGGAATTCCAATTGAAACTAAGAAGCTCAACAAGCAAGAATGCTCACGAATAGCTGAAAAGATGCTAACAAGAATACGAAGTTTGGGGGCTAGGAAATTATCTTATGCGGGAAGAGTAGTGCTCATCAACTCAGTCCTTAACACCTTATACAATTATTGGGCTACCATTTTCCTGATACCTATGGAAGTAATAAGTATAATTGAGGCCGTCTGTGGGAACTTCTTATGAGAGGGGTCTACTAATTACAGACGTGTACCTCTTGTCTCATGGGATGTTGTCACTAGACCGAAACTGGAAGGAGGTATTGGCGTAAAACAAGCAAGAATATGGAACACTGCAGCAGTGGGGAAGCTTGTAAATTGGTTGTATGACAAGGAAGAAAGACTATGGGTGAGGTAGATCCATCAAAACTACCTGAAAGGTAAGGAGTGGCACCCCCCCCCCCCCCCCCTTCCTGCCCCGATGTAGCTTGGACCTGGAGGTCGATTTGCAAAGCTAAGGAGAAACTGAAAGATGGATACTAGGAGGATGTTTGGATTGCTGATGCTTAGGGATACTCCATTGCAAGGGGATACAAGTAGGGATGGCAACGGGTCCAGGACCCGGTCCAGACCCGGCGGGTCGGACCCATACGGGTCGGGTCTGGGTCTCATTTTTTCAGATCCGGCGGATCCGGGTCGGGTCTGGATCTTATTTTTGAAAACCGGGTCCGGGTCCGGGTCTGAAATTTTGGACCCGGACCCGACCCGTGGACCCGGCACTTTAATTTTAAAAAAAATAATAAAAATAAAATAAAAATCTACCAACATAATGTACATACGCAGAAGGCAGAACTGGTAGTAGCAAACAACTAAATTAATTACTCTCACTTCTTTCCTCATTCCTCAATCCTCACCATTTGTTTGTTCATTCAAGGACTCAAAGTTGTAGTTATAACTTGTGGATTGTGGACTTGTGGTGGTGAATTTAGTTTGTTGTCGGACATTTATGTAAGTCTTCTAAGACCGTTATGAATGAGTTTGTAAGAGTGTTTAGTTTCTTAGTACAATATATGTCGTAAATAATTTTGTACGTGATAAAAAATACCGGCGAAATTTGAAATTTGGAAGAAATGAAGAATGTAGGACAAAATAAAATAAAATAGTGAGACCCGCGGGTAGACCCGGACCCGGACCGGACCCGGCGGGTCTGGATCCGGGTCTTAAAATTTTGGACCCGGCCGGGTCCGGGTCGGGTCCGGGTCTAGGGTAATTTTGACGGATCCGGGTCCGGATCCTAGTGGACCCGGTCCAGATCCGGTCCATTGCCATCTCTAGATACAAGTGGTTGTCTGGTACTCTCCCCAAACCAGACTGGCACCAACTGATCTGGAATAACTGGAATGTGTCTAAGCACACTATGATTACATGGATTATGCTCAACAAGGGCCTAAGTATTAGAGATACACTGAAGAGATTGGGATGTTGCTCTGGCTACAGCTGTTGTCTATGCAATGTAGCTCCTGAATCTGCCCATCATCTGTTCTCTGAATGTGCTTACAGCATAGTGATAAAATCTAAACTGAAACAATAGCTACACAATTCTTTCCCACCATATTATAAAGTTCAAGATGACCCAGATGGAAGAATAATAGCTATGACTATGAACGCTTATCATCACTGCATTTGGATGACGAGGAATAAAGCTCGTATTGATAAGTACCTCTCACATCCTGAGAGAGCTACCATTTCAGTGAAAAAAGAGATCAAAACAAGGCTTCATGGTGTATTGCAAATCCAGCAAATTAAACTAGCTGAAGTAGATAGAATTAATTCTCTTTTGTCCAAGGATTAACATCCTGATATGGATGTTGCTTCTTCGGACTATACATGGCTTTATATTTTGTGACTTTTTCTTTGCTATGATATAATACACCTCACATTTCCACAAAAAAAAAATATCTTATAATCTTTCATAAAACCTCCCATAATCTTTCATAAAATACAAAAGATTACCGTAAAACCTTCACCCTTATACTAAATCAACTAATCTCCCTAGGGGTCGTTTGGTTCGCACAAAGGTATCGGTATGGAATGAGGAATAATACCAGAGTCATATAGGTTTGGACCTCCATTCCTGATACCCTGTGTTTGGTTCATTTCTGGTATCAGGGAAAAAAATGTTTGTAATCTAAAGAAAAAAATGTTTTTAACTAAAAAAATCTATTATTATTGTGATAAAATATTATTTCTTACACATTTTTACTTGATTGAACAATAATGTGTGTGTGTGTTTTTTTTTATGTTTGTCATCTTAAGGAAATTTTTTTTAACAAAAAATCAATACTTCGTACAGTATAATTTTTAAGTAGAAATTGTTTTATGCATATTTTCATCATTGAGAAAATAAGGGTTGGTTTGAATAACAATAAAAATGTACAAAAAAATTCCAATAAATATATTTTGGACACAAAAATGAGATTTTATTGATTTGATACCAAAGTATCAATTCTAATACCCACCCTCACAGAAACCCATGTCTCATGAGTTTGAGAGATGAGTATGAAAAAAAAAAAAAAAGACAAACAAACACAAAATTTGGTTACTCCAAACCCATACAAGTTAAACCAAGCGACCCCAAATTTTTTTGATATGATATCGTGAACACAAATGACCCGACACTAGTGTCAAGAAAAGATCCGAGTCGGTTGATGCCTCCTCCCAGCCTCTCCCAATCTCCCTATATAAAATCTGTCTCACACAGACTCTCCCCCTCTCCCATACAGTCTCTCTCTCCCCTCCACCAGGAAACCCTAATTCTTACAAATTACTCCGTACATCTTAAATCTTGAATTGAATCCCTCTCTATCCACTATCAATGGCGGAGGAAGCCGTTATCGCAGTAACTCCTATCGAGGAAGACACCACCATCAACAACAACCTTAAAAGAAAGCTCGAGGACTTGGACGAACCTCCTTCCTCCGCCGCCGCAGATTCGTCGGAGCTCGCTCCTGCTCCCGCCACCGCCGCCAATACTGATGACGCTGTTGAAAATGACGACGATGCTCCTTCTAAACGACCTCGTTTTGACGAACAAGGTTTATATCTCAATTTTATTTCACACTCATCGTTTTTGCATTAAGATGTATGTTTGTATGAGTTTTCGTATGGACTAAGGACACTACTCTCAAACAGAACATGTTTTGCGATTGATAGGAGAAAATTTGTATTCACGCGTTTTTGTGTTGTTGTTTGTATCTTGTTCGATTTGTTTTGGCTGTAGAAAATGAAGAAGACCAAAATGATATCGGGTTCTTGTAATTTATCGTTTAAGTTTTGAACTTGTCGATATATGCCTGCTTTTCTTGTTTTCGTTTCTTGGTGTGTTATTATGACATCTTTAAATTTTACTAATTTGTTCTCATTTTAAATTTCTGCTGTTCCGTTTGTTTTCGTTGCTTTGTTTGTGTAGATTCAAGTGATCAAGTGTATTATTTGCTCAATTGTTGCATATTTTAGGATAACTGTGAGGTAATAAGGTGTTGTGCAATAGGACATAAGACTTAAGAGTGTGAGCATGACGTGGTTGCAATGTGAGTGTGCGTACTTTATTGTACTTAATGGTCTCGAATACTCAATCTGTTAGCCCCATTTGATTTTTTAGTGAGGGAGAATTTGAGAAAATGGATACTAAATGATCCGTTGATCTCTTTTAAGATGGTATATCCGTCTTAAGACTAAAACATGTTAAATAGTTTTGCATTGGCTAGATATGACAATTGTTTTGCTAAGCCCTAGGAACTTCGTTTTTGTCTTATTCCTTTTATTTGACTCGTTATAAATTCCGCCACAAACAAGAATTTGTGCTAAATGAAATGAAGGCGGTTTGGAAACCATGCAGTGTTTTAAACTTATACTCCTCTGTCCTCTAATCGACCTTTTCATCTCACGAGGCGAGGCTTTGAATTCAATTTCTGCCAAATATATTGGTTGAAAAATTATGAAAATTACACCTTTTTATTCTTTATGAATAGAGCTTTAATATGAGTTAACATTGTAATATATTTAGTTAAAATTTTTGAGAGATATTGTAGAGAGAAGTGAGTGTAGTGAGAATGACAATTAATAGAGAAAAAGAGAGTTTGTTCTTGCATGTGAGTTGTGATTGATTATTTTCCGCTGGCATGGTACAGTAAGTGAGAATGGACATAAGTCTGACGAGGAAAATGGGCATACTGAGGATAATGCTGACTCAGCAGCTGGACTGGAGAATGATGATCCAGCAGCTGATGCGGCGAACGATGATGCAGAGGCTGATGTAGAGAATGTGGCCACAGCTGATGGTGATGAGAGTGGAAAGGTGGTCTCCGCAGAGGTGAATGAAGTGCAGCTAGCTGGAGATGTTGAGCAGGAAGGCAATGCTCAGAATGATAATCCCGAGGAGGTTGATGGTCAAAATTTAACTTCTGGAGAGATTGATCAGGAAAGCATAGAGAAGACGTCTGGAAATGAAACTCACGAGCCCGCCTCTGATGTAGCCGGTGAAGGAGCATATGCTTCTGCTGGAAGTAAAAGCATATCGAAGAAAATCGAGATCCCTAATAATAAGGTGACTGATGCCTTTGTTTCTTTCATCGGTCTTACAATATTGTTTTTTCTCTTACTCCTGGTCATATTGAGATTCCTTATAGCTAGTTGTTAGCTGTGCTTATTCATGTTTTCACATTTGTTGTTGTGTCAAATTCTGTTGCAGGTTGGTGTGCTGATTGGCAAAGCTGGGGAAACAATAAGGTCCCTACAGATCAATTCGGGGGCTAAAATTCAAATCACAAGGGATGCTGAGGCTGACCCTCGTGCTACTACTAGGACAGTTGAACTTGTAGGATCAACTGAAAGCTTAAACAAAGCTGAAAGGCTAATAAAGGATGTTATAGTAGAGGTGTGGATGTTTCCAAGATTTAATGTTTAGTTTTCCTAACGTTCTGACTTGATTCTTCTCTCTAGTTTTCATGTAGTTTTGTTACGTGTCTAAGTGCTCTTACCTCTCCTTTTTTATGCAGGCTGATGCAGGAGGTTCACCATCTCTTGTGGCGAGAGGCTTCACAGCTGCAATGAATACAGGATCTACTGAAGTTGAGATACCTGTTCCCGGTGACAAAGTATGTTTTGTTTGTCCGGCTTGCTACATAATACCTTAGTTTAAAATTGTGTGCCTGAGGTGGAGGCAAAATCGCCTCCGGGTGCCTGAGGCGCATGATATCCAAAAGGCACACCTAAGGTGCCTCGAGGAGCACTCGTTCAACTGCTCAAGGCACCGGCCAAAATCGTATGGTGGTGCCTGAGGCACACTTGATTCAAAAGGCTAAGGCGCCTGAGGCGCACTTATGCACATTACTAAGCAATTTCGTTTATTCTTTTTGTATACGCTCTTTTGCTCCCTTTTATTCTTAATTTTCGCATATAAATACATGTCAGCCTTCTTAAACATAAGATTTTAATCCAAAATATACATTTATCTTAAAAATTTAGTGCGCCTTGTGTCCATAAGCGAGGGCCTTCGCCCTGTGCCTGGTCGCCATGAGACCTCATCGCTTGTGTGCACCGCACGCCCTCTCAAACTAAACTACGTACATATATATGAGCTGAAGTTTTTTTTTTCCGAAATATCAGGGTGGTTAAACTGTGTTGCGTCTGCATCTTGTTTGATAGCATTATTTAGGATGTGAAAACCTTTAGTAAAGTCTCACAGTAGAAATATTCTTTTTTGGTCCTTCAGTCAAATTGCCATTTTACCTTGTTCTTCGTCCTTTGGGACAAACACAGCTTTGGCTGACTGACAATATGAAATGTTGCAGAGTCCTTGTTTGGTTCGTTTATCTAATCTTAATAATTCTAATTGTTGATTATGTTCTCACAGGGGCACACCGTAGATTTCTTTATATTTAGGCCTTTAAGTGCGGTTACTTTTCAATCCATTTAGCTAGGATAAATGTCGAAACAAGTTGTGTATCTCATTCATTACTTTTATGGTACTGAAAATGCAAAATTGAACTATCACCGATTACATTATTTTTATGGTTTCGTAAACTCAAAACTGAACTACCCCTGATGGTGCCCTTAATTGGCAAGTATGGGAATAGAGCCTCCTAAATCCTCATTACATGAAGGTGCCTCTTGCTGTCATGCCTGTCAAGTGGCTGTTGAAAATGTTATCTTCTGTGCAGGTTGGATTAATTATAGGCCGAGGCGGAGATACAATCAAGAGTTTGCAGACAAGATCAGGTGCTCGTATTCAGGTACTCTCATATTTTACACTTACCTGAGGTGCAATTCAAGAATATTTTTTTGCCCACATTTTTCTTGATAAGTCATAGTTATATTTTGTGCTTCCAGTTGATACCGCAGAACGTTCCTGGAGAACCGCCAGCAAAAGAGAAGAGGGTGAAAATTACTGGTGATAAGAGGCAAGTTGAAGTGGCCAAGGAGCTGATAAAGGAGGTTATGAATCAGGTAATCAATTTGTTTGTTGTGCTGTTTCTTCGAGTTCAGTGGTTTCTCGAGGTGCTCTATATGTTTTTGCCATTTGCATTCTTCATGTGCCCCTTATTCTGTGTCACCTTTACTTGTTCATTCTATTGTAGTATTTATGCCATTAGGTACATGTGTATAACTATTACGTGTTGTTTGATGAAGTCAACATTTGCTTGTGATGCTTATTGCTCAGTAGATGTAAAGGTTCCGTGCATATAATTTCTGGTAGCAGGTAATCCCAGTTAGTATCTTGGTCTTATTTGTGTTACATAGACTTGCTGCTCGCTGTTTTTTAACATTATCTTTTCCCGTAATTAGTAATGTGGAATTTATACAATGATTCTGGTAGCTTATACGTAGTGTTGCTTGTAGTACACTTGTTTTCAAGGAAATATTCTTGTCACGTTTTAGATTTCCATCTTTAGCCACAGATTATTGTTGCCCCTGATTGGTAGAAGATGGTTACCACTTATCATGAGTTTTCTCTTGTCTGAAAAAGAGGGCCCTTATCGCCTTGTTATTTAGAGCAAGGTTTTGGGGTGAAGATTGATGATTAGGTAGTCAAGCACTGCGTTGGTGTCCGTTGCTGTTTCCGGATCGTTTATACTCACGTCATACCTTGTAGAGGGAAACCCTAATAATCATTTCAGATGTGCACTATTTTATAGGTGTTATCGATATGTTATTGTTAATACTATTCTGCTAATGTATAAATCTGTAGTAGTCCCTGCTATCATGTTGAATCTATAATTTTATTGACATTTTGAGAACTATGTTGTGGACGTTGTATTCTGAACCATGATTTATTATTTTAAACTGTCGCAGTAGGATTATTGTCTAGTTATTTTGTCAGCTTATAAGTGGCTGTTAGGTCTGTTTATGAGGATTTGTTACTGATTGGTAGTTTCGGTTATGGAAACAATTTGATGATTGTTGACCAACTTGATTTCTAAAGAGGTTGTACTAATATGGGTTGGTGAATGTTGATCTTTCATGAAGAGAGCATTTAATTTTGGCAAAAATGTCATTTAATTAGTGTGAGACCGAGCGAGTGACACATTAATGGGAGTTTTGCAAAATGATAATGTTCCCTGCCAATGCACTTGCTGCAACTGGAAAAATCTTACATTCTATCCCATATCGGTTGGCATCTATATATTTGTTGAAAGCTCCGTTTGCGAACTGGTTGGCTTTAAAAATGCAGATATGGATATTGCCTTCCACACGCAGCATTGGTATCTTGGTGTTCCAATAGGCAATCACTTATCAGTGTCGTCCACCGAAGAAAGGTATCAGGCGTTAATTCTCACCCTTGCTGGATTTTATAGTTGGTAGGTAAGATTGCTTGAGACTTAGAAACTGAAACCAATCATTTTTAGCAAGTGTATGCTGTGTGAACCTCAATATACTTAGAGCCTCGTGTACTATTAGAACATGCAAATGTTTGGAAAGAAAATCTCTCTGATAGTCTTTTTGTTGTTACTTTGTATACTTTAAACGTGTATAATCCATGTGTTGCTATATTCATTCACCCCGCTCTGCATGAGCGCATGGAATTTATCTTATGGATTGGTGCTACTACGTGCTTATTCTGGGCTGTGGGCATGCTGTCTAAATGCACGTGAAGTTTGGTATTTCCGTGACCTATGCATTTTGTATCAAGGCTTTTGGCTAATGTTCTTTTGTATTTCCTTCTCTAATATTTCTATTTCATTACGGACCATTTTAGTACTTTGCATAAAATCTTAATTTGATTAGATCATGATTATTCCTTTACTAATCCGTATAATTATGTTTACTTAAATTTTATGTGTTGTCTGCGGATAAGTATATTTCGTGTGTCTTTATGGTACTGTAGTGTCTTAGTGTAAGAGATATTATTGGAGAAATAATATATCAAGCCCCCTCACGTAACTGAAAGAAGTCTAATTTCATATTCTGATGTACTTCCATATATTATTGATTGCACATGTGAGTTTTATATATGCCTTTTTATAACGTGATGCTCCTGTAGAAGATGTTGACTCGTCATATCACATTCTTGTTTGTATATTTTTTTGCACTGGTCTCAAATCTGTCTGAGATCTGCTCTATTATTGTACTATGCCCTATTGTTCTCTGTTCCGGTATATTCTATTGTATTTGTTATCAGTTTTTGTAAATTTCAGGCTTTTCAGCTAGTTGTTGAATGAGCTAAGCATCGTCTATGTGTTTAAAATCTGTCCGAGATTTGCTATATTGTTGTACTGTGTGTGCACTATTGTTCTCTGTTCTTGAAACCGATGTTTATGCCTTCTGTCATGGTGCGGTCAAGCTAATTTTATCATTCACATGCCTCATCAGCAAGTCCTTTTAAAAATTAAATTTGAAATTAATATTTTTGATTTAATAGATAAATCTTTATATGATTTAACATCTTTTTCTTTATGTCGCTAGCAACCTGGGAGGCAATCACAATACTCCGGCTCCAACTACAATCAGCAGGGCTATCCCCCTCGCGGACCTGGTGGTGGAAACCAGTGGGGTAACCGCGGTGCTCCAACCCAGCCAATGTCATATGATTACCATCAAAGAGGGCCTTACCCGTCTCAGGGTCAGCAATATCAGGGTCAGTCCTATGGTAATTACCCGTACCAGGGACCTCCAAGAAGCAACTATGGCGCTGGGTGGGACCACAGGCCTCCAACTCAGGGACATCACAGTGGCGGTTATGAACATTACGGTCATGGAGGTGGGCATGTAGCCAAACCCAATGCGTCTGGTCCCCACTCTTCACATCATGCATCTGGCCCGTCCATGGGAATGCCACCTTCTCAAGGTGGAAACTATGGTTATGGACCACCCCGGGCAGGCCATCCCACCCAAAATTATGGTCAGGGATATGGCGACCCAAAATATAACGCTCCTGGTCCCGTGCAGCAGCCACAATATGGCGGGCAAGGGTATGCGCCCCCACAGCAAGGGTATGCACCCCAGCAACAGTACAGTAGACCTCCATCCTATGGTATTCCATCCCAGGGGGCTCCTCAGGGTGCTTATGCCCCTCCGACAGCTGGCCAACCTACGGAGACTCCTTCACCTTATCAAGCACCTGTTTCTGGTCCCACACAACCTCATCAACAATATGGATATGCACCTGGTCCCACAACACAAGCTCCATATGGTTCTGCTCCTGTGACCAGTGACGCCTATTCACAGCCTCAGCAGGTGGCTGGTTATGCTCAGCCAGGTGCCCAGGCCCAGCCTGCTCCTACCTATGGACAGCCGGGTGTCCAGGCCCAGGTCCAACCTCAGCCTGTTACCGCCTATGGACAGCCGGGGACCCAGGCTCAGCCGGTTCCTGCGTATGGTCAGGCACAGCCTGCTCCTGCCTATGGACAGCAGCAGACCGGTGGCTATGCTCAGACAGCAGGGCAGCAGAGTGGGTATGGATACCAGGGTCAAGTGGATCCATTAGCTTATGGATACCAGGCTCAGGTGGACCCAGCAGCAGCTTATGCTGCTAGTGGGGCCTACAGTGGTGCACCTGCTCCAGCAGCTCAGGCAGGCTACGCTCAGCCTGTTGCTGGACAACCTGCTTATGATCAGTCGGCTGCTCAGACCGGTGCTTATGCAGCTGCTGCACCTGCAGCCCCTACAGCCCAGGCCCAGCCTGGTTATCCTCAGTATGATGCATCACAGCAGATGTATGCTGCTCCTCGCTAAAGAGTCATGATCAATAGCCATGTGGTAGAATGGTGACAATTAGAGCATGGTATTGTTAGGTTTGTGATTTTCCCATATTGAGAGAGAGCTGTACGAGTTTTCCCTGTGAAGTTTTACTGATGAGCACTTTCCAGAATTTAGTTAGCAGACATTGTTTCGGCAGTTGACTCATTTTGTTTCATGAAGTCTAGCCTGTGCTTTAAACCAATTATCGTTGCCCATGGAGACCCAGTTTAGTAAACAATGTGTATGAATTTTCCAAATAATCATTTTCAGCACGGCTTACTCGAGTAATTGCTCAATGTTTATTTTGGTGTTTAGCTCATTAGGACAGCGTTGATGCATTTCCATCTCTGTTGGTCGAAATTAGAATTAGAATTAGCTTCAAACCAATGTTTCTCGACACTACTTCAGAGCAAGGAGATGGTGTGTGTAGGACCACTGCTTTTGGTGTTGTAAGGAAGGAGGTTGATGGGGTTTACTTTGAACTTTCGATGGATTAGGATATGCTAGATTGCAGAACAAACATTTTGTCAATTTGTCATGCTTTGCAGATTTGTTATCTCAAATTCATTGATTGATTGATTGATATAGCGGTCCATCAAAAAAATTATATCCTGTATGTTTGATTACTAAAGCAATGACCCAAAAATATGCGAAGATTACGGACCACTTATGACCTGTGTAAGGAAGATAATTTGTTTGGCATGGAAGAATTAGTGTTTCATCTCTTTTACGGAGTACTTTTCATCGTTAATCTCTCCTGAGTGTACATTTTGTGGCGTCGAAAAAGGCACAGGCCAACACAATGTAATGGAAATGAGGATTCAAATCTACTAGTCTATATATTTTCCTATTTTGCACACTCCATCTATTCCGGCTGCTATTATGCTAAAACCCCTTCACAACCCGGTTACGACTTCGAAGGGAGACTCAACAACGGTTCCACCAAAGGAGAAACTAACCTCATGTAGTGCAATTCTGGCAGGGTCAACATATTTCAGAGGGAAAAGAAAATCTTCAAGAGAGACGATACAAATTGGTCAATTACGAGCAGTGCACTCTTAAGAAACACGGAAGAAAAAAAAGAGAGAAAGATGAAGTCAATAAACAGTCTGATAACTACCAAGTCACCATAGAAGCAGAAGCCTTGAGCATCTCTGCTAACAAAGGCCTTCAGATTTTCAGTCAAGAAACAAACTTTCATTACTATCCGGCTCATAAAGCTGGATACAGTTCCTGGAAATACTAGCTCATCCATAGAGTAGAGACTCACAAAACTTAACTGTAGTGGTTTACTTGTCACGAAGATATTACACTTCACATCATGAGTTAACGAGAGAAAGTTCAGTGATACTCCGTACATGATATAAGTGATGCACAATATGTGAACCAATTCTATAGGTAGATTTGATAAAAGAATTGCAAAGCTAAAGGAGAAAAAAAAATCTCTAAACGTTCCTGATGGTAAAGAGACAGGCCTCAATGAAAAAGTTTGGCAAGCTAAAGCGCATCAAACTCCTGAAATCTTGCCTGAAATGCCTTCCTCCTCATCATTAATTAACTTCTCGCCACCACTTTCACTATCAATCTGCTCAGACAATGCCGAGGGAGCAGTGACGACACTAGTAACCGATTGTTGATACAGGACACCGCCTGCAATTGTAAAAAGCAAACAAACCAGGCCGAATGGGCTAGCATGCTTATCCCAGATCAACACATTTATCACAACCGTGAGAAACTTGTTCACAACTCCAGTCACCGTGAAAGCAGTAGCCGAAATGGCTTTTCGGGCTGCAAACCCAAAAAAGCTAATCAAAAGCCCAAACACGCAAGATAATGCCACAGCATAGAACGCGGTAGAATCAAACCAATCCCCTTCATTTACAGCCAATGCACCAAAAACTTCGGAATACTCCCCGGTTAGGAACCAAAAGATTGGGGCCAACATCAAGGACAACAAATTGTTATACAGCACAAAACCCCAAGTGTTCAACCCGAGATTTGTCACCATATGTTTAATGTAAACCATCTCGGTAGTAATGGTGACTAAATAAGCTAATGCCCAGGAATAAGCGGTCAATGTAAAGGCCGAATCAGTGGCAACATATCCGAAAGCACCAGCCAAAATGACGAGCAAGGACACAAAAGTCCATTTAGATGGCAATGGTTGTTTCCTGAACAAGGTATCAGCAAGGGCAACCAGTAGGGGTGTACAAGAACGAAACACAATGAATGTATCGACATTGGCATGGCGGAGGAGGTTAGTGTTGGTGAAAATGGCAAGGTAAAAGACGAAAGCAGCCGGCATAAACTTCTTGGCATTGTCAAGAGTGAAGGGATCATGGTGCAAAAACCCTAATTTACCCAAAACCCACACTCCTAATGCAGAGGTTAAGTACTGGAGGGCAGTCAATAATCCAGGGTAATTAAACTGGGTAATTGCAAACTTGTTAATCACAGCTAGTAGACTTGAGCAAAGAGCATATCCAATCACAAGACTACTTGTAGCATAGTATTGCTTTGAAATCTCTAATTTAACAGGAACCATTTTGATCAGATTCCACAAATTCCAATGAGATTACAGATACCCACTTCCTAATTCTTGCATTTAACTCAGATCATTACCAAATCTAAGCGGTAAAATTTGAAACTTTAACCAAATCTAGGCAGTAAAGAAAAAAAAACAATGGCGATGAGAGAAAATGTGATAAAACCTTCCTTAGATGATGACGATGTTTGACCCAAATTCCAGGAAGGATGATTATTGAATAGAAAGTGATGTGTTGTCACTTACATTACACACACACACACACCGTCATTTGATCGGCCGACAGGATATTAAGTGAGTACGGACTGGGAAATTTGGAAAATCATCACCATGGCTACAATATTTATTCATCAGATTTTTATTTTTTACTAGGAAAGTACATTCTTGAAAAGTAAAAAATTGATAGCACCAACAAAATATTCCAAAAATAGAAATTAAATACAGTATATTGTTACGTGCGAAAAAGGAAAGGATTGAAAAACAATATCGAATCGACTGATCGCTTTCTTAATAGAACAATTCGCCTTATTTCAGTGTAGTTGTATCGAATTTTCTACTGAGATAAAGACTGTGTTCCTCTAAATTTGCACAATAAACATCATATCAAACTTTATACAAGTAATTTTTTGTTGATGTAAAATGAAAAATATTGATGGTGCAAAACGTGTCTCGAAGGTAGTTTATTTTCCATTGGTGTATTAGTGATTAGCCATTTAAGCTACAACAAATTTGTAGTTGTCATTAGAGGGGTTTGTAACTTGGAGGGCTTAAAATATTAAGGTGGCAAGTTAACCTAATCCTTTCCACCCGATAATTTGTTTACTTTATTTATGACGAATATTATAATCAAAGAGAAATAAATAACTGAAATGGAGGGGTGAAAAAATTATACTCTGTATTATAGCTAGTCATTTACTTAGCTTGCTCTTAAGTTGATTAAAAAAGAGAGAAATAACGGTTATGTTACTAGTAGGAGTGATAACGAGTCAAGTCGAGCACAAGTTTGACCTTGCTTCGTTTGTGCTCGTTAAGCAAAATTTGAACCCGAGTCAATTTTAAGTTTACCTGATCTTGAAAAATGAAACACTCAAACAAGTCCGTGAACTAAAATGTGAGTTTGAGCCTATATAGAAGTATTACGTATATGTATTTTTTTATCGGTATTTTTTAATATCTTGTGATATGAAAATATATACAGAAAGTATGTGACAAATCATTAAGAACATTTCATAGAGTGAAAAAAGAACTACTCCGTAAATAATTATGATTTGTTATAAAATCATATTAGGTGAATGTCCATTGGGCTTTTGACCCATATGTAAACTACCTTATCATTACTGATGTACTATATATATCTCTCTCAATGACATGAATAAGACAACTCTCTCACATATTTTCTCGCTCTATTTTCTCTCTACTTTTCCTTTCTCTCTCGTTTTATAACACGTTATCAGCACGAGACTCTAATTACTGAGCAGAGAACAACTGAGGGGAGTTCATTTTTTTCTCAATCCTTGTATCTTATAAACAAAGAGTTCATTATTTTCTTTTTCAATCTTTGCATCTCTTAAGCAAGGAATTCGTTAATTTTCTCTCAATCCTTGCATGTCTCAAGCAAGGAGTTCGTTATTTTTCCTCAATTCTTACATCTTTATAGCAAAGAAATCGGTATTTTGTTTCTCAATCCTTATATCACTATATTAAGAAGTTAATTCATGTGTTTTGAATATATACATATGATCAATTGTTACCTTATGACTGACTATAAGGAGATCATAATATATAGGTATTTTCAATGCATCTCCATATTTGTATCTC
The DNA here is from genome assembly GCA_958450325.1 of Agrostemma githago. Lineage (NCBI taxonomy): Eukaryota > Viridiplantae > Streptophyta > Magnoliopsida > Caryophyllales > Caryophyllaceae > Agrostemma > Agrostemma githago. Next base: position 9,024,240 of record OY288241.1, on the reverse strand, counting down.
TATGTCAAATATTTATATATTAATGTAGTCGTTTTAACAATTGAGATATGCTTTAATGCATAATAGTTAGTTACTACGAAACTAGTATTTTGTTTGTCTATTTGTGATCAATATATTTTAAACGGAAAATTTGACAACTTTATATTATTTCAACAATATGATTTAGATGTTAAATTAGATGATTATCAAAATACATATTTTCTAAAGTTATAGATTTTGATATCATAAATATTTAATTTCTATAATAATATATTCTCTACCTTATTATAGCTATGTAGTTATGGTAGTAAAATTTTCGTAACTACGGTAACAATCTTTCTACTTTGCTACATATTATATTGTGTGAAATAGTGATGACGATATTACAAATACGTAATAACATGCATGATGGTATACTTATTATTAGAAATTTAGAATGTTAAAGTTTTCATAATCAAGTTCATTATTTTCTAAGTTATATTTGTCACATGTAAATTACGTTCTATATATTGTGAAATGTTCTCTGATGATTCAATGTGAGATTGTCTCCTATCAATTTAATGCGAGACAGTCTCCTATATCGAGTTAATTTTAGACAAAAAGAAAAGGGAAATTCTATGGGGTGCCCCTCAACTATTCGGTTTTCCAGCTTGTACCCTCGCGTTTTCACTATTATTACTGGTAGCCCTAAACTGTCTTATTAACCAATAACCGTGCCCATTAGCCTTCAATCCGTCAGTTTAGGCGTTAAGTTGTGACATGGCATGGCTTATGTGGCCTTCTTTTGCTGACTAAGTCCTCCCTCCATTGCTTAAGTCAATCCCTTCTCCAACACTCTTCACATTCAAATTCATTCATCAAACCCCTTCACATTCAAATTCATTCATCCAACACTCTGCCTTCATCTTTCCTTCACTCTACCATTTGCATGCCTTCATCATCCAAAAAAAATCTAACCGATTATCTCCTCTTCCGTCATCCATTCATCGCTCGTCTGCACATCATAACGCAATCAGTCAAGGTATGTTTTATTTGATTTCTCGCACCATGAACTTAATTTCTGCTTTGAACTTCATTGTTGTTTGGATCTTTATTTCGTTTCTAATGTCTGGGTTTCTGCAACTTCTGGTCTAATAAAAACGACAATATAAAAATTAGGGTTTTAATATCGCTTCCAGTAATTACGGGATGTGGGTTCAAATTACTCGATATTTTGGGTTAAAAGTAATTAGGGATTATGTTCTGGTGTTATTGATGATCTATTTCGTGGACTTGTCTACTTCATTTGCAGGATGGAGGGCGTTGTGTTGAACATGAATTATAGGGGGGTAGTCACTGAGGTTAAAATAGATGATATTGATAAGGTTTTGCTAATTGATGTCATAAACGACCTGCTTGATGAAGCTGAAAAGCATAACCACCCATTACCCACTAATCCTACTCTAGCATACTCCTACAAGATGAAATCATACGAGTTGTTAGATGACAAAGGGCTTATGGAAATGTTCAGTAGATGGAAGGAGAGGCGGTTGTTTGATATTTGGATGCAATGCAATTGCCGTCTGTTAGAATGCAATGCAAGGGAAGGTAGCGAAGACTAAGAGACAGGGGCTGACATTGCCGTCTGATGTTCAACGCTTTGAATCTCTTGCTGATTTGGAAGCATCGGTTAGGGAGGTTGGAGAAACTTCAAGTGAAGTTCATGGCGGTAATGGGAAGGTTTCAAAGACTAGGAGACAGAGGTCGACGGTGACATCTGATGCTCAACAGTTTGAGACGCTTGAAGAATTGGAAGCAACAGTTAGAGAGGTTGGAGAGACTTCTAGTCAAGTTCAGTCCAACAATGGGAAGAAGAGGAGGAAGAACTGATTTAGCCTGATGCATTTGAAACGATATTTTTTGCCTTTTGTGACTACTGAAATCTAATGCGTTTTGTTTCGTTTGGAAAATGATGGATTTCTTTTGGCTTATGACAGCTGCATTTAGTTAAGCATTAGTAGTATTTGTTTCACGTGATGTCGTATTTTGTGAACTGACAGTAACTCATTATCCGCTGCAATGTAATTGGTTACTGTATCTTGGTACTTCTGTTTTCATATGCTGCGTATTACATTTTCAGATGCAATGAAGACCTCGTATTTTTGCAAACTGATGCTGTCTTTCGAAATTAATTGACATTACCCATTTCCCTGAAGTTTAAGCATAATAACAGTGCAAAAATAGGCTGCATAAATGACACCATAATGCCTTCTTCGATTCTTAAATTTTCACCATTACATCAACTACAAGGATGTGATTCTACATCTTAAAGATAACAACAAATGCAATAACTACTAACACAAAAGCATTAAACTTCATCCAGAATTTTATGTTCCTAATGTCTGTAGAAATCTTCTTGCTCACACAAACACCGCGATTGAGGACATCCTTGCTTGAGACTTCATCATCTTCAACTGCATTTTCATGTTTCAAACCTCTCGTTACAATCACATGTTCTTCGCCTACCCACATAACAAAGTAGTCACATTCAAGACACTTGAAATATGCTTTTCGTGGGTTCCTTACAGATCCAGAAATCTTGATGATTGCATTTCGACCACACTTTGTGCACGATTGAATACGGAATTCGAGACCCGCTACTGGGTTGTTCCTAATGAATGAGGATGTCGACATTCTTTTTTCCGGGTAATTGCAGATTGAAGATTGCAGGAGGGAAATATAGAGAGACAGGAAAGAGAGAGGGAGTTGAGTAATGAAAAATAAGGATTATAATGAGGGAGATGTGAAAAAAAGAGGGAAAATGAAAATATATAGGGAAATTGGAGGGAAATTCCGTGAAAATGGAGGGAAACAAAGCAAAGTTGAGTAGGCAGGCTTAGTCAGCAAAAGAAGGCCACATAAGCAATGCCATGTCACAACTTAACGCCTAAACTGACGGATTGAAGGCTAATGGGCACGGTTATTGGTTAATAAGACAGTTTAGGGCTACCAGTAATAATAGTCAAAACGCGAGGGTACAAGCCGGAAAACCGAATAGTTGAGGGGCACCCCATAGAATTTCCCAAAAGAAAATTTGTCAGTATAATGTCAGCCGATCTCTTATCGCATAAATGTGAGACAAAAATCATTATAATTGGAGATGATTTCATATAAATTACGATCTTCGATCGGTATAAGTTGAGTCAATACTCCTATAAATTTAATGTTATGTGTATTTATTTCTGAAATAATCTTACTCATAATTATTCTCCAATTTTTTATTTCGGAAATCTCACTCCGTAACTTTTAAATATTCATCATTTGAGAAATTTCTCAAATAGAATATATCGTTATATTTCCCAAAAGAATATTAACATACGACTAATCTTGCAAATTTACATGAGACACTAGAAGTGTTCCATTTTGCGAGATGAATATAAATTTCCGTGTCATATTGAGTAATAGCTAATCATAAGTTTAGCATCCAATAGTTTGGCATGTACTCCTAAGTGCAAATTGTACATATTGAGATATAGCCAACTTCAATTTGCATATGCATTATTGCAATTAATTGCGAACAAATATCAAAAGTTGACATGGACTAATTAAGCATATATGATCAACAAGTGCTTAAAAGTATGGGTTTAAGAATTGTGAATTAAATTGACTATGAATGATGATATTTGGAGATCCAATTGCACATTACTCGAGGTTGAATAAACATATTTTAAGTTCAATTCTACGAATTGATTGATATTGTTTAAAGTGGCTTGGAGACCACACATCAAATACGAGTAATTTGTTCTATTAGAATTCACAATTTGATCGTTATCATGTGAATAAATTGATCTCTTAAATTTGGCATTTAGAATCAGCCATTAAAAGTCAATAATTTTATGAATCACGTACTCCCTGAAATATATCATAATCTTGCAAAAATACCCATAAATGAAATCTTATTTGCACATGATATGATAAATCGCATTCTAAGGTGATTAAGTAAATGATTGCAATCTATCTTGAATATTTTTTTACCACCTTAGGGGGAGAAAGTGAGTGACAAGTTGGTAAAACAAAAGAAGTTTTATCATATCAAATTACGCGTATTTATCGTGTACAGTAATATATAAGTAGAATGACGATTCTACGAAATTACATCGTTATGAAATGGCTATACATTTGTGCGCAATATCAAGTGACCTATTGAATAAGGATTTTATAAATCCGTATGACCTTCGACAAATTTATTGGTATCAATGAACTCATAATCTGAAATTCATCAAATTTATTGATGATATTGAAAAGTATACAATACAGTTTGCATATCGAGTCATCATGTTGATATATAGAAACTAAGTATATCATTTCATATTAGTTTTCTTATCACATCGTTGCATCATTTCATATACATATAATTTAAATTTAGTCACATATTATATTCATGCAAATTATTGATAATCTGACTATACTTTGAAATGTTGAAGTGATATTTGGATGAAGACGCAACAATCAAAAACTATCTTCATATAATTCGTATAACTATTTGAAGATCAGTGATAGATTTCTAATTATCGAAGATATCTATGGAGTTTATCAAGTATGATGATTGTTATTTCAATATCGAGATTTATAATCACATCATGGATAATATAGTTATTTTCCGAGTGATGTGACTATCAGGGGAGTATATATGCACGCGCTGTACTCTTTTTACTTATCTATGGTTTTGTCCCACTGAGTTTTCCATGGAAAGGTTTTGATGAGGCAGCATCATATGCGTGTTTGAGGAATAATGTACTCTATTTTACACTAGTTTTTTTTTCCCACGGGGTTTTTTTCGAGTGAGGTTTTTATGAGACATATTATTCCGTAATGTACATTCAAGGGGGAGTGTTATAAAATCATACTCCCTTCGTTCCAACGAATTGTATACATTTGCTTTTTTAGCACTATTTATAATTGATGAGAATCTTCAATATAACTTCTAATATATAAAATAAAAGATATTCATGTGGGATTTTGTTTAAATCGTCTAATAAAATACATTACGGATATCAAATTTTTATAATTTTTAGTAACACGTAACTAAAGATATAGACAAAAGAAAATGAGTATCGATGTACGTGCATAAAGAAAAGGTATACAAATGGTTGGAACGGAGGGAGTATTAGGTGAATGTCCATTGGGCTTTTAACCCATATGTAAACTCCCTTATCATTACTGATGTACTATATATATCTCTCTCAATGACATAAATAAGACAATTCTCTCACATATTTTCTCGCTCTATTTTCTCTCTACTTTTCCTTTCTCTCTCGTTTTATAACATGATTAGTATTTTTAAAATAAGAAAAAAATATTACTCGTAGCAAATTAAATCACATTATTATTTATACCTGCTTGCGAGCTTTTCGAGTTAATAGTTGCTCAACTAGACTAGTTATATTGTCGAACGAAGCCCGAGCTTTAACCGAACCGAGCTCAAGTTATTTGTGAACCATCTTGTCTCGTTATTATCACTTACCACCACGTACCGTATAATTTTCATATTGACAAGTGCTCAAACTAAACCATTCAAACAAAGGAAAAATAATTAACGTCACCGGATAACGCTCAAACTCGGCGCCACCCCTCACATGCACCCCTTATTATGGGGTTCCACTCTTTTTATAAAGGGTGCATGTGAGGGGGTGACGTCCACCCGGTAATGCCATATATATCTTGTGGATATGGTCATTTATGTAGGCATTGATTGACGCCAACATAAAGTAGAATGGTCAATTTAGTGGAGTAATCTACAATAACTAACTACTAATTATGTTGATTAATGAATTCAGAGAAGCAGGAACATCAACATCACGGGAAATAGTAATAGTAATAATAATACATGTAAGAAAGAGCATTTAAGAAGCTCATGCTTCAGATCGAGGTGGTGCGTGTGCATCTATAAGTAACACTTGTAACACGACGAGCAGTATCAACAACAACAATTTAGAGGATACCGATATTAACACAAGTGGGGGAGATCATCAAAGAAATTAGCTTTGAAAGGGTGGTGGTGAGAACATCACAAAAAAAAGAATAAGAATAAAAAGATGGAGCATAGTTCTGGTTCTGCTGCTGCTAAGGAAATGGTGGGTGTTGATTCAGCTGTGGGCGGTGGCGTTCAAGATGTGTACGGTGAGGATTGTGCCACCGAGGATCAGCTTGTTACTCCTTGGACTCTTTCCGTCGCCAAGTCTTTTTTCTTCTACTTCTCCACTTTAATTTCAATCATCACCATAAAAGACAAGTGAGCCTTTTATGGTGAGTGTTGTGGGTTGGGCTTGTGCAAACACGCACGCGCGCGCCAGGCCCGGCTCGGGCTCGGGTTTATGTGGAGCACCTGCGGTGCGGGCTGTGCCCGACTTTTACTTTTTGGGCAGAAAATGATGTTCTAATATTGATAAATCCTAATCACCACATAATTTACTATTGAGAATCAAGTACAGTAATCATACATGGAAATGGAAGTGGAATATTGACCTAACAAGAATAGTGGATTACCGAAGATGTCTTGGCCCAGTGGTTAAGACTAGGTGCTCTGGGACAGTTGGTCTCAGGTTCGAATCCCGCTCCCCTATGTTGTAGTGCGACTAAGTGCGCTCTTCGTTGAACCAAAAAAACAAGAATAGTGGAAGGGTTTCCTCAACTATGCAAAAACAAAATGAATTTAAAGTGTTCACCAAAACCAGGTGTTTCGACTGTGAACAACTTTAAGGGAAGTTGAAACCAATGGCATTCTACCAAACTCGGCTACGAATCTGTTTACGCATTCTGTCCTTTTCTGGCTGTGACCTCCCAAGCTACTGATTCCTGTGGAACCAATCTCAAATATTTTACCTGCAACATCATACAAACATGAAATTGTTTCAGGTTCAATTGTAAAAATATATACATTTACATATGATAGATAGATTCCATTTTTATGTAAATAATGACAAAATCATCAGATTAGTTTTTGGTGCCTTGAGGGTTTGTCCTATTTTCACTTATGACATATAGCTGACACATATGATGGTCTGAAATCACCAACCCCGGCCCCAAACCCCTGCACTCTGAAAAACAAGACCAATCCCCAGAACATCCCCGCCCTGAAAACCCCTCGATCTTAGGTTTTCCAAGGTGGAGACTCGAGATGAGGAGAGTTTCAAAAGGCAACCAGGAGTGAGATTAGGAGATACTAATTGGATGAGGACAGAGACAAGGATGAGGATGAGGATGAGGGTGAGGGCAACCTTACGATTCCCTTCCCTTCTTTGAATTGTTAAAAACTTTCAAAGAATACACGGAACTGAGGGAGTAACTTTCAAGCATGATATGATAATGAATGCAAGGAATCAAAGGATTTTTTTGTTTTCCAAACTATGTGAATTCACAATAAGGTTTCCTTTAATATTTATCTTTCACATTTCATATACTGAATAATATACAAGTAATTAATATAGAAGAAACCATTACTAGCAGAGTGGAGATTTTTTGTTCGGTAGAAAGCGACAATTTTCTTAGATGAAACTATTATTAATATAGAGTACAGAATCCCAATCGACCCAATAGGCACCTACATACACCAAGGCAAACTCAGAATTAAACCATCTTTCAAAGAATCACTAGAATAAACTACATACACAGACATTAATAAAACTATAAGGACTCGCTCGGGATGGGGTAATGTATCGGGAGTAATAGTGCTAAAATAAACTAGAAATTAAGGAGATTGGTGCTTGGTTGTGGCATTTTATAGTTTAAAGGAGATAGGAGGGAGGAACAATTACCCTCACTTAGGGGAGGGAGAGTAGTCTTTTCCCCCTCCAAATAGCCTATATTACCCTCATTTTCTCCATTTTCGCTTAGCATCATCACTATTCTTAGCCATTTTCTAGTTCATTTTAGATGAGTAATGCATTGCTCATCTCCACCATCTTTCAACCCCCGATACATTACCCTCATCCCAAACGAGCTCTAAAAGTGCATGGGCATAGCAAAAAATGAGTATGGCAAGTAACTAAGTTACCAGAAAACACTCTTTCATGAGTCCATGACTATTGGAGTAACCAACTCAACCAACAATTAGATTAGATGAAAAAGATCAAAGGTTTTAAATGCCATCAGTAAGAAAGGTGACGTGCTTGAAGTCAATAATCTAAATGACGAGAAGAAAATTATTGAACATGAGTGCTATTGATAGTTCACACTTACAGAAATGATGTGATGCTACTGGTGCCAAATAGAAATTGCCTATAGTAAACTTCGAAAGCAAAAACTTTACTAGGCAGCTGATTCTGAAGACAACATCAGTTTAAAATCCAAGATAAAAGATAGTCTCGTCACCTTTCACCCAAATAGGAGGAGCGCCACTTGCATTTGCAACAAGAAAGGACATTGCAATATCTTCACAATTCCTGCATAGTCATCCAAACAATGTCATGACATTGCAGTAAGCAAGTGCTGACACTTAAGTCTAGATCACATACTCCCCCTATCCATTTGAACTAACCACATTAGAGCTGTAAGCAATAATTTTCGCTCACATTTTTTACCTCGTAAAACTTCAAAACAAAATATAGCAAATTCAAGTGAATGGAGGGAGCATAAACTAAAACAAATCCAGAAGTCTTGCTCTACAATAAAGAAAATGAATTTGTTTCAGTCCAAATCCAATCAGAGTACCTATTCAGGGCAACATATTCTTTAATAGATGCTGGCATCTCATTTGTGTACATTCCCAGATATTTCTTGTGGAAAAATGCTGCCTTGGATAGAACCATACTATAAGTCCCCATCCACCAAACAGACCACCAACCCCCATAAACATAATAATCCCTACCGTTTCCCTGCATTGAAATGTGCTAATTGAGTTAAATGTAATAAGTGTGAACATGCAAGTTACAAAGAAAACCTGATAATTGAAGAGAAAGGCGTACAGATTTATCCACCCAGTGCATACGTGGCACAAATCCCACCATTGTATCAGGAGCACTCAGCCAGATGCTAAATGCAAGTTCAACAGATGAGCACGGGAAGATGACATCATCATCAATTGAAAAGACCACATCAGTTTTCAGATCTCTGTTCTCTTTAAACCTGTTGTTCAGACTGTCTTCTTTATTAATGTCAAATTTCACTTCCATCTCATGCCCATCTTTTGTGTTTTCAAGGACAACACGCTCCAAGTAATCGACAAGAGCTTCTGATGGTGGGTCGGGCTCACTCCATACAATGTGTATGGAGTCAAGTCTGGGACACTCGGCATAATGAGAGATGGACTTCTTCAAAAGATCATTTCGTTTCCAGGTGTTGATTAAGAGCGTGTATCCTTTCCTGAAAATCAAGTATAGCTGTTTCAAGCATTTAAAAAAACCAAGCACTATGGGTACTATTGCTACCAAAAGCATTTAAAAAACACACATAGCTTGCTTGAATATATTTTTTAGGATGGAAGGGGGGAATGAAGCGAAGAAGTTTATCATTCAATACTTTCCATGTTAGAGGAATATACAAAGCGATTACTCACTCCGTCTCATACATTTGTTTACCTTTAATTAAAAAAAAAAAAAAAGTTGGATGGAGGGTTAGAGAAGCAATTTCATTTAAAAAAAACCAGTTCTAGGTTGAAAGTTGTGTGGGCGATAAAAGGATGAATGAAAATAAGTCCCATCTCTTTCAATAATGAGTTTCAGGTGGCAACATCTTAAAAATGTGAAATTTGATGTCGCTTTTATCCCCTATCGCCTCTAAAAAAAACTTCCATTTATAAATCCCCTACATAAGATTTCCAGAATCTTCAATATGACACCAGAATTAGCAATTCTAAATATTTTTCCAACAAAGCAGAACTATTTCCATTAATAAATACTGGCTCGTATCAAACGGAATCCAACATCAACCCAACAAGTATACAATTAATTAATACCTACCTATAATAGTAACATATCATCAAACTTGACAGATTAATTATCCAATACTAACATGTCGGAGCACAATCGTCCATTTTTAAGCTGACATAGTTGGATAATAGGTCAACAATCACTGCTTAATCATTGTTTTACCTTTTTAATCGAAGGAGATTGTAGGGAGCATAAGTGAAGGAGTGGATGATATACCTGTGATTGTGATTGTGATTATCGTCGCGAAGGAGGAAGCTGTGAGGATGTTTCCATTGCGAGAAAGAGGAAGCATGAGAAGCGAGCAAGATCAAAGCGAAGACGATGCAAAATCCCAGCAAAAGCTTGATTTTCACAGATCCAACGGAGGAGAACGCGAGTTGCCGGAATCGTTGAACCACCCGGCGACTCACCGGCGAACCTCTCATCGCAACCTCGAATCGCTGGATAAACTCCTCCGAATCTCACTGCGCATTATAAACAAACCCCGAGTCTGTAACAGCCTTAAATTTTCGCGACCAAAATAATAGAATACAATGGAAAATTCAAAGTCGTTACTCCGCACTTAGCTCACAAGGCCAAGTGCAAGGTAAAAGAATAGTATAAAAATTAAAAGAAATATAAATCCGATAAATAATTAAATGAAAACGTTGCAGCGGAAGACTTAAGTTCCACAAAATCCAAAACGATTTAAAACAACTTCAACCCAAAATTCAACATAAATATAAATATTTTGGAGGTAAATGTTAAATAATAAAATCCTTCCTCGCTCAGCATCCCAAACCAAATGCACTCATGCAGCATATTAAGTGTACCTATCAACTGTACCCAAAACACAAATAGGTACAGGTTCCAGCGGGGAACGACCCAAAACAAAAGGACGTCAGCAAAGCTGAGTAAAAGTATAATATAATGAAAACGTACACAATAATTATAATTTGTAGTAAACTGAAATCAGAGTTAAATGTCACCATCTCAAAACCAAACCACAATACTTTGAAAACATCGTAGTCGAAATCAAAACCAACCAAAAAATATTTTTCACCACCTGTGTGCCAAGGTCCTACCCTTGCACGGTCTAGAGGTATCACCTGTGCTTAGTTCGACTTATATAGTACGCACCTCTCGCATTTGGACAGTCAGTAGGATGATGCTGCCAAAGGAGAAAGTCTAACTATCTAGCAAGTGGGGGCCGGTTACCCCACTCAAATATAACTCGGGCCAAAACTTCAGTTCGAGACGAAGTCCCATGAACGTCGTAAACGCACCTTAAACCAACTAGACCAACAGAGCTCCCAGAGTATGTTATAACCTCCAAAAACTTTTACCAAAACACTACAAATGTGTGATTTGTGCCACAAGTTCAATATCCAAAATATTACGAGTAAAGAACCTCGAATCATGAATTACGGACTCCATTGTTGTACCTTCAAGCTTACACACATGAGAGAACAAGCATGTAAATAAGAAGGAGATTTTATTATGAGATATTTTGTGTGTGATAATTATACATTTCTCCTTACATGTATATATATACAACTATGCAATAGAGCTTATAACAGCTTAACCATAACAGAATTCTGTTATGGTTGTTAGTTAGTTTGTTACATAACTACTCTAATGCTAACCAACCAGCTTGATACTTCAATACTCCCCTCTCAAGCTGAACATAAAGCAAGGTATTTCATTCCAAGCATTTCAGCCAGGAAATTATGTTGCTGAGCTCCTAATGCTTTAGTCATTAGATCTGCCAACTGCATACTTGAGCTAACATGCTGTGTTATCAGAAACCCCTGTTGCAGCATATCTCTTACATAATGGCAATCTATCTCCAAGTGTTTAGTCCTCTCGTGAAACACTGGGTTTTGTGCAATATGCTGAGCAGACTTGTGTGGACATGACATAGCTCCACCCCGACGCGGCCACGCGCGGGTTTGGGGGGAGGCGAATGAATCTCCATGAGATGGTCAAATGGAAATTTAAATCGAAGTCGGAGTCGCCACCGAATTTTATGGTTATTCGGAACCGTTCGAGCCCACTCTATGTCGTAGTGGGCCGTGTACAAAATACGGCCCAGTTCCGATGTCAGAGTTTATTGGGCTCGTCCCTTTGCATATCGATATAGATGCCGACTGGAGCGGTTAATCGTATATTGAATGACTCTCGTTGCCAATGGTTTCGGACATCCAGAAACCACGGTTCTGAGTAAGGGGTGAGAGTACGTGTTGGGAAGTTCACTAAGAACACCCAACCCCGCCCGCACATTAGCGGCCTCTACTAGGATATCGAATGACGTTTTAATGCGCGCGTTAGTAATACGATGAATGATATGCAAACATTGTTTTCCTAAGCATGTGAGGAATTGAACGGGTTGCTAAGTCGTTTAATGCATGAAAAATTTAGCTAACGTCAAAGTTGAATTTAACATGTGAGATTCGTTTTAGTATAATAAAACAAACGAAATAAAAGGATGAATTTGCTACAAAACAAACAAACGAGTTAGTATCGATTTGTAAAATAATATAGCAAAAATACGAGATCGAGAAAATAAATATTAATCGAAATCTGAAAAATATTGTTGGAAAGACGTTGTTTTGTATAAAAAACGATGTTCGAAAAATAATAAAAAAAGAACGAAAAGGGGCGTCGGGACAGCCGGCCGCGCGGCTCGCCCGGGATGCCGGCGGGTCGCGCGTCGGGCTGGTTTTGGACAAGGTTTTCTGAAAATTCGATTTATTAAATCGCGTACGAATATTGCATGATTCGTACTCGAATTAATATTTTCGATATTCGCTATATTCGATAATTGACTACGAAATCAATATCAAATATTTAGAATAGTTTTAGAAAAGATGTAAATTTTAGAAATTGTTTCGAAGAATAAATAATAAAACGAACGAAAAAGTAAAAAAAGAATTTTGAACGAAAAAACAATGTAACGATTTTTTGACATCGTCGAGATCTTAATATAATTCTTTTCGATACAATATTCGATTATAGAAAAATCGATATTGTATTTTTCAGAATGTTTGTTATGAAAATAGTTTTTCGTTAATAACGATATTAGAAGAAAAATTAAAAAGACTCTTGACCCGTAAAAAAGACAAGACGGACGAAGAGGAGAAGAGGAGAGAAAGGAAGAAATCGGGTTTGGTACACCCTCAACCTACATGCTCTTGTTGACTCGGATCGGGGCTCGTCGGAATGTGGCTAGGCACGGGAGCGTCGAGGCAACGTCGGTTGGGTTAGGGTGGTACGGTTTGACGGGTGAAGGGTGTCGGGTTTCGGATCGGTTTCCTTCGGGTTTTGGATGTATTATCGGTTTCTCGATACTAAAATAACTATGTGTGTGTGTCGGAGGTCATATGTATGTGTGTATTATTGTTGGTAAAATCGTTGGATGCAAGGGGCTATTTATAGGGAGTTCCCGACCTTGGCTTAGGAGAGTTTGACTACCGCTTAGGATAGGAAATGTAGGAGTTTGAGGGAAATAAGAATTCCGCTTTCTTGTGAAGGAAGAAAGGAAAATCGGCTGATTTGCTCTTGTCTTGGCCGAGTGTTTTACACTCGGTCAGGTGTTCGAACCGGTTTTTGAATAGGATTTCTGTTTGAGCTAGAATTACCGCTTGAGTAAGAAGCTGAGGAGAACGAGAATTCCGTTTTCTTGTAAGGGAAGAAAAGAGGAAAACCGGATGACTCATACTACTTGGCCGAGTGGTTTACACTCGGTTGGGTGCTTGAATCGGTTCTCGGATAGGATTCCTACTCGGGATCGAATTCTACCTTAAACGGAATTGTTTATTATTTTGTGTAGCTGATTTTTGTAGGATTTGAGTCCTAACTAGACACGTGAGATGTCACGGTCAGTCCACAAGTCTCGGGAAATATCTTTGACCGGGTTTTGACTCGGTCACTAAAAGACGGTTTTACCCCTGGTGTTGGATTCGACCCAAATTAGTGTTATTTGACTCGAAACGACCCACTGGGCCTGAATTTGAGGTTGGTTTTGTGAAATTTGTACTCCGTAAAATGCCTAGGCCAAATGCCATTGATTTCGAGCCTATTTCCGAGTACGTTAAAAGCACGTTTGCGTCCGATCATCATCGGGTATTTGTCGGAAACTAATATAGACACCTGGCGGTCAAAATGTGGGTGTCTACAACTTGTTGTAACAATGTAGAACAACTGGCTTTGGTACTTCAACCCCTAAATCTGCTAGCAATCTATCTATCCAAACAAGCTCACTTGCAGTATAAGACATACATCTGTATTCTGACTCAGTTGTGCTTTTGTTAACTGTCTTTTGCTTCTTGGTTTTCCAAGAAATTAAAGAAGACCCCAAAAACACACAGTAACCACTTAATGCTCTTCTGCTAAAAGCACATTTTGCCCAATCTGCGTCACTATATCCTTTTAGGATTATACTATTCTTTGCTGGGTAAAATAATCCTGCATTCATGGTGTGTCTTAGATATCTCACAACATGAAGACCTGCAAGAAGATGTGGTTTCCTTGGTTGAGTTACAAACTGACTCAGATGTTGCACTGCATATGACACATCTGGCCTGCTCAGGTTTAAGTACAGTAACCTCCCAACTAATCTTCTATAAGTTTCAGGATCAGGCAATATATCACCATCATCTGTACTGAGCTTAAGACCTTGTGGAAGGGGAAATCTAGTTTCTGCACAATCCTCCATTCCAAGATCCTTGAAAATATCAAGGATGTATTTCCTTTGGTTGATAACAATTCCAGTCTCATTTATGGCTATTTCAAGGCCTAAGAAATATCTCATATACCCCAAATCTTTTATGGTAAAGACCTTGTGTAAACCATCTTTCAACAGTTGAACCCCATCTTCATCACTGCCTGTCAAGAGTACATCATCCACATATACCAATGCAATAAGAAAGGTATTTGAAGTTGAATCTCCCTTAGTGAGCAAGGAATAATCCTGTTTGGATTGTTTAAACCCAAAACCAACCAAATACTTAGTCAATTCTATGTTCCATTGCCTTGATGCTTGTTTTAATCCATAGATTGATCTAAGTAACTTACATACTTGACCCTGCTTAGCCATTTTGTAGCCTTGTGGTGGCTGCATATACACCTCCTCCTCTAGAAACCCATGTAGAAAGGCATTATTGATATCCAATTGGTGTAAATTCCACCCTCTTGCTGCTGCCAATGCTATTAAGGCTCTTACAGTTGCAAGTTTTGCAACTGGTGAGAAAGTGTGCTTGTAATCCTTGTCTTTTACTTGATTGTATCCTTTTGCCACTAATCTGGCTTTGAACCTCTCCACAGAACCATCAGATCTGTGTTTTACTTTGTATACCCATTTTGACCCTATTGCTTTTTTTCCATCAGGCAAATCTGTCATAATCCAGGTATTATTTTTGTCAAGTGCTTCTAATTCACTTTGCATTGCCTTAATCCACCTGTGATCATTACAAGCTTGCTCATACCTTGCTGGTTCATGTTCCACCAGAACATGATTGAGTGAAGGCAGGTAATCAGGATCAAATGTTATTAATTCATCAAGAATTTCTGCAGCTAGTGCAGAATGATATCCTGCCAATCTCACAGATGGAGTTCTGATTCTCCCTGATCTTCTTGGTTCAGGTTGTGGTACATCTTCAAGAATAGTAGATAACTGTTCTACTATAGGAATCTGATCTACCAGATTGTAATCATTATTAGGAATTGCATCAATTTCAGGGATAAATGTACTTTCATCATCCTCTGATTCTGCTGTTTCCTTATTACTGTTGCTGTCACCACTTAGATTGTTGTTGGTGTTATTAGTAGCATCATTATGTACTTCAATGTCATGTACATTATAGGGCATATTTGCTGGATTAAGAACTAGATCAGGATCTATCTGATCAACATGCTTATTTAAAAGCTTATCTTTGTAGGGAAATACTTCCTCCCTAAAAATCACATCTCTACTGGTAAACACTATATGTTTACTCAGATCATACAGTTTGTACCCCTTCTGTGTGTTAGGATATCCTATAAACACACATTTGCGAGCTCTATATCCTAGTTTATCTCTAAACTTGGCTGGAACTGTTGCATAACACAAAGTTCCAAAGACTCTAAGTTCATCATAGTTAGGTGGAGTATGGAATAACAATTCATAAGGTGTTTTCCATTTAAGCAACACAACAGGCATTCTATTTATCAAATAAGTGGCTGTAAGTAAGCATTCTCCCCAAAATTTTAGAGGAAGATTTGATTGTACTCTTAAAGCCCTAGCAGTTTCTAATAGGTGCCTGTGTTTTCTCTCCACTCTTCCATTTTGCTGTGGTACTCCTGCTATGCTAGTTTGGTGAACTATGCCTTGCTCTTTAAACATGTCAGCACATGGTCCTTGTACAAATTCAGTCCCATTGTCAGATCTAATGGTCTTGATTTGGCTACCAAACTGTGTCTTAACATAGGTTAAAAACTGTCTAATCAATGAGGGTACTTGCTGTTTAGATTGGATCAAATAGGTCCATGTAGCCCTAGAATGATCATCAACTATGGTCAAGAAAGACCTTGCCCCACTCATGGTTGGAACCTTATATGGTCCCCAAACATCCATATGCACAAGATTAAAACAATGAGTAGCATAAGAATGACTTTTATTGAAGGGTAAAGCATGATGTTTTGACATAATACATGTCTCACACTCTAGTTTGTTACTTGAAAAGTGCTGAATATCAGCTACATGTTTTAACTTTTCAATAGATGGGTGACCCAAGCGTTTATGTAGCAGGTCTATACTAACATTCACAACACAATTATTTGACACATGTGAGATAATAGTGTGTTCAGAGATGATATGACACTCAGAATCTTGCATAATCCTGTACAGTCCTCCAAGTTTTCTTCCTTTTGCCAAGATGTGTTTACTTGAACTGTCCTGGAACCAACATTCATTTGCAGAAAATAGTACTTTCATATTAGTTTGTTGGAGCAGTGTGCCTATGGATAACAAGTTTTGTGTAAAATCAGGAACTAAAAACACATTATGCAGGGTGATATCCCTTGTTAGATGTATTTTCCCTGTTTTGGTTACTATTTTTGTGCTACCATCAGGCAATGATACTATCACATTTTTATCCAAGACATGAATATCATGTAATAATGCTGAATTACCAGTCATGTGATCAGATGCACCAGTGTCTATTATCCAACTAGATGCTTTGAATTGATCAACTGCAGTATAAACTAAATGAGGATGTTCAGAAATACCTGAGAAACTAGCACTGTGAGTGGTGTTTACACTGTGAGTAGGCAGCCTTTTTGTTATGTTTTTCAAAACTCTCTCTGTAATGTTATCCACCAACCCAGAAACTACATCATCCTCTTGCAATCTTGAAGGACCAGACATGTCATTAAGGGGTGTGAAATCAGAAGCATATCCTTCTTCATCATACTGCATAGTATCAACATTGTTAGCACTTCTTCTATTCCTGCCTCCTCCTCTTCCCCTGAAAGAGTTTCCTCTGCCACCTCTTTTAGCTTGCTGAGCCTTTAGTTTCTTCAGCTTGTAGCAATGTTCTCTAATATGGCCTTGGATGTTGCAGAATGAACATGTTTGGAGTTGAAAACAGTCTTCCACAGTATGCCCCTTCTTTGTGCAGTATGAGCAAGTTTTCGAGCTACTTCCACCAGCATCTTCAAGCCTTGGTTTCTTCCATGCTAGAACTGCATCTTGGTTAGAATTAAAGCCAGTAGCTGCATTAGCTTCATGAGATAAGTCTGCAGAATCGCTAATCTGCTTTTGTTTCTCAACTTTCTGCAGGAGACCAAGGACTTTACTGATGGTAGGGACTGTGTCCATGGTTAGAACATGAGTTTTCACTTGCTCATATGAGAAGTTCAACCCCATAAGCAACTGTATGACTTTAGATTGTGTCTCTCTTTCTAGCAGTCTTTTGAGGAGTTGACAAGTACATTTGTCGATGGCATGACAAGTACAGGAAGGCATTGGATCTAGATCATCAAGTTCTTCCCAAGCTCGCCTGATATTTCCATAATAATCCACTAGCGGCATATTCTCTTGAGCTAGGTCATTCAGGTTTCTCTTGAGATGATATAACTCTAAACCACTAGGTTGACCATAAGCTTCCATCAACTCACTCCACAGCTGCTCTGAAGTGTTGACATACATCATGTTGTTCCTGATTTTCTTATCTAATGAATTCAGGATCCATTTTATGACCAAGAGATCACATTTCAACCATTGCTGATGTTTTTTGTTAGTCTTAGAAGGCTTAGGACAGGTTCCAAATACGAAACCTTCCTTATTCTTAGATGCTAAGGTCATTAAAGCATCTCTCTTCCAAGCTAGAAAACCAGTACCGTCAAATAGATTACTAACTAATGACATGTGAGGTTGATCTGAACTTGTTAAGTAAAGAGGATCATCATAGACATCGTAAGAACTTTCAGAAGTCTGTGAATCGTTTGAACTAGGCATATTTTGTGTGATTTTGTGTAATAAAATGTAGAATGTACGTGTTTTGTGATTTTGTGGATTTTAGGAACAAGTAATTGCAGAAAATTTGCAGAAATTTGAGCTAAATTGCAGATAATTGCAGTAATTTCGAAACAAAATTGCAGAAATGTAAGATTTGTAAGGAATGTGAGCTGATTAACCTAATTTCAGAGAAGAATCAAGCAATCTATCAATCAATCGAAGTAATTGTAAGATTGACCAGAGAAACGCGCGGAAAAAAAGCGATTGATTTGAAATAACAAGCAATCGATCAACAATGAAGTAGATTCAGAGATTCAGTAAGGGGAAGCTATACCTAAGAGCTCTGATACCATAAAGAACCTCGAATCATGAATTACGGACTCCATTGTTGTACCTTCAAGCTTACACACATGAGAGAACAAGCATGTAAATAAGAAGGAGATTTTATTATGAGATATTTTGTGTGTGATAATTATACATTTCTCCTTACATGTATATATATACAACTATGCAATAGAGCTTATAACAGCTTAACCATAACAGAATTCTGTTATGGTTGTTAGTTAGTTTGTTACATAACTACTCTAATGCTAACCAACCAGCTTGATACTTCAATAACGAGTATAATAAAATTTATCAGTGACAAAATAATTTACAAAACCGCTTTAAAAAACATATAATTTAAATTGAACATGCTCTTTACTTGGGTGAAAAGGTCAAAACATCCTTACCTCTCAAGGCGGTCAATCCAAGCTAACATAAATCCAAATATTCTTTCTGCTCTTATCGACAAGCTACAAATAAGATAAATGGTTCAATAACTGACCAACTAATATTCAGACGACCCAAGCCCGATGTACGATTGTACTATGATAGGACTTGTCCAAGACGGTCTCACGTTACCAGGGGCGGCTAAGGCCCAGTTCAGGCGGTTCGGTGGAACTGGGCCTCCAAAGTTGTACGGGAGGTAATTCGTAATTTAAAAAAAAAAATTAATGCAAGTCTGCAACTCATTGTTCAACATACTTTGTATTAAAAGTTAATTAAAGCCACCCAACCCTTCTTCTTCCCCAAATTAATTAAAATTCACTCTTTTCTTCCCAATATTAACGTTTGGGTAACCCAAATAATTAATGCAGCAATTGGTGTTAATGTTCACTTGTTCAGTCTTTAAATGTTACGAAGTGTCTTTATTCTCGGTATTTGGTGTTAATGTCACTTGTACTGTTCATTATATTTTCATCATCTAAAATCTCTCTTAAAATCACTTATAACTTCGGGCTCGCTTGGGGATGGAGGTAATGTATTAAGAGGTAATGAAGCTAAAATGAATTAGAAAATGAACGGAGACTAGTGATGCTGCTAAGCGGAAATGGAGAAAAAGATATCAAAATGAGACTAATATGACCTCTTTTGGGTAATACATTACTCCTCTCCCCTATAAGTAATGCATTACTTCCATATGAGGGTAATTGTTACTCCCTTCTGCCCCTTTACACCATAAAATAGGAACACTAATCATTCATCTCCACCATTTTCTAATTCATTTTAGCTTCATTACCCCTTAATACATTACCTAAACCATAATATACATGAAATTTATCCTACTGGCTCACGCAAGCCTAAAGCAATATACTCCACTTGACTTAAAAGAAAAACTGAGTAATACTGACAGCCCTACACTCGACGTGCCCTGGCACAACCCCTGAAACGGGGTAAATTTCGACTACATCGCAACCATCCCACTTCGATTATAATCGTCTAATCCACGACCCAACTCAAATATGCTAATTTAATCGACCCAGATGCTAATTACTTACAAAAATAGTTGAATTACGTTGAGAAAGTGATTTAACCAAAACAAAATAAAAGAAAAGGGTTGAAACTCAATATATTTGGACCTAATTCATATTTGATCCATTAATTATAAAACAAAAAGACAATTGGTTTAAAAAACTTACAATTTGGATGAAGGGTATAGGCAAGATGAGGACCGATTTATCGACGATGGCCGATTGATCGAAAAATTGAAGAACAAAGTGTTGGATTTGATGCTTCAAAAGAATCAAATTTTGGGAATTAGTTTTTTAAACCAATTGATCGAAAAATTGAAGAACTAATTATGCGTTTTTCACTCTTGACTCATGTGGTCTTCCATGATTGATTGTGAAGTCTCCCACATACATCATTTTCTATGGTGAAATCGTTATTTACTATGCTAATTCACCACTATATAAATCAATGCCCCAAAACTCAAAAGAAACACAACAATGAAAATCATCTTTCTCTTCTACATCCTCTCTAAAAAATTTGGCAATGTTCTTGGCGATACTCATCTGTTTCCCTACCTACACTAGGATAACAGCGGTTGTGTAATCCTGGGAGTTGAGTGCTATTGAGGCCGTGTGTAGTAGACGGGGCATAAATCAACTTTAGTACAGTGACGGTTCTGTCGCGCCACAACCATCTTTTATCTAGATAAGCTATCTCATTACTATTTACCTTTATATTAACTTAATTGTATTCATTTATTTATCACTTTAATTTGTCTTTATAATTCGATATACCATAATCTTTTTATACTCGCATTAATGTGAACGTACTCTTTTTGGTACTAGTCTTATATTCCATATCGTATTACTATCAATCTAAAGTTGATTTATATTTTATTTGTATGGTATAACCGTTATGTATCATATTAGACGTGGTAAAATAACGTAAAATTTAAGAGTCCACTATAACTGTTGTTATACTAAGTCCATTATCATGTATAAATGTGAACTGTGCTGTTTGTCATTTGGGTTAATGAAAGTGAGACCACGTTAATACTAACTAAATGAATGTCATCCTTCTATGAAAACTTAATTTCTCATTGTCGTGATCTACTTCTGTGATGGTTGTGTTTATTATTTTGTTTAGATACAATGTTGTTTTTTTTCTCTGTTTCAATTGAGATAATTATTGTACCATTGCGGATTATTAGCCCGTTATTTATTTATACATGATCTCCCTAATTGTATATTACTGTTGATTTGTTTCAACGAAGCAGGAAAAATAATTCTCCGCGTGTGAAAGAATTTTCATGGAAGGATTTATATTGTCACTCCTATATCTCAGTTCCCGACTCTTTGGCAATAAAAGTTTGGTTTATGACAAGGGGTTCAAGAAGGTCACCTACTACATGTAAATTGGTTGATCGCATTATCACTCTTAATAATGGTATGATATTTTTCTTATTATTCTCGAATTCATCATATGATTAATTGGAATTTGAGCATTACAACTCAAAACTCCAGGTATTCAATCCTCTAATTGCTTAAGTTTTTTTATTGGTGTTAAATTCTCACATGATGTTAAATGTGTGAAATATGTTATTAATAATGACATTGTATATTTGTGAGATTAATACGGTGTAGTATTAATGAATTTTCGTAAGTCAAATATCTTTTGGAAATGACAATTTTGATTGAGTGAATAAACAAATGTTGTTGAATTTGACTATGATTTATCCATTTCATGACTATATATGTGAGTATGTAATCACTTTCTGAAGTGAGTTTATGAGTTTATCCTTTTAGTTGTTATGCTGTCACTTTTGTATAACGTGCCAACCTGTGGGGGAAGTGATAAAAGTAGTTGAATGTGTAGATATGTCCTTTTCCCAAGAGTTTCGTGATGGATTAAATACACTATTTTGAAACGAGCAACGCTCTAAAAGAGGTTGACGATATCATTTGTGTCCATGAGCAATTTCTATGTATGTGTTAAATGAAATTACATGCATGGACAATGAGTTGTGAGCATATATTACAAAAGGTGGTCATGGTTCTCACGTTGGTATTGTTGAGACATTTCTATGGTTGTATTATATTTATGTAGTTATATTTGGAAGATTGAATTTGTACATCCAAACACAATTTGTTGTTGATTGTGTGAGTTCATGTTTGAGAAAATTAAGTATCTATATGAATTCTTTGTTGATTGCCTTTCTTTTTTGGACATGAGTCTAATAAGACTTATGAAAACGATATTCGTCATAAAAGCTAGTTTTAAGCATGAAATTTTTGATTTTGGATTAAATGTAATTCATGCATAGTTTTTACACTCATTTAATTTTTTAAATGAATTTGGTTTTATAATTGGCTACATTATTTGAGTTTGATCAAATGTGGTTTACAAAGGGTTTCACAAGTAGTGTTACATAAAACCACGAGTTATAATTCATAAATATATATCATACGCATGTTGATAATATTTGTTGCTTATTATTACCTATGCTTATGGATATAATGATTGATGGTCAATTATAATGGTGTAACATACAGCTAATTGTGACGTATTTCTCTCTATCGTTAAATTGAGAGACATGATGTGATCATGATGATGTAGTTTTTCAATTTACTTAAGTAAGTTAATTGAATATGTTTTTGTCTGTGGACAATTATCTTGAATCAAGAGCTAGATTCAGATGTGTTTATGTTTTTTTTATGATGGAGATTCCATGATTGTTCAAAATTTGCATGGAATTGGGTATTGAATGAATAAAAAGTGTAGTTATAATAGTACCAAGTTTGGGTTTCTATTGATTGCTACATCATATGAGTATATTAAAGCACTATGAAATCTAAGCTTGAAATTGCTTAAATTGTCAGGTGAATGGGCTGAGTGGCAAAGAGGCCGATCAGTACATTTTCCATTGTGGGGGAGATACAAACTCCATCATAATTATCAAAAGCTACATTGAGGTAGTGAATTGCCAAATGTTGAGGCATTATGAAATGGTGATAATGGTGATCATCGATATGTGTGATACCACAAGAGTATATGATTTCTCGAGAATATGTTAAATCGAGAGGATATTGAGATCCTCTCGTCAACGGCCATTGTTTGAGTTGTGTTAGAGTTAGCACAGGAAATGGGATTAAAGCCTATTAAGGAGTAAACTGTGATTGATACCCAACTTAGTCCAGCTAAGGTTAAATGCGGTCAAACGAAGTCACAGTGAACTCGAGTTATAATGTCACAACCATTTCCTTTGTAACATGTTTTTGTGACATATGTTTTATTTTCATTCTGAGATATACTGTCTTGTGTTTTGAAGGCTGAGCTTCGGCTCTTAATAAATTCATAGTCCTAACGGATGGTTTGTGACAGTCAAACCTGATGAATTTACCTATGTGAATGTGGGGGCTATTGCTCTAAACCCCAAGAGATCCTTAAGGCTTTAAGATCTCTAGAGGCATTCATGAACTACCAGGATTCATGTGGAGGGCACTTGGGAAGTTCAAGTAAAACACTTATGCTATACACTTAACGTTCATGATGAGTTCATGGATGGTGCGAGTACCAGCCCTGATTTGAGATCGGTAAGTGCGTAATCTACCTTCTACCATCTCCATTAGAAGGTTAAAGGCTATAATCCACCTCAAATGGCGGTTTTAGGTTTTTTGTATGCAGTGGGTGTTAGTTAAAGTCCACAAGACACTAAACATCTAAACACCGAGTCTCCGTTGCCATTTTTTCGACCTTTCTTCTTTTGAATCAAGTGGGGGATTGTTGGATTTGATGCTTCAAAAGAATCAAATTTTGGGAATTAGTTTTTGAACGTATTTCCAAACTAATTATGCGTTTTTCACTCTTGACTTATGCGGTCTTCCACGATTGATTGTGAAGTCTCCCACATACATCATTTACTATGCTAATTCACCACTATATAAATCAATGCCCCAAAACTCAAAAGAAACACAACAATGAAAATCATCTTTCTCTTCTACATCCTCTCTAAAACATTTGGCAATGTTCTTGGCGATACTCATCTGTTTCCCTACCTACACTAGGGTAACAGCGGTTGTGTAATCCTGGGAGTTGAGTGCTATTGAGGCCGT
Source organism: Agrostemma githago (assembly GCA_958450325.1). Taxonomy (NCBI): domain Eukaryota; kingdom Viridiplantae; phylum Streptophyta; class Magnoliopsida; order Caryophyllales; family Caryophyllaceae; genus Agrostemma; species Agrostemma githago. Next base: position 8,999,995 of record OY288241.1, on the reverse strand, counting down.
GTGTAGTAGACGGGGCATAAATCAACTTTAGAACAGTGACGGTTCTTTCGCGCCACAACCATCTTTTATCTAGATAAGCTATCTCATTACTATTTACCTTTATATTAACTTAATTGTATTCATTTATTTATCACTTTAATTTGTCTTTATAATTCGATATACCATAATCTTTTTATACTCACATTAATGTGAACGTACTCTTTTTGGTACTAGTCTTATATTCCATATCGTATTACTATCACAAAGGAGAGCAAGAGGGGTAGGAGTGCGGCAGTACAATGAAGAAGGAAAAGAATGAATGATGTTTTGGGGTAGTGGGGTACGCAGGGTCTAACTTAGATTTTAGATTTTAGTTTTTTTTTTCTTCCTTTGTGTTTGACTCGAAGTCCAACTTGAATTCAACTTGGTTTATAAATAACGTTCCACTTTTAAAATAGTTCAAAATCGATATACTTTATGAAGGCCAAAAATATTTTAAATTTTACAACGACATCGAAAATATTTCCCAACTTAAAACCCGATTAATATAAAATTGACAAAATCGCCTTATAAATGATTCAGAAAATAACGGAGTGTTACAGAGTCCACTCGTCGTCCAAGCTCAAACCTCGTCGTCGCCGGTCGTCTATTAGTGCCGGTGAAAGAGGAAGGACTAGAGAGGGATGATTGCGGGGATGAAATAATTGTACGATTGTTTTGTATTTTATTTACTTTTTTTTGTTACTATCAGAATTCATGGCTCAAAACTACATTATGTCTCTATAATAATATGGTAACCAACTAAATGAGGGCATTATGGGCAATAATTGTCACAATTAAATTTTTTAAATAAACTAGTCTTCTTCTCGCGCGCGATGCACGCGTACGGTTAGGTACGATTTGTATATGTATTTTGAAGGCGCATGTTGTTGTCACTGATTGTGGAATTGTTGGCATAATTCGAACTACTGTTTGAGATTGCGCGATGCGCGTGGAGTGTTAGGCAGAAATCGTGTATGTATTTTGTTGAAGCATATTGTTGTCCTTGGTTGTTCGAACCATGGTTCGTGTTTCCTTTTCTTTTCGTCATACATTTACATTTCAAAGCATAAACTATTTCGTACACGCCTTTGAGCTGTAAGTTTGGTTTGTAAGCCTGAGATATGTTTACGACTAATAATCTATCTTTCTTGCCATACATTGTAAATGGGTAGTGTCGGTAAATCAATCATATCAATATATATATATATATATATATATATATATTAGGCTTTTTTCGAGCGATCTCATTGGTCCGTTCCATCAAACCTCAAATTAGGAAAGTATCATAAATAAAAAAAAAATCAATTAGAGAATCTTTTAATTATTATAATATATATTTAATTTGTTATATTAATATGATGTTTTACCATTCTGAGGTAAAAACCTTTAGAATTCGTTTTTTAAAAACATCATCGTAAAATAAATTATAAAAATGAAATAATTAGATTCGTGGTAATAAAAATGCTTTCATTAAAGTATAAACTTCATATTATTTGTTTCACATATGTGATGAATTTATTACATATAAAAGTTGTAATTTATTTCATATCATTAAAGCAACAACTTCAATCATCATTAACCATTAATTAATCAAGTTGCAACATTCAACTTATTGAATAAAGAGGTTGTACATGTCCTCCCGAGAATGACGTTAAGTCTCTTTGCTACTATTTTCTCCAATTGAGAATGAGGTAAGAAGAAGTGTCATCCTCGCATGTTTCAATCTTTTACTCGAATCTCTGAGTTGACTTGTTAAAAGAGCAGATAGATGACAATCATCCTAACTGAGCGCGGCCACGCATTTGTACAAGTCACACTCTTCGAGTGGCCAAGAAACGATAAATTCCTTTCAATAAAGGAAGAGCAAATCCCATCTTGTCTAACCACATCCTATCACATGATCCATGCATGCCCAATAACCATCCATAGCCCCCTTTCACAGCAAGCATACACATCACATGTACAGAATAGTCAAAGACTCAGGTCTAAAGCCCGTACAAGTTCATAACTTGCAAAGAACTTTACTGACACTAAGCGAAATCTTAGTAAAATCCTTTTTGACGGGTCTGTCTAATGCATCTTCTTAACATACACCCGTGTGCCTGGTTTAGTATCTCAATACCTATGACTCAAAGAACTTAGTCATCAACCAACTCACACCAGTCATTTAAGGGTATTCAAATGTCCCAACACAATATCCTGACTAGAGACAAAATAATTACATCATCCAAATAGAGTTCAAAGACTAAGTCACGTACTTAGTGATCTATTTCATCAATGTAAATTATTTAGGGACAAAACTCGGTTACATTAACCAACTGACAATATGTCATACATATATCAATTATCGAAATAACTCCCACTAAACCAAACACCTCTAAAAGTACTAAGACCACTCGCCCATGCATCTTATACCGATCATAACAATATGATCTTTATGTAGAGAGGTTTCGGGACATACAACATTTGTATCGGTTATTTACAATCATATGATCAATCTACCTTTTCTCAATTAAGGCAAACTGTTAGTTTCATAAGCAACAAATTGCTTCATAAACTTTAAAGTTGAGTGTGTGCTTGATTCGTAATCAAACGTCTATTTGCTTCAAAAGCAATAGAACATTAACTTTAGTTGTAATACTAGTCACAAAGTTGTCTTTTGGAACCGTTCCAACACACAACTTTTCATCCAAAACAAAATATACTGAGATTACAATCTCATGTCAACTTTGTCTGTTTGGAAATATGAATCGTTGTAACTTGTTCACAACAATTCGCTTACCACATCATGCATATCTCTTAAATAATTCCTCTTTTTGCTTCTTAAGCGCAAAGGAACAATTCTTAGATAGCATTCTAGTGACACTCACCAGATTAATATCTACTCGTCACACAAGCACATAATAAACACATTTCTTGCAAAGTCTCATAGACTAAAGCAATCAAATGTCGTTTAGTTAGAGAAGTATGTCACTTACATACCAAATCATAACGATAAATGCACTCCCACTAGCCTCTTGTATACACTTTGTCTCTCTTCGTCTCAATGGAAAACAAACATATTTGAATTACCACATTGAGAACGAAGATACTTGCTCTATGCTCCAATCAAATCGGAATATTCACATTTGCCTAGCAATTTTAATAATATGAAATTTATACGAAGTGTCGCACACATCATATTGCATCCCTTTCAAGAAATGTATTTCACACATATATGTCCAAAACTCTTCATAATGAGTGATGACATTTAATTAAAATGATAAATCAATCTTAATAGACTTAAGCATAATGTTGTAAGAAGGGTTTTTCATAGTCATTACTATGAGATCAATTCCTAACTACCAACTATGCTTCATAGATACTCTTATATCAATCCACATCATCTTTATATTGAAGACTATTCTTCACTATAAGACCATTTAACCAAAGTCTATACTTGGTAGTTATGGTATATGGAATCTATTAAATTTTATGTGAATTTTGGAGTCTTTGCCCATTATTGTTTCATCATAGGTCAAACCTATGTACGGTAATATTTTACAGCTAAGATGATCATGACTTTTCATGGATGCATCAATATCCTCTTCAACAGTTGTAGAGAATTCCTGTTAATCTCGAACAATTCAAGGTCGATTCTACTCTCACTGTTTCTATTAGAAATCACATATTTTTAAAAGAAACATACCACTTCATGCAACAAAACAATTTTGTTCTTTGGATGGTTTGTAGAATTAACACAATGCTCCAAATAAAACACATGTCATAATTGAGTCTAAGTTCTAGAAAACAATTTTCTTTAAACTTTAAGACTTGATAATTAAGAGAAGACTTTTTAGAACATTTTCTATCCATATCTCATATGGTGTCTATTCTCCGACATACATAGACAATCTCATCAACATTGTACAAAGACTTTTATAGTGCATAACTTTCTAAACAGTCAATAAAATCTGCATAACTCATCATAGACCAAATCATATCAAATATGGTTCGATGTAGTTTGAAACACTTTTCACTACTTCTAAAATGATCACAATCTTTTAGTTCAATTCATCCATGTTTTAATCATATCGAACGACTCGTATCAACTTATCAAGTTGATCTTGTACTTTTATCTGAATTTCCTTGAACAATTCAAAGCATTCAGTTTCAAAATTCATCAAATGAACAAAACCATACATGTTACCCATTTTTACAACACCACTAGTTAAATTCACATGTATCTGTATATGTGTGATCCAACAAGACTAAGTACCCTCCCATTACAAATAATAGGAGTCACTTCTAATGTCATTTATCCATCTTAACAAGATCCATTTACCTCAATTGATCCTTATCAATAAGGTTTATAATTTCATCATTATGAAACTTATTCTTATGTTTCTTGTCTCATGGATTAAGGACAATGCCATAAAAGGTAAAACTTGAGTCGAGGGACTTGAACCTTTCGGTTGCTATGTTACAAATAAAAGTATTCACTACTAGGAATGTAGAGCTCAACAATCATGTTAGCCTTATTGTACCTCATATTCTTGCAAGGTATAGAGCAACTATTGTTCTACTTTTATTAAAACTTTTCATGCCCATACATGAAACAGAATCAATATTCTTGCTTATGACTAGTACAAGAATAACAATTATTCAATCCCAGCATTAAGCTTTAAAATAAAATAAGTGACTTCCTTTTATGAACTGAAACAACAACGTTTGTCCATTTCAATTATAAAACGCTCACTTAATTCATTATTCCACTCTCTTTGAGCCATCACATCTACAATGTAATAATCGCATTTGGTATCTTTATACCAAATCAGTAGAATGAAAGTAACAATTACTCTAGTAACATACACACCTGAAGTCATACTTCAATTGATTTGCAGATTTTTTTTAGGCACTTCTAGAAAGCTATCTACCAATGCCATATATTTGTCATTACATTAATGATAAATAATTTCGTACCTAATCTAAACTTGGGAACAAGTTTGGGTATGACAACAATTATCTTTCCCTTACTTTAACCAACGTCTTAGATTCATTAATCATTATCTCAAGCAATTTTCTTAATGAACTCATAGAACATTAGTATTATTTGCCTTCTTGATACAATGTTCAACCGTCTTTTAACACCTCATGCTAAAAGGTGAGAAACCTTTTTTTTTAAGTCACCTGTTTATTCATAATAAAGTGACCTAAACTTAGGACTAATTGAAACGATTTCAATTCCTAATTCTTTATAAAGAAGCATCCAAAGTTTCCCGATTATCAATATAATCACGTCATCGTATGACATATGGATTAATTAGATCATCTCCAACATTTTCTCACTTAATGGGAACGATTCCCTTCATTGAAACAATTGATTTTGGTACTTATAGTAGTCATCTCCATGACTCTAATTATACAGTCCATACTGTACATTAGCATTGCTTATATAATTTGTCAAAATTATTCTTCACAAGGACAAAATCCATATCTCTAATTTTGAAAACAATTCTCAAGATACCAATCGACAAGGTTGAACAATTCAAACTCATCTTTAATAAATGTGATAAAGGGACTAAATTACAACTACAATTATATACTAAGTAAAACGATAATTAATATTAATAATCTTAAACAATTTTAAGATAAAATTATGAAAACTACCCTCAAGTTCGCATAATATTCCAAGATCCTAAACCTTTTGTCGCTCAAGTGAACTTGGGCTCACTGCTCAAGTTCCAAAAGTAAAGGTGGACAACAATATTGTCAATTACATCAATATGTAATTCTTGGTTCGTCGGAATTAGTCATCATATGACACCAACTATTTGCCTCAAAGTCCAAGTCCGACTTGATAGCAATGTTAAGAAAACCAAACTGAACCTGTGGGTAACCGTTACCCACCTATTCAGTCCACACACATCGGCAAAGCACCGCTTAAGCAGTCACTTCAACCAATGATATGAAATTGTTGTAGTGGTCAATTATGGAAAGACAATACTTAATATTCGTGCGAGAGATTTAATGCATTATGGGTCCTAAACATGTTGCTAGGTCAACTTACAAGGCAACCTTAGCACACAAGTCACAAGTCTAAACAATAAAATTTATGCATCATATGACATAATTATTTAATTGTTATTAGTGATTTGCGCATAAAACAAGTTAAAAGATTTCATATTTTGATTCATAATCATACTACAATTCACAATTTCACCAATATCTTTCAATTTTCAAACTACGAGGAACAATTTCCCACCTGGAAAAATTGAACGGATATACAAAACTCGATTCACAATCGATCTGCAACTTATAATTGTCATATTGATGAGCAATTCATCAAAATCAAATAGGACTCGAGAAACTCCTTTCCCGACCCATCTATGATAACATGATAATTAAAATGCATAAAATTATTTAGCCGATTTAGAAAACTAATTTTTCATTGATTCGGAAAAATAAAAGTATAATCCATGTTTGATTCATAATCAACACACTAACGCAAGAAAATGACTTTTCTTAAAAGTGTCGCTCGACCCGACACCATGTCGTCCGAGTAAATATTGTGTCGTCTTGGTCAAACCTTTGCCGTTCGGGTCATCCTGTTCCGACCGGGACACACCCGTGCCTACCGAGTCATACTCGTGCCAACCGAGTTGGTCTCTTTTCGTTCCGTCTCCACTTATAATTAAAACGAGTCTTGTCCTAATCTTATTAGGCCTCATCGTTAACAATAAATTCTAATAATTTTACGTCCCCAATTTCAATCGAGTCTTGACTAATCTAATTAGTCTCATCGTCAACAAGGAAACCGAGGATTATGGTGGGTCAATAAAATTAAAACATAATCTCTATTATATCTTAAATTTAAAAGTAAATTTCATAATTTAACAATTTAAATTCACAAATTTAGATACCCTTAAACATAATCAAAAGTTATTAGATTATTAAGTGATACGTTCCGAAAAAAAAAGAACTCACTGCAGTACGTAATAGTGATAAACAACTTATATTGGACAACTTATTATCTTAATAATTTATGTCGCATCAAAATAATATAACAATACATGCAGCAACAACTTCAATCATCATTAACCATTAATTAATCAAGTTGCAACATTCAACTTATTGAATAAAGAGGTAGTGTTACGGCAAACGTAACAATCCAGACCACAAGACATATAATCAAATTAATACGCAGATTGAATCCCTCATAACCAATTATGAGCCATGGATTCAAGTCAATTTGATTAATACTACATAACAGAGGCTCTGATACCACTGTAGGGTTACAACCCTTAAACCCAAGGACCTGTTATGAGTATTAACCGAAAAGACAAAAGAAGAGGGATAACAATTATACCTTATTTGCAGCGGAACAACGTATTAATAAGAAGTATAATAAACCCAAAAATATATATAATCTTCACGGATAGAATAAATAATCTCCACGTACAGAATAAATAATCTCTACGGACAGAATAAAGCACCCCAAACGTGATGCCTCCTTTTGTATCCACACGGGTACGGAACTGCGACGTATATGCTAGTATAAAGGTACGTGAGACCGTCTCACAACTTCTCTATATCTCTCTTATAACTCTTTATAAGAAGAATATATTATGAGTCAATACTCTTAATTCCATATCTTGGTTCATCATATGAACCTCTTTATATAGGAGATGAGAAACTAGAATTAGGTTATTACTATAACTCTAATTACCATAATTAGATCATTAGTATAACTCTAATTACCATAACCCGACAACGCAGCTGGGTCCGTATTACTACTGACCCGATATATTTAATATATCGATATATATTAATAATATCCCGTACACATTGTGTGTGACCCAATGAGCCCACTTAAGACTACCAGACACGTAACCTATTTACATGTCAACCCGACATCGACCTCTAGCAAGGCATATCGGATACATAGACTTAAGCGGGTTAATCCGTAGGACAGTGGACATAACTCCTTCAAGATTGTCCCACATCGACAAATTATAATATGATGATGAAATTCTATGTTATAAATAAGAGTAATCATTCGCTCTTCGATATCTACCAAAAACTCTTTTGAATCTCAAAAATAGATCTTAAGACTATAAACCTCAATTAATTATCTTATATTAAAAAATTAAGATGATATGATGAAATTTTATATTATATCAAAGAATTATGATGAGGTGATGAATTTTTTTTATAAATAAGAGTAATCATTCGATTTCAAATATCGATCAAGAAAAACTTTTAAAGTATCCCACATCGAAAAATTATGATGGGGATGAAATTTTTTAGTATAAATAAGAGTAATCATTCGGTTTCAAATATCGACCAAGGAAACTTTTAAAGTATCCCACATCGAAAAATTATGATGGGATGATGGACTTCTATATTATAATTATTAGTAATCATTCGGTTTTAAATATCGACCAAAAAAACTTTTTAGTCCTAAAAAAAACTTTTAATATATAAGACTTTTCGATGGGGTGATGGAATTCTATATTATAAATATTAGTAATCATTCGGTTAAATATCGACCAGTAAACTATTAAGTCTTAAAAAAACTTTTAATATATAAGACTACAAATTTAAAATCATCCCACATTGAAAATTATAGTGAGATGATGAAATTCTATATTATAAACGAGAGTAATGATGTATTTTTTTAATCTTAAAAAGAACTGATGGAAGACTATAAACTTAAATAAATTATCCCACCTCGAAAAATTATGATAAGTTGATGAATTCTATATTATAAATAAGATTATTCATTCGTTCTTAAATATCAATCAAGTAAAAATAATCTCAGTAATAAGGTGATGAAGCTTTATATTATAAATAATACTTCGTAGTAATCATGTGCTCTTAGATATTAACCAAAAATATTTTGAGTCTTAAAATATATTAATTAAGACTATAAACTTAAGTAAAATTATCCCATATTTGAAAAATTATAAAGGTTATCAAACATAAATCTTTTGAGTCTTCAAAAAGTTGCTAAGACTATACACTTAAATAAAAAATTATAATAAGATGATAGAATTTTATATTATAAATAAAACTAATAAGAAAAAAATTCTTAGACATCAATCAACTTAAGTAATTCTCCCACAACAAAAATGATGATGAGGCTATAAATTTCTACTAAATAAGAGTACATTGTTTTTAAATATCAACCAACAACAAAACTTTTGTTTTTTTTAAAACTATGATGAAATTCTATATCATTGTTTTCTTAAATTATGATGAGGTCATGAATTTGTATTCTTATTTTTTTATTTGTTTTTAAAAAACTTTTGAGTGTTGTTTTTAAATATCTCTTGCATGAGAGATATGGATTTCGTTAGGGATTTTGATTTCATGAATAGGGTTTGGGTTTGAGTGTTTGACGCTTATCCTTTGTTTTAAGTTTTAATCCTGACCCTTTGATGTAATCATATCTAATGGCCGTGATAGTGAGGTAAATTGTATGAAATTTGACATGGGTAAAAGATCCCACTTATATATAATATATATATATATATATCAATATTATATTAATAAAGCAGGAACTTTTCGAGCGATATGATTGGTCCGTTGCATCAAAACTCAATTTAGGAAAATATCATTAATAATAAAAAAAATCAAGTAGAGAATCTTTTAATTATTATAATAATATATTTAATCTATCATATTAATGTGATGTTTATAATTTTCATCTTGAAACCTTTAAATTTCGTTTAACAAAAAATTAACGTAAAAAAAATAATAAAAATGAAATAATTAGATTCTTGGTAGAAAATGCTTACATTTGAGTATAAATTTCATATAATTTGTTTCATATTATTTGCTCAAAAAATTGATGAATTTATTACATATTAAAACAATAAAGTTATCCCACATCGACAAATTATAATAAGGTTATGAAATTCTATATTATAAATAAGAGTAATCATCCGTCCTAAGATACCCACCAAAAATCTTTTGAGTCATAAATAACCCTTAAGATTATAACCTTTAAATAATTATGCCACATTGATAAGTTATGATGAGGTTATGAAATTCTATAATTTAAATAAGAGAAATTATTATTTTTGAATATCGACCAAAAAACTTTTGAGTCTTAAAAAAACTCTTAATAAGACTACAAACTTAAAATTGTCCCACATCAAAACAATTAAAATAAGATGATGATTCTATATTATAAATAAGAGCAATCATGTGTTCTTTTGAGTTTTAAAAGGAGCTCTTAAGATTGTAAATTATCCTACATCAAAAAAATTATGATAATGGAATTCTATATTATAAATAAGACTACTCATTCGTTCTTAAAAATCAATTAAAAAACTTTTGAGTCTTATAAAATATCTTAATAAGCCTACAAACTTAAGTAACATAATCACACATCGAAAAATTATAACAAGGTGATGAAACTCTATATTATAAATAAGAAATAAGAGTAATCAATTCTACAATAAGACAATGAAATTCGATTATAAATAAAGTAATCATTGCTCCAAATTATGATGAGCTGATTAATTCTATATTGTAAATAAGTGTAATATTCGTCCTTAATATGACTAATAATTCGTTATTAGAAATCTTCTGAAACTCAATTGAGTTTAAAAATCTCTTAAGACTATAAATTCAAGTAAAATTATTACAAGAGTTCTTAAGACTATATCTAAGCTTAAGTCAAAAATATTTTATATCGAAAAATTATGAGGTGATGCAATTTGATACTTTGTATTATAAATAAGATTAATCATTTGTTCTTAGATATCAAAAACCAAAGGTTTTGAGTCTTACAAAAGTACTTGAGACTATAAGCTTATGTAAGATTATCCCATATCGAAAAATTATAATAAGGTGATCAAATTTTATTATATACTTAGTAGGTAAGAGTAATCGCTCATTCTTAAGTTAAATATGAAAACAAACTATTTTATTATTATAATTATCCTAACATTGTCTCACATCGAAAATTATGATGAGGTGATGAAATTCTATATTATACTTAAATAATAATCATTTGTCCTTGGATATTAACTAAAAACAAATTGAGTCTTAAAAATGTTCTAAGGATCGTAAGCTTATGGAAAAGAGAAATCATTTGTATTTAGATATTAACCAAAAATCAGAGTTCAAAAAAAAATTAAGACTATAAAATCTAAGTAGAATTATCGCATATCGAAAAATTACGATGAGGTGATGAAATTTTATATCACAAATAAAAGACATCATTCGTATTTAGATATTAAAAAAATTGTCTTATAAAAGCTTTTAAAGCTATAAATTTGAGTAAAATTATCCCACATCGAGAAATTATAATAAGGTGATGAAATTCTACTATATTAATACGGAGTAAAAGCAATCATTCGTCTTTAGATATCAACGAGAAATCTTTTGAGTCCTAATAAAAGAACTTTTTAAGATCATAAACTTAAGTAAAATTATTCCACAATAAAAATTTATGATGAGATGATAAAATTTTACATCATCAATCAGAGAAATTATTCGTTTTATATATTAATCAAAAATATTTTGAATTTGATAATACTCTTCTTAAGGCTATAAATTGAAGTAAAATTATCCCACATCGAAAAAAAGTGATGAAATTCTATTATATATGAATAAAAGTAATCATCGTCTTTAGATATCAATCAAAAATCTTTTGAGTCATAAAAAGAGTTCTTAAAACTATAAATTTAAGTAGAATTATCCCACATCATGATATACTCCGTAATAAGGTAAGAGTAATCGTTCGTCCTTAGAGCATCCACAATGTAGAGGATGGATCATCCTCTTAACACGCTCTCTCTTCTAAGAGGATGTCCTCTACATTGGAGTTTTATTATTTGCCATGTAGACAAATAATATTAATTTGTTTTATTTTATTTTATAAAAGTTAGGAGTGTCATCAAAGTAAAAAAAAATAATAAAAAATTGATGGAAGATGATCTCTCCATTGTGTGAAAAAAAATGAGGATGATGATGAAAATATAAAAAATAAGATGGAAGAAAGAAAAAATGAAGTGTCAAAATAAGAGAAGGAGAGAGATAAAATAAGATAAATAAAACCTCCTCTATGTTGTGGTGGTCTTAATAACTTAGATGGAAAAACAAACTCCTTTGGGTTTTAAGAAAATTTCTTAAGACCATAAACTTAATTAAGTAAACTCATCCCACATTTTTGAGTCTTAAAAAAACTCTTAGGACTATAAACTTGCGTAAAAATTTCCACATCTAAAAATTATTATAAAGTTACGAATTTCATATTATTTGCTCGAAAAAGTAATGAATCTATTACATATAGAAATAGTAAAATCATCTCATATTGAAAAATTATATTCATGTGATAAATTTCTGTATTATAAACAAGAATAATCATTGTTCTTAAATATCAACAAAAAATCTCTTTTGATCCTTAATCTCTTAAGACTATAAAATTAAGCAAAATTATCCACATCGAAAAATTATGATGAGCTGATTAAATTCTATATTATAAATAAGAGTAATCATTCATCCACAGTTATTAACCAAACATCTTTTTAGTCTTAGAAAAACTCTATCTCACATCGAAAAATTATATAATAAGGCGATGAATTTTCATTATATAATTCGTCCTTAAATATCGACAAAAATTAAAAAGCTTTTAAGACTATAAAATTAAGTAAAATTATATCACATAGAAAGAATAATGTCATTGAAAGAATAATGTTATATGTATCAATTAAATATTTCTTCTTTTCTATAATTGTAATTATAAGTAAAAAGTGAGGTCAATATAGCAAAAAGGTTGAACCAAATAAAAAATATTTGCGATAAGAAGAAGATAGAAAGACAGACGAAAATAGAATATGGAAGAAGATAAAAGGAAGGAGGAAGTATTCTGTAGTATGATTGTACCACATTATATTGATGAAAGATTATCATAAGGGATGATATGATCCTATGATTATAAATTAAAGTCATTATTGGTTATTAGATATCAACTATCAACCCAAATACTTACCGAGTATTGTCTTAAAGAGAGATATTACGAGTTTTAAATACAATGCACACATATAATTTAATTTGACGTTTGTCGCACATATGACCTCCCAAAAAACGCATTCACGTATGTGGATAGTATTTCTTTACTATTATACATACCCTTATCTTCGACTTACTTTCTACTGTTGCGTAGTCTCACAAATTTATGCAATCCTCTAACTTGGTGTCATTATCATTGCCACTAAAAATCGGCTCGTGCATCGCACGAGCTTTCCAACTAAATAAATAAAACAAGTTTTCATTTCGATACCCATACCTCAAACCCTCATGGTATGAGTTTCTCATACCCAAGGGAGGAGGTGGGTATGAGATTCATACCCTTGGAATCAAACTTTGTTTGATTTTCCGAAAGAATTTGTTCCAATTTTTTTTTGTTGAAATATTATAACTCAAAAAATTTTAAGTTAGAGGTTCTTTTTAGTATTATTTTTTCACTTTCCTTTTTAGTATGTCTTTTGTGGTTTTTATTATTTGTGACCCCACTTTATTTTTCCACTTTCATTTTCATCAACATTCTAGTATTCCATCCTTATTAATTTTATTCCCGAAACTAATGTGGATCATATAAAAGAAAGGGATGGAGTATTTATGACGGTGTATCTATTTTCAAATTTTCTTTGATAATAATAGTATTATAAAAAAAAATAGGGAGTAGTATGTTTTATATCATGTTTTTATTACATGATTATTATAATGATAAAAAGTTCAATGAATCGAGTCACAATTTGTTATGTGTAAAAAAATTATGTATATCGATATTCTAATGTAAATGCAATATTAAATAAAAGGGATAAAAGGGAAATACGGAGTAAATGATTAAGAATTGAAACTAAGAATGAAATTGTATTTATAGTTAAAAAAAAATAAAGACAATTAACATTTTTCGAACGCGTTATTAACGGTTTTTAACCCGAAGCCCGACATATTTTTTTGACGGTTTTTAACTCGAACCCGACATTTTTTAACGATTTATTAACATTTTTCAAACGCATTACAAAGGCTTAGGTTTGTTGATATGTTTGATGATATGTGGTGAGCCGAAGTCGTATGCTCCCAAAGATACTATTTATATACACTTATAAGCACAAAACTAAACTATAGTGTAGGGAAATAAGGGTCGAGCCACAGGGAAGACGAAGTAATTTACGTGAATTAAAGTTAGAAATTAATAACTAAGAAAGAAGGGTGATTGGGTGATTGAGTAACTAAAACTAACTAATAAGCAAATCACGAAGTCGATAATAATAATGAATGAGTTCAGATGATTAAAATGATCTCGGGTAAGAATTTCCACAACTAATTATCAAATTGATCATAGACTAACAACTTTCTCCTAACTCTTGAGCAAACTATCGTGGGAAGTAAATCCCGAATCTCACGTGAATATTATTTGACTCGAAACGCGATAAACAAATAACCTAATTATCAAACAACCTAATACACGCGATTAAGTTTAATTCAATAATAGCATTAACGAATAGAGAACGATAGAAGCGACGACCAATATATAAAACACGCGATTATTAGTTCGAATCACAAGTTAAATCTCTCTCTAACCTAGATATGATGAAACACATCTAATATTAAGGTCAAAGATCGTTACTTTATCTAACGGGTTTGAACAATTACGGATTCAATCGCTAGAATAACAATAGATTGAAAATTACAAAGATTAATTAGCTACTTTAATCTAAACATTCAACAATCATGCAAATATGAACGGAGAAATAACAATACTCAAGAGATAGAATAAAGAAGAATTAAAGTCTCACAATTGACTAATTAGAAGCTTCAAATCTTAATCCGAGATTGAAGGCTTAGTTCTTCATGCTAGGGTTTCCTTCTCTAATTTCTACTTGAACGTGATAATCATTCTTCATGATCTCAAGTTGTGTTTTTTCTCTCTTTAACCTAATACTAGACTCCTAATAATAATAATAATAATAATAATAATAATAATAATAATAATAATAATAATAATAATAATAATAATAATAATAATAATAATAATAATAATAATAATAATAATAATAATAATAATAATAATAAAATAGAAAAATATCAAGTTTGCTAAATAAAACAAAGTCTTCCAAACGTAATAAATTAAGGCGGAATAAGGCTGAGATGCGTCGCGGAAAACAGGCTTCCGCGCGAGGCTCGCGCGACTCGCCCAGCTGTCACGCGACTCGCCCAGCTGCCTGATCCTCTTCACGATTTCCTCCGTTGCTTCCCTCGCTCCGTGTCTTATATTGGGCTTTCCAATTCTTCATGAGTCATCCATTCTTGGCCCAACTAACGATCGAGATTAGAATCCTCCAAATAGCTTATACTACATTCGTACCAAAACAACACAAATGCACTACAAGACACACGATTAAGCTCACAAAATTGCACAAAAACCGTCGTAATAACTACGACTAAATCCGGCCCATCAAATATCCCCACGCTTGAACCTTTACTTGTCCTCGAGTAAAACTCAAGGAACACAATAAACACGACCATCACCGGTCCAAAATGCGCGGGAACAATCATTACACACATCGGCCCTCACTCGTCTTCCACCAAACTCCCTCGTTTTGAGACTATGCACAAGTTAATCCACCAATTGAATGAAACTCACTCCAATGTTCAATTGAATCAACACACCCAAAACCAAAATACTATCATCGACTCAAATCATCAAAACAAGGGACATTAGCAAATAAGGATAAGCAAATGTCAATATCTAACGCCCCTTATTTCTCCAATCCTAGAACGGATCACACGTGCTACTAATGTCACCGATGGTAAGAATGTATACCACAATACTCCACAACCCACACATGTGATCAATCCTAACCGCCTCTAATAGTTCAATATATCAACCAAAACATCACCAATCGCAAAAGATATAGTGCTACGACCACACCGCACCGCGATTCTTCTCACCTTAGCCAACTATCCTACCCTTCCGACCTTCCATGTCACCCTTCTTATGAAGCCAACACTAAAAATGGAGAAAGTAGTAGTGATTTTTTTCCTAATTTCCTCATTTTGCCTAGAGTGTCCGCCCTTGCGGATTTTCACTCTAGCTTTCATTTTTCCTCACACTACTCTCGTGGCACGCAACTCGATTTTTCTTTTTACCCGGAGCGCCCTTTCGGGTTTTCACTCCGTCCTCGGCCACTTTTCCCACTTTTGCCTAGGCGCCCTTTCCGGGTTTTCACCTAGCCGGGTTTATTTATTTCTTTTTTTTTTCAATTTTTTTTTTAAAAGACGTAATACAAGCTAACTACTATATACAACGAGATAATTTCCTTCCCCACGCTTGAATAACACATCGTCCTCGAATGTGTGAACTAAGGACAATAAAAGAAATGGGAAGAGAAATACCTCGGGCTCAAGAGTGAGAAGAGGAGCCGGCGTCACGTGACTTAGCCTCACGTGCCGCCCTCCTAGATGATCTCGCTTGCTCACGGGCTGCAAGCTCTCCATAAAACTCGGGAGATGGTTCCGAGTAGTCATTAGGGTGCAACTTCAACTGCAACCGATTCATACACCGACCGAACTCAGCAGCCAACCTACTATTATCAGCAGATTCTTCCACTCGATCTTCTATTGCTTCGCGCCAATCGCTCCAACGATCAAAATCAGACGTACCCTCGGTCTCCTCCACAACCGGGGCACTAGACTCGGTAGTCGGCCTAGGAAACTCCTCATCATGAGGAAGGTAAAATGCAGCCGCAGTAGGCCCCAACGGTAACGGTTTCCCATCTGGACGAGGCAAAATCATTTAATGTTGGTGGGACGTGCCGAGCGTCCAGATTAGGTAGTGTTTAGCAATCGGTCGCGAAATCATAGAACAACTCTCCATGAACTTATACTAATAGTACTATCACCTACGACAGGAGAGTCAGTCATCTTGGGTAGGCCAAGATACTGAGCTAGAAGAGTGACCATACCCTCCATCGGAATATTCCCCGAGACCGCCTTCTGGTGCTTCTCACAACAATTCAAGAATATATCGAGCCAATCCGGGGTTCCCAAACATTCGGGCATCATGGCCCACAAATACATCAAATCCGCCATAGGTAGATGTGTCGGTTCACCTTTGCAAAGAAATGTGGAGTTCAAAAGTCGGTGAACATAACGAAGGGCAGGATGAATAATATCAACATTCTTAGCCCCCTCATAAGCACTCCCAGCTATTTTCTTCCAAAATTCGTCCATCATACGCGTAGTAGGAGTCAGAAATTCCGCCCCCCCCCTTTCGGTGCTATACCCAACGCCTCCCTCAATTCTGTGAAGTCTACATCTCGTTCTGAATCTCCGAGATGAAAAGTAATGTGAGGGGGGTCGTCATCACGATGGACTTCTAAGGTGGACAAGAATTCAAGTGTGTAGCGCTTATACGTGTTTGCGCACATCTCGTAAAAGTTTGTTAACCCAATACGAGTCAATAATGTCAACACTTCCTCCCTAATCCCGAGCAACTCCAATGCCAAATTATCGACAAACTTAGTCGACATAATAACCCGGTCAAATTGTTGGCGCCATATTGATTTCTGTTTCGCACTCAAATTCTTACACCCCATATAATCAACCACGGTTGTTTTTTGCTTTTTCGGGGCCATGACTCAAGAATTCCTAGGACAGCTGACTCTAACTAGTTAAACTACCCAAAATATGTGAACTATGAAATCAGACGACACCCGACTCAGACCCAAACACGTAGACTTGATTGACACAAAACGGGGTGCTGACTACAACTACGCTTGCTTAAATCACACGGAAAAGACAGAAATCAACTCAGAAACCAGAATTTCCCCAACTTAGAATTGGCAACTCAAAGACATTACACAAACTATGGAATTAGAGAAACAAAACAGAAGAGGGTGAGAGGATGGAGTTAATGACTTACAACCTCGACAAACACGGAACGGAGCAGCTGTTTACTCGACCCAACACCGGAGACACGACTTACCGGGCCCACGCGAGTCGCACAGAGGCCGCGCGACTCGTCGAACGACCCAGACTGCTGACCAGAGGAAGCACCGGCGACAGACGACGACGGACAACGACGGCGACGGACAAACGACGGCGACGGACCAAGACAGAGATAGATTTGAAAGAGAGTTGGAGATGGGTGAAGATAAAGAGATATGAGGTAGATTAGGGATTTGATTGGGAATAATTAAGGATTTTGAGATTGAATTGGGGGAATTTTGAATCTTTGGGTTTTGAAGTTTGGGGATATTTGATGTTTGATTAAGGAAAGAGATGGGAAGGGAATAGAGGAATGACAGTTGTTTCCGATTTTTTTTTTATTTTTTATTTTTTAATTTTTTTTAATAATAAAATAATACTTGTGAGAGGGGGACCCGCGCGAGTCGCATAGAGGCCGCGCGACTCGCGCCAATGCCTGTAACTTCGTCCCTTTTTCGATTTTTCTTCAATTTTTGCACTGATTTCAAGGGGTCTCCATGCTAGTCGCCCAAGACTTGTGCAAGTCGCCCAGTTTCCTGAAAAATCGACACTCTCCTTACCTATCAAGACATGAAAAGTTAGTAATAAAACTAAGTAAACAAACTATTAAGAAAAATAACGAAACTAATACTACGACCTATGACCCGTAAAACAAAATTCTACAAGAAAGATCTACAAGACAGAGGTTGCCTCCCGGAAGCGCTTTTGTTTAAAGTCGTTCGCTCGACTAAGTGGCAAGGTGAGTTAATCTTCATAAATGGGCTCGTAGAGAGTCAAACTCTCCACCGTCTCAACTCGGAACCCCTCATAATACGGTTTTAAGCGTTGACCGTTCACTTTCAGAACCTTATTCGTATCCAAGCTACGTATCTCAATAGCTCCATGATGAGATACATCCGTAACTTCATACGGTCCTACCCAACGTGAACGTAGTTTACCGGGAAATAGCTTGAGACGTGATTGAAAAAGGAGCACTTTTTGACCAACAATGAATTCCTTTCTCGATATCATTTTGTCATGCAACCGTCTCGTCTTTTCCTTGTAAATCGCCGCGTTCGCATAGGAATCATTCCGAATCTCCTCAAGTTCTTGTATCTCCAGTTTCCGACTTTCACCCGCTCCAACTAAGCTTGTATTGAAGCTCTTGATTGCCCAATAAGCTCGATGTTCTAACTCTACGGGCAAGTGGCACGGTTTTCCAAAGACTAACCGATATGGAGACATCCCTATGGTTGTCTTGTAAGCGGTCCGATATGCCCACAACGCATCTTCTAAGCGTTGACTCCAATCCTTCCGATTAGGATTGACCGTTTTCTCCAAAATAGATTTCACCTCTCTATTTGACACCTCGGCTTGTCCGTTAGTTTGCGGGTGATATGCAGTCGATACTTTGTGGGTCACAAAGTATTTTTTCAATAAAGCACCAATGGTTCTATTGCAAAAATGCGTTCCACGGTCACTGATTATGGCTCTCGGAATTCCGAACCTAACAAATATGAAGGATTTGATAAAATCTGCAACAACTTTAGAGTCATCAGTTTTCGTGGGTATCGCTTCTACCCACTTCGACACATAATCAACAGCGAGTAATATATAAATAAATCCAGAAGAGTTAGGAAAAGGTCCCATGAAATCAATCCCCCACACATCGAATATTTCACAATAAATAATGGGGTTTTGGGGCATTTCATTTCGTTGGGATATGTTCCCCACCCTTTGACAGTTGTCATAGGACTTACAAAATGCATGCGCATCTCGAAACAGATGTGGCCAGTAAAAACCACAATCGAGTACCTTCTTCGCTGTTCTCTTGGATCCAAAGTGTCCACCACATGCATGAGAATGACAAAAGGTGAGAATAGAGTACATCTCACTCTCAGAAACACACCGCCTAATGATCTGATCTGAGCAATGTTTCCACAAGTAAGGGTCATCCCACACATAATGCTTCGCGTCACTGCGAATCTTATCTTTCTGAGCTTTAGAAAAATGAGTTGGAAACTTGTTAGAGACCAAATAATAACAATATTAGCATACCATGGTTCTAGAGTACGTAAAGCAAACAAAGTTTCATCAGGAAAAATCTCCTTTACCGACTCCAAACCATGGTCATGGTCATCATTCTGAACCAGCCGACTCAAGTGGTCCGCAACCACGTTTTCTGCACCTTTCTTGTCCTTAACTTCAATATCGAACTCACTAAGGAGGAGAATCCAACAGATTAGCCTCGGCTTGGCCTCCTTCTTTGTCATCAAGTAACGAAGCGCAGCATGATCTGAATAAATAACAACTTTAGTACCAAGCAAGTAAGAACGAAATTTTTCTAAAGCAAAGACAACCGCCAACATCTCTTTTTCAGTAGTCGAGTAATTTCGTTGCGCATCATTAAGGGTCATAGAAGCATAATGAATAACATGAGAAGCTCTCCCATCCTTTTGACCCAAGACCGCCACTAAAGCATAATCACTCGCGTCACACATGATCTCGAAGGGAAGAGACCAATTAGGGGCTTGAATGATCGGGGCGGTTGTGAGACGAGTTTTCAACTCATCAAATGCCTTCTTGCACGCCTCATCAAAAACGAAGTCAACCTCCTTTTGCAACAATTTGCACAATGGTTGTGCAATCTTTGAAAAATCCTTAATAAATCTTCGGTAAAAACCTGCATGTCCAAGAAAGGAGCGAACTTCGCGCACGTTAGTAGGATAAGGTAGTCTTAATTGTATCAATTTTCGCTTTATCTTCCTTGATCCCCTTACTCGACACCACATGTCCCAAAACTATACCCTGCTCAACCATAAAGTGACACTTCTCATAATTAAGTACAAGGTTAGTTTCCACACAACGCTTCAAAACAAGTGATAAATGATGTAAACATGCATCGAAAGAATTACCATGCACAGTAAAATCATCCATAAACACCTCAATAAAATTCTCCACATACTCGGAGAAAATACTCATCATGCAGCGCTGAAATATTGCGGGTGCATTACATAACCCGAACGGCATGCGGCGATACGCAAATGTGCCGAAAGGACATATAAAAGTAGTCTTCTCCTGATCCTCAGGAGCAATTTCTATCTGAAAATAGCCCGAGTAACCATCCAAGAAGCAGTAATATGCTTTGCCTGCGAGTCTCTCAAGCATCTGATCAATGAAAGGGAGAGAAAAATGGTCTTTCCTAGTTACCGTGTTCAACCTACGGTAATCTATACACACTCTCCATCCATTCTGGACTCGAGTAGGTACTAAATCCCCATCCTTATTCTCCACGACCGTGACCCCACTTTTCTTAGGGACAACCTGAGTGGGACTAACCCACTTGCTATCAGAAATAGGATAAATCATACCTACTTCCAGAAGCTTCAATACCTCCTTCTTCACAACCTCCATCATAGGAGGGTTCAACCTTCGCTGTGGTTGCCTCACCGGTCGTGCCTCATCCTCTAGCAGAATCCGATGCATACAAGTCGATGGACTTATGCCTTTGATGTCGGCAATGGTCCAACCAATAGCTTGCTTATGCTCCTTCAACACCTCCACCAACCGCTTTTCTTGTTCCTCGGTGAGCTTACTAGAAATAATTGCAAGCAATGTATCTCCCTCACCAAGGAACACATACTTCAAGTGATCCGGGAGTGGTTTCAGTTCTACAACTGGTGCCTGCAAAATAGATGGTAACAAAGTGTCACTAGGCACAGCTAGTTGTAATGAAGGTAGAACCATGTGCACGAAGGACACCCCGGTCAACTCGGCTGCTGTTTCCTGCAAGTTAGCAGACACTAAATCATCAGACTTCTTTTCTGCTATTCCGTTCTCAATCACGACCTGTAACTCAACTGGGTTATCCAAATCGAAAGCTTCCTGCACTAAAGGCTTAAACGCGTCAATAAGACATAAAGAATGGTCCTCGGTGGGGAATTTCATAGCATTGAAGATATTATACTCCACCACCTGACCATCAAACTCCATAGTAAGAGAACCGCTGCAAACATCAATCTTAATTTTCGCAGTTTTCATAAATGGTCTCCCTAACAGTATAGGGACAGCATGTCTATTGTGCTCCATGTCTAGCACATAAAAATCCGCAGAGAAAATCAATTTATCAACCATGACCAAAACATCTTCTACGACTCCTTTAGGATAAACATTGGACCGATCCGCTAATTGAATGACAATATTAGTTTTACTCTTAGGTCCAAGTTTAAGCGACTGATAGATGGAATAAGGAAGCACATTAATCGAAGCACCCAAATCTAACATAGCTCTATGAAATTCGGTGTCTCCTATAGTACAAGGCATTGTGAACATTCCCGGATCTCTACACTTAGTGGGCAATTTACGTTGAAACACGGCCGAAACATGTTCACTTACCTTCACCTTCTTGATTCCCTTAAGCCTATTGTTCCTCTTTATAGTACAAAGTTCTTTTAAAAACTTGGCATATCGAGGGACACTTTTAAGTAACTGTAAAAGGGGAATGTTTGCCTCACATTTACGAAAAGTTTCGTAAACATCATTATCATGCTCCTTCTTACGAGTATCCTTCAATGCATCTGGAAAAGGTGGTGGAGGATCGTGGATTTGAACCGATGGTGCCTTCACCGTAGAACTCGGCACCACTGTGTCACCTTCGATCACATGTGCATTCCCATCATCAATGACCATCTCTTCTTCCTCTTAGATCGCAACTTCCTTGGATCTAGCTTTAGGCTTCTCGATCTCTACTAGTTGTCTTCCATTTCTCAAAGACACCGCACTCACATTCTTCTTCGGGTTTTCTACCGTTTGAGATGGTAGACCACCCGTTTGTCCCGCTTCTAACCGATTAATCGCGGTTGCCAGTTGACTCACTTGAGTCTCAAGATTCTTGAAATTTTGCTTGTTTTCCGCTCGATCTTGAGTAACACTTACAGTGAGTGCCCGAATCATGTCCTCCGTGGACATTGATGAACTCGGTATTGCTTGTTGTTGTGGAACCTGTGATGTGAATTGTTGTCCTTGAGGTCGTGGAATGAATTGACCTCTAGGAGGGCCACTTGATTGTTGACCTTGAAAGTTACACCATCCAAAGTTAGGATGACTTCTCCATCCTTCATTGTAGGTTTCGGAGTAAGGATCCCATTTCTTCTTGTTCGAGGTGTTATCCCAAACACCATTCACCTCTTCGGAACTACCCTCTTGCACATAAGGGCATAAATCACTATGATGTCCCTCCATGGAGCATATACCGCACACCGTAGCTTGTTGCCTACCTCCCATCATAGCTTGGATCGCCGACGTTAAACTATCGACTTTCTCCTCAAGGTTTGAAGTAGGGTTCAACGAGCTAACAACGCGCTTCGAATTTCTCCTAGCATAATCCCTCGAACTTTCCGCTAGATCACTGATAATATTCCATGCTTGTGTCGGGTTCTTGTTCACTATACCACCGCCACTAGCCGAACGAATCATACGACTATCCTCGGGTGTAAGTCCTCCACAGAAATATAAGATAAGATCCTGGTCCGAATACCCATGGTAGGGACAACTGGCACATAACTGCTTGAATCTCTCATAGAACTCGTACATGGTTTCCCTGTCTCGTTGTTCCACATTGTCGATGGCTTTCTTCAAGTGTTCGGAACGGGACGGTGGGAAATACTTCTCCAAAAATGCCTTCTTCATATCCACCCAAGTTGTGACACTATTAGGTGGTAGATAGTATAACCAATCTCTTGCCTTTCCCTTCAATGAAAAGGGAAAAGCTCGTAGCTGCAATTGCTCGTCAGTCACACCCGCCGGCTTCATACTAGAGCATACAATATGGAAATCTGAAAGATGTTTGTTTGGATCTTCAATGCTCGTTCCATTGAAAGTGGGTAGATGATGAATCAGACCCGATTTCAGTTCAAAAGTGGCTCCCTCGGCGAGAGCTGGGAAAGTAATGCACAACGGTTGAACTGCAAGATCAAGAGCTGTGAGCTCCTTCAGAGTCCGTGTTTCTCTTGCCATGATTACTTCGTCCTCAGATTCGGGTACAGATTCTGGTGTAGATTCTAGATCACTTTCGGGCTCGGGTTGCTGAAAGATGACCAATTCGCTATTATCACCCTGTCTCCACCTGAAAATAGAACGTTCGATCTCTGAGTCGAAGGGCTTGAGTGGATGATTAGTGGAACGAGTTTATGCATATGCTATCGTACCTAAAAAAATAAAATTAAAAATAAATAAATAAATAACACACAAAAATTAACTATTGCCTTCCCCGGCAACGGCGCCAAAATTTGGTGAGCCGAAGTCGTATGCTCCCAAAGATACTATTTATACACTTATAACCACAAAACTAAACTATAGTGTAGGGAAATAAGGGTCGATCCACAGGGAAGACGAAGTAATTTACGTGAATTAAAGCTAGAAATTAATAACTAAGAAAGGGGGGTGATTGGGTGATTGAGTAACTAAAACTAACTAATAAGCAAATCACGAAGTCGATAATAATAATGAATGAGTTCAGATGATTAAAACGATCTCGGGTAAGAATTTCCACAACTAATTATCAAATTGCACATAGACTAACAACTTTCTCCTAACTCTTGAGCAAACTATCGTGGGAAGTAAATCCCGAATCTCACGTGAATATTATTTGACTCAAAACGCGATAATCAAATAACCTAATTATCAAACAACCTAATACACGCGATTAAGTTTAATTCAATAATAGCATTAACGAATAGAGAACGATAGAAGTGACGACCAATATATAAAACACGCGATTATTAGTTCGAATCACAAGTTAAATCTCTCTCTAACCTAGATACGATGAAACGCATCTAATATTAAGGTCAAAGATCGTTACTTTATCTAACGGGTTTGAACAATTACGGATTCAATCGCTAAAATAACAATAAATTGAAAATTACAAAGATTAATTAGCTACTTTAATCTAAACATTCAACAATCATGCAAATATGAACGGAGAAATAACAATACTCAAGAGATAGAATAAAGAAGAATTAAAGTCTCACAATTGACTAATTAGAAGCTTCAAATCTTAATCCGAGATTGAAGGCTTAGTTCTTCATGCTAGGGTTTCCTTCTCTAATTTCTACTTGAACGTGATAATCATTCTTCATGATCTCAAGTTGTGTTTTTTTCTCTTTAACCTAATACTAGACTCCTAATAATAATAATAATAATAATAATAATAATAATAATAATAATAATAATAATAATAATAATAATAATAATAATAATAATAAAATAGAAAGATATCAAGTTTGCTAAATAAAACAAAGTCTTCTAAACGTAATAAATTAAGGCGGAATAAAGCTGAGATGCGTCGCGGAAAACAGGCTTCCGCGCGACCCGCGCGAGGCTCGCGCGACTCGCCCGCTCGCGCGACTCGCCCAACTGTCACGCGACTCGCCCAGCTGCCTGATTCTCTTCACGATTTCCTCCGTTGCTTCCCTCGCTCCGTGTCTTCTATTGGGCTTTCCAATTCTTCATAAGTCATCCATTCTTGGCCCAACTAACGATCGAGATCAGAATCCTCCAAATAGCTTATACTACATTCGTACCAAAACAACACAAATGCACTACAAGACACACGATTAAGCTCACAAAATTGCACAAAAATCGTCGTAATAACTACGACTAAATCCGGCCCATCAATATGCTTGGTGATACGGAGTATATTTTAAACAATTGAAGTTATATTTGACCAATAAGTTTCTTTTGAGACGGTCTCACGGTAATATTCCTGTGAGACCTCTCACATAGAGTTAGTTATTAAATTAATAATAACCTCTACAGTTAGTTATTAAATTAATAATAACCTCCTATGTGAGAGGTTTCACGATAAGTTTACTGTGAGACCATCTCATAGGAATTTTTGTGTAATTGGACATAATATTATTATTCACCAAGTATATGCTATTTTTCTCATATTACATAATAAATTGGACATAATAAATTTATTCACCAAGTTTTCCCATGAAAAACTTGTTTTTTTTCTGAGACAACGTTGGGATAATTATAAAAATAAAAAAGTTTATTTTTATATCTAACTACTTAAGAATGGATGATTACTCTTATTTAAATTCTAATAAAATTTGATCACCTTATTATAATTTTTCGATGAGAGATAATCTTATCTAAGTTTATAGTCTCAAGTACTTTTGTAAGTCTAATTTTTTTTTTATGTAAGAACGAAGGGTTAATCTTATTTATAATTTTTCGATATATAATGAATAATTTTGATTTAAGTTTAGATAATATGTTCTTAAGAACCCTTATTGTAGAATTGATACTCTTATTTTTTATTTATTGTAGAATTTCATCACCTTGTTATAATTTATCAATTTATTGTAACATAGATTATGTTACTTCAGTTTGTAGTCTTATTAGGATATTTTCTTAGACTCGAAAGGTTTTTTTATTGATTTTTAAGGATGAAAGATTATTCTTATTTATAATATAGAATTTCATTATCATAATTTTTTTATGTGTCATAATTTATCGTCTTAAGACCCGAAAGAACACGTGATTAATCTTATTTATAATATAGAATCATCATCTTATTTTAATTGTTTCGATGTGCGACAATATTATTTTTGTAGTCTTATTAATAGTTTTTTTAAGTTTAGGAATTATAAAAATAAATCATATTGAAAAATAAACGTTGTCTCATATGAAACAAATTATATGAAAATATCACTAAAAAATCAAGTAGAGAATATTTTAATTATTATAATAATATATTTAATCTATCATATTAATGCGATGTTTTATAATTTTCATCTTAAAACCTTTAAATTTCGTTTAACAAAAAATTATCGTAAAAATAATTAGTCATAAAAATTAAATAATTAGATTCTTGGTAAAAAAAATGCTTTCGAGTGTAAATTTCATATAATTTGTTTCATATTATTTGTTCGAAAAATGATGAATTTATTACATATAGAAATAGTAAAGTTATCCCAGATCGATAAATTATAATAAGGTGATGAAATTCTATACTATAAATGAGAATTGATGGGGGTCGGTAGCCTGCTGCGGGTCGCCCGCCATTTGGGCCCCAGGATGGCCCGACCCAGGAACAGAGGAGGGTCTGCCCTGCAGACCACCAAACAAAGATCACTGAATCCTCCACGACATTCACCTGTCCGGCAAAGCCCCGCCGCCAGCCAGACAGGGCAGTTAAGTCCCCCTGCCTGCTGACCCCCCAGGTGTTCTCGCCCCCAGCAGAGGCAGGGGAAACCAGGGGCCCCTCCGTCATTTTGCCTAAGGTAAAGGAGAATGAGTGGGTGAGGTGAATCCACTTGTCACCCTCTCATCCACTCATTTTCTCTCTCTCCTCTTCTCTTTTTACTCTCTTGTGGGAAGGTATAAATACTCTCTCATTTTCCACATTGAGGGGGTTGGATTTTTTCTCTCTCTAGACTCTCACTCTAAAAACCGCCACCTAGCCCCTCACGAACTAGGTTCATCAAGGCATTTCACGGACTGACTTAGGCATCGGAGAGGGTTCCCTCGGACACCTCCGAGGCCCTGTGCGTTCATTGTGCAGGGAGCATGCCATCTTCGCCGGGGAATTCCGATCACCGGAGTGAGGGGAAGGAGAGGTCAAAAGAAGTCAAGCAATTGTCACATTAGCAACGTCATATCCTAAAGACCCGAATCCAAAACCGGGTTCATTGATTCCGTGACCGGAACAAGAGTAATGATCTGTCCTTAGATATCCACCAAAAATCTTTTGAGTCTTGAAGAACTCTTAAGATTAAGATTATAAACCTTAATTAATTACCTTACATCGAAAAATTATGAAGTTATGAAATTTTATACTATAAATAAGAGTAATCATTGTTTTTAAATATCGACCAAAAAACTTTAAATAAGATTAAAATGTTTTACAAGAGTTTAAAATGTTTTGTAGATAATTTTCTACTTTAGAACTTTAAAACTGAAAATTATCCCACATCGAAAAAATTAAATAAGATATGATTATATATTACAAATTCTTTTGGGTCTCAAAAAGAACTCTTAAGACAATAAATTATCTCACATAAAAAAAATTATGATAATGAAATTCTATATTATAAATAAGAATAATCATTCTACAAACTTAAGTGAAACAATCTCACATTGAAAAATTATAACAAGGTGTGATGAAACTCTATATTATAAATAAGAAATAAGAGTACTCAATTTTACAATAAGACGATGAAAATTTTATTATACAAATAAAAGTAATCATTCCTCCAAATTATGCTGAGGTGATGTAATTCTTTATTATAAATAACAGTACAAAATTAATTAAAAAATTATAATAAGTTGATACTTCAGAATTCTATTACATGAAATAATCATTCGTTATTAGATATTAACCAAAGACTTTAAAAAGTTTCTAAGACAAGTCAAGTAAAGTTATGATGAGTGATAAAATTTTATTATATTACGGAGTATAAATAAGACTAATAATTTGTTCTTCGATATCAACCAACAAATTTTGAGTCTTAAAGAAAACTCATAAGACTATAAATTTATGTAAAATTATCCCACATCGAAAAAGTATTATAAAAAAGAGTGATCATTCGTTCTTATATATCAACCAAAAATCTTTTGAGTATTTGAGTATACTTAAAACACTTTTAAAACTATAAACTTAATTAAGTACAAAATTATTCCACATCGAAAAGGTATAATGAGATTATGTAATTTTATATTATAAATAAGAAAAAATTAATCATTCGTTCTTATATATATATATAAAAAAAAGTCTTTTGAGTCCTTAAAAAGAACTCTGTTATATTATTAAAATAAAAGTAATCATCGTATTTAAATATCAATCAGAAATCTTTTGAGTTCTAAAAAGAATTCTTAAAACTACAAATTTAAGTAGAATTATCACACATCGAAAATTACGATGAGCTAATGAAATTTTATACTATATCATAAATAACAGAAATCATTCGTCTTAGATATTAACCAGAAAAATATTTTGAATCTTATAACAACTTTTAAGGTTATAAATTGAAGTAAAATTATCCCACATCGAGAAATTATAAGCTAATGAAATTTTATACTATATCATAAATAAGAGAAATCATTCGTATCTTATAACAACTCTTAAGGCTATAAATTGAAGTAAAATTATCCCACATCGAGAAATTATAATGAGACAAAATTCTATTATATAAATAAAAGTCTATCAACCCGTAATTTTACCAAGTTATACAATTCTCTAACTTTGTGTCATTATTATTGTCAATAAAAATCGGCATATGCATCGCACGGACTTTCCAACTAGTATTAAAATATAAAATTTATACTCGTAACAAAGTTCCGGATTTTTGTAGTATAATTCTCATAGATGGAAAATTTATATGTATATATTTTTTATTATTCTCCACTTTTTACGAATGTAACTTATAAAGTACTACCATTCTAGTAACGAGATTGACAATTTTGTACCAAATGTATTCAAGTTCTATATTACTACTAACTAGATTAAAGCCCGTGCGTTGCACGGGTTAGTTGGCTTCAGGTTAATTGGCTTAATTACATTGACGATGTATATTCGTTAAATACTCTCTCTCATTATTTGGAAAAACACACTTTGAAAAAAATATACCACTCATTTGAATAAAAAGGTGTGCTTTTCCAGTGAATGGGAGGGAGTAAAAAACTTGATCAATCTATATCATTATAATAAATAAGATAATCACATGATATTAGTAATCAAACTTAATTTCAACTAAATTTATAGTCTAAGAGCTTATTCTAAAACTCAAAAGAATACATGCGAATAATTTTTTTGATTGATAATATAAGATTCTATCGCCTCATCATAATTTTTCGATATAGGATAATTTACTCAAGGTTTATAGTCTTAAGATATGCTTTAAAGACCCAGAAAAACGCACGATTACTCTTATTTATAATATAGAATCATCACCTTATTTTAATTTTTTTGATGTGGAATAATTTTAGGTTTCTAGTCCTTTTAAAGCTTTTTAAGACTCAAAATTTGTTGGTTGATATTTAAAACCATAAGATTACTCACTTATGATATAAAATTTCATCACCTCCTCATACTTAGTTTTGATCATCTTCTTGGAGTATATACTTTTGATGAATGATTACTCTTATTTATATAATAAAAAAATCCACCTTAGTATAATTTTTTGAAGTGGGATAATTTTAATTAAGTTTAGATATAGTCTAATTAAGAATTTTTATTTATAGACGGATGCATGATTACTCTTATTTATAATACATAGAATTCCATCACACCATCTTAACTTCGATGCGGGATAATTATACATTAACTATATACTTTAATTATACATTTTTTTTAAGTTCAAAAGATTGTTGGTTAATATCTAAGAACGAAAGATTACGTAGAATTATATCACCTGATAATTTTAATTTAACTTTATTTGTAGTCTTATTAATAACTTTTTTTAAGACTAAAAGTTTTTTTGTTGACATCTAAGTATGAATGATTAGTCTTGTTTATAATATAGAATTTCGTCACCATAGAATTTCATCGTCTTATTATGGTCTTAAGAGTTTTTTGAAGACTCAAAAGATTTTGATTGATATCATATCTAAGAACAAATAATTAGTCTTATTTATAATATAGAACCATAACCATATTATAATTTGTCGATGTGGGATAATTTAAGTAAAATTTGTAATCTTATTTATAATATAAAATCATCACCGTACCTTATTTAAATTGTTTCAATGTGGGATAATTTTTTGTAGTCTTATTAAGACTTTTTTTAACTCAAAATATTGTTGGTGGATGTCTAAGGAAAAAAATTATAATTAGTCTTTTGTGTATAGTCTTAAGAACCTTTTTAAGACTCAAAAGATTATTGTTTGATAAAACTTTATAATTTTTCGGATGTGAGATAGTTTTACCTATGTTTTACCTTACCTTATTATAATGTTAAGTTTGTAGTCTTATTAAGAGAGTTTTTAAGACTTAGAATTTTTTATTGATATTTAAGAACGAATGATTAGTCTTATTTATACTATAAAGTTTCATCACCAGTTCGATGTAGGATGATTTATTTAAGTTTATAGTCTTCCATCAGCTCGTCACTTTTTTTTCGATGTGAGATAATTTACTTAAACTTATAGTCTTAAAAGCTCTTTTTAAGTCCTGATTATTATAATACGAAGTATATAATTTCATCACAATTAAGCTCTTTTTAAGTCTTGATTATTATAATACGAAGTATAGAATTTCATCACAATTTTCAATGTGGGATGATTTCA
The DNA here is from genome assembly GCA_958450325.1 of Agrostemma githago. Lineage (NCBI taxonomy): Eukaryota > Viridiplantae > Streptophyta > Magnoliopsida > Caryophyllales > Caryophyllaceae > Agrostemma > Agrostemma githago. Next base: position 8,968,708 of record OY288241.1, on the reverse strand, counting down.
AGTTTGTAGTCTTGTATATTAAAAGCTTTTTTAAGATTCAAAAGTTTTTTTGTCCGTATTTAACCCATAGTGTTGTATTTAAGCATTTAAAATATTCCACTTTTAGTATAAACATATGGATTATCTTATTATATATTTTGGATGAATGATTGATTACTCTTATTTATATAATAATAAAAATTCACCTTATTATAATTTTTTGATGTGGGATAATTTTACTTAAATTTATTTAAGTTTAGATATATAGTCTAATTAAGAACTTTTATTCATAGACAAATGATTACACTTATTTATAATATATAGAATTCCATCAATCCATCTTCATTTTTCGATGCGAGATAATTATACATTAACTATATAGTCTTAGTCCTAGAATTTTTTTTTGTCTCGAAAGACTTTTGGTTAATATCTAAGAACAAAAGATTACATAGAATTCTATCATCTCGTTAAGAACTTTTTTTAGGACGAATGATTAATCTTATTTATAATATAGAATTGAATCGCCAGGGGTATAATTTTTCGATGTGGGATAATTTACTCAAGTTTATAGTCTTAATAGTTCCTTTAAGACTCAAAAGATTTTGATTGATATCTAAGAATCTAAGAACAAATAATTAGTCTTATTTATAATAAAAAAAAATCATCATCTTATTATAATTTGTCGATGTGGGATAAATTTAACTAAAATTTGTAGTCTTATTTATAATATAGAATCATTACCGTAACTTATTTTAATTGTTTCGATGTGGGATAATTTTAAATTTGTAGTCTTATTAAGATCCTTTATAAACTCAAGACTACAAATTCATGATTTAAAAAACAATGACATAGAATTTCATCATAGTTTTTTTAAAAAAAACAAAAGTTTTTTTGTTGGTTGATATTTAAAAACGATGATTACTCTTCTTTAGTACAAATTCATAAGCTCATCATAATTTTTCGATGTGGGAGAATTACTTAACTTCGTTGATGTCTAAAGAATTTTTTTTAGTTTTATTTATAATATAGAATTTCATCACCTTATTATAATTTCTTTATTTAAGTGTATAGTGTTACAACTTTTTAAGACTCCAAAGATTCATGTTTGATGAAATTTTATAATTTTTCAAATGTGAGATAGTTTTAGTTAAGTTTATAGTTAATATATATTTTAAGACTCAAAATTTTTTTGGTTAATATCTAAGAGCACATGGTTACTTTTAATAACGAATGATTAGTCTTATTTATAATATAGAATTCATCAACTTATCATATTTTTCGACGTGAAATAATTTATTTAAGTTTATAGTATCCCATCATAATTTTTCGAGGTGGGATAATTTAAAAGTTTTTCTTGGTCAATATTTAAAACGAATGATTATTCTTATTTATAATATAAAATTTCATCATCTCAATGTAGGATAATTACTTAAGTTTATAGTCTTAGAAACTCTTTTGAAGATTCAAAAGACTTTTGGTAGATATCGAAGAACGAATTATTACTCTTTATTTATAATATAGAATTTCATTACCATATTGTAATTTGTCGATGTGGGATAATTTTAAAACTGTTATATGTTATAAATTCATCACATAATGTGAAACAAATGATATGAAATTTATACTCTAATGAAAGCATTTTTTAACACGAATCTAATTATTTCATTTTTATAACTTATTTACGATAATGTTTTTAAAAAAATGAACTCCAAAGGTTTTCACGTCAGAATTGTAAAATAATCACATTAATATAATAGATTAAATATATATTGTAATAATCAAAAGATTCTCTAATTGATTTTTTTTATTATTTATGATACTTTCCTAATTTGAGGTTTGATTGAACGGACCAATGAGATCGCTCGAAAAAAGCCTAATATATATATATATATTTAGGTTCATGTGAGAACCGCTCCTTCAATGAGAACCGTGAGAACTATAATATGAGTCATTAGATTATAGTGTTCAATCTCATTCGTTGGAGCCTTCAACTCGTAAGGTCGTATCTCCTTCTCCTTCTACAAAATTCTTCGACCCGTAATCCTTTAATCCATAATTCTTCAATCGATCATTGAATCCTTTTTTCAATCCATCAATTTTTCAATCGACTTTTCTTCAATCCATCAAAATTGGGACCCCAGTAACCTAAGTAACTTTTAATTTTTTTTAAATTAATTATTTTATGAGTTAACTTATTTGATTAAATTCATTATTTCATTACAATAGTAATAGTATTATCGTCGGCAAATATAATTGCAATAATCCCAGCTATCGTTTTTTTTTTCCAGATTTCCTCATTGACTTAGGAGTTCATCTAAAATATTGTTCTTTAATTTCCTTTTGTACGAATTTTATATGGAATAAACACTTCTTCTTCAAGCCCTACTCGATTTAATTTCCTTTTCAATTTTAGCGTACCATTTTTCAATTTTAGCATACCATTGTCGTACCCTCTTTTAATTATGGTGTATATCTTTTCAATTTTAGCGTACTTTTTTTTAAAATTTATCGTACCCCTTTTCAATTTTAGCGTACCCTTTTTAAATTTCAGCGTACCCTTTTTCAATTTCAATTTTAGCGTACCCTTTTCAAAATTTAGCGTACCCTTTTTCACTTTTAGCGTATCTTTTTTCAATTTCAATTTTAGCGTACCCTTTTCTATTTTAACGTACCCTTTTTCAATTCAATTTTAGCGTACCATTTTTCAATTTCAATTTTAGCGTACCCTTTTTCACTTTTAGCGTACTCTTTTTCAATTTTAGCGTACCCTTATTCAATTTCAATTTTAGCGTACCCTTATTCAATTTCAATTTTAGCGTACCCTTTTTCAATTTCAATTTTAGCGTACCCTCACTTTTGAATTTTAGCGTACATTTTTTAATTTTGGTGTATTTTCTTAAGATGTCGAAATCTTTGGAGAAGATTATATGAGAACATGGAAGATTAGTAAGGTTATCTTGGGTCAAATTAGTGATTGACAGAAATTCAATAAGCCCAATCCACTAAAAAGGTGATTGACAGAAATTCAATAAGCCCAATCCACTAAAAAGGCAGAGGCCCAAGACTTTGTAAGATAATTGGATTATAATTTGTAAGGTTCTAAATGGTTCTCACAGTTCTCATTGAGGGATAGGTTCTCACCCGATCTTAACTATATATATATATATATATATATATATATATATATATATATATATATATATATATATATATATATATAGATTACTACGTGTATAATCTTATTTACATTGATAACATTTGAAAGTCAAGGACTCTATCATCAAGGTTTCCGTCGCTAATATTAGGGTCAAACTTTTATACTCCGTACTACTTGAACGAGAATGATGGTGAAGTATAGTAGAATAATGACCCGTTAATTAAGTGACATCAGTTCTTTCCTATTCTTAAGTAGACGAAAATCAGTATAACTACGCAAGCGAAACAATCATGGATTATGAGTTACCGAGCCCCCAAACCTTCGCGATCGCTTCCCATTTTTTCACTTTCTCGACATTACTTGACTACTTGTAAAACGATATTTTGTTTAAATATCGCGATCGCTTCCCATTTTTTCACTTTCTCGACATTACTTGACTACTTGTAAAACGATATTTTGTTTAAATATGTTATATAGCCCAAGCATGGACCAAACAAGACCAGGCTGACCCAAGCTAAGCCAAAACCCAAACCCGACATTGCCTATCCTAGTACTCGTAGTAGTAGTAGTAGTAGTTGGACATAAGGGCAATAATAATAATAGAGGTTTCATATCATATTTTTTCATGGCCACATCAACTTACTCTATTGCATATGAAACTCCTTTTTTTCCTCAATGGTTGAAATTCCATGACATTTTTTTTAGTAAGATTAACTGTTCTTTTATTCATTAAATCATTAACTTGAGAAGTTAGTTCTTTGTTTTAGAAACCAAATCCATATAAGGAGCTCCTTATTTTGTGAAACAGTGGAACAATATGGAACTTCTTATTTGGTACCATTACTATTGCTCTAACTGAGTTTCATCCCAACCCAAAATGATACGGAGCACTGTACTGTACTGTACTTGTGCAAATTCATCTTTGTTTAAGAAACATTCTGAAGCCCATCTTGATCGACCCGAAAAGAGAGCTAATCAGATTGATTATGTATTATGAACTTTAGAAAAGAAAAAAAAAAACAAGGAATAGACAGCTAAAGTTGTAGGGATGAGAAAGCAAGCAAGCAGCAATGAATGACAAAATGTTTTAGAAACTTTGTTAATCCAACGTGTACCCACCCACGCTACACCCTAATTGGACACTTCATTTTCCAGCCGCCAAAACACAAGGATTACCGACAATGGTCGCATTTGAAACTTGGATAGGATTAGGCACCTGCAACTGAAGCTCATACTTGTAAATTCAACCAACTGCATTATCGTCCACATTCCCCATGTAGTTGCTTCCAATTAAAGCACACCTGCTGCAACACTAACATTCAAGCTCTCCACCGCCATAAACGACTGAAACTCCTCATCCTCTTTCTCGTTATCTTCTTCAAATCTTGCTGATGTCGGATCCACAGGGATATTTCCTGGAATGCGCACAAGCTGAGTGCACGAGCACGACCTGTCAACCCACTTCCTTCACTTCCCAAAACAAGAATGAATAGTGGGCTCTCCAGGCCCCACTTCACGCAATGGAACCTCCAACAACCCGCCAACCATTTTCCGCATTACAAGATCTCATCTCCATCAATTCAAGCGAACCGGCACTAGCTTTGCTCACAACACCCCGGCTGCTCCAAAGAAATATGAAGACCTAATGATGGCTCCCAAATTTTGAGCAGAAATTTCGCCAATCCTCATCCTCATCCACATCCACATCCACATCCACTGACTGACTCTGTCTCCGTCTCCCCTCGTCCTCACCTATAGAAGAAGAAGAAGAAGAAGCATCAGCATCAGCATCAGCATCAGCATCAGCTAACCATTTCTGTTAAAGCTTGAGAAACTCCTACGACATTTTAGCAAAAATGAATGAAAAACGAATGGGGGGAAAAGTAAAAGCAGTGTTGTATTTGGGGTTGGAGGAGGGTTTAGTTTAAAGCCCATTAGAGAAGGATTGAAGGTTGGAGTTGTTGAGCAGATTTAAACTCATATGTTTATGTTTATGTTGATGTTGATGTTGATGTTGATGTTGATGTTGTTGGGAAGATACTCGAAAAGCAGTGGGTAAAACTTGAGACTTTGATAAATTACAGTACATAATTTCTAGTAGTAATGTTTGCAAGGATGAAGAAGAAGAAGAAACTATGAAAACATAAGGAAACAAACAAACAATATCCTTCCTTGTGATGTAGAATACCTTAAAGCGTATTCATGGCTATCCAATTTGTTGAATTTTGTCTCTCCCAGGACCAGGGTACTACTTTGAGATAGATGGCGGCACTAAGGTTTCGGTTTAGAATTGCTACTTCAATCACACACAGATTCCTCTTCTTTTTTCTGCCCCAAAAATATACTGTAGGAAAATATAGATACCACCGTGACCGTGATACTAAGATATTACTGTGATTGAGTATTTGAGTTAGTAACTTAATACGACTAGTTAATTGGATGTAAACTGTCCAGCCCAAAAGAATATTCATTCATTTTCATAAATAAATACACTACTCGTTACCGACTATTCGACAACAAGCTTCACTTTATTAAGTTTGTGTTTCTATTACAACTCGAGTAGCTCTCGAGGTTACCCGAACTTGAAAAAATGTGAATTTGAATCTAAAACTCGACCCTGTACATAAATAAATAGTATTAAATTCACGTTTCTTTCATCGACGGTCCAATACTCTTCTCCCTAAACCTAATAAAATTAAGGCCCTGTTCTTTTCGGCTGAAACAGGGCTGAGCTGAGCTGAGCTGGTCTGATAAGAGCTGAGCAGGTCTGATAGAAGCTGAGCTGGACTGATAGAAGCTGAGCTGAGCTGAGCTGAACTAAAAGAAGCTGAAACTAATAACTACTTATATAAAGTATCTAATAATGTATTAAAAAATGAAAAAAAAATATAACACTAATTAATAATAATAATAATAATAATAATAATTAAATTAATTAAATTAATTAATTAATTAATAATAGTAATAACAACAACAACATAGTACTCTCTCCAATTCATTTGATTTCTACTTTTGTTTATTCATACTTGACCTTAGTAAAATTTGTTAGGTATATATCTTTGATTATGTAATATACAAAATTTTATATTTTGATATTCTTAAATTTTAATACAATACAAATAATACTCATATGATATATTGTATGGTATATATATTAGATATTTTATTTACTAAAAAATAGTGTAAAAAAAGGTAAATTAACTGTAATAGCATTGAGATAGAGTTGTAAATATTTGAATGTAATATCTATTTCAAGACCTAAAAATATTATAGAGTGGATAATAATATTAATTAATAATTGTTATAATAATAATGATGATAAAAAATAGAAAATAATAACAATAATGATAATAATAACAATGACGATGATGATGACGACAACGAGGATGACGATGATAATAATAATTTGTTATTATTATTAACATTAAGAGATATGGGTAATAAAAATAACAACAACAATAATATTATCATTATTATTATTTTTTATGAAAAAAAACTTGCATTAATATCGAAATGTCATAATAATAATAATAATAATAATAATAATAATAATAATAATAATAACAACAACAATAATAAGACCTTATTATAATTTGTTTTGATGTTAATGCAACTCCCGTTTCATATAAATAAATAAATAATAATAATAATAATATTATTATTATTATTATTAAATTTTATTATTATTATTATTATTATTATTATTATTATTATTATTATTAAATTTTATTATTATTATTATTATTATTATTAATTTTTTTTTAATTATTATTATTATTATTACTATTATTATTATTATTATTATTATTATTGTTATTATTATATTTTATTATTATTATTATTATTATTATTATTATAGAATTATTATTTTAGAAGCTGAAAATATTGAAGCTGGGCTGAAAATATTAGGGCTGAGCTGAGCTGAGCTTATAGGAGCTGGGCTGAGCTGATAAGAGCTGGGCTGAGCTGATAGAAGCTGAGCTGGTCTGAAACGGGCTGAATATAAGCTGAAAAGAACAGGGCCTAACTCTTAAATATACCCTCTCTTTTTTCTCCTAAAATCGAATCTAACTAGTTGGAAAGCCCGTACGATGCACGGGCCTCTTGTTAGTGACGTTGATAAGGATATCAAATTCGATTATTGCATAAATTGTTGAGACTGCACAACAGTTGAAGGTAAGAGTATGCATAATAGTAAATGAATATTATCCACGTATTTGAATGTGTTTCAAGGGATCAGAGATAATATATGCGGTAAATATCAAATTAAATTATAAGCATTATATATATGGTGTATTGTAGTTAAAATGAAAAACTAATTAAAATACCTCACACATAAATATACGTAGATATAAAAAAATGGGAACATATTACAATTAACAACGATGAAACATGGGATGAAAAAACAAATTTGTCATCATCAGCGCACAAGTTATAGTAACGAATGTTGTCGGTTAAAGTAACGATCAATGCATAATTATGAACGCATTTGAAATCATAGTAAAGTTGAAAATTACGACTTCATATTTATAATTGTAGATACTCACCGCGTTAGAGTCTTAGGACCATGTTATATTGCTATGTGGCTGATAATCTCACTTTCTTAAATTTTTGGTTGATATCTAAGTACGAACGATTACTCTAGACGAACGATTACTCTTATTTATCATAATAACATAAAGGAAAATAAAATATACTCCGTATATACTTGTATTAGGATAATAATAATAATTTTATTTTTATTATTAATTATTTAAAAAAAAATTGTAATTTTTAGAATTTTTTAAGAAATAAAAGATTTTTGGTTTATAGTTTTTTTTTTTTTAAATCATGACTCAAAGGATTTTTGGTCAATATCTAATAACAAATTATTACTCTTGATTATATAATAGAAATCTTTGACCTATGTAAAATAATTTTATTAAATGTATAGTCTTAAAAGATTTCTTAAGACTCGAAATATTTTTGGTTAATATCTAAGAACGAATGATTACTCTTATTTATATTATATAATTCGATCACATTATATTATTGTATATTTTTCAATGTGAGACAATTTAACTTAAGTTTATATTCGTAAGAGCCTCTTTTTAAGACTTAAAAATATTCTTTGGTTGATATCTAAGGACGAATGATATTATAATTTTTCAATGTGAGACAATTTAACTTAAGTTTATACTCCCTCTGGTTTAAATGATTGTCCCGTTTCAATATAATACTCCTCATATATATTGCACAAACGGGACAATCATTAAAAATCGAAGGGAGTACTTTTAGAGCACTTTTTAAAATTTAAAATACTTTTGTTGATATCTAAGCACGAAAGATTACTCTTATTTATATAATAGAATTCTATCACTTCATTATAATTTTTCGAAATGGGATAATTTTACGGTTTTTTATAAATGTTATCACTTTTTCGAGTGAATAATGTATGAAATTTATTATCTAATGAAAGCATTTTCTACCACAAAATCTAACTATTTCATTTGTATATTTATGTTATGATAATTTTTTTGTTAAATGAAACATAAAAGTTTTTTACTTTAAATTATAAACATCACATTAATATAATGGATGAAATATATATTATACTAATTAAAAGATTCTCTACTTGATTTTCTATATTATTATGATATATTCCTGAATCGAGTTTTGATGAAACAGACCAATCATATTATTACTCGAAAAAAGCATCAAATATATATACTACAAAGTATCGTAATTTTTTTATGTAGATGATTTTACTTAAAGTTTATAATCTTAGGATTTATATTTGTATATTATTTTAGTTTAAACGTATCTATTTTATTAGCTTGAAAGCTCGTGCGATGCACGAGCCGCTTGTTAGTGACATTGATAAGGACACAAATTTGGATGATTGCATAAATTGACGAGATTGCACAACAGTACATAGTCACTCGAAGTTAAATGTATGTTTAATAGTAAATGAATGTTATTCACATATACGTGAATGTGTTTCAAGAAATCAGAGATAATATATTCAGTAAACGTCAAATTATAAATTATAGACATTATATATGGTGCATTATAGTTAGAATGAAAGACTAATTAAAGTACCTCGCACATAAATATACGTAAATATAAATATTCACTGGGTAAGATGAGAATATATTGCAATTAACAACGATGAAACATGTAATAAAAAAAACTGGTTAATATATAATAATGAATTATTACTCTTATTTATATAATACTCCGTAGAAATCTATGACCTTATTATAATTTTTTGATGCGAGATAATTTTTTTAAACTTTATAGTTTTAAGAAAATTTTTTAAGACTAATTTTGTTTTGGTTAATATCTAAGAATGAATAATCTAATTTATATATATATTCCCTTCGTTCAAGTCTAAGCTACTATATTCTTTTTTTGGACATTCAAGTTCAAGTTTTCATTTCCATTTTAGTTATTGTTTAATATTAAACAAATACTTTAAACTCACTATTTATCCTACATTTAATATTAAACAAATATTACATTTACACATTTGTACATTATTTAACTTAGGAGTAATATAGAATTCATCATCACCAATTCACCATATTATAATTTTTCGATGAGAGAACTTTTTTTATTTAAGTTTATAATCTTATGAGCTGTTTTTAAGACTCAGAATATTATTGATTGATACTCCGTATCTAAGAACGAATGATTGATATTATTTACATAGAATTTGAGAAAATTTGGGATAATTTTTAATTTTTGGTTGATATCTATGAACCGGATGATTGGTCTTATTAATATAATGTAGATTTTATCACCTTATTGTAATTTTTTGACGTGGGATAATTTTATTAGTCTTAAATGGAGTAGGATTGTTTTTTTTATACAAATTCCTATATTCTTTATTTAAATTTAAAACAAAATCGAGTCTTAGGTGGGGTAGGATTTTATTTTCATATACAAATTTTTATATTTAACTTAAAAAATATATTAAAAAACTTGGACCAATCATATCGCTCGAAAAGTTCCTGCTTTATTAATATATATTGATTGTTCTAAACACTTGAATAATGGATAATATAATATTCCAATCAGTGAAGTCATTTTACTCCATTATTTAGCAATTATTAATATCTTTTTTTTGAAGGTATTATTAATATCTTTTGTTAAAAGAAATCAATATCTTTTGTTGAAATTATGAGGGTATGTTTAGCACAGCTAACCAATACCATAATAATTGACATTCCTTGCTTAATCCTGCACCTCTATTGGTTTTTCCTAGCAAAATAGCGATGCACAATGCAATATCCCGTTTGTTTGTACTTTTTTTGTCCACAGTTTATCACTACCAAGCATAATAGAAGAGAAACCTAGCAGCGGGCAACTTTACAAGTCATGCCAACGACCACCAAAGCCTTAGTCGAAAAATAATTTGCGGCTAAAATATTTAACGAGGGTCATACCAATGAGTAAAATTATGACATTTACACCATTACTAGAGTAATCACAAAACATCAACAAAATTACATTTACAAGTCGCACCATTTTATATGCAGATAGGCGAGGTACAATTAATGTCGGCCAGCCGGAGCAAGGTGGGCCGGCTACTAGACCGATGAGAGCAAGGGAGTAAGAGGGCGTTGAGCGGTGGTAGTGTTTTTGGCGAAGGAAGTTGAGGGAAAGGAGAAAAAAAAGTTGGGTGAAGGAATGAGAGAGAAATGATGAAGGGTAAACAAACTAATGTATGACTAAAAATGCACCAGCAGCAGACTAGCAGAAGCAGTGCAGTGAGATTTTTCATCAACAAAACAAAACACTATGATATGTAATTTCAAGACAAACTAATGATATACAACAACATGACAGATAACATAGCGCAGGCAGCCCAAGTGAGACTTGTAATGTAGACTCACAACTTCAAGCATCGGCTGCATCACATTGCCCACCTGCCTTTAAACATCACCGAGAGTCAGAGACGAGCCACCCAGGTTTTATTAATATATCTTTTTTGAAATTTTGGCCCTTAGCAGAAGTAGATTCTCCTTGCCGACGAAAGCACTGCATGCATGGAGAAAATAAACATTAGAGACAACTCCATGAAGCAAGCAAGCAGTCTTCGCACAAGAGAGTAGTAATGTCAACTGCATAGTTCTAATAACCCTATTTCCGCAGATTACTGCATCACAACAGAGAGTAGTAATGTCACTCTCGCTCATCTTCGACCTTCTTTTCAGTCACATTACAACCCCAACCCAAATTTATCGTCCCAGATTATAAGTTATATGATCGACTGAAGTTCACTTTAACAAATAATTTCTCCGTATAAAATATTACTCTGTAAGAAACAATGTTGAACATGTTTTAACTTATCAAAACAACACTGTTCATGCTATATTTTCTACAAGTTGTGGGTATTGTACACTGAGGAAATATCGGCAAAGAATAGTGCTATTTGAGGAAAAATCATAATTGATACCGTTCAGTTTAATTTTAAGCAATTTACAGACAAGGTATGTCTTCAGTAAAGATACAAAAACGACAATCGGTGGCAACCATTACCAATCCTCCCTCATTCATGTTACTTCGCAAGTTCAGTAAGGATTGCTGATGTAAGCTTGAGCAATAGTCATAACCAAAAGAAAAGGGGAAATTTTACACTGTACCTCCGAGTTTTTCGGTTTCCATTTTGTATCTTCACATTTTTGAATTACTATGGAATTATACCCTTGAACTCTATACATTAGTCCATACCATTCTCTAATTGATTGTGTTCGCCAGCTTAGTTTCTTAGTTGATCAACTAAATTGTCTCTTTACCATTTCAATTACACGATAACCTACTTATTTACCTATTAGCTTGCTGAATAACCCACTTAACCCACTCAAGTATATGAATCTAACTAATAATTAATTTAAATCTGCATTATCATTTCATGTATTAAAGAAATTTGTGATGCTCCTCATAAAGGATGGTGATACGACTCTAATCAGTCAATACGAAGGTTGAAGTACGGTTGTTGGAGAAGGGATAAAATTAATGGAGAGATGAAAGAAGTCTAGAACAAGCAGGAAGCTCAGGGGTAGAATCTAGAATATAAAAAAGGCAGGGGTACAACTTAGAATATCAAAAAAGGCAAGCGTACAAGTACAACGTAAAATTTCCCAAATAACAGGGCGGGGGGATGGATATGAAGAGAGAATGGATTGATTGATGGTGTTTTTCTTCAAATTCTTATATATTAAACAACTAATTTAGCTCGTAAGGGGACTACGAGCTAATAATAAACAACTAACTGGTGACTAAGGTGCAGAAAAAACATTCAAATTCTTACAGTCTATAGTACCAAATTCAAGGGAAATGCTTAATTATTGTAAAATCAAGAATTAGTAAACCCAATCATATACTATGAGAGTGTTTTTGAGAAAATAAGTTTCTTTTAATTCGGGTCCCCAAATCGTTCAGGTTCAAACGGTTGAGATTCATTTGAGTTTGGGTATTGTTCGGTATGATGAATTTCTTTCAATTTCGATTCTATTCAGGTTAAGTTGGGTAAGGTCAAGGATCAGGTCTGATCTAATGCAATTCAAACTAATCATTCTGAGTCTTCGATCACGTATTGATTTGCTATGATCAATATTTTGGACCTTTTGTTTTCCCTGTGTACATGTGAAGCTAAATAGCATAGACATACACTAACCTTGTAACAAGCAATAGTATCATCGGGGTACATAGCAAACAATTTCGTCCCAAGACGAGCATGGCAGGAATCACACAAGCTCTCATCATTTATCTGAACAAAGCGTGATCTCTCTTCCAGTCTTGCAAGCCTTGCATCAACATCCACGGCGCGGGAAAGACTATGCACAATCTGGAAACAGATTTTCGTAACCATTTAGCAAAACTTGGAGAACAACATAATTTCACGCACTGATGATACATGAAGGTCACATAAGCAAATTCAAATTGAGAGCTGAACGGACTTACAAAATAAGGACCTATTATTTGTTAAATAATTTCAGGCATAAATCCAACGTACGAGACAGTGAGCTTCACTCAAACTGAGCAGTCGACAATATTTTAGAAAGCCTTAAACTCAAGAGTTTGACACATTTGACATTCGGAATGATACATCATAAATATATTTTTTCTTATCAAAGAAAAACTTGCTTAAAAAAATACTGTAGTGTTTAAAATAGACAGAAGTTTTCACAGCAAATACATAACAATTTGACAAGTATTTAAAAAGCATGAATCTCTTCACCCCAAATACAAACAATAAAATACAGCTAAAGCTGCACCTTTCCAATGCATCTCCACCTTTTCATACAACACATCCCAAACAAATTTACTTTGACAGAAACCGACCAAAGATCAAGACAAGTTATCTTCTAGAAGTACAATATGTCCCTGGAGACCATAAACAAACCCATAATGAAGAAAATATGTGATTCATATCCCCTTTCCAATATATGATGCAAACATCAAGATTTCAACGTGATACCAGGCTTACCACTTCGCCACACAATAGCTATGAGGATGATGGAGTGGGCTGTGGTGCAAGAGAAATACGCAAAAGATCACGTGCTTTCAATTTCTATTCAAACTACCAAAAGCCCTACCACCATATTTTCAACTAAAACTCAAAAACACATTTCAACTATTGACATCCACTATATAAATTTTGAGCAAAAAAATTGAGGTCACTCGTAATTTTATGTGTGCACCATTTAATATCTGTGGTCTGACCTTGGAGTGGGAGGACTACAACAACATACTTGGCACTTCCCAGTGCTACCCTATAAGCTCTAAAGCACCACTCCTTCGCAAACCAACAAATTGAACCGATGCTAAAATTCCAGATTGCTTGGAGCAAAGCAAAGCCTAAAAGTGTAAAGTATTGCAAATTGCAATTTATTTTCTTAACACAAGTTCAAATCAAATGCCATACAAAAAGATAAAGAACACATGGCGTATGCATTAAATATCTCTATCTAAACGGTTCTTGATTAATGTTGTCATCAAATTAGGCCTTGTTCTTTTGGACTGAAGTAGGCCGAATTGAACTTAACTAAATTGAGCTGATTTGAAGTGGGCTGAAGTACTTAGACAAAATGAGCTTCCTGGGCTGACTGAAGTAAATTAAAGTGAGTTGAAAAGAAGTTGAAAAGAATAGGGCCTTAGTCACACTACTTATACACCCTCCAGACTTTTTTTGCTACCTTCTCACACTTTTTAAGTGAAGTGACTAATTTGCCCCCTTTATCACATTCACTCATCTTCGTCAAATTCACGATCAATTCGGACCTCTCCACCCTTCTCCACCCTTCCCCCATACCAAGCCACAACCACCACCACAACTTAACAATCACTTAAAAGTGAATAAATTGCCCTTTACCATCACACTCACTCCTCTCCCTTAAATCCACGATCACTAGTGGTTTCTCCACTCTTCTTCTCCCACACCAACCCACAACCACCACATCGACAACTTAATAACCACCACTAGAGCTGACGAACTTGACCAGACACAACCCGCCGGAGACCGACCCGATGTAACCCAAAATGAAAAAAATTTGAAACCGACCCAACCTGTTTGCACAACCGATACAACCCAATGATCTGGCCGCCCGATATGAACCCGATAACATTGATGACCCTACAATTATTAAGTCTAACATTGATCCAAGTGAAAGTGATTTAGTGTTTAGCTTGATACATTTAGCTTAATAATAAACCAACTAAACCAAATAATAATAAAAAAACTTAACTTATTGTTAAAAAATTGAACGATAAAGTGACTAGATCATAATGACTGACCCGTCACATCAAATGACCCGAACCCGATTAACTCGATTGCCACCTCTAACTACCATCATCACCATCTGTGCCCAAACAACAGCCGCATCCCCGATCCACAATCACACTAACCTAATGAACCACCACCACAACATGACCTTCGACCCACAATCACCACCACACCAACCTAACAAACATCACCACCTAATCCCATGGTTTATAACCGTGCCTCATACACCTCGTATCCCCCGATTTGTATTAGTATAGAAGATGGCTAACACGAGATATCTCGAGATGTATCGGGTAAATTAAAAATGGGGAAAAAAATCAGCCAAGACGACCATGACAATGTGAAGCAGCCAACTCGAACGAGTTATAACAATTTATAATGACCAAACTTTGCATAGAAAAGTACTAAAAATTTGTACTCCCTCCTCCCGGTCTATAGTTTACAATTTCCTGTTATGGGTGTTACAATAGTTTTACACTTTCCATTTTTAGATATATATTACTCTCTACTTTATCTATGTATAATATTAAAACAAGTTCCTTCGCTTTCTACGTTGGTCTTTGTGTATAAAGTATATGTAAACATTTCATTGGGATGGAGCGAGTATAATACTCCCTCTCATCCACAACAAAGGTAACATGGGTTTAGGCACAAAATTTAATGAAAAGTGGAAAAAGTAAGGGTAATTGTGTCAACTAAGAAGGTCCACTTCCACTTGCAATTAATGTGGGTGGGTGGATCATAAAACATAATGGCATAGGGTGTAAATAAGGAGGGTGTATGAAGAGCCTTTGGTAAAAATTTCAATCAAAAAAGGAAGGCTAGTTTGGTTTGGAAAGACCAAATAAGCTAAGTGTTACCTTGGTATGGATGAGAGGGAGTATTCGTCAATAACTATTCTCAATAATTTTAATCATAACTTGTACTCGTATGAAATAGGTAATAACAATAAAATATCTACAAAAGCTTTTGAAAAATGCAACAACGTAAGGGTGACAACCCAATCAAGGACAATTTTACACCACTATAACACAACCGCAATTGCGAACGGTACCGCGATTATAAACCATGTCATGTCTGACATCTAAACAACCACCGCCACCAACCAACCTCCGACCTACTACCACCACCACACAGACTTCAATCATCAAAATACCCACACTCAAAACCAACATAAGAAGCACGCCAAATCACCGTCCAAACAAGGAGATAACTAATCAAGTAATCAATACTTGAAAGTTGAAGCCACCACCGAACATACCAAATCACCAACATAACCAGATTTGCTGAGGAAACGGCGGGTGCTGCTAGTGATGGAATGTGATGAGGGCAACCAAAATGGTATATGGAGC
This sequence comes from Agrostemma githago, assembly GCA_958450325.1. Taxonomy (NCBI): domain Eukaryota; kingdom Viridiplantae; phylum Streptophyta; class Magnoliopsida; order Caryophyllales; family Caryophyllaceae; genus Agrostemma; species Agrostemma githago. The sequence continues at coordinate 8,952,447 of OY288241.1, read as the reverse complement.
GGTCAAAGAAAGATAATGAGGATGGAGAAGGACGGATTGAGCGGAGGAAGATGGTCTAAGAAGGAAGGTTGCGGTTAATGAAGGAAGAAGTCGAAAATGGTGGTGGTTGCAGAAAGATGGCAAGAAATGGAGGGTGGTTGAAGGAGGTGGGGATTGGAGAACATGGTTGGACTTGGCAGTGGACTGGTGGTAGTCAATTGAAAGAAGTGAACATGGTTGGTGGTGGTCTGTTAGAAGTAGTACGTAGATCAGGGTAAGGGGATTACTGTACAGGTTCAGATTATTAAAACTAAAAAATTTAAGGGTATAAATACACGGCAATTTTAGTAAAAAGAGTATAGTCATAAGAAAGATTGTCAAAAAAAGTATTACTCCCACCACTCTAACCCTCATTGGCCAGTTTCACCCCCACAAAAAAGTGGGCCAAAAGCAAAATTGAAAAAAATTTGGAGGGACTAAGAAAAAGGGAGGAGTGGGAAGAAAATGAAGAACTTTCCTGAAAAGACAAGGGTGAAGGCCAGGACATATTTTTACCCGATAAAATGCATAAACATATTAACATGATAGAAAAGATTGGTGAGACATACTTCCCCTTGAAGATGGTGATGAATTCGAGCCCTGACCATTCTTAACATAGTCTCTGAAGCAAGTTGTAGGGGCATATCTGGAGACAATCTCTGCATAACAAATGAAGCAATTTTACAAACTGATTTCTGATGATCTGAATAGGAAAATATATACATATGAAGGCCAAAGCATTACATTAACAACCACAAAAAATACCCAACTCTCAAAAATATAAGGTTTATGCATCCTCAAAGGTACGAGACATCTACTTTTATTGTATTGTGAAGCAGTAGTCAGACAATGAGAAATCTTCTCCATGCAATATTTCATTATGGATCATCCGACAACAGCCGTAGCTAACAACCATTACTGAATCACTAGAGCATATGCAATAGCACAGTGACGGACATGTGAGCAGATGCATTGTTTCACCAGCATTGGCATAAATCAGGACAAAATATGTCAGTGACAGAGTCGGTGACAGATAATTGTATCATTGATATTAGCTATCACGAGTGCCATAGTCCAACAGACAGGCTGCACCTAAAATGGATACGTGTTATTGTGTCGCCAATTCTATTCATAACCAAATCAAGGCAGAAAAAGATCAAGATAAGGATTTAAAGATCAAAAGTCTGCCAAAAGAGATTTACCATCTCTATTCACCAAGACCAAAATTGAAATAAGTTCTTCCATCTGTCAATACTCAATAGTAAGCAAACATACAAGAAGATCCTCATAATTTTCCATTTAAAGGAAAATGTCAATGTTGACATAATTGTTGTCTAAGGATTTTGTGATAGACAAAGAAGTTGCCTATGTTTCTCAACTCTAACAAGAAAATATTTCCCTTAGTGCTGCATTTTCAAGGGTTATCAAAATATACACCCTCAATATCACCGCCTTTTTTATACTTTGACAAAATATACACCCAGTTTAAGAAGAGTGCATTTTGAAGATTTTTGTACTCAAGGCGAGATGTAAACAATCTAAATCATGCACAAAAGAGAAGACAAAAATTAAACAAACTTATATCTTATAGTAACATTCTCATTAGAACTATTTGATTATTTGCCTACTTCTCAGAATCAAATGTTTTACCTAAAAATTTCTGATATAATCATAACTTTGTTACTTCAAGTTTTTCCGAAACATTAATTTTTACTTCTATTTTTCAAAACTAGTGTTGTTAATTTGTATTTTAGATCTAAATTCTAAGTTTTTATATAAAAGAAAATTGAGTTTTTGTTTCCAAACCTATAAAATTAACTTGACTTTGGTATTACGTTTCTCTTCCCATTTGTTCTTCACTTTTCGTTTTATATCTTTTCGCATTTTGAGGTGTGCAATTACCCAAGAACGGTTCTAAAGGATGATTCATGTCCGCCGACCCAAATCATTTGGAGATTAAGGCCCTGTTTGGTAATCAGCGGATTGATAATAGAATAAGCAGATTTAGAAAGCAGATTTGACTAGCAGAATCAATTGGCAATTTTGACCAGCATATTTGCAGAATATATATTTTAAGTACTGTTTGGTAATTAACAATTTTAAATTAGCAGATTGTTTGATTGCTTTGTAAAATGACAAAAAAGGACATAATTTTTTTTCATTAGATATACGTCAACATATATCTCACTAACAGTTTTAATAATTTATCGTCGATTTCTTACATTAGCCATTAAAGTTAAACAAATATTATCACAGAGAGTTGATATTTCTAGAATTTCTTCAGTATTGTCCGGAGACAAAGCAATTCAATTCATCAAACATAGAAAACATTAAATTGAAAGTAATGCTCCATGAAATTGTATAAAAGACTGAAAATTGATTCAATTGAAATAACCAAAAATTAATTAGTGCAAGCTAAGAACTCATTGCATATCAAATTCATGCATAAAAAAAATGAAGGAAAGAGGAAGACGGATCTTAGAAGGATGAATTCATGAAATAGTTGAAAATAATGAAAATAAGGTTTAATTTGAAAAGGGGTAAAAAAAGTTTTTTAAAAAAAAAAAAATCAATCCGCTAACTCAATATGCTGCTCCTAGCGGCATATTGGAACACAGCATACTAGACCCCAATATGCCATTACAATATGCCATTTACCAAACACCATCATTGGATATTTCGTGGTCAAACATGCTATTTTCTTCCAATATGCTGTTTTTTGGCGGATCCACCGTTTACCAAACACCCCTTAAGGCTCTGATGATGTTGTTGTTAATGTTGTTGTATATCTAAGTTTGAGACGATATAGCAGTTCAGGTCAAATACCTCCAGAACCTGCAGAGGATCAAGAGATTCACCATGATTGTGCAGAAGACGAACCGCAGCTTTAAACATTGGCTCCTTACCATTTTGGGGATACAAATACATGTCAAGCAACCTGATGCATGACATTGCAATTAAAATGTGGAAAATTATAACTCTATGGACACTAATTTCTCACAACTCTTCAAATATAAGCAACCGATTAAAGAAGGATCACTTACTGCATATAAGCATCTGATCTGCCAAGTTCAGCACAATATTGATCAGCAGCTTCACTATCTTCCAGCTTCCTGATCGAAATCAGGTACAATTAAAAACATTAAAATGCATAGGCTCACAAGAAATCCACATACACACACGAAGCACTAACAGTCATTTATAAATAATTTATATGCTCCAAGTCACTTGAAAAAGTAACCAATAGCTCACAATAACTACACCCCACTCTAATATGCAGAAGAAATTTATAGTTGCTAATATTGTTGATCTTATCTATCATATATGAAAGTATGAAATCACACTAGATTTGATGGCTTGATTTGAAGACCTGATTTGCTGACATAGTAGTTCGGAAATGGGGGTGGCCATAAGAGTGACTACAGTGTGGCAGGGAAATATGGTAATTAGGAGTCGTGGAATGGCTGCGTGAAACACCATTTAGCTTCAGTCCCATTTATCGTTTGTATGTTAGTATGGCTGTATGGGGGCTTTTGATGGCTGTATGAACAGCTTTCAAGTTGCACAGGCAACTTGACACTTACCTATTCATGTTCCCTTCCCCATGACCATGTAAAATTTACCACTACCACAACCACAACCACAACCACAACAACAATAACACAATAAAAAATAAAAAAATAATGATAATGATAATGATAATAATAAGGGAGTGGGGGCCCAGATAGTATCTTGGCTTCCCTCTAACTTCTTGTAATTTGTTCTGGTGTTAATGCAAGTTCCGTTTATAAAATAATAATAATAATAATAATAATAAATAATAATAATAATAATAATGTTAAAAGAAAATAAGAGTCGGAGAACAAGGAGTCAGAACAGAAATTACAAACTATCACAGTGTTACTCCGTTAGAAGCCATTTCACTTCATTTCTCAAAATGTGTGAGGTCATTTTTAATTAGGTTGTGAAATTGCCTGAACAAAGACAATACAAGAAAGCACTACAAATCTAACAATTCACCACCACAAAGACGGAATACTGGGTCCGACATCATAAAAAGCTTGCTTAATGTTTAAAATTTAAACTAGTAACTCATATTAACTTAAAAAGGATACTCACAGAGCTAGAATTTGTAGAACCAATGTTTCTTGACCTAATTTCCTGTACAGAATAGCCTGCCAAAGAGGATAGGTAGAATCAGTCCACTCACACATCCATGCAGTCAGTACAGTTCACTGTTCTCCTAAAAGTGCAGGAGTTCTCAGTTTCAGTCAGAACCAAAGCAAAATACAGATTACTATGAGCTGAATAAAGTGCAGACACTGTTGATCAAGGAACCAATGAAAGCAAGTATGTAAGAGATATAATAAAGAACTTCGAATTAATGTCCTGCTGCTTTCGCATGTCAAGGTCCAGTCTCATCAAGAACAGTTACTCAATAGAAATTAGCATCAATTCCTAGGGCACGGCTTAAGGATATAGTTATGAATACCTTCTCAAGCCATAATTCGGAGCCTTCAATCAACTCAAGGACATCTTCAGCGTCATACAAATCAGACGAATGCAAGAATATTTGAAGTCGCTCTCTGACTTGATTCTCGGGCAGTGTGTTACTTACCACACTATACATGTTTGGATCGTTCAAGCTCCTATCATCAGCTCGTTGCACAGAATTCTCAGATTCCATAGAATCAAGGGCTGATCTGGCCAGGGAAAGAGCATATAATGTATGGTACTGAGCATCACTAGAGTCTTGATCTTCAATTAGCCACTGGAGAAATCTGCACAAATAACAAGAAATAAAGTAAGCTGAAATAAGGTTCGAGGCACAAAATTAACATCTTATTTCCATTTAACAGTTGCAAGTTAACATAAGAATCCAATATCTCATAACAACTTCTCAAAATATGATGCATATTGCACAGGAACATAAAACAGCAACAATAATCTCCCAATAACATAGTAATCCAGCAACTTGTCTTTTCATTTTTCATTTTTCATTTTGGACTCCTCTGGCTTTCCCTCCTCAGTCTAAGAATAGGATAAATTTCTAGGTGGGTAGTTTCATAAGAAATTGGATTGAGTGCCAAGATTATGCTTTCAAATGTAAATTTGCAGAACATGGATCCTGCTCTATGTTACTTCAACTCCACTTTTTGGGCCGACACGAGACGACATGGATATTCGTATGGATTTCGTACCCGACGCTTATTAGCCCGACAATTCTCTAAGAGAGCTGCACTAGCGTGGCTCGTAGCAAAAAAGTAGAGGAAAGTTAGGTTTATGACGCATTTTAGGAGTATTGTTTATATAATGATTTTACGTCTTATATGTCAAACTATTTTCCATTATACTCATAAAAATTGAAATATTTCAAATTTAGAAGCGTACTTTTACTTTGAAGACATGTCCCCACACCCGCATCCTCACAGGGTCCCCATGGCACAAAATTTTACTCATGCCAAATTCGACACTTGAATATGTTTAGTACCTATGTCCGACACTAGTTAAAATAACATAGGTCACTCCTGCTTCCTCCTGCTTACTAGGAACTTTATATTAACGTTACCATGATGAAATGTATGGTGGTCTATGTTTGTTCAACTCTAAAACATTTTGGGACAAGGCTTTGTTATTGTTGCATAAGAATGTGATGAATTAGCACTACATGATTAAGTCCCGTTTCTATCACAAGAGAGAATAAGAGATGCATTGTGGAGAGAAAATCGACCTATCAACAGTCATTACCAGATCCTAAAATGTGGTATAAGAAAACCGATGTGAAGTGACAACACAGCATAAAATGAACGGCACTACTACCTTTGAAGGATCTTGACCTTTCTTGGATCAACAGCGGCAATCACGTCATCTGATAGCAGAGTCAACATAGAAAGCATCAGTAACCAACTAACCAAAGTGTTTATGTGACTACATGTAAGAAATAAACAGTATATTGATCTGTAAATGTTTACTTCAGATACCGTTTATACAATGTTAATCATAAGCCACAGAGTCGTCAAAGTAGAGAACGGAGTTCCGGAGGAATATATAACACGTTAAAGAAGTTGTAACTCTAGCTTCTCGACACTGGCGTCTGCCAACCAGAGCACATATTATTCGCCGATGTCGTCCCCCTTACTCTTTTCTTTGAATCCGCCAGTCAGTTTTGCATACCACCATTCGCGTTGGATTTTGAACAGGATTGTATGCTTTGTCAATTCCGTGAATTATGGCGTGCAAAATGAGGTGCAGCAGTGGCCGGATTGCGCTGGAGACGGGCTGCCAACGTGGTTCCGATGATGGTTGGTGCTTAGGACAGTTGTGGCACTTTGGGTTAGTGTTTGAGGGAGGAAGGAGAGAGAAGGATACAACATCCAGCGATGAGTTAACAATGGGAGGGTCGACTAGAGACGGGTGGTGGTGGTGGTGGTGTTGTTGAAGATGACATTAAAATTTGGGGAAATTAAGGTTAAAAATGTAATTAGAAATAAATTAGCATATAGATACTTAATTATAGTAGAATAAGGATCACGTTAGTCCACCCTATCTTTTTGAGCCGTCCTATCTTTTTGAGCCCCTTATATTAAACAATATCATGCCTACGGAACCACTTCCACCTTCTCGTATTAACTTCTTTTGTTCTCACACCAATCGATTCCAATATTGGAGCTCCGGCAAACACCATCATTCTCGTGCACTTAAGCGCTGACAAGTTGCTTTTTTTGCCCTTGTTACGCCGAAGTTAATCACATATTACATCTTTTATCTCAGTTCCTCTTTCTTTCCCTTCTTACCTTTGCCTTTCTCCTTCATCGTTGACGACGAAACCCCTAGTTTAACAATGACGCTAGTGCATTTGGATTCACGGACTCAAATATATAGAGGGACCCATCGGATCCCAACTTTATTATAGATAAATATATAGACAGAGATTATTAATCAATGAAAATATTTAGTCATACATCCATAATCTTTAAGGACCAAGGACCAGATATTGCTGTAGTTTGCCCATTAGCAACAGAGATAAGATTACCTACCAGGTGAAAGAGGATAGACCCGTTTTGGGGAAGTCAAAATTTGAACAGCAAGTTCTTCACTGATGTCTGAAATCTAGAGAAAAGTAATATGAAATATATGATGTCAAAGCCATCAATCCTATACCCACATAATCAAAATTAGACAAGAATGACATACCCATCCAAGGTGTTGTAAGATTAAATCTTGGTCAACCGACTCTTCAAGAATTTTAGAAGCTTCAGCTGCTGCGGTTTCCTTGCTGAAAACTGGCATCGAGGATCTATCATCTAAATTGTGGGTGTTGGCACTCTCTTGATCCAGGCCGGGAGGATAATTTCTCGCTAGAACACGCCATATAGCTAAAGCATTTGAACTCATGCCTCTAGTTGCATAAAGGAAAGCCAAGGTTCTCAGGTGCCCAGACTCTTCTAGTAAAGTTTCCAACTCCTCCTGCACTGAAATACGACTTGTAAGGTCATATCCAAGAATTATCATCAAGGCCTAAATACTTTTGACTAACGTTAACACTTCAAAAAGTAAACCATCTCAAGTGTTATAGGTGAACTAGTTCACTGCAGCTAATAAACATAATATTTCTCTGAAAAGATACATAACATTTTTTTGGGTTGTGCCATTGGTTATTAACATATTTTTGGGTATGCTATTCGCTCTCAACATTTTTCGGAAAGTTTAGAGTTATTGATAGGAATCTTTTTGCATCTTTTGATCAAAGACGGAGAGATTCCATTAATTACATGGATAAGGTGCATTTGTCTAATTTTATAAATCCACTCATGTACGGGTTTTGATGGAGCTAGGAGGCTTTTCTGTCAACGCTAATAGTGGTTGAAAGTCTTTCCTCATCTACCTTTGGCAGGCAAACTCCTTCCTCATGAGGCAAACACTGCCTTGTTACAAATCCCGGAGTGACAATTGAAGTGATTCATCTTAGGTGAGTATTAGGTAATCCTCTAGGGGGTGTTTGGTTGGGGCTTTTGGAATGGAATGGAATGGATTCCACCCATTCTAGTGTTTGTTTCATTACTTTTGGAATGGACTTAGAAACCCAAGGGGTTCTAATTCCACCCTAATACCTTGGAATCCCAATCCATAGGTTCTCCCTATGATTTCAACTTCATTCCTCATGCACAATTTACCATCAATTCCAAGATTAAACCAAACGAGTATTAATAAACACTAGCTTCTAATTCTGTACCTCCCTGGATTTAGATTCCAATCCATTCCATTCCTATTGTTTGAACCAAACGACCCCTTACTACAAATAAGAGAATAGTGGGTGCTTAGGTGTCAACATCTCATAAAAAAATTTCCCTCCAAAATATTATCACCTCAATATGGAAACAAATGACCAACATTAAATTCCTATAATTATACTATCAAAATTCAAATCAAAGTAAAGCAAAATTCTTCAATAAATAAAATAATTATGTATGGGCTATTAAAAAAAGACATTTATGATACGTATCTTCTTAACTAACAAAAATATGAGTGTAAAGACAATCAAAACCAAGTGTAGACGTATATAACTATTTGATAATGCAAAATTATATAAAATACTTTCAAATTTTGATTTTAAAATATAAATAAAATACTCCTTTTTTATCAAAAAAATATTTTGATATTATGTTACTCCGTATATTCTAATTTGTTAACAAAATCTCTGAATATACAAGGGGTGTATTTTGTTTCAAGTTGGTTGGTTTCGTGATAAAAAGACTTTAAATTAAATAATCAGCTAAAAATTATAAATAATTATCATTATCATTAGCTTTGTAACAACATATATATTTTTGAACTTGCTGGCAAGTCAAGCACTTGCCGACAAATGCATTAAATGAGATTACTCGATTATTTTCGAAATTTTAAATTATTTTCTTAAATGAAAATGTAAAGATTGAAAATGTTTAAAGTTAATAGGTTACCGATTACTCCCTCCATATCATATTGTTCCTTCCCTTTTCTTTAATATATGTGAGTAGTATTTTATTCGAAGGGGGAACAATATGATATGGAGGGAGTAGATATTTACAAGTAATCACTAAATATAAAGTTTTAAATTTACCGCGCATTATTGTGCGGGATCTATACTAGTTTTAACAAAGTTAACACATCAAACCTGAAATTCCTGAGAGACCACAAACCAAGATTAGCTTTTGAAACAAACTTTTTGAACTTAGTGCATAATATGAAGAGGTCCTTGGTGTGAATCAACCATGTAACAATTAATTGTATTTAACCTTAGCTCCAATTAAATATATGTTAGATTTATGCCAATTTCAGTCATAACACTCCTTTAGAATTTTATCTTCAAGGTAATAATTTTCACACTATAGCATTTCCAATACTAAATGAAACGTGTTTTTATTCACTTTAACAAAGAAAAAAACACTTCAGAATTTATCATATTGTCATCCAAAGATGGAAAAAACGCCATTCAAAACAAACTTGTCATGATAACTTTTAATAGAAATATATAAGCTTAAAATGAAAAAAAAAAAAAAATGCTTACTACAACACAGCTATTCTCGGAACAAGCAAGTTTTTCCATTTCTTCATGGCAATTCAAGGATCTATACAAGTACATCAGAAGCGTGTCCACCCCTTCCTTAACTGGTTGTTGAAGATCTTTATTCCGGGTAGCCTGCAGATACCTGGAAAAAAAATCAAATATTGCAAGAATAAATTATATACTTCTTCCTTCCTTCTACGTTCTTCCCATTTCCTTATTTTATACTCACCTAAATGAATATATAGTGGGAAGAACATTTATGGACGGAGAAAGTATCATTCTTACGAAATCCAAAAAAAATGACAAGAAAGGAATAAGAGTGCAAGCACCAGATAAGAAGTCGCCAAAAGAATCAGAAAGAAGACGAGTGACATCAAGATCTATAAAAAGGCATTGTTCCGCTTTTTGTAAGTAATGCTGAAAAGGTACTTTCTCATTACTATTTTTTTTAAAATCATTAGTCCTTGGAGCTTTTGGGATGCGAACTTAGGAGATTGTCCCCCGACATTGCCCTCTATCCAAGCAGGGGGTAATTCTTAGTCCACGATCATTTTCAAGGTTTACAGCTCTCTAGCATAATAACTTTGTCCAGACTTCAGACCTGTAATACCCTGACTCTCCAACACAGGGGTCGTGTCTGACGCATTGAGCGTTGGATACGGTTATTTTGTGTGAATTTTTCACATAGTAACCCCAACCCACCGAACATCGAACCATGTAACTTAGATCCAGTATCGAGAATGCACAAAACTATCTAGGCGGAGTGTCATCACTGACTACCTACCCCGTCCAAAAAACACCCCACGTAGCTGAAAGCCCCGTGAATTTTTTGCAGTTAAACAAAAGAAAAAACGAGTAAAGAATCTTACCTAACAAGGTTTTTCAAAGCAGACTCCAAAAGATCAGCCCTGCTTGGTGGATTCAAAAGGAACTGGGTGTCTATAGCAATGTCTACTCCTGCTTTCTTCAGAAAAACTGCTCTTTGGATAGCCAATAATCCATCTTCTACAACGTCTTCAATGTGTGCTGGTGGCGGATGCAAACCCCAATATCTATTCCTAGGAACCTGAAAGGTCCAAATACCAATCATTAAATTATCATCACATAATTTGTCAATAACAAAGAATTCCACTAGTACCAAATAGAATTTGTATAAAATAGGAAGGGCCAACTAAAATTCACAAAACCAATGCAAACAAGGCAATTATAGAAGTGACTGTAAACTGGACTGTAGCATCAGAAATCAAGTCCTATTCACCTTCAACTAATGGCTTAATGCTATTGGAGCAAGGTGCATCATGGTTTGCAATCAAGCACAGCACAAAAGGGCTCCAGACAACAAATGAGCTAAACACACTAGATAAACGGTAGCAACTATCTACAAGACAGTATGATCAATAAAGCTCAACTGAAGACACTAGAGAAACTTTACTGAAAACGTTTTCGGTCATGCAATCAATGTGGCTGATAGTTAAATTGGAATGACAACTGAAGTTTTTACTTCAGGAATTTTGTGTTCATATTATGAAATTGCTTCAATGGTATTGTTAATCATTTTCTTACCTTGATGTCATTATTACACAAAGTTGAAGTATTAACGGTGCTCTGGCTGCTGCTTTTGCATTTTGCCAAAACATTACTCCATCCCACTTTTATTGTCCTACATTCTATTTTGGAAAAGATTTAAGAAATAGAGTAAAATTACAACCGTCCCTCAAATTAAAGAGAATGAGGATTATGTCATTTTGATAGAGGAAGTGGTAGTTACTAAATTAAAGGCAATATTAGTGCTTTACCATACTAAATTTAGAAAGAGGATAATTAACTTGTAAAGAATTTTAGAGGGAAAGTAAAGAAAAGAAGTGAAATGGAGGAACTATATTATACAAACCAGTAACCATGGATTTTAAAGACTAATATTTACTCCGTATTACTCACTTAGGATGATTTGATAAGCATTTTGATTACCATATTGAATACCCTTGGGTGACCACAAATCTTAAGAATAAAATACTAAATAAGCTCTTTTGTTGAATATTGATAAGTATTGCTGACAAAAGTTTATAAAGTTTCAAAAATAGAAAATTTAATGAGACTCCTCAGTTTGAATTTGCTCAAATTGCATAATTGCTCAGGTTCTCAGTTTGAATATTTTGTTCAATAGTATTTCAATAACAATTCTTTCCATTTGCTTCAGCATAATTTTGAAGACATACATCAAAAAAAGGGATTGGCTAGAAGAAAAACGAAAAAAGCATGATCAACAGTTTTTAGGTCCCTTGCATGGGCCATAATAATAATACTACTAAGAAGAGCGATTGGAAATCAATTTTTTGCAAATGTTAAAACTTACAATAGCTCGAAGTCAAGGTATCACTAGGTGAGTAAATAATCTTATCCCCATGGCCCACCCCACAACCCATTTCATATTATCTTTAAGAAAGATTTTTGCCTACCAAAAATGGGACCTTCGACTCTAAACTTCAACTAGTCAAAAACGGTGTATACTGACAAAGTAGGAGACAAAATAGAGTAGTTGATCAATTGTTTTAGAATTTACTTTTCTCACCCAACTAATGAAACTAAAAGTTCATTCACCAATTAAAAAGAATATAGAAACAATATATACTTACCAAAAGCGACCAGCGATTAGGGTCTCGTATAACAAAGGGAAATAACTCAGACGGTTGCATGGTCTCTGATAGTAAGAAGTGATCAACGGCTTCCTTGAAATGTAAGTCAAATAGCAAAAGGAACCCCACTTGAGCATGGACAAAAGACAGCATTTCAGTAGACATGTCACCTTCGGCCTCAAGCTCCTCTACCATAGATAGTGCTTCCTTGAAATTCTTGTTTCTCAACAAATCCCTAAGTTGTTCTTCATAGGGTATCATACGGTAGCAGAATACCTGTCAAGGAATGAAGGAAGCACCAACATCAACCAGATTACCTCTTATAAACCCGAAGAAACTCCTGCCTGCCAGGTTAAAGGGAGGTGAAACCTATGAAGCCCTACCCTCTCACACAAAGATTGCTTCCAAAGGAACTTCGATAAGATATTGATCACCTATCTTATACTCTTAAGATGAACGTAAAGCACACACAGTTCAAAGAGTTAGATTATTTCATAATACTCAAAACCCGAAGAATAAAAGTGAATCAATTTATGAGACAACTATTAGAACCATGTATTTAACAAACAAGTGAGAGAAACATGGGTGACAGCAAAAGTAAAATGTGTGGTAATAAAGCAGTTTGACATCATGAATTAAGGCAAAGTTGCCCCTCATTTTCAAGTGTAGGCTGTTTAGGATTTCATACATAAATTGAAAACGTAAGCTATCTGAACATCTTGCGCTTGTTAAAGATGTCTAGGGATACAGCTATACAAGAAATAAGATGCATTGAAATGAGATATAGAGAGAAGGATCAACCTAGGATCAAATAGATCACTGGATGAGAAAAGAGAAAAGATGATTGAAAATGGTCCCACAATAGAAGGAAGCCTTCAAGGCAGTGACATAATGATGTTTACAGTTTTTCACTGGTTTTTTTTTTCTTTTTTTCCAGGAGGTACCAACATTTACGCCACTTTGCACGAAGGAACCTAACATTTTTTTAATTCAAAGGTACCAAAAGTAAGGCTCCGTCTACTAACAAATACAATTTCACGCCTAACCGTCTGGAAACGTCAAAATTTGCCTTTGACCTCAGATTTTTTCTGTTAAAAACTTCTAATTGCAGTTAAATCTTACAAATGCAATTGTTAGCCATTACTTTGACTTTCTATCGTCCTCTTACCTCCCAACATCTTCCTTGACAATCATCATTGTACATTCTTTTTCGGCCACCAGCATCAACCATTTAACTAGGAGCAAATGAACACCGAAATAGCGACCAACATAAAGATTATATTGGTTTAAAGTATGAATGATAGAAAAGGCTCAGAGGAGAGAAGGACGAAAAGGTAGTCAGGGGGCAGGATGAAAGAGAATTGCCCAAGGTGGAGTAAAGAAGGAGATGTAAGTAATGTTATGTTTATGGTGTATATGAGAAAAGATAAAGTGCCCAAGGTGAGCAAGAGAAAGCAGGTGCTTATGTGGGGAGGAAAGAAGATGGTTGCGTATGGAGGTGAAGAGGAAGAAGAAAAATTTAGTTTAGTGAATAATTACTTTTAAGTAAGAAATTAATAGGAAATTGGGGCTTTTTTCTCAAGAAAACCGTCCACCGCTACTTGTCACCAAACAACTTCTATACTTTTTGTATCTTTGGGCAAAAAACAAATGCCCACTGCTTACGTGCAAAGTGGTGTAAATGTTAGGTGACACCATGGTTAGCACCTAATAACTCAACAGCAGCAAATACACACATCACTGTGCACCAAGGAACACCAAGAAACTGTGACAACCTAAGGGTGATTTAATAACATTGAGAATGACATGGAAAAAAAATAACAAGTAAGAAAAATAAACATTTGACTGCTAACCTTGGATGATACACCAACAGCAACAAATTTTCCCCTGGCATTTTCCTCATCAGCAAGGAAATAACCGTCTCCAAAGCTAGCCCCAATGGAAAAAGCTTGAACACAAAATCCCGTTTTTTTATGATACAACTCCATTTTTCCATCCCTAGCAACCACCAAATAACCAGATAACTCCGCAATAGAATCCGGTGCCTGACGAAATACCAAGCTCCCGCCAACAGGCTGTCCATGACTATCCACAATGATTCCCGCGTTATCAACCACTAGAAGAACTTTTTCTTCTTTAGACAAAAACTTAAGACGCGAATTAGTGACCACATCAGGGAGCGAAAATATCAAAGTAGCTTGCCCGGTGACACAAGACATCAAAGTATACCCATTACTAGTACCTAAGATGATTGAATCATCAATCCAAACCATCGATTTCACACCCTCAACACATGGCATTTCCTTCAAAACCACGTACGACAAATGTTGCCCTTCAACACCCCTACAGTTCAAATCAATAAAAACCAATTTCTTTGCCATGGCCACACCAAAAACAAATCTACCATTACTACTATTATTCCTACTACTACTACTACTACCCTCTGTCTCTTTAATTCTCACACCATTGGCTCGAATCCCGCCCCCTAACCTCTTCATAAGCTTCCCACTTACACTAGCACTACCCCAATTCTCACTCTCTACTTCATCGAACACAAAACTCAAACCAGTTTCACATCCGGAGCCACAAATCCTTCTCGTAACAGCATTCACACCTTTAAAATTGGTCAGCCTTTTCACACTAATGGAGGGTATCAAATCCAATAGATACAAATTGCCGGCCGAAAGGACTAAACCCCTATTAATTTGCGGAACAACAAAAATAGAACTAATAATGGAGTTGCTGATGGACAGATAATATGTAAGCTTTAGCTGATCATCAGCATTAGAGTCTAGGGTTAGTAAAAGGAGATGACCTGAAGTGGTGCCGGCGTAAATTGTAAGAATTGAATCTAGGGTTGGTGAGGTGATGGCAAGAGAGGTGATTGATGATGAAATTGAAGTCCTCGAAAGGTCAAAGTGAGCTACTGATTGTAAAACTGTTCTTGATTTGGAGGGTTCAAGTTTCGCAGACGCCATTGATGGAGCTAGAGGAAAAACCAGTGTTACCAGATTCGCAGTTCGCCAGCACGATTTCCGAACTAGTTCGCCCGATTTACGAATTAGTTCGTTCGCGAACTAATTCACCATCACCAACGAACTGAATTTTGAAATAGAAATTGCTCAATCAATCAATCAAGCATGAAAACAACAAAAATCAATCCGGAACAAATACTGTTACCTGATGCCCATGAAATGAACCAGAAGTAGGAGAAAAATCTTCAGAGTTTCGACTTTCGACTTTCGACCACCACCAAACTTTTCAATTTTTTCGAGGAAGATGAGGAGGAGGATGATAAGCGAGGAGGAAATAAAGATGATATATTTGGAGGAATAGGTTGATTAGGAATAGGTTGGTTTCAATTTTTTCGATTTTTTAGGTTGATTAGGTGAAGGAAGATGAAAGATGCATGTAGCCTACAACTAGCAAAAACCCGATCCGACTCGACAAAATCGATCCAATTCACCCGAGATTGGACCCGCTCGACATTCGACATTATTGAAATATCTTAGTGTCCGAAACCGACCTGGTTTGATTTGACCCTATCCGATAGCTGATTATATCCGACAACCTTTATATTCCGAATTCGATATCAGCCGACGTACTTAAACCCGACTAAAACATACCCGACCCAAATCCGACTCGAATAACCAAAATTTATCCGAAATGTAGGTAATCGAAAATACCCGACCCAAATCCGACTCGAATAACCGAAATTTATCCGAAATGTAGGTAATCGAAAATACCCGACCCAAATCCGACTCGAATAACCGAAATTTATCCGAAATGTAGGTAATCGAAAATACCCGACCCAAATCCGACTCGAATAACTGAAATTTATCCGAAATGTAGGTAATCAAAAATACCCGACCCAAATCTGACTTGAATAACCGAAATTTATCTGAAATGTAGGTAATCAAAAATACCCAACCCAAATCTGACTCGAATAAGAGAAATTGATCCGAAATGTAAGTAATTGAAAATACCCGACGAAGAGGATGCACATACACTCAACAATATTCTTCGGAGTTACGAGCATGCATCGGGTCAGCTTGTTAGCATGGCTAAGACTACGGTGTTGATAAGCGTTATTTATATATATATTTGGATCCCCTTAATTGTTAGTTTTATCTCGGTTTTCGTGCTTAACTCGTTAATAATGATGCAATATGCTTTGAATGTCGATACTTCCGTATTTGTGTGTATTTTGTAGATTTGGATGCATTTGGAGCTAATAAGAGCATTACGGAATCGATAATTGAAGAATTCACATCTAAGCGCGGAATCGAAGGAAGAAGATGCGGAATATACGAAGAAACAAAGACCCAAGAAGGAAAAGACACAAAACGAGATGAGAGAATGATCGCCTACAAAAGGGTCAACTTCAAACGTTCATATCTTGAGTTCTAAAACTCCAATCAAAGTGATTTTTGTGGCGTGGGAAAGCTCTTTCTCTTAGCTTTCCAACGGTATATTACACGTCCAATTTGAACAAGTAACGAAGAAATGAAAGCCGTTTGAAGTCGAGCGCGATGTTGTGACCTACAGCGCTACTCGATCGAGTGCCCCTACTGCACTCGATCGAGTGCTACTTCGTGAAGCTCCTGCCCATATTTGGGTGTGTCACTCAATAGAGTGCCGTCAGGCACTCGATCGAGTGCACCCAATCCGGGCCACGCGTCATTCTTATTTCGACTTAGAATTTGGGCATGTTTTCAAGTCCAACTACTACTCTTTAAATCAGTTTTCCGACTCATATGTCAGACGCTTCTCTTTTACTTTCTTTCACTTCTTAGGTTTCTTTTACATTAGGGAGATACATTGAATCTTGCTCCTAGTTCTCAGATCTTGAATTTCTTCGGTATCGTTAATGTTAATTTCAATTTCAATTTCAGTTTCTATTTTAATCTCCGTCTTAATTCATTCTTCGTATTGCTTTATCATTTTCTAGTGTAGATTTATTATTGCTTTCCGTAGATTAATTCGATTCACCTTCGTTATGTTTAATTGCAATTCGTATTTCGTTAATTTGATTATGCTTAATATGAGTAGCTAGATTTCATCTAGGGTTTAAGGGGATCGATGCGTATTATTAGAGTGATAGTCAATTGACCTGTTTCTAATCGTATGAACTATTGCCTGAATATCGTTTAAACTCTGATTAATTGTTTGATGCATAATTCAATTAATTAGTATCGCAAATTAGGACTTTTTGCCGACCGGGTTAAGAACTAATTAGGCCACGATAGTTTGGGTAGACTGACTTAATGCTAGCGACCGCAGGTTAAGTTTAGATCTAAAGGTTGTAGTGTACCGACCGGACCTGCACCTTAGGTAGTTCGATTATTGACCTGTTAGTTGAATCCCTGACCCGAGTAATATTCATTGTGAACCTGAGACCCTAGACTATTTTTCCTTATTGATTTATTTATCAGTAAATTAGTTATTAGTTTACCAAACCAACCAAAACTGTGACCTATCATCTAGAATCTAATTCTTAGGATAAATAATTGAATTCCCATTTTCTTGTGGTTCGACCCCTGACTTCGCTATCTACATTAGTTAGTGACCTTAGGGTATCTTTGATTAGGGATACGACTACCCCTATCAAATTTTGGCGCCGTTGCCGGGGAGACGGTGTTATTTAGTTGTTTATCTTTTTTAGGTTCTAGGTTATTTATTTATTTTTGTATATAATTTATTTATTTATTTTATTTTGTATATATATATATATATATATATATATATTCACCATTATGACCAATTTTTACTTTCCACAATTCAAACATGAGTCACTACATAATTATTGGGATAGACTTGAGTCTTTCATTATTCAAAATGACTTTAATGTTGATATACGGGATATGTGTCATATGATATATAATGGTGTTGATGATGAGTCACGGGCTAGAATTGAGGAAAATTGCGGAGGGATGTTTAATTATATCTCTTACGAGGAACGATTGGAAATTCTTAAATATTTAGCCCGTAATAGTGCTGAATTAGAGTTGAGGCGGAAAAATGACAAGGCGGAAATCGAGGCTTTGTTGCTGCAATTCGTGCAAGCTCAACAAAAGCAAGATACTTAAATATGCCAGTTGCTAGATCATTATGAAATCTTGGACAACCAAATTGCCCAATTAGCAAGCCAAGAGCAACAAAGTCAACCGAGTACGCCTATGGAAGTAGTGAAGAACCTCCAGGTAAGTGTTCCATCTCCATCTCTTGTGAACATAATTGATGATGATGATGATGATGGGTATAATAATGTTCAATCTACTCAAAATCACCAAACCGCAATGAATGACTGTGAGTTAGAATGTGTGTTTTTTGAGGAAAACGTGCGTTTGGATGCTCTAAATGATGCTCTTTTAATTGAGGATAATATTAAGGATTTTGATTTGTGTGATTTTGAGAGAGTGTCATTTGATGTCAATTATGAGGTTTTGGAGACAGAATTGAACAAAAGAGAGGATCTTGAGATTGAGCGGAAAAATCAAAGCAAAGAGGATAACACACTTTTTGATGGTTCCTTGGGTGAAGAAAGTGTGGATAGATGGGATAGCGACGATGATTTCTTTGAGAAACCCATTCTAGAGAAATTTGAGTTTTTCTCTTATATCGAGGATGAATCTTTTTCACCCATTGATTTTCTCGATCCGATTTCTCTTGCCCCTTCGTTTGAGCTTATGATTTGTGAGGAGAATTGTGACAATTTTTTCACAGAGATCGGTTTGATTTTAGACATGTCGATTTTGGATAAACTTCCTATAGGATGTGAGGCAAGTAAGATTGATCTTTTGAGTGGTCTTGAGAGTTCTAACTCTTCTTTTATGCAATCTATACCCGATGATAAGCCTTGGGGTGAATCTGAGATATTTGATGTGTATGTCTTGTCTTACGAGCCGCCTATTAACATTCTTACTCTTCTTATGCACTATGACCACCATGCTGAGGATTGCTCTAGCTCGTCTGATAGGCTAAGACGATCATTGACTTTGTCTCTGTTTGTCTTCTTTATATCTTGGTGCTACTTATGCTTTTGTGTAGCACATGTGCAGATGTTTGATCGACTCTTGAGAGCTTTAAGTTGTTTTGATTATAGTCATCTGTGGGCAACTGATCTATAAGACGAACCCCCACTTTGCAGCTGGTTTGGGGGAGTTGTGTTGTGTATACGGTAGTTTCCTTCCATTTTTATTTTATTTATTTTATTTTTCTTTTATTATTCGATTTCTTAGATTTTTGTCTTCCCCTAGGTTACGTTGTCCTTAGGATTGGCTGTGGATATGTTGTCTTATCTACTTTAGAGTCACATTGAGGACACTATGACATTTAGGTTTGGGGGAGAGTTTGTGTGCTTTTGTGTGTTTTATTTGTGTCGTGTGTTTTACCGCTTTCAAAAAGTTCTAAAAATCCAAAAAAAATATTGAAAAATCATAAAAATCCAAAAATATTTTAATTTTTTTGTGTGTTTTTGTGAGTGCGTTTGATGTGAAGCATGCAAAACGGCGATGATGATAATGCTCTTAACATGATTTCTCCTAATTTTCAGCTTATTTCGTGCCTGAAAACGTGTTTTGTCTTAAGATTTGATTAATTTGATATGTATGTCTATTTGAACTTTTAATTGCCAAATGAGTAAATTTGACCACTTGTCGGCAAGCCACAAAATTCTGAGGATTTTAGAGCTTCCTAGGCCAGTAACATCCATAACTGGTCTCATTATTATTTAGGAATTGAGTGATTTTTCTCCTTGTGGAATGTGTAACATCAATTTGCATAAATATGACGTCTGTCTCTTGATATTGAATACGTGTTTGGTTTGAGAAGGAGGTACATGAGGAAAGGCAATTGTGTTTTTGATGAGCTCCACATAGCCAAAATGATCCATTTTTACTACCTTGTAGATTTAGGTCATTTTCCTTTGTTTAGCCCATTTCAGCAGTTGTAAGCCTGTTTTTATTGTCTAAATTATTTAGCTACAACCCAGAATAGCCTACCCCGTCGGGACAGTCGCAGTGAACTTAGTTGGGAATTACTTCACTAATCGGTCATATTTCGAGATTTTTACATCTTTTGGACTTTAGTGTGTAATATCGTTGGTGCGACTTTGTACTCGCCTTCCCCCTATCCAAATTGAAAAAAAAAATAGAAGCATGAAAGAAAAAAGTGAAGAAAAGAAAAGGAAAGAAAAAGAAAAAGAAAAAAAAATGAAATATGAAAAATTTGCTTCTTGTAATATTTCGGGGAATGGTTGAAAAGATTGAAACTAGAGATTAATTGAGAGGATGGACAAAATTCCCTCTTAAACCTAATCTTGAATTTATATCTCTAGTTGGTGGTTCGACGTTATTTGCTGGGGTTTTTATGGATAGTTTTTATTGTGTAGCTGCGACTGGGCCCGGTTTTTGCTCCACATTCCCATACGTGCTTAGGCACAATCCATTTTCTTCCCTTACTCATTTAGCCACCCTTTGTAAGTCCTTGGCATGTACTATGGTCCTGATTGGTAGAACACGTATTTGATTGAGGAGATTGATTTCATGTTCGATTGCATGCATGTTTCATAAGTCGAGTGAGTGTTCTTATTCTTTCTTATCTTCACATTTATATACTCACCCGTTCTTATGAGTGTTGAGCGATAACCGCGAGGAAGTCCGACATTGATGGTCTTGCAAGATTGAAAGGTTGACAAACAATTGTTCATTTAAGGCATGATTATTGATTTAGTTATATTTTTGACATTGTGTGTTTTCTAACCGACTTGAGCCGATTTTTAGTAGAATGATTGTAAGCTTGCTCTTAGTCGTGCTTCGCATCACTTGTCCTCTCTTATATTATATGTTTGGTTTGCTTGAGGACAAGCAAAGGTTCGGTTTTGGGGAGTTTGATAAGCATTATTTATATATATATTTGGATCCCCTTAATTGTTAGTTTTATCTCGGTTTTCGTGCTTAACTCGTTAATAATGATGCAATATGCTTTGAATGTCGATACTTCCGTATTTGTGTGTATTTTGTAGATTTGGATGCATTTGGAGCTAATAAGAGCATTACGGAATCGATAATTAAAGAATTCACATCTAAGCGCGGAATCGAAGGAAGAAGATGCGGAATATACGAAGAAACAAAGACCCAAGAAGGAAAAGACACAAAACGAGATGAGAGAATGATCGCCTACAAAAGGGTCAACTTCAAACGTTCATATCTTGAGTTCTACAACTCCAATCAAAGTGATTTTGGTGGCGTGGGAAAGCTCTTTCTCTTAGCTTTCCAACGGTATATTACACGTCCAATTTGAACAAGTAACGAAGAAATGAAAGCCGTTTGAAGTCGAGCGCGCGATGCTGTGACCTACAGCGCTACTCGATCGAGTGCCCCTACTGCACTCGATCGAGTGCTACTTCGTGAAGCTCCTGCCCATATTTGGGTGTGTCACTCAATAGAGTGCCGTCAGGCACTCGATCGAGTGCACCCAATCCGGGCCACGCGTCATTCTTATTTCGACTTAGAATTTGGGCCTGTTTTCAAGTCCAACTACTACTCTTTAAATCAGTTTTCCGACTCATATGTCAGACACTTCTCTTTTACTTTCTTTCACTTCTTAGGTTTCTTTTACATTAGGGAGATACATTGAATCTTGCTCCTAGTTCTCAGATCTTGAATTTCTTCGGTATCGTTAATGTTAATTTCAATTTCAATTTCAGTTTCTATTTTAATTTCCGTCTTAATTCATTCTTCGTATTGCTTTATCATTTTCTAGTGTAGAT
This sequence comes from Agrostemma githago, assembly GCA_958450325.1. Taxonomy (NCBI): domain Eukaryota; kingdom Viridiplantae; phylum Streptophyta; class Magnoliopsida; order Caryophyllales; family Caryophyllaceae; genus Agrostemma; species Agrostemma githago. The sequence goes on along the minus strand of OY288241.1, from coordinate 8,930,477 downwards.
TTATTATTGCTTTCCGTAGATTAATTCGATTCACCTTCGTTATGTTTAATTGCAATTCGTATTTCGTTAATTTGATTATGCTTAATATGAGTAGCTAGATTTCATCTAGGGTTTAAGGGGATCGATGCGTATTATTAGAGTGATAGTCAATTGACCTGTTTCTAATCGTATGAATTATTGCATGAATATTGTTTAAACTCTGATTAATTATTTGATGCATAATTCAATTAATTAGTATCGCAAATTAGGACTTTTTGCCGACCGGGTTAAGAACTAATTAGGCCACGATAGTTTGGGTAGACTGACTTAATGCTAGCGACCGCAGGTTAAGTTTAGATCTAAAGGTTGTAGTGTAACGACCGGACCTGCACCTTAGGTAGTTCGATTATTGACCTGTTAGTTGACTCCCTGACCCGAGTAATATTCGTTGTGAACCTGAGACCCTAGACTATTTTTCCTTATTGATTTATTTATCAGTAATTAGTTATTAGTTTACCAAACCAACCAAAACTGTGACCTATAATCTAGAATCTAATTCTTAGGATAAATAATTGAATTCCCATCTCCTTGTGGTTCGACCCCTGACTTCGCTATCTACATTAGTTAGTGACCTTAGGGTATCTTTGATCAGGGATACGACTACCCCTGTCAGGTGTCGTATGGTCGAGGGGTTCCGAGGGAAAGAAGAGAGAGGGTGACGAGTATATTGGGGGTGGCGGAGGTTGAAGTTCAGGAGAGATACCTTGGGCTTCCAACTATTGTTGGCAGATCGAAAAAGGTTATCACGAATATCATTCGGGCTAAGTTACAAAAAAGATTGAGTGTCTGGCGTGGGAAAATTTGTCTAGGGCGGGGCGGGAGATTCTTATAAAGGCCGTGGCCAATTCACTTCCGACCTATGTTATGAGTGTGTTTAAAATTCCGGCGCTATTTTGTGACGAAGTCTGCTCCTTGATATCTAAGTTCTGGTGGGGCCATCTTGACTCGAAGCGACATTTAACCTGGGTTTCTTGGAAAAAGTTGTGCCTGGCAAAGGATTATGGAGGAATTGGTTTTAGGGACCTCAAAAAGTGCAATCTCGCTCTTATCGGGAAACAAGCATGGCGGTTGATCATCTACCCGGATTCTCTATGGGTCCGTCTGATGCGAAGCAAGTATTACCCGGGGAAGCATTTCTTAGACGCTTCGGTGAACTCAATGGCAAGCTACATACACGTGGCGGGGGATTATTGAAGCGAGGGATGCTTTGAGGAAAGGACTTCGTAGAAGAATTGGGGACGGGAAAGACACGTGGGTCTGGCGTGATGCGTGGATAGCAGGGAGCAGAGAGGGGAAAGTGATATCTCTATGCCCAGCCGAGTTGCATGAGATGAGGGTTGTGGACTTAATGGTTGTGGGAAGTGGAGGAAGATGGGACGAGGAGAAAATTAGAGCGATTTTCCTCCCATTCGAGGCTGATCTTATTCTTTCGATGCGGACCAGTGAGACTGATGCTAGCGACCTTTGGTTCTGGGGCCCTGATCGTGATGGACTGTACTCGGTGAAGTCGGCTTATCGTTTACTCGAGGGTGATGAGGCGCGCATCGAGGAAAGCTCAGATCAGACGCACGAGAAGTGGATTTGGAATCAAGTTTGGAAGGTCCCGGTTTGGCCTCGAATTAAGCTCTTCTTCTGGCAGCTGTGCAGCGAAGCGATCGCAACTAAGGTAAACATATCGAATAGAGTCAGCTCGGAGGATGTCTTGTGTCGTGTGTGTCAGTCTAATGTTGAGTCTAGTCTTCATCTCTTTCGGGACTGTGGGCTTTCGTGTCGGGTTTGGGAAGGGGTGGGGTTGGATGTTGGGGACGTTGACGGGCTTACGGGAATTCGGGATTGGATTGAGGCTGTTTGGAGGAGCATTGGGGAGGACGATTATGCCATGTGTATGACGACCTGCTGGGCCATATGGGAAGCAAGGAACAACCTGATTTTCAACAATGTCGTCGGTAATCCCGACAAAATTGTGAGCAGGAGCAGGGATATTTTGACGGAGATAGCATCAACGATTGATGACAAAGAGCAGGGGAGGGAGGATGGAGGCTCGCCTACTGTTAAGCAAGTGGAAAGGTGGATGCCGCCGGAGCAAGGAGGGATGAAGCTTAATGTGGATGCTGGTTTGATTAAGGATCAGGGAGTCGGTTTGGGTGGGGTGTGCAGGAATGCTATGGGGACGGTCCTTTGGGCGTACACGATTCGCCAAAGGGAAAAATGGGAGCCCTCGATCGCGGAAGCAGTTGCCATATTTGAAGGAATGAAGGAGGCTCGGCGACAGGGACATGACGACATCATCATAGAGAGCGACGCGAAGGTTATTATCGAAGCCATTGTTTTGAAGAAGCAGGGGCGGAGTACTCTGTTTTCAATTTTAGATGACATTTATTTGCTTTGTGAGTCTTTTAATTCTGTTAGTTGGCGTTTCACGAAAAGAGTCTGTAACGGGGCTGCGCATGTTCTAGCACACATCGATACGATGGACGAAGGCACTACCAGATGGGGGGCTGATCTTCCGTCCTGTGTTAGTCGAATTGTGACAGCTGACATTAGTAATTAATTTCCCGCTTGAGAGTTTCAAAAAAAAAAAAAAAAATACCCGGCCCATTTCCGACACATAATCGAAAATTATCCGAAAGATCCGTTGCCGATATAACTAAGGTGGCGCATAAGGATTAAAGAATAAGGTGTTGCATAAGGACTATAGAATACTCGTATATAAAGATTAACTAGAATTTTAAGAAATGGAGTTTTAGCGTATCTATATTTAAGAGACACAAACTGAATCTATTACGGAGTAGTATATTCTTTACGACCTCAAACACAACTTGATCCAATCTATTATTGTTTTCTTTTAGACTTTTGAGTTGTAACATGTATGCTCATAAAAAAAGTCATAGTTCGATTAGTCTTTTTTAGCAAATTTTTTAATTGCGTTTAGATTTGAATTACATAAATGATGCTCGGCGTAGAATATTTTTTATTTTTGTATCAAGTTTAGTTTTATCATGTTAAACCCAATCTTTATTATATTTGTTATCCATATTCTATAGTGTCATGTAAGTGTCTTATACGGGAATTTTTTTATCGAGTTAGGATATGCAAAAATAAATAAATTCAGGATGGAGAATAAAAGTTTCGCAAAATGAATTGCTACAATAAATAAACGGTAGTTTAACCAGAGAGGTTAACGAAAAAGCTACAAGACTATAATAAATAAAATAAATGCTTTGAATAAGAGTTCAATTAAAAAATAAAAAAGCTAAATCACTATTCTAAGTTGTAACTTTGTCCCGCATTTTCAAGTTAACAAATAGTTCTTGAGACTTCGTACCTGCAAAAATATGAAGAAAAAAAAAACATCAAGAGATGTAAACATAAATTTGTGGCCCGTAAACATCAATCTAAAATATAAAACCGTTAATATAAGGTGATAATATAAAGGTGAAAGCAGTAACTTACTCATACTAATCTAATTCGTCATCTGAACCAACCGAAACATTGTTGCCGCGGATGCTAAAATCTACCAATAAATGTTAAATACATGAAATATATAGTAAGTTATACGAAGTATTATCTATCAAACATATATAATCATTTTTGAATTAACAATTTAGAATTTTACCATCATAACCCGTCAACCAATGTTTACAAGTCACTATTGCTTCCACATTTGCTAACTTAAGAGAGCTCCTCCATTTGCTTATAATTCTCCCACCCATACTAAAAGTTGATTCAGAAGCAAACGATAGTAATGGGAATGGCTAGTATATCCCGAGCCATAGAAGAAAGAATTGGAAAACGGTCGGAGTTCTCTTTCCAATAGACAAGTACGTCTAGTTTGGTTTCTAATGCAATCTTTTTCTCCTGCAAATAGACATCAATCTCCGTATTCGCTGAATTAACTTGATCGTATGCTGCGAACTCCTGCATTAACAAAAAAAGTTGATCACGTGAGAAAGTTGTTGATCGTATGCTGCGAGATTTTTTAGCTTGCTGATCAACTACCAGTGCATAAAGCAACCTCACATAATACGCAGAACAAAAGACATGCGAATGCCTCGACTAGAGAACAACAAACATCAACTCTGGGGGCAAATAGGTGTATGAAAACAAATGTTTCATCGAAAATCTTCAATAACAGGTAAAAAAAATTATTTGTCCTGTCAACAAACCTGCAACTACACACTTTGATATATGAGGAAATATAGCTTCCGTGGAAATCCTACAGGTTAAATGATGATGCTGGCTGATTGATACAATAAATAAATGATGTTTAAATGGTGTGGATGTTCCGAAGATAAATGAGGTTAACACTTTGATATATGATGATGCTGGCTGATTGATACAATAAATATATGATGTTTAAATGGTGTGGATGTTCCGAAGATATATGAGGAAATATGTCTCAATTCTAAGACTTGACGATATGAGATGTTTACACACTTTGAGGGCATTTTATTGATGCAACTACAAAAAAACTGCAGCGGTGAGTAATGCAACTGTGAGTAATGTTGTATTCTGTCAGAGAGGATCAAGCAGTTCCGTCTTCTACCAGTATCCTATCAGTATTCAATTAATCATCCGTTACTCGTCATCTATCCAAAAATGCGCTTATCACTCTATCAGTAATCATATTACTCGTCTTCTATCCAAAATTATATAGCAAGCACTCAATGAAGGTAAGAGTAGGAGGACAAATAAGTCGGGATCATACGAGTAATACAATAAGGCAATAACTATAATAAGAGTAATGCAATAATTAAAAGGCAAAGGATAATGTTTAGCGTACCACAAAATCATCGATTTATACTTCTTGTGATATCATGTGAATCTGAAGGTCTGAAAACACCGGCCTGAGATTCATAAGTTTCATAGAGTCCCTCAAATTGTATTTTCAACTCATGCACCTTCCTTAAATTAAACCTTCGACCTCACCATGCAACTTCTTTAAAGCAAATCCAACAAACTCCAACTTATATCTTGGACCAAAAATAACCCCAAATGCAAGTACCTTAGCATATTCATGTCAATACTTGTTGAACTTTACAAGCATTTCATTTGAAGCAGCGCTAATATCGAAGTCATCACACCTAGATGCCCTATTTAGACGAGTTTGTATTTGTCATACAAATGGAAAATACAAACTCGCGGTAGGGTAATCACGTCCAGAGAATAAATTGGTAACTTCGTAAAACGGCTTTAGAAGATGACAAACTTTCTTAACTTTATCCCATTCACCAATATCAAGCACAAATCCACTTGTACCATAAATAATTATCAAGAGCATCCTTGTATTTAAGTGCTCGATCAAGCATAAGAAAAGTTGAATTCCATCGGGTAGGCACGTCCATCCATAATTTGAAAGAAACGGACATATTAAGCTTTTCAGCACAATCATAGAATTTTTCTATACGAGCATCCGACCCATCAATATACCTAACACCCTCTCTAACCTTATGAATAGAATCTTTAATGACTTCTAAACCATTTTTCACCACTAACTTCAATATATGAGCACAACAACGGACATGAAAGTGCTCACCAAGGGAAATAAGATCTTTAAATGTCCCTTGCTTCAAGTAATCAACCATTTTATCCATATTACTTGCATTGTCAACTGTTAGAGAGAACACCTTATCCTTAATTTCCCAATCTAAAATGACATCAGTAAGTTGTTGAGATAATTCAAGACCACCATGTGGGGGAGGGGAACGTCGAAAACACAACAACTTACTTTGCAATTTCCAATCTTTATCGATATAATGAGCAGTTATGCACAAAAAACCTCTCTTATTAGGTGCTGACCACAGAACGGATGTCAAGCGTATTCTACAAGGCAACTCTTTGAAAATACGTTTTATCTTTTGTTTCAAGCTATCGTGCATATTCAAAAACACTTCTTTGGCAGTATTTCTTGATATATGTTGAACATTGTCATTAAGATACTCGTGAATTTTTCTATTTCTATCATGTTCAACCCAAGAGAAACTATAACCATGTTTCATAATTGCCTCCGCTAACAATTCTCGAAATAGCTTTGGTCAATTGCTTTCCCAAATTTTCCAGTGGAGTTGAGTTTCTTATATTTGTCACAAGACTCCAACAAGTGTCGACTAAAATTGGAAGTTCCAGCACGAGTTTCGGCATTATAAGTAACCTTTTTACAATAGTTACACGTACCAGTGATCTTGGTAACCCCATTTGATGTCTTCTTTTGTGTAAGTGTAAAATGTTTCCATACCCAAGATGTTCTTCGCTTCTCTAACACGTTCTCCGATGGATCACCGTCCTCGTCATTTTGGTTGGGTTCCTGGTTATCTTGGATTTCTTCCCCAAACTCTACATTTCAAATAAAAATTGGTTAATATGAGATCAGATAACAATTTCCTTGAAAAAAACTGACAAAATAAAATAAAAAAATCAATTGGATTATAAACCTAAAAAATTAAACAATAAGAAATTTGTTAAACAATATACGATCAGCCAACATCACGACAATAATAAAAAAATTAAACAATAGCAGATTCTTCCTGACGATGTTTATAATGAGATTATTCACAAGATATGTAATGTAGCAGATCAGCCAACATCATCGTATATTCATATTCACAAGGTATGTGGTGGCAAGAGATTTTGTACGAGGAATAATTGAAATAATTAGACATAGATGATGATTCTCATGTAGTACGAGTAGTATTAAATTATTAATTCATGTTCACCATAATTATTCGATATTACTTTTTCCTAACGAGCCTTTACTCAATCCTAGCGACATTTTACCAGTTTACCCCCTCATTTCACCCATCAAAAAGTCAAAATATTTTTGTTTTCTCTCTAAATACAAACATCCATAAAATGAACCACCACTAATATCGGTGGTTGCTGGCCGGAATCGATGGCAGAGAAGGGATCGGATCGGTGGGGCTTTGTGGATGATGTCTGGTCGGAGCGGAGTGGTATGGGTGGGCGGGTCGGCGGGGTCGGGTGAGGGTGTTCGTGATGTGTGGTGGTGGGTAAGGGTCGGGTTTGTGGGCGGTGGTGGGCGGGGGGTGTGGGCGGGTGGTGGCGGGTGGGTGATGGTGAGGGTGATAGGTCGTGGGTGGGTGGTGGATAGGGATGGCAACGGGTCCAGGACCCGGTCCAGACCCGGCGGGTCGAACCCATATGGGTCGGGTCTGGGTCTCATTTTTTCAGACCCGGCGGATCCGGGTCGGGTCTGGATCTTATTTTTGAAAAGCGGGTCCGGGTCCGGGTCTGAAATACTGGACCCGGACCCGACCCGTGGACCCGACACTTTAATTAAAAAACAAAAAACAAAAATCTACCAACATACATACGCAAAACTGCTAGCAAACAACTAAATTACTAAAATAACTCACTCTCTCACTTCTTTCCTCACCATTTCAATGTTCATTCAAGGTTTCCTAAGACCGTTATGAATGAGTTTGTAACAGTGTTTAATTTCTTAGTACAATATATGTCGTAGATAATTTTGTACGTGATAAAAAATACCGGCAAAATTTGAAATTTGGAAGAAATGAGGAATGTAGGACAAAATAAAATAAAATAGTGAGACTCGCGGGTAGACCCGGACCCGGCGGGTTTGGATCCGGGTCTTAAAATTTTGGACCCGGTCGGGTCCGGGTCGGGTCCGAGTCTAGGGTAATTTTAACGGGTTCGGGTCCGGATCCTAGTGGACCCGGTCCAGATCCGGTCCATTGCCATCTCTAGTGGTGGATGGTGGTGGTGGGGTGGGCTGGATAGTGGTGGTGGTGGGTCGGGTCAAGGGGTGGGCTGGTTAGTGGTGGTGGGTCGAGTCGTGGGGTGGGCTGGGTGGTGGTCGGCGGTGGTGTCTGGTGGGTGAGAGTGGTCGGCGGTGGGGTTAGGTGGGGGTCACGTGTTGTTGTTGGTTCACAAGAGCTGTTTGTTTTTATTTTTTTAATTAATTAATTTATTTAAATTCCTGTTTTTTCTTTTGTTTGTCTTTTGTTTTTAATTTATTTTTTCTTTTTTTAATTATTCTTTTTGTAAACCCTAAACAATTTGTCAAACAATAATAATACAATTTTAAAAATTAATTTGGTAAATAAATAATCAATTTTACATCCTCAGGAATTGAATCAGAAGTCATAATTGAATTCCGCAACGATAGATTGTCTAAATTGATGGAGAAAAACAAAGGAATTGGGGTTGAATCTCAATGTTAACCTAAAAGTTTACATAAGGGTATAATGGGAAATTTTTAGGAAAATTCGTTAGAATTGAGTAAAGACTCGTTAGAAAAAAGCACGACCCTAATTATTTATGACTAGTCGGAAAGCCCGTGCGATGCACGAGCCGATTTTTAATGACATGTAGTTGTATGATTGTATAAATTGGTGAGACTACGTACGCAACTGGAGAAAGTAAGTCGAAGATAAGAGTATTAGGTATACCTAAAATTAAATTATAGGTGTGCATTGTAGTTAGAAAGACTGATTAAAGTACCTCGCATTATACATGGTGCATTATAATTAAAATGAAAGACTTTAATTAGTCTTTCATTTAACAACGATGAAACATGTTAACAATAAATATTCACTGGGTAAAATGGGAACATATTACAATTAACAACGATGAAACATGTGATATAAAACAAATTTGTCGTCATCAGCGCACAAGATATAATGAATGTTGTCGGTTAAAGTAATGATGCATACCCTTATTTATAATAGTACAATCATGAATGCATTTGAAATGATAGTAAAGTTGAAAATTACGACTTCATATTTATAATTGTAGATACTCACCACATTAGAGTCTTAGGACCATGCGATGTGGTTCATAATCCTACTTTTTTTAAATTTTTGGTTGATATTTAAGGACGAACGATTACTCTTACTCTTTTTTCAACGTGAGATAATTTTTTGGTTGATATCTAAGGACGGACGATTACTCTTATTTATCATAATAAAATGAAGGAAAATAAAATATATCTGCTTGTATTAGGATAATAATAATAATAATTTTATTTTTATCATTAATTATTTTAAAACTTTAATTTTATATTTTTAGAATTTCTTAAGAATTAAAATATTTTGGGTTTATAGTCTTAAAAATTCTTTTTAAATTTATTTTATGACTGTAGACACCCACATTTGGCTGCCAGGTGTCTACAAAAATTCCCGACAAACACCCGATGATGATCGGACGCAAACGTGCTTTAATATACTCGGATATGGGCTCAAAATCATTGGCATTTGGCTTGGGCTTTTTATGGAGTACAAATTTCACAAAACCAACCTCAAAACCAGGCCCAGTGAGTCATTTCGAGTCAAATAAGACTAATTTGGGTCGAATCCGACACCAGGGGCAAAATCGTCTTTAGCGACCGAGTCAAAACCCGGTCAAAGATGTTTTCGAAACACACGGACCAGCCGTGTCACTTCACGAGTCCGGCCTAGACTCAAATGCTACAAAAAAAAAATCAGCTACGACAAGTATTAAACAATTCCGTTAAGGATAGAATTCGATCTCAAGTAGGAATTCTATCCGAACACCCGATCAAACACTCGACCGAGCATCAAATACTCGACCGAGCAGCCCTCATTCCAGCCGAGATACGTTTCTTCCTCACCAAGAAACAGAATTCTCGTTCCTTTCAACTTCTTACATTTCCTATCCAAATCGGTATTTCTTGTCGTCTAAACAAGAATACTTCTCCTAGCCTTTTTCTCCTATAAATAGGACCCTTTAGCATCAACATAAAGACAACACACGATACATCGACACAATTACACATACTATACATTAATATCATACACACACACGACTCATACACGCTTATACAAAAACCCGAGATCACGCCCGAAGAAACCGGCCACCTCACCCGCTACTTCACCCGTCCAAACCAAACCACCATAACTCTCCTACGTTACCTCGACGCTCCTGTGTCCAAACTACGTTCCGACGAGCCCCGTTCCGAGTAAACAAAGCATGTAGGTTGAGGGTGTAAAATCAAACCCGATTTCTCCTTTCTCTCTTCCCTTCTTCTCGTTTCTTTTTTCTTTTTTTCGTCGGTCCGTTTTTTATGGGTCTTCGTCACATCTTCTATTTTTTATAATATCGATACTACAAACTATTTTTATACAAAACAACGTTCTTAAAATACGATATTGATTCTCTAGTCGAATATCGTACAAAAAAGAACTAAATCAATCTCGCTGATGCTAAAAAAATCGTCCTTTGATTTTAAATATAATATAACGATTTTGACGCGGAGAGAATTAACATCTTTTCATTCGATTTTTTTTTCTCTTTTCAAAACGATTTTCTAAAAAACATTTTTTTTCTAAAAAAACTATTCCGAATATTTGATATCGATTTCATAATCGAATATCGAATATAATGAATGTCGTTAAACTAAATCGAGTATAAATCATGCAATATTTGTACGCGATTTAATAAAGCTATAAATTTTCTAAAAAACCGATCTCGAAAACAAACGAGCCCCCTTCTCGCGCGAGTCGCGCTCTTCCCGAGCGATTCGCTTGATCTCCTGAAAACGCGACATAAATCAATTTCGTTCTAATTTTGCGAATATCGTTTCTTTAACGAAACAGCGTTTTTTTCAACATATCTTTTTCTTGACCTCGGTCAACACGTGTTAATCCATCACGTGTCATAAACCTTTTTCAAAATCATGCATATTATTGTATCTAAATCTCTTATTCGATTTATAACCTGTTACTAACTTGTTTGTTCATGTTTGTAGCAATTTCTTTTCATTATTTGTTTTATTAGACTAAAACGAACCTCGCATGCTAATATACAACTTTGACGTTAATTTTTAGGTGCATTAAACCGACTTAGCAACCCATTCAATTCTCGCATGTTTAGGGAAAATAATATTTGCATATCATTTTCATCGTTCAACTAACACGCGTATTAAAACGTCATTCGATATCTTAGTAGAGGCCGCTAATGTGCGGGCGGGGTTGGGTGTTCTTTGTGAACTTTCCAACACGTACCCTCACCCCTTACTCAGAACCTCGGCCGGATGTCCGAAACCATTGGCAACAAGAGTCATTAAATACACGATATCCGATAACGTCGGTATCGGTATCAAATGCTAAGGGACGAACCCAATAAACTCTGACATCGGAAATGGGCCGTATTTTGTACACGGCCCACTACGACATAGAGTGGGTTCGAACGGGCCCGAACTCCCACAAAGCTCGGTGGCGACTCCAACTTCGATTTAAATTTCAATTCGACCCATCTCATATGGAGATTCATTCGCCTCCCCAAACCCGCGCGTGGCCGCGTCGGGGTGGACCTATGTCATGTCTACAATTTGGCGACTCCGCTGGGGATTAACTGATGCGTAACTTACCATCGGCATCCTCAGGGTGAGACTCGAATAGAAATCATTTGACTAGTACAATACGCGTTTTAGTTTTACGGTTCATGCATAACCCCATATTTTCCCGGGCCGGTACTGGTGACCGACGTCCCACTATACCATTGATGTAGTCCAAATTGGATATGTCAAAAAGTGTTCATAGCAGATTCGTATGGGTTTTATGGCATGTTCTAAGCTCAACTCGACTGAGGAAGTCCGCCCCGATTCTCGAATAGGCTATGTACACTGGTATAGACCCTTATAGACTGACCGAGACTTAGTTTAAGAGCATACATGGTGTCGTTATATGCTTCCATGACTACATGCTACTTGATCTACATCTTTTTTCAAAAACCGTCACTTTCAAAAAATTGCATCCTTTTCAAAATATCCAATTTCAAAACCCCGGGCATATACCGAATTTAGGATTTACGATTTACGATGAGTTGAGGGCCTCGTTGAGAAATGTTGGAGACTATGATCACGACGATGAGGGGGGATCAGATCGCCATCCTCACCCGGGTAAGCGCCGTGGAACAGGGAACTCCTAGTGGTTCCGTCGAAACCGATGGGCCGTTAGCTGAATTGGCCAGCGCGGTCCACAAACTGCAGGAACAGGTCCATTTCTCGACCCAAAACTCAATCCACACGGAGAATGCTCGAGCGTATGCACCCCTGACCGATGAGCTGCCTGCCAATCTCAACCTGACGGGCCTGCCAATGTTCGAGGGTACTGAAGACCCGGTCCACCATATCCGGGCTTTCAAGGAATTCATGGCCCTTAAGGGGGTTAAGTCAAACATGTTCAAGCATCTATTCGCTTCTTCCCTCGAGAAGCACCCAAGAGCCTGGTACTACAGGCTCGATTCCAAGAAGTACAAGACTTGGGACGATGTAGCCACGGAGTTCGCCCGAAACTACGCGGACAATACCGAGATCCAGACTACCATGCGTACTCTGGAAGTCATGGCCCAAGAGCCTAAAGAGGGTTTCACCAAATACCTTCAGAGGTGGAGGGCTGAAAGTGTGAAGCTGGTGGACAAACCCAGCGAAAAAGTCCTGGTGAAGGCCTTTGTCAAAAACCTCCTTCCTTCTTACCGGGTCCATCTCCGGTATGCTGTCATACCCAATTTCGCTAATTTAATCGAAATGGGTACAAGAATTGAAGATGACTTAAGGCTAGAGAACCTTACTAAGGCCTCTGCCAAAGGGTATCAAGGGGCCAGCTCGTCCACCAGCAAGCCCGCAACTCCAGCTACAACTGCGGCCCGTAGCATCTTTGACGAGGTCAACTCACTAGACACCTCATCCAAAAGGAATACTCCAACTCGGGTATTCACTGATATAGGTACAACCTATGCTAATGCCTTACAAAGGCTGTCTTCAAAGGCCTAATCCAACCGATAGGCCCAACTCCGGAGGTTCCGGTCGAGAAACGGTCCAAGAGCTACAACATTCAGGCCTACTGCCAATATCACCAAGGCAATGGGCACGACACTGAGAAATGTTGGAAATTGAAGCATCTCATTCAAGATCTAATCGAAAATGGGAAGATACCATTACCCAGTGATAAGCTGAGTAACAAAAATAAGCCACTTGCTACTCACGCCATTTTTACTGGAGGAATAGTTGACTGTTCCTGTCTCATTTTCCCTTTCATTCCCCAAATAAACGGGATATGGAATGACGATGAAGATGACGTTTAAATCCGGAAGGGGATAAGGGGGAAGCTGTCCCCATCACCGTCGAAGAAATCCGGAAGGCTAAAACCAAGGCCCTGGCCGGCACACACGTTATCACGACCGGTCTCTCTACCCCGGAAACCGTCACTGAACCTACCAGAACGGAACCTACTCTTGAGGAGCCAAACGCTGACACGGCCCTAGTCAGACAACTAAAGAGGGTCCGAACTGATCTTACTATATGGCAGCTTTTGGTTAGTTCTCAGGAGCATCCGACAGCACTTACTAGGGCTCTCGATGAAATCAAGGTTGACTCATTGGTTACCCCCACCGAAATGGTAGCCACTATTTTGCCTCACCTCAAAGGCAAGTCCAAAGGATAAGGCCCACTTATCACTTTCTCCGAGGCTGACCTTCCATCGTTTGGGGCCACCCATAACTTGGCCTTATACATCACGGTGATCTGCCGGGAAAAATATCTCCCCATGACCCTAATTGACGATGGGTCCGCAGTAAATGTCCTTCCCTTAAGGACTGCTAAAGCCCACGGCATCACCGAGGCTGATTACCTTCCAACCGCACAAACTATCCAGGCTTTTGACGGAAGCCCGAAATCAGTTGCTGGGGCTGTCAAGCTAACAATCATAACCGACCCGATAGAGAAAGAGTTAGAATTCCAAGTGATTGATGTCACTTCATCTTTCAATCTGCTACTCGGGAGACCATGGATTCACGCGGTCAAAGCCGTATCTTTTACCCTTCACAGGAAGGTCGAAATGCCTCTAGAAGATGGTATCATCACTCTCGAGGCTACCCCCATAGCCGTGTCAAGCTGCAACACGGCAGGCCAGGCTGACCCGCGAGGTTTCAATTTCGTGGGAACGATTGAAGATGAGTACCTCTTCAAGCTCTATTTCACCACTAGCATCGACACGATGCTACAGAACTTGGGCTATCTGCCGGGGGCTACTTCAAGGCCCTATCTTCCAGCTAGGAAGGTTATCGAGGTCCTGAACGACGAGCAATCTCTCCTCGGTCTGGGTTACACTATGACGCCAGGACACATGGACCAAACAGAGGCAGTCACGTTCGTCACTCCAGTGTTCGGAGCTGTTCAAATGGGCCTCTATCAGCCCACCGTCTCATATCTCGAGACCAAATTGGCTCGGGAATGCAATTTCATCCCGGATGACATCTTTGCCCTTATCCAGGACGAATTGAAGGAAGGTGCAAATGATACTGAACCCGTCCTGGGGCTCCTATTTGGGGAAGATAAGGTCGTCCCAACCCCCAAACAGGAGTTAGTGAACCTGATCCTCCGCAGCAACAAGTTCGATCCAACCAAGTTGATCTCCGAAGTTGGTGCTAACACCGGGAAAAGAGCTTGGAGAAAGGCAATCAAGTGGACTGACGGCCAGGGTCGAGTCTACAAGCTGACTACTGGTGAAGGAGATATGCAAGACACTAAGTCTGAGTCCGAGTCTGAGTCAGAGTCAGAGTCGGAGTCTGGGTCCAAGTCTAGAGGGTCCAGTACTAGGATCGAGTCTGTAACCCCCCTTCCTTTAGTCACACCTAGGGATGGCAGTGGGTCCAAGACCCGACCCAGACCCGGTGGATCGGACCCGAACGGGTCGGGTCTGGGTCCAAATTTTCCAGACCCATTGGGCATGGGTCGGGTCTGGGTCCTCCCCAAACAATTCGGGTACGGGTACGAGTCTGAGTTTTGGGACCCGGACCCGACCCGTAGACCCGTGGACCCGTTTAAAAAAAATTAATTTTTTTTGGAAATTAAACCTACAGAGTACAGACCAAGCAGTGAGTTAGAATTCTCAGAAACAGATCTTAGAAAATAGAAACCCTACAAACTTTTACCCCTTTCATCCCCTTCATCTCATTTCAGCCACCTTCATCTCCACTCTTTTCATCCACCTTCTATCTCCTTCAGTCCTTCATCTCCTTCTTCAGATCCAGACACCGGGTTTAGTTCTCAACTTCTTTTAATTTCATTTCAGATTTATATTTTTTTGTAATTGAAAAATCGGGGGTATGGTTTGGGTATCCTTGATTGAATATTTAACTAAGCTTTAGCCTATCTTCTTGACGGCTGAAATGAACTGAATCTGCAAACTAAAATTAATGGAGCAGAAGTTAACTAAAGTATAATGATTTGTGAGTTGTGTGTTTCATTGCTTAGTGATCTCCCACTACTGAGAGGGGTAAGATGAGATACTCCGTATTCACTTTGCGAAATACTATGGAGTTTATCCATGTAGTACGTTGATTTGAGTTTAAGAGCAAAGCATGGTGTTCATGTTATCCAACTCTACTATTTTCTTACTCTTAAGATCATCTTGGATTCTAGGCTGATTTTACTTGACACTTAGCATTCCTTTCATTCTACTTATTGCTCACCTCCTGTAATCTGATCCTAAATTCCTGATGTAATGAATGTGTTGTGCAGATATTTGTAATAGCGTATGATTTTGTAGCCTGCTTATAAACTTACGACCTTCCTCACTTGAACATGTGAATTTGTTTGTCCGACTCTTTTGTTTTCCTTTGTGGATTTTTATCGCCAATTGGACTTTGCCAACTGCCAATTGGACATAATTAGCTTTACTTAGATACCTTGATATTCTTATTTGCAAAAGCTTCAAAAGCGGTGGTCTGCAATTTGATTGAGTTTGTAGACTTTCAGACTTCTTTCTTCTTGTTCGCCACTTATCAATTCTTTTTTGTTGATCATAGTTTAACGTAATTCTATTGATTGTGTGATGATTTTTTAATCAATGTATTGGAGAATTGCAATTATAAATATTATTAAGTCTTTTTTTTAGAATGGATGACGAACAATCTAATTGTGCTCAATCAAAGGATAAACAAGTCTTATATGATATTGGTGAAGAAGATATGGATGAAGAGGGTTTTATTGATCGTCCAATTGATTCAAGCAACCTTGCTACTAGCACAGAAGAAACGGTTACAACTGTCAAAAATAAGAAACTCACCTCCATAGCTTGGCTTTACTTTGACGCAGTTGAAGTAGATGGTGTCAAGAAGGCTAAGTGCAAAAGGTGTAATAAACTCCTCTCTGGGAGTAGTAATAGTGGTACTACTCACCTAGTGAAGCATGGAAAGAACACTTGTCCAATGAGACATTTAGGTAATCCTATAGGTCAATCAAAACTTAGAGTGAAAACTGAGCCGGATGGGTCTAGTTCTTTGGACCTTAAGGAAAAATACAAAGAGTTTAACCAAGAAATCTCTAGGAGCAAATTGGTTACTATGGTTGTGATACATGAATATCCGTTGTCCATTTGGTTTAGAGATTTTATTAAGAGCGTCAACCCTTCATTCAAGATGATTTCTAGAAATACTTTGTGATGGGGGTCGGAAGCCGGCACCGGGTCGCCCGTCCAGCAGGCCCGGTAAAGGCCCAACCCCGAGAACCGAGAAGCCCGTCCAACAGGCCGTCGAGTTAAGACGCCTGGTTTTCTCCAGTGGAGCGTAGCTTCATTGAAGACTGTCTGCCCAGCAGGGTAAGGCGACCAGCTGGGAAGAGCCTGCAGGCACCCCCGACTCGCCTGCCCCCAGGCGACCCCTCCCCCGAACAGGGTAGGGGTTACCAGGGGCCCCTCCGCCGTTCTGCCAAAGGTAAAAGAGAACGAGTGGATGAAACAGGTCCACGTGTCACCCTGCCATCCACTCATTCTCCCGCTCTTTTCCCTCTCCACTTCTCTCTCTTGTGGGAAGGTATAAATACCCACCCATCTCCCACTTAGAGGGGGTTGGATTTTTTCTCTCTCTAGACTCTCACTCCTAAAAACGCCGCCTAGTTCCTCACGAGCTAGGTTCATCAAGGCATTTCACGGACTAACTTAGGCATCAGAGAGGGTTCCCTCGGACAACCTCCGAGGCCCTGTGCGTTCATTGTGCAGGGAGCAGGCCGACTCCGCCGGGAAGGTCCGATCATAGGAGAGGGATAAAGGAGAGACCAAAGGAAATCAAGTGATCTATTACTTGTCAACGTTTCAATTTACGACCCGGATCCGGAACCGGGTTAATTGTTTCCGTGACCGGAACAATTTGGCGCCGTCTGTGGGGAGCTTTAGGTTGTACCCACGAAATTACCCACAAAAATCAACCATTCTCAAACGCAAAATTAACAAATTAACCTGTTACAATCAAACATGCCTGAAATTTTCGACACTAGTTCAATGGCAAACCCACCCAACGCTCCCCGTTATGGCATGCCTCCAGAAGCAACGCCCGCCGCCACCATCCCAGGAGTAGGGCGGGCTAGTCTTCAGGGAGCACCGGGTCAGGGAGTAGTTGCCATGGCGGGACAAGGGGCACATGAGAGGCAAGTTCTAAACCTCACCCCTGCCCAGATGGTACAAACTGCGGCGTTCTTCTCAGCAATGTTGAAACAGGAGTTCACTCCAGACGATCTGGTAGGCAGGGTCGCCACGACTCCCAGGTCGCTCCACTTTGAGAGTGGAGAAGGAACCGGGGGTACAAGGCGGACCGCCGCCAGAAATATTCAGAGGAAGGCTAGGAGGACGGCTCAGGCGTATGCGCAGGTGCAAAGGCGAATCACAGAGACCCGTCCACAGCCGCCCGCACAACAAGGGGTTGCAAGTCCTGAGGAGGCATTCTCCATTCATACCATAGAGTCCACAGCTGCTCATGAAAGAAGGGGTTTGTCCCAAGACCTGAGGAATCGAATGAGGCATAAGGAGCCGATGTCCAAACGCCTGGGGGAGAAACAGGGAGATGTGTTCTCCAGACTGACACCGGCCGGGGAAGTGCCGCCCGCTCCAGACCTGTCTCAGAGTCTGAAGTCCAGACTTAATAACGGCCAGCCTCTGAGATCCAGGCACCGCCAGGATGATAACCTTGAGCCCGCACAAAAGAAACGCTCACGGTATCATTCCCCTCCAAAAGACGATGAGGCAATAAGCAGGCGCCCACCTAGGTACCGCTCCCCTGAAAGTAGGAGACCGACCCCTGACAGAAGGGACGACCACGGTCACTATTCAGGCACGAGCAGGTCGAGAATGGTGGGCAGGCCAACCAAGACCCCACTACATCCTGAGATCCAGGCATATCCAATCCCAAAAATTAAAATGCCTTCTGTTAAGTTCGATGACACGACTGACCCCGAGGATCATTTGGTGGCTTACGAGAGCCATATGGGCATGTACGACGCCGATGACGCGGTCTGGTGCAAAATCTTCCCAACCACCCTGATAGGTCTGGCACAGGGCTGGTTCAGGGATCTGCCGCAAGAGTCGATATGTTTCTTCATAGAGCTGGCAGAGGCTTTCCTCGACCAGTATGCAGGAAACAAAAGACGCCGTCTTACTCGTTTCGATTTAATGACTCTCAGGCAAAAGAAGGGTGAGTTTGTCAGGGAGTACCTGAAGAGATTTGATCTATCCTTCCAGCAGGTCAAAGGGATAGACGATGCAACTGGAACGTACGCACTGACCAACTCACTACTCCCTGGAGAGATGAAGAACCAATTAATCAGAGCTCAGCCAGAAACTCTGGCCAAAGCCATAAAAATCGCTGAAGGGTTTATATTGCAGGAAGAGTTCCACAGCCTGCCGGATACCCCCGCAGGCCCCACCAGGCAGCAGGGGGGACCGCAGGGTGGACGTGGCAGGAATGAGCCCGGAAGGCAGAGAGCAGAGGAAGGGGAAACCCCCAAGAAGGAGCGCACTGTCTACCAGCCCAGGTTTGACAGTTACACAGCCCTCAACAAGTCCCGGGCAGAGATCTTCGAACTAGAAAAGGAGACCGCCAAATGGAATCGCCCGAGCAAACCGCGCAGCCCAAAAGGGGACCCCAAGAAATTCTGCACCTTCCACGATTGCGTAGGCCACACCACCGAGGAGTGTCGCCACCTGAAGGACGAAATCGAAAAACTAATCAGGAATGGCTGGCTGGCCAATTACGCAGCCAAGAATAAATCTCAGAAAGAGGTACTTGAAAAACCCGAAGGCTCAGTGCAGAACCGCCTGGTAATCCATGTGATATCAGGGGATGCAGAGGGCCAGACCAGCCGAAGAGGTCAAAAAAGACAAATTCGTGAACTAAGGAACCAGATCTACTATGCTGAAAGAGCAGGAAGCCCGAAGGGAGTGACGCTGAGCATCACCCCTGAGGATGCAGGGCGGATGGTGTACCCACACAGCGATCCCCTGGTGCTATCCTTGGAGATCAGCAACCACATTGTGCGGAGATGCATGGTAGACACCGGTGCGTACACGAACCTGCTATACAAAGACGCCTTCGAGAAAATGGGCCTGAAAAAAAGGCACCTACGACCAGCCCCTGGATCCTTGTACGGGTTCAGCGGAGCAGGCGTACTACCCATGGGGGTCATAGACCTACCTGTAACATTTGGGGAGGGGGTTACTGCCAGAAACGTCAGGGCAACATTCGTTGTAGTGGATGCAAGGTCTGCTTACAACGCTCTAATTGGCAGGGCCACCTTAGACGAAATTGAGGCGGCCATATCAATCAGGGCCCTCACCATCGCCTACATTACTGATTTTGGCCAAGAGGGAAAAGTGCACGGAGACCAGGAGTCGGCCAGGCAGTGCTACTCTGTGGCCCTGCAAACCCACGAAAGTGAAAGAAAAGGAAAAAGGAAAGCTGACAGTCCCCCCAGCAGGGAAGGCGAGATCCCAGCCGGTAATCAGACGTTAGACCACCTGGAACCTGGGGGAGAGAGCATGCTGGTGAACCTGGAGCCAGGGAGGCAAGTCCTTATAGGGGCTGACCTGGAGGAGTCCTGCCAGGCTGAACTGGTCAAGCTATTGAAGGAAAACAAGGATGTGTTCGCCTACTCGGCGGACGAAATGCCAGGAGTCGACCCAGCGTGTATCGTTCACAGGCTGAACGTAAGCGCGGACGCCCGCCCTGTGAAGCAGAAAAAGCGCAATATGTCCGCAGAAAAAGACGCGGCGATCAAGGAGGAGATTAACAAACTTCTAAAGGCAGATTTTATTGAGGTTTGTGACTATCCAGAGTGGCTGGCGAATGTAGTCATGGTCAAAAAATCATCAGGCGCATGGAGAATGTGCGTGGACTTTACGAACCTCAACAAAGCCTGCCCGAAAGACTGCTACCCACTCCCCAGGATCGACCAACTGGTAGACGCCACCAGTGGATATACTATGCTGAGCTTCCTGGATGCCTTCTCAGGGTATCATCAAATGTACTTATGGCAGCCAGATAGGGTGAAGTGCGCATTCATCACCAGTTCAGGCACCTACATGTACAAGATGATGCCATTCGGGCTTAAAAACGCAGGGGCCACATACAACATTTGGTCGATAAGGTGTTCGAAGGCAAAAAAGGCAGAAACATAGAAGCCTACGTCGATGACGCCATCGTAAAGATCAAAGGAGACAATGAGCATCTGGCAGATCTGCAGGAGACCTTCTGCTCCCTGCGCGCCTACAACATGAAGCTCAATCCAAAGAAGTGTACGTTTGGGGTTCGTTCTGGAAAATTCCTGGGTTTCCTGGTCAGCTCTCGAGGGATAGACGCTAACCCCGAGAAGGTTCAGGCGGTTCTGGACCTCCCTGAACCCAGGACCATCAGGGACATCCAACGCCTGGCAGGCCGCATGGCCGCCCTGGCACGATTCATCGCCAGGTCACCAGATAAGTCAACCCCATTCTTCAAAATATTGAAAGGTAACAAGCAATTCAAGTGGGAAGACGAGCAAAAGGAAGCCTTCGAGCAATTGAAGGAACATCTAAAGAAGCTCCCCACCCTGGCGAGGCCGGTGGCAGGGGAAAAACTCTTCCTCTACATCGCCGTAACCAATGTGACAGTCAGCGCGGTCATCTTGAGGGAAGAAGCAGGCGCCCAGCAACCCATATATTTTGCAAGTCATGCCCTGGGGGCAGCAGAGAAAAATTACCCCATGGTCGAAAAAGCAGCTTACGCGGTTGTTATAGCAGCCAGAAAATTAAGGCCGTACTTCGACGCACACCCCGTCGTAGTACTAACAGACCAGCCCCTAGAGAAAGTACTGGAGAAGTTTGAGAAGTCAGGGAGGCTGCTGAAGTGGGCTATTGAGCTGAGCGGACTGGGGATAACATATCAATCCAGAACAGCCATCAAAGCCCAAGCCTTGGCCGACTTTCTAGCAGAATGCTCCCACTCTGAGGAGGATGGCCCAACCGCCGGCGATTGGACGGTATACACCGATGGGTCCTCCACGGCTAATGGAGCAGGGGCCGGAGTCGTATTGACCAGCCCAGAAGGGACTGACTTTGAGCATGCACTCAGGTTTGTCTTCCCTGCGTCAAACAATGAAGCTGAGTACGAAGCAGTACTCGCAGGCGTCAAACTAGCCAAGGCCGCAGGTGTAGAGCGGGTTGTCCTGGCAACATACTCCCAGCTCATCGCCAACCGAATCAACGGAGAGTATGAAGCCAGGGACCAGGCAATGGCCGCGTACCTGGAATTGGTGAAAGGAGAATTGTCAGGCCTAAAATCATATGAAATCAAACAGATCCCTCGTTCCCAGAACAATCGAGCAGATGCCCTGTCAAAGCTGGCTAGTTCCAGTCTGCAGGATATAAGGAGGTCGGTATGGGTAGACGTCATCCAAGAAAAATCTACCTTCCCCTGCCAAACCATCGGTGCTGTGGAGGAGGCAGGGCCTGGGGATTGGAGGACCCCATCATCCTATTCAAGAAACACGGAGTTTTGCCAAATGACCCCGTACAAAAGAGAAAAATTCAGGCCAAAGTCGCCTGGTTCATAATCATTGACGAGGAGCTCTACAAGAAATCTTTCACTTACCCCCTGCTCAGATGCCTGGGGGCAGACCAGGCTGCCGAAGTCCTCGAAGACATCCACTTAGGAATCTGCGGACATCACATCGGAGGAAGGTCGTTGGCCCACAAGGCCCTCTGGGCAGGGTACTACTGGCCTACCATGCTAGCAGACGCTAGAAGTCTGACCCAAAAATGCAGGAAATGTCAGCTTTTTGCCCCATCCATACATGCCCCGGCACAAGAACTCAGGCCAATCCTATCCCCCATCCCCTTCGCTCAATGGGGAATGGACATACTAGGACCTTTCGCGGTAGCCACCGGGGGCAGGAAGTTCTTGATTGTGGCTATCGACTACTTCACCAAGTGGGTGGAAGGTGAGGCAGTGCCCAACATTACAGAACCTGCAGTCAGGAAAGTTATATGGCGAAATATCATCACTAGATTTGGCTTACCAAAAATGCTAGTGTTCGATCACGGAAGACAATTCGATAATGACCCCCTGAGAATTTGGTTGGAAGGCCATAACATCGCAGTGGCCTACTCTGCCGTCTGCCATCCTCAAACCAACGGACAGGCAGAAGCAGCCAACAAACAAATCTTAAATGGCCTTAAGAAGATGGTGGATAACCTCAAGGGCAGATGGGCCGACGAGCTCCCCAGCATACTCTGGTCAATCCGGACCACTCAAAAGGAATCTACGGGCCAAACCCCGTTCGGCTTAGTGTATGGTGCAGAAGCCCTGCTACCAATTGAGGCCAGGATCCCTTCCCTACGCTCTCTACAATACGACCAGACGGAGAATGAAGTAGCAATGGCTGAGGCTCTAGATCTGGTCAGTGAGGTAAGGGAGGAGGCCAGTGCCAATATCGTCGCCTACCAGCAACGAATGAGGAAGGCGTACAATAAAAGAGTGCATCAGAGAAATTTTCAGATGGGCGATCTAGTTCTCAGAAAAACACAGGCTGTAGGAAAATCGAGGGAGCACGGCAAACTAAGTGCTAACTGGGAAGGTCCGTACCAAGTAACTCAAATCTTAGGCCCAGGCACGTATAAAATCGCCAATCTCGAAGGCCAAGAATTGAGTGCTCACTGGAATGCAGACACCCTGAAGAAGTATTATGTCTAAGCAAGTCTAAGGATAGTTTTTATTTTTTCCTGGAAAATTGGCGGAGAACGGTCAAAGAATGTCGACGGCTCCGACCACCCCTGTTAAAATCTTATAAAGAAATGAAAGAGCTTCAAGTTCATACTCGTTGCCTGTTCAAACTTGCGTTTTCACACACAAACGAGCAGGGGGCAATAGGGGGAGGCCCCCCTGTTGCCAAAACTAAGGAAAATGGACCCCCCAACGAAAGTTCAAAAGCCTCCCTGCTTACCTCTGGGCAGGCAGGGGGCAGGCCCCCTGGACTTTGAACAAAAGCCAGGGACAGGCCGAATCAACAAGGACTGGGGGCAGGCTCCCCAACCTTGTATAAAAAACGCAAAGAGCCTCCCTGCTTACCTCTGGGCAGGCAGGGGGCCGGCCCCCTGGACTTTGAACAAAAGCCAGGGACAGGCCAGATCGACAAGGACTGGGGGCAGGCTCCCCAACCTTGTATAAGAAACACAAAGAGCCTCCCTGCTTACCTCTAGGCAGGCAGGGGGCAGGCCGTACCTCAAACTTGTACAGAAATCCAAACAGAAACAGACAAAAACAAACAGAAGAATCCTTATAAAAAGGAATAAAGTGGCGAGGATACACAGGATAAAAGTTTGTTAAAAAGATAATTACAATAAACACGGCAGCCGGCCACAAAAGGGCTCGGCGCGCAAAAAAGATAAGAAGTTAAAGCGTCGGCATAAGCGCAGCAGGGGACGAACAAGAGCCCTCTGAGGACGACTGCCCTCCATATTAGGCAGGGGGAGCTTCTGGGCCAGAGGTAGCAGCCCCTTCCGCCAGCCTGCGCATCTGGGCCTCATCCTTGGCGGCATAGAGAGCCCAAAAAGCTTCTTCATCAAAACCAGGGAACATCTCCCTGACAGCCTCCATAACCACCCCCAAGCAAGAGTTGGCACCATTCACGAAGCCTGCCGACACTGCAGTTTCCACCTCCTGGATTATCTCATCCCTCTCCTTCTGCCACTCCTCAGTCTTCGCCGCCAGGTCGCCAAGAGCCGCCTGAAGATCTGAGTTCGCCTTAGAAAGGCGCTCCCCTAGGTCAGCAGCCTCCTTTTTGGCATGGTCCAACTCAGCTAAGGCTTTTTTGGCTTGCTCCAGCTCTGCAAAAACCTGCTTAGCTCTCTTCGACTCCTCCTCCAGGCGAGACACCTCCCTGACTGCTCTCTCGTTTTAAGACTTCCAGTGAGTCACCTGACCCCTGGCTTCCTCAAGCTCATCCTCCTTTTTTGCCAGCTGATCTATTAAGCCAGCAATAAGAGCAACGTCCCTTTCGACTGTAGTCAGGCGGTCAGAATTCGCCAGCTCCTCATCACTTAAACGATTAAGGGTCGCCAGCTCCACAGAGGCCTGAATAACTCTGGCAGTGCGCTGAATGTATTGAGTCACTTGATGAGTAGCAGAGTGGACGGTCTTGAGAAGGTGATCCGCCAAAATCGCCCCGGAGTCAGAAAGTAAGGCAGAAACGTCTTGGCTATCACCAGCAGTGTAATGAAATTCTGTATTCTCCTTAGAAAAGAGGGTACCAGGTACCCCCTGAGCAAAGCGTTTTGGCCCAGGTGTGTCAGCCTCCAAATCTACCACCTGGTCAGCATGTGGAGCTTCCCTGCTCCTTTTCCTGATCAGGCCCCTAGGAGTACTTTCTCCAGTCTCTTCAGAGCCAGCGGCCAGCGGCCCCGTCAGAATCTGAACCCCTACAGGAGAGCCTCCCCGCTTGCCAACAGGGGAAGGAGTAACCTCTGAAGCGATTGTCTTTTTCGCAACTGGAGAAGGAGTGGCTTCAGAGACCAACGTTTTCGCAGGCGTTGATCTAGGGGGGGCAGGGAGCCTAGGCCTGCTGAACGACAAGCCTTTCAGGTGCTTCATCAGGTTCTTCTCCCCCTTCTTGAAGTCAGGAGGAAGAGAAGGACGACTTTGGACGACGGTAAGAGTCTCGGTCAAACCCAAGCGCCTCACCTCCCCTTTTTTCCAAAGAAAGGTAGCAAGATCTGCAAAACAAACCGGCGAACGGTTAGAAAGACCATGTAAAAGGAAAAAGGCGGGTAAAGAAAAACCATCAGCACTCCTGAACTACCTTCGTCTAGGCCCGGATTCAGGCCCACCCGGGTTAGGTACCTATCAGTAGCAATAAGCTCCGCATGGGGGAGCCATAATGAGGGGCCATACACCCCATATTTATCAGTGTGGGCAGCAAAATAGTCCACCAGCTCCTTGTCTTTCCTGCTCAACTTCACCTCTAAAGCCTTCCCTCCCACACCAGGGTGATACTCCTCGCGGGTCTCCAGCCTGGTGTGAACGTGGTTCCTGAAATGACGAGGAATCCTCCACCCATGGGCGCTGTGCACATAGAGAAAGTTGTTCTTCCAATCCCTCAGGCCATCCATCGCAGGCCATACCAGGGTATGTCCTTTCTGTCTCAAAAGAGACCAATATCCAGGAGAACCTTCACTCCCAGAAGAAACCATTTGCAGGCCGACCATAAACCTTAGAGCATCAATAGAAGGCTCGGCACGGTGGAACAAGCAGGTCCAAACGTATGAAATTAATGACCTGACGGCCATGGCTGTCAGTTGAGCAATGGCCACGTTCATCCGCCTGAAAATCTCTTCCAAGAAAGGATGAAGGGGAAAGCGAAGGCCGAACTCCAAACACTTGTGATAAACCGCTATGCACCCATCGGGAGGGCTACATACGGTGTCTTTTTCGCCAGGGACAACAATTGTGTACCCATCCCCAAAGTTGTAGAACTGCTCAATCACACCGGCAGCATTCTTCGCGAGAATCAAATCCCGGTTCTTTGGGTCGGGATAAGTTCCCAGGGGAACGTGGTACTTGGCTTTGTCTAAATAGTAGACCCTACCCCTTTCCCGGGGAACAAGAGGACCGGAGGTCCTGGAGGGGTCGATTTCCAGCGCCTCGTCGTCCGAGTCAACAACGTCGTAGGATGCAGGTTCAGGAGAGTTACCACCCCCACTACCCGCCGAATTCTCCTCCTCGACTACCCCAAGGCCAACCTCCCTAGAGGAGGAGGCAAGATTCTCCCTACCCATTTCCCTTTCCTCCCCCCTCAATGGGTCGGTAAATGGTAGGATACGCTCACGAGTCCTAGACATAGCAGCTCTAAGAGGAATGAAAAACAAGAAATCGAAAAGAAAAAGAGCAAGAATAGGAAGTTAAAAGTATAACCTAGGGTTGGCCGCCGGTGGAATGAAAGCTGGAAAGAGAAACCTCCCGGATAAACAGAGATACGAAGGAAGTTTAGAAGAAGAAAGAGAGTTTGAAAAAAGGAAAAGAATGAGTGACAGATTGCTTTTATAAAAGGGAAGGCAGCTAAAGAGTCGCCAACTCTCGCAAATCCGCCCAAAGAGTACTACCCACGTGTCGTACCCTCGAAAGTCAGCCCCTTGTAGCTTCCCAAGGGTAGCCTCGAGAAGACCAAAGGATGTCAGAGGAACGATCACCCTGTGACGTCCCCCCCTCCATTCAGATAATAAATAATAAACAAATAATAAAAATGCCACACATAAACAAACAGCCTGATTTTTTTATTTAAGTTAAGAAAAAACCTGGAAAACAGGCAAGTTACGTTCATTACAAATGAAAAGTACATAAAGAGCCCGTGTCTGGCTCACCACGCCTGCGCCCTATGGGCAGGCCTAATCGTCATCAAAACCTGGGGAGTAGTCCCCAGGACTGTGGCACCCCCCTGCATCGGATCCCCAGTCCCAGTCGTCAGAATCTTTGAAGGGGTCTGCAGAGTCCTCATCACCGTCCCGATCGGAGGAATAACCCCGGCCGCCACTATCGCCGGAGTCCCGGATACTAACGTCCCAGTCCCTACCATAAGGGACTGTTTCAGTGTCATCATAAGAGCCGCAGCCAACTTTCTTCCTCAAAGGGGAAGAAGGGCCCGACTCAGGAGAAGAGGCCAACTCCGAGTGATTAGGGTCAAACTGCTCAGGGTGTAGCCATGGAAAACATTCTTGGCACCCCCTGTCGAAACAACCCCCTCTCTGGGGGCAACGCCTGTACTTCGGGGCGGCTGGGGAAGCTCTCTGAGGGCGCTTGCCCGCCCTGAAAAGAGTCCTCCTCCTGAGCTTTCGGCGAAGTCGAGCGCAGGGCCGCCGACTACGGCGCAGGGTGAGGAATGACGCCCTAGAATACCTTAGCCTCCAGCGACCCCTAAAGCGACGGGTCACCACGCGAGTCCCTTGGCAGAGGAATACCTTGGTAATCCACGACATTTTCTTAGAAAGCGGAAAAGAAAGTTGGGGATGAGTCGTGAAAATGGCAAGAAGAGTGCAATTTATACAAGAAAGGAAGCCAAGACATTAAATGGCGCCTCAACCACCCTAACAGGGGGCACGACCAATCAGCACACCAGCACGCTGTCCAAAAATCCATTTGGTGCAAATAGCAATCATGACCCCAAAAAGACAATTAAACTCTTGGTATGCCCAATACAGGAGAGTCTCTCCCCTCGGGAATACGCGATCGCATTAAATGCAGCAGTAAAGCCTTAAGTCAACTCCCCCGTCAGAAGTCCACCTGCCAAAAAGAAGCTTTGCTTCCCCCTGGCTGGTGAGGGCCAATTGATGGGGGTCGGAAGCCGGCACCGGGTCGCCCGTTCAGCAGGCCCGGTAAAGGCCCAACCCCGAGAACCGAGAAGCCCGTCCAACAGGCCGTCGAGTTAAGACGCCCGGTTTTCTCCAGTGGAGCGTAGCTTCATTGAAGACCGCCTGCCCAGCAGGGTAAGGCGACCAGCTAAGAAGAGCCTGCAGGCACTCCCGACTCGCCTGCCCCCAGGCGACCCCTCCCCCGAACAGGGTAGGGGTTACCAGGGGCCCCTCCGCCGTTCTGCCAAAGGTAAAAGAGAACGAGTGGATGAAACAGGTCCACGTGTCACCCTGCCATCCACTCATTCTCCCGCTCTTTTCCCTCTCCACTTCTCTCTCTTGTGGGAAGGTATAAATACCCACCCATCTCCCACTAAGAGGGGGTTGGATTTTTTCTCTCTCTAGACTCTCACTCCTAAAAACGCCGCCTAGTTCCTCACGAGCTAGGTTCATCAAGGCATTTCACGGACTAACTTAGGCATCGGAGAGGGTTCCCTCGGACAACCTCCGAGGCCCTGTGCGTTCATTGTGCAGGGAGCAGGCCGACTCCGCCGGGAAGGTCCGATCATAGGAGAGGGATAAAGGAGAGACCAAAGGAAATCAAGTGATCTATTACTTGTCAACGTTTCAATTTACGACCCGGATCCGGAACCGGGTTAATTGTTTCCGTGACCGGAACACTTTGAGAAGTGATATTATGAAGTTATATAATGAAGACAAGCTTTCTCTTAAGAAATTATTTGAGTGCACTGATAGTAGAGTTGCAGTAACAACGGATATGTGGACTGCGTCTAATCAAAAGAAGGGATACATGGTTGTCACCTCCCATTCCATTGATCGAAACTGGATATTAAGGAATAGAACTTTAAGGTAATGGTTTCTACTTTATAAATAATGCTTTTTATTGTTTAGTTATTAAAAATGTTCTTTAATATCATTTTTTATGTGTTTGAAGGTTCTGTTTTGTACCATGTCCTCACACAAAAGGTGTTCTTGTCAAGGTTTTAATGGATTGTTTGGCACAATATTGTTTAGAAAGCAAGATATCTTCAGTTGTGGTTGATAATTGTACCACTAACGATGCAATGATGAAAATTCTACTTAAAATTTTCGAGACAAAGTGTCTAATGTTGCAAGGTAGTTGAGGTGTAGTGCACACATCTTAAATTTAATTGTCAAAGATGGATTGGATGTGATTGAATCGGGGATTGTGAAGGTGAGGAATTGTGTTTCATTTTGGATGTCTACTCCTAAGAGAATTGAAAAGTTTGAGGAGGCTTGTCGGTTTTTTGGTAAAGCTAACGCTACAAGATTAGTACTTGATTGTAAAACTAGATGGAACTCGACTTTTTATATGCTTCAATCTGCTTTGCCATATAAAGATGTGTTTTTTAGGCTAAAACGCTTAAATACAAGGTTGAAGTTTGATGTTCCTTCTAATGAAGATTGGGATTTGGCTAGTCTTGTTTGTGAGAAGTTGGATATATTTGATAATGCTACTAAGGTGTTTTCGGGAAGACATTATCCTACTTCAAACTTGTTCTTTCGTAAAGCATGTGAAATTAAGCTTGCTTTAATGCGTTGGTTAAGAGATGATGTCGACATTATCAAAAGCATGGCCGAAAGTATGATTGAAAAATTTGACAAATATTGGGAGCATATTAACGGTCTCCTAGCTATTGCCGCCATTTTAGACCCTAGGAACAAAATGGATTGTGTTGAATATTACTTTAAGAGACTTTATGGTAATGAAGGTGAAAAAGAAATAGCAAGGGTGAGATGTTTGTTGGATGACCTTGTAGTGGAGTATCAAAAAAGTAGTGAAGGAAGTAATAAAGATACTTTAAACGGAAATGGAAATGGTAAAAGAAAACAAATGAGTTCACATCTTGATGAACATCAAGATGAATATGCAAAAGAAAAAAGGACGAAGATAAGGAAGGTGGTTGTTAAGGGTGAAGTGGATCATTACTTAGAAGATGAGCCGGAAGACGAAGATGATAGTTTCGATGTCCTTTGTTGGTGGAAAGTTGATCGTAGATATCCTACGTTGCGAACTATTGCTAAAGATATTCTTGCTATCCCAATCTCTAGCGTGGCTTCGGAAAGTGCTTTTAGCATGGGAGGCCGAGTTGTGAGTGCCCACCGTTCTAGATTCATGCCAACACCGTTGAAGCACTAATGTGTTTACAAAATTGGAAAATGCAAGATTTGCAAGGTAAGATTAGTAGGTTTTATTTTCAAAATCAAATAGTTAAAAGTCATTTCTTTCATGAGTATTATAACACTCTCAATTATCATTTGTTTTTAAGGTGAAATGGAAGGAACTAGTGCTTGTTCTACTATTAACGAGGACTCGGATGTTGAGGGAGATGCAATTGATATAATTTATATGGTATTTACTTATGTTTACATTATATTGAAACTTTTTATGTGTTGTTCTTTTTCTAATTTGTTATTATTTTGTACTCATTATTTTTTTCTCTTTGTATTAGGACGTCGATGACATTCCAATTGATGATATGGAGGACGAAGAACTATGCGATATATCATGTATCACTTAATATGTTTTTTTAATAAATTACTTTGTGACGAATGTTTTTAAAACGACCTGTGTTGTATTTTGGGAGACGTTGCGGTTGTATTGTGAGACTTGTAGACACTTTTTTTTTGTTTTTTGTTTTTTTTAATCATTTTTATGCGTAGTTTGTAAACACTTTTAAAATCTTATGCGTAAGGATTGACTTAAGACATTACGTAGTTTTTTTGGAAATTAAGTTCGTGTTTTCTACGAAATTTCCATCGAAACAATGCATAATACAAAATTGTAATAAATAAGGTGGACCCGCGGGTAGACCCGGACCCGGTCTAGACCCGGCCGGTTCGGGTATGGGTCTGACAATTTTGGACCCGTTCGGGTCCGGGTCGGGTCTGGGCCCGGGGTTGAATTTTTGGGTCCGGGTGGACCCGACCCGTTGCCATCCCTAGTCACACCTATGGGAGTCTCGGAGTCTGTCCCGAGGGCTTTCCCTATCCCGCCACTGACCAACGATCACATGGCAGCTCTCTTCGAGCTCTTTTCAAAATTCACTATCAATAATAACGATAACCGTTCTGCTTACTACTTGTCTTATTTTCAAAACATTTATTTGCAATGACATTGAGAAACCCGACAAACAAGTACCACTGCCTCCGCATCTAATCGAGCAACTCGAACAAAGGGAATCCCGGGATCCGATAATCGAAGAAACTGATTCCATCAACGTAGGAACCCCTTTAGAACCTCAGATGCTTAAAGGTTTATCTTTAGATCCCGAGGAGAGACAACAATTTACGGATCTCCTCCAAGAATTCAAAGACGTCTTCGCATGGTCCTACAAGGACATGCCGGTAATAGACCGGGAGATAGCTGAACACCGTATACCCATCAAAGACGGGTATAAGCCGGTAAAACAGAAACTTCGAAGAATGAGGCCCGAATGGTCTCTCAAGGTCAAAGAAGAAGTCGACAAGCAATTCAAAGCGGGCTTTATCCAAGTGTCTGAATATCCAGACTGGGTTGCAAACATCGTGCCAATACCCAAGAAAGACGGTAAAGTACGAGTATGTGTAGACTTCCGGGACCTTAATAAAGCCAGCCCAAAAGATGATTTCCCGTTACCACACATTGACATACTGATGGATAACACGGCCGATCATGCCCTTCTATCATTCATGGATGGGTATGTGTGGACATGACGTAGGTTCACCCCGACACGGCCACGCGCGAGTTTGGGTAGGCGAATAAATCTCCAAATGAGAATGGATCGAATTGAAATTTAAGTCGAAATGAAGTCGCCACCGAACTTTGTGGGAGTTCGGGCCCATTCGAGCCCACTCTATATCGCTATGGACCATACACAAAGTATGGTCCATTTCGGTTTCAGAGTTTATTGGGCTCGTCCCTTTGCATTGCGATACCGATACCGTCAATACCGGTTATCGTGTATAGAATGACTCGTGCGCCAACGGTTTCGGGCATCCGGAAACCGAGGTTCTGAGTAAGAGGTGAGGGTACGTGTTGGGAAGCCCACAAAGGACACCCAACCCCGCCCGCACTTAGCGACCTCTACTAAGACATCGTTTGACTTTCTAATACGCGTGCTAGTAATCCGGTAAAATGTTATGCAAACAACGTTTTACAAGATATAAATGTCGAAAGGGTTGCTACGTCATTTTAATGCATCTTGATTCACGTCAAAGTGATTTAGCATGCGATGGTTCATTTATAAACGGTAAAACGCAAATAAATAAAAACAAAGCAAATTAAATCGGTTACAAGTTACACGGGCGGAAATACAACCCGGCCAAAACCAAAATAGCGAAAAGTGGAATAATGATAAGAATAATAATAATATGAACGGACCCGTATATAGTAAACATAAGCAAGACCATAAGTTTGGAAAATTGGACAAACTTCGATTAAACACACATTATGTTATGTGCTAAACGATGGACGGAGATTTTAATACGCGTCCGCGTATGGGACCTAAGCGTGATGATAGCTTTATCCCGAATCTCGATGCCTTGTCCCGACTTATCATGCCGAAAATGGTGTCTAAATTAGTTGTGCATCGGATACGACTAAGGAGTCGTCGACATATAACTAATCGTAGAAGACATCGATCAAAGTCGTGAATTTGAAATAAAGTGTATGAATTTTAGAAAAGATGTAAACGCGTGATAGTCTTTACACGCGTCGACCGAGGTCGTAAAATTTTTTTAGAGGCGGAAAAACAATGTTGCATGGGCGGGCTGCCGTTTTAGCGCACGTCGGACCACTCGATCGAGTCATGGGCGGGACTCGATCGAGTGACCACTTACAGACCCTTCTGCCTCGTTTTTGGGACTCTACTCGACCGAGTGGCTATGGCACTCGGTCGAGTGCTCCCTCTTCGAGCAACTGCTCGTTTTCGTAATTAATTATACGAAATACTTATTTTGTTTTAAAATCGATAGTTAACCGAATCACATATAAATATAGCGTGATTTATATTCGACTCAGTATGCGGTACTCGTAATATGCATATTATCATTACGAGACCGTTATCGGGAACTTTAAAAAAGGTGATATAAAAATCATTTTGATTTGGACCGATACGAAATTAGTTCCCTCCGCGTAACGTCATCTTTAATAATCCTCTCGGATTATGCGATGCTCGATTTAGCGTCAACGGGTTTCGTACCGATCTTTAGAAATTGAATTAGACACGTTCAACTACATACTATCACGATCGCATTATGCCCTTGACTGCTTAGGGCGGTGCTCCTCGAAAGGGCTCCACCACTATTGCGGCTCGTAAAGGGATTAAACGGACTTTGTGCAATAGTCGTAGTCAAACGGGTCAAATCCGAATACGGTTTATTTGTTAATATATATACGTGGTATTTAATATTATAGCAAAATGTAAATGACGATAATTAAATGTTAGGAGTTAGATGCGATAAAGAATATGTTAGATGTTAGTGATAATATGTCGTTATTATCGACTAATTATAGTACATATACATACATATATAAACAATGACAAAAAAAGCGAAAAGAAAATGGAGGAAGAAATGTCGGTGTTGAATGTCACACCCTCAACCTACATGCTCTTGCTTCTCGGAATACGGTTCGTCAAATGACGATAATGGCGCGGGAACGTCGAGATATATAGGAAGAGTTGATGGTGTGTGTGTGTGTGTGTTTTGTAGAGACGGATTTCACGAGTTTTTGCTCTCGGTTTTAGTGTGGATTGGCTAAGGGTTGTAGTGTATTGTGATGGAGGACTTAGGGTTAAAATGTGAGGTTTTTTACATGTGATGCTGGCTGAAAAAAGGTTGATGAAAAGTTGTGAAATGTGGTGAGTAGATGGGGTATTTATAGGAGAAACCCCACGACCTAGGGTCACTCGATCGAGTGACCCTAGTGCACTCGATCGAGTGCCCTAAGAAAACGGGCATGCTCAGTTTTTATGGCTCCACTCGATCGAGTGAGCCAATCCACTCGATCGAGTGGATAGGGTTGACGAGCCATTTTAGGAAATGGTTGACTCTTTTGATTTTTTTTTGAGGATTGTGTTCAGACGCAAGTTTCTAGAAGCGAACTTGGTCGATTTTTTGTGTCGGATTCGTCTTTGACCAGGTTTTAACTCGGTGGCTAAAAGACGGTTTTTATTTTTGGTGTCGGTTTCGGCCCAAATTAATTTTATTTGACTCGAAATGACCCACTGGGCCTGAATTTGAGGTTTTTTTGTGAGATTTGTATCCCGTTAAAAGCCCATGCTGGACATTACTGATTCGAGCCCATATCCGAGCGCGTTAGAGCACGTTTGCGTCCGATCATCATCGGGTGTTTTTTTGGGAACTACCATAGACACCTGGCAGTCAAAATGCGGGTGTCTACAGAGCCCCCACTCTGACTGAGACTTGGACAAGGCGAAAGTCAGAGTAGTTACCAGACCAATCGAGGATTAAGACCTAGCAGACTTCCGATCGGGTCGTTTATAGTCCATTAGACTCGCGTGAAGGGCCCGCCAGCCATAAGATAGAAGTCATACCTTAGCTGATAATGATAACTCCGTGGGGAATCGGACTTGTCGCATAAGTCCTGGGTGCGCCTATATTTGGGCCCATCCCGTGCCACTCCGGGGAAAATGTCGTCTCGGACTTTCCGCTGGGGAGATATGTGAGTTGTACGGGCTTGCTTTTGAAGCCTCGAGTCGTACCTGTATAAGTCACATAAAATTTTGCATGCAACACGTAGGTAAAAATATGACTCGTGCTGGGGAGTAAAAATATTTGGATGGCTGAAATTTTTTGGAAAAGTTTAGAATATACATTTTTTGAATTTTGACAAGACTGCTCGGGATGACTTAATTCCTACGTCCGTAGGAGAAGACAAGGGTCGGGCCTGTATGCTCTAGGCCCGCTTGGGCCAAGGAGGCACAGCAGCAAGGGAGCTACCAGGGTTTTGATGTTATAAATACATCATCCTGGCTCCTTCCTTTTCACAACTCTCAAACCTTCTCCTCCTCAAGAAAACTTGTCTTTCTCAAGAAACTCAATTATGGGTATTGAGCGCCTGACTGGCATGTTGCAAGATTGGTCCCACCGCTTTAGGGACGCGAACAAGGTAGCCCTAAAGCAGTCGGGCATATTTCAACTGTTCTCGTTCCGTCAAATGCACGTGGATCGATACTTTCTTGACGCTTGTCTGTCCCACTGGGACGACACCTACCACGTTTTCGCCTTTCCTCGGGGCGAAATCTGTCCTCTCCCCGAGGAGATTGCTGCCATAGGAGGGTGGAACCTACTACTCCGTCCTGCTGTCCCCTTCTCGGTTCCAGACCCTAGGAGGAAGTTACGGGAGTTTTTGGGGCTCTCCCATGCTGAAGTGTCCCGTATGATCGAAGGGGATACTGTTTCTCTGCTTGCCTTAGCTGAGAAATTCATGAATCCGTATGATATCCGGATTTTGCCCATTCATAGCCGTAGGGCATTCGCTTTCTGCATGCTTCATGTATATGCTTTCGAATGCTATCTGGACTTGCTGTCATGTATGGGCAGTGTTCGTCTTCTTGTCATTGCTGACCTGATGGAGACGGAACATAGTCCCGTGTGGCTGATTACGGGGGAGATCATTCAGGGCTTGGAAAACCGCAAAAGGGACGAGTCAGCCCGTTTGACTGGAAGCACCCGTCTGCTGCAGGTATATTGCTTTTTCCTTTTTTTATTTCTATTTATTTCGATTTTTTTTAGCGATATCCTGCTACAGGAGGGGCACTCGATCGAGTCACCCTGACACTCGATTGAGTGCCTTCTTAAAAAGGCCTATTGTTCTGTTTCAGGGGTGTCACTCGATCGAGTGACCCCGGCACTCGGTCGAGTGCCCTCAGGCGGGTGTCTAAATCGCCCCGAGATCTCATGAGCTTTGTGTTCTTTTCAGCTCTGGCTTTTTGAGAGGTTATCGATTATCGAGCCTACCCCCGACCCGAGTCAATGTTGGTTCAACCAGGTGATGACGAGGAGACGGGCTATCGATTCCACCTGTCTTATCGATCAGAAATACTGGGAAGAAGAATTATCATTCCATCGCGGTCGATTGATTCGATGGGTGGTTCCGTGGTGGCCTATTTACGCCTGGACGGGTTTGGCACCCAGAGACAAGGCACGCTATCAGGTGATTTTGTCCCTCAGCCAGACAGTTCACCTCTATCCCGACCGCATACTCAGGCAGTATGGGTGGTCCCAGCGTATCCCGGAGAACGAGGCGGTTGTGAGTGAACCTACCCAGCTGACCGACATTATGTGCGACACTTGGATACGAAGGTGGTATACTCGAGTTACTTGGTCTGTTCCCGAGTCACTTCACTCAACCTGGGTGTCCCATTCTTATGAGAGATGGACCAAAGCGGAGATTGCCAAAGCTCGTGCTGCCTTGAAGGTTGATGAAGCCTTCGACCTGCTTCGGCGAAAGCAAGTTAAAGATAACAAGGGTTTCTTCGATGAAGAGGAGACTCCGGCCACCCTGGTTCGTTTAACGTGGGTCAGAGAGGAAGAGCTAGGACTCGAACTGGGGGGTCCAGCGCTAGAGGTGCTTGGGGGGAAGTGAGCCCCCAGACAGACTTAGAGAGAAGACTAGGGCCTAGACTATCGGTCCAGGATCGACTGGGTCCTAGGGATAGGTTGTCGGGGCACGTGACAATAGCTGAGGACCCACTGTCAAAGAAGCGGATCCGAGCTAAAGAGGTTCCCCTTGTCATCCGGGAACGCTCGCCCCCGCCTCGACGTCCTCGGGCTCCTCGCGACCCGAAAGACAAAGGCAAGGGCAAGATGCCCTAGATAATTGTCTCCTTTTATTATTATTATTGGGATATTATTACTATTTTTGTTGTGTTGTTTTTTTTTTTTGTAATTTGGAATTACCGAGTTTATCGGTTTTTTTTAATAATAAAAGTATTTTATTAGTGAAACCGTTCCTGTCTTTTTTCGTTATTGCGGTGGTTGTGCCCTTTTGAGGGGCTGCCTACGTATCCACAGTTAGTGGAATCAAACCAAACGTAGTTCGGGCGTAGATTTTTTTGCAATTTCGAAATACATCAAGACCATTAGTTCAAGATGTGCGACAGTAGGATAAATAATCCTAACTTATTGACTTGCTTATAAATTTTTTGAAAAGAATGATAAATTTTGCGAATGACATTGAGATAAGGTTTAGGGGTAGTAGCGCTTCAGCTGGTCCAAGTAGGCCGGGTTGACAAATTCATTCCCGTCCAGATCCGTCAGCATCACAGCTCCTCCTGATAGAACCTTCTTTATTAGATATGGCCCAGCCCAATTGGGTTTGAATTTTCTTCTTGGGTCAACTGGTAGTAATGCACGGACTGATTTGAGAACCAAATCCCCTTCTTTGATATTTCTGGGCCTCACCCTTTTGTAAAAAGCCCGTTGTATCCTTTTTTGATATACTTGGATGTTATTGAGGGCCCGAGACCGCCGTTCATCCATAAGAACTAATGAGTCATATCGAGCTTGAACCCAATCCGCTTCGGGCACTTGACTTTCTAGCAGAATTCTGAGAGACGGTACTTCCAGTTCGACTGGCTGGACTGCTTCCATTCCGTATGTCAAATAATATGGAGTTGCCCCAGTTGCAGTACGAATCGATGTCCGATACCCCCATAGGGCAAAGGGTATTTTGTCGGGCCAGTCCCGATAATTATCAGCCATCTTTTTAAGTATGGTGACAATTGTTTTATTAGCATCCTCTACCGCTCCATTTGTTTGGGGACGGTAAGGTGAAGATGTATGCCTTTGGATTTTATATTTTGCCAGCAAAGTAGCGGTTTCGGCTTGGAAATGGGTCCCGTGATCACTGATGAACTCGTGTGGGATCCCGTATCGGCATATAATTTTATTTTGGATAAATTTGGCGACATGCTTGGCATTCAAGATTCGGTACGACTCGGCTTCGACCCATTTGGTGAAATAGTTGATAGCTACCAAAATAAAACGGTGACCTCCCGTCCCGGAAGGGTTTACCTTTCCAATTATATCAATACCCCACATCAAAAATGGCCATGGCGATGTCATGGTGTACAGCAGGGACGATGGCATATGTTGAACGTTAGCGAAAATTTGACAGTTATGGCAATGTTTGACGTATAACTGACAATCGGTTTCCATACTGTTCCAGTAGTATCCGAGCCTCATGATTTTTCGGGCTAGCATAAGGGCGTTCATATGCGGGCCGTTTTCACCATCGTGTACCTCGGCCATCACCTTTTCGGCCTGCGTTTTTTCGATACATAGGAGCAAAGCCCCTTGTGCCGTCTTTTTGTATAACTGGCCATCGTCCGTACGAATGAATTGGGTGGCCAGTCTTCGTAGGGCCTTCTTGGCCCGGTTTTCAGTTCCCGGGGGATATTCTCCCGTAGTCAAATAGGTTAGAATAGCCTGGTACCAAGGTTCCGGATCAGTGATTTCGGTATCTTGAATGGCGTTGACATATGCTGGCTCGGACCGTCTTTCGACACAAATCGGCATGCTGGTCATGTGATCCGGGATATTTAGCAAGGATGCCAATTTGGAGAGTGCATCCGCGAACTGATTTTCTTCCCGTCGTAGGTAGATATATTCTACCTTCTGGAATTGCTTCTCTAGAACCCTTACTCGCGCTTGGTAAGCCACGAGATTGGCATTCCGAGTTTTCCACTTTTGAAGGGCTTGATTGATAACCAAAGATGAATCCCCGTGAACCCGGAGATTTGCAACTCCTAAATCAGAGGCAACTTGAAGCCCGTGGATGCATGCTTCATACTCGGTCGCATTATTGGTCACGTCAAAATCCAGTTTGATGGACAACGACGTATGTTCCCCTTTTGGTGAAATTAGGAGAATAACGACCCCGAATCCTCGAAAATTGGATGCCCCATCGAAATATAGATCCCACGTTTCGGTGTCAGTATGGAATATATCTTCGTCTGGGAAGGACCAAGTATCGGTGTGCCATTCTTCGGTTACGGGACTATCGACAAGAAACTCGGCTACCACCCGGCCTTTGATAGCTTTTAGTGGAACGAACTTAAGTCGAATTCTGCTAACATTAAAGTCCATCTAGAAATTCTTCCGTTGAGTATGGGCTTTTCGAAGAGGTACTTGATTGGATCCATTTTGGATAGTACCTGAACCTCGTAGCTGAGCATATAATGTCGGAGCTTCTTAGTGGCCCAAACAAGAGCTAAGCATGTCTTTTCGAGCATGGTATATTTGCACTCATACTCTAGAAACTTTTTGCTGATGTAATAAATAGCCCGTTCTTCAGAGTCAACCGTCTAAGCCAGCATAGCCCCCATGGCCATCTCGGTCGTTGTCAGATATAACGACAGGGGCAAGCCGGGTTGAGGTGGCATTAAAACTGGCGGGGCAGACAAGATATCTTTAATCTTGTCGAAAGCAGCCTGGCACTTGTCATCCCATAGTACCCGTTCCCCTACTTTCAGCTTCTTCAAAATTGATTCACACACCATGGTCAATTTGGAAATGAACCGACTGATATACTGGACTTTCCCGAGAAATCCCCTTATTTCCTTTTCGGTTTTAGGAGGTTGCATCTCGGTAATGGCTTTGATTTTAGCTGGGTCGACCTCGATGCCGCGTTGGCTAACGATATGGCCCAGTAATTTGCCTGATGTTACCCCGAAACTGCACTTTTGTGGGTTTAACCTCATGTTGTACTTACGCAGTCGGGTGAAGAATTTTCTTAGGGCGGTAACGTGACCGTCCCCTTCTTTGGATTTGACGATCATGTCGTCCATATAAACTTCTACTTCTTTATGCATCATGTCATGCAATAAGGTCGTAGCGGTTCGTTGGTACGTGGCCCCGACATTAATGAGACCGAATGACATGACGGTATAACTGTAGGTACCCCAAGGTGTAGTGAAGGTGGTCTTACCCATATCTTCCTCTGCCATCTTGATTTGATTGTACCCGGCATACCCGTCCATAAATGATAGAAGGGCATGATCAGCCGTGTTGTCCACCAGTATGTCGATGTGTGACAATGGAAAGTCATCTTTTGGGTTGGCCTTATTAAGGTCCCGAAAATCTACACATACCCGTACCTTGCCGTCCTTCTTGGGTACCAGCACGATGTTTGCGACCCAGTCTGGATATTCAGACACTTGTATGAAGCCCGCTTTGAATTGCTTGTCGACTTCTTCTTTGACTTTGAGAGACCACTCGGGTCTCATTCTACGGAGCTTCTGCTTTACCGGCTTACACCCATCCTTGATGGGTATACGGTGTTCGGCTATTTCCCGGTCTATCCCTGGCATGTCCTTGTAGGACCATGCGAAGACGTCTTTGAACTCTTGGAGGAGGTTTGTGAATTGTTGTCTCTCCTCGGGATCTATGGATAACCCTAGCTTAAGCATCTGGGACTCTAAGGTTGTTCCCACATTGATAGACTCGGTTTCCTCGATTACCGGGTCTTGGGATTCCCTCTGTTCTAGCTGCTCGATCAGATGCGGAGGTAAAGATACCTGTTCGTCGGGTTTCTCAATGTCATTGCAGAAAATGTTTTTGAAATTGAAAGTATTTTGAAAATAAGGCAAGTCATAAGCAGAACGGTTGTTATTATTGATAGAAAATTTGGAAAATAGCTCAAAGAGAGCGGCCATCTGATCATTGGTCAGAGGCGGGATTGGGAGTGCCTTCGGGACAGATACCGAGGCTCCAGTGGTAGTGACTACAGGGAGGGGGGTTACAGCTTGGACTCTAGCACCAAACCTCTTAGACTCGAATACATACTCAGACTCAGACTCAGACTCAGACTCGGAATCGGTGTTCGACATGTCTCCTTCACCGGTGGTCAGCTTGTAGACTCGGCCCTGGCCGTCGGTCCACTTGATGGTCTTGCTCCATGCTCTTTTCCCAGTATCAGCACCGACTTCTGAGATCAGCTTTGAAGGATCGAACCTGTTGCTTCGAAGGATCAGGTTCACCAAGTCTTCTTTAGGGGTCGGGACAACCTTGTCCTCCCCAAACAGGAGCCCCAGCATAGGCTCGGCATTGTCGGCACCTTCCTTAGATTCAGACTGAATGGGGGCGAATATGTTATCCGGAATATAGTTGCATTCCCGAGCTAGTTTAATCTCGGGATATGTGATAGTTGGCTGGTACAAACCAACTTGAACAGCCCTGAACACCGGTGTGACGAAATAGTCAGTCAACTTTGGGCTATAAGGGCCCAAGTAGGTACTCTTAATGATGTTGCAGGCCTTTTTAATGCCCGCCCGGACCACATTTCCCGGGGTTAAAGCGTATCCTAGGCCAAAGTGGGATTCCCCGTCATTCAGGACTTCAATAATCTTCCCAGCTGGAAGATATGGCCTTAAGGTAGCCCCCGGTAGATACCCCAAATCTTGTAGCATCGTGTCGATGCTCGTGGTGAAATAAGGCCTGAAAAGGTATTCTTCCTCAATCATCCCCACAAAATCGAATCCCCAAAGGTCAGTGCGGTCCGTGGCATTACAGCTGGCCACAGTCATAGGGGTTGCCTCCAGAGTAAAAATACCGTCTTGCAGGGGCATTTTGACCTTTCGGTGAAGAGTGGAGGACACCGCCTTTACGGCGTGAATCCATGGCCTTCCTAGGAGCAAATTGAAAGAGGAGGTTACATCGATCACCTGGAACTCTAGCTCCTTTTCAATTGGACCCGTTATAATTATTAGCTTAACGGCCCCAGAGACCGACTTTGGGCTTCCATCAAAAGCCTGGATAGTTTGAGCAGTCGGTATGTAGTCGGCATCGGTGATGCCGAGTGCTTTGGCGGTCCTTAGAGGGAGGACGTTCACGGCAGACCCGTCGTCAACTAGGGTCATCGGGAGATACTTACCCCGGCAGATTACCGTGATGTGCAGGGCCAGATTGTGAGAGGCCCCGAACGGCGGTAGGTCGGACTCTGAGAAGGTGATTAATGGACCTTCTTCTTTGGACTTGCCCTTGAGGTAGGGCATGACGGTGGCTACCATTTCAGTAGGGGTAACCTGGGAGTCGATCTTGATTTGATTGAGAGCCTTAGTAAGTGCCTCTCGATGTTCTTGCGAGCTGACCAAGAGCTGCCATATAGTGAGGTCAACCCGAGCCCTCTTCAGTTGTTTGACAAGAGCCGTGTCAGTGTTTGGCTCTTCAATGGCCTCTTCCGTCATGGCAGGTTCAGTGACGGTTGCTGGGATTGGGATGTCCTTAGAGCTAGTGGCTTGGTAAGGACGACCGGAATTGGCGAGGTGGTTACTGGCTAAGAACTTGGACTTAGCCTTCCGGATTTCTTCGGGAGTGATAGGGACAACTTCCTCTTTGGTGAGGTACACATCTTCCTCATCATCGAACCAGAACCCATTGATTTGTCGGATGAAAGGAGAGATAAGGTGAGGACAGTCGATCACCTCTCCGGTGAAGATAACATGAGAGCTAAAGGGGTTGTCCTTATTGCTTGGCTTATCCCCGGGTAACGGTATTTTCCCGCTCTCAATCAAATCTTGAATCAGATGCTTCAACTTCCAACATTTCTCGGTATCATGCCCATTGCCCCGATGATATTGGCAATAGGCTTGGGCATTGTAGCTTTTGGAGCGTTTTTCAACTGGGACTTCAGGAGTTGGGCCTATCGGTTGGACCAGGCCCTTGGAAGATAGCCTTTGTAAGGCATATGTATAGGTAGTCCCTATATCAGCGAACACCCTAGGAGGGGTATTCTTTTTGGATGGGGCATCTAGTAGATTAACCGTGTCAAAGATACTGCGGGTTGTAGCCGGGGGCTTGGCAGTGGATGAGGAAGCCCCTTGGTATCCCTTGCTAGAGGCCTTAGTAAGGTTCTCTAGTCTTAGATCATCTTCAATTCTCATACCCATTTCGGTAAGAGTGGTGAAATTGGGTATGACAGCATACCGGAGGTGGACCCAGTAGGAGGGGAGGAGGTTCTAGACAAAGGCCTCCACTAAAGTCTTCTCACTGGGCTTATCAACCAGTTTCACACTCTCGGTCCTCCAGCGTTGAAGGTACTTGGTGAAACCTTCCTTAGGTTCTTGGGCCATAACCTCTAGAGACCGCATTGTGATCTGGATCTCGGTGTTATCAGCATAGTTCCGAGCAAATTCCGTAGCCACA
The DNA here is from genome assembly GCA_958450325.1 of Agrostemma githago. Taxonomy (NCBI): domain Eukaryota; kingdom Viridiplantae; phylum Streptophyta; class Magnoliopsida; order Caryophyllales; family Caryophyllaceae; genus Agrostemma; species Agrostemma githago. Next base: position 8,887,602 of record OY288241.1, on the reverse strand, counting down.
TCATCCCAAGTTGAGAATTTCTTGGGGTCTAGCCTGTAGTACCAGGCCTTTGGGTGCTTCTCAAGGGATGCAGCAAAGAGGTTCTTGAACATCGAAGAATCTACCCCCTTGATAGCCATGAATTCCTTGAAGGCCCGTACATGTAGTAACGGGTCTTCAGTCCCTTCAAACATTGGTAAGCCCGTGAGATTCAGGTTCGCGGGCAGCTTGTCACTCACCGGGGAGTACTCCCGGCTATTTTCCCGATGGATATTGTTACTCCCAGCCAAATGGGCTTGTTCCTCTAGTCGGCGCACTGCGCTAACTAGTTCAGCTAGAGGCCCCGTAGTCTCGGCATTAGGAGCCCTTTGCTCCCCTGCAGCCATACGAGCAACAATAGCAACTTGACCAGCCCTCATTTCTGTCAGTTGGGCATCAATGTCGGTTTGTTTGGCGGCCATGGCATCCACGGAGGCCTTCAGATTGTTCAGAGCTGCTTCCATTTTGCGGCTGTGTCTGGTGGACGGTGGCCTGTCTGTAAAAACACCACGCAATCAGAAACCGAACCCGGACCTCGGAATCAAAAGAGTACATCCCGAGGAGGGAAAAGACTAAAAAAAATGACTTGACAAAGACTCCTAGACGGGTGACTCGTGAATAGTGTGCCTTCCTTAGGATTCGGCTATGTGGGCCGAGTCCTGCTCGAAAGAAGGTCCACGTGAGGTTTCCCCAGACTTTAGACTCGAGTGTGTAAACGGACCCTCCTTTGTAAGAGTATGTCTTACGTAGGTGGGCCTTGCCTTAGTCTAATAAGGCGGACTGGGATTGGGAAGAAACCCGTGATGTAAGATCGACAGAGTTTCGACGCTAAAAACTTCGACGACTTATGACATGACCCGACACTGCTAAATACGGGAAGTCCTAAGAAGAGGAAGGTTTAAAAAGGGGTAATATTTTTTAGAAGATCCGAGAAAACTTGGGAAGGGCCCGATTTTTTTTGAAAACTCGGAAAGTGTATCGGGCCACAATTTTGAAAGTTCGAAAATATTTTTGAGTTTAAAAAAAGGGCAGCATACCGGCTAGAAATAGGCTATTTTGAGTAAAATAAAGAGTCCTAAATTCGGTAGCTTTCCGGCTTTTGAAATTTGAATATTTTCGAAAAGATGCATTTTTGAAATGACGATTTTTGAAAATGACACAGAAACCAAGTAGCACATAGTCACGCAAGCATTATAACGACGCCATGTATGCTTTACACTAAGTCTCGGTCGGTCTAAATGAGGTCTACACCAGTGCACATAGCCTAGACGAGAATCGGGACGGACTTCCTAAGTCGAGTTGAGCTTAGAACATGCCGCGAAACCCATACGAATCGGCTGTGAACACCTTTAACATATCCAAGTCGGAATATGTCGTGGTATAGTGGGACGTCGGTCACCAGTACCGGCCCGGGTAAAGATGGGTTATGCATGAACCGTAAAACTAAAACGCGTATTGTACTAGTCAAACGATTTCTATGCGAGTCTCACCATGAGGATGCCGATGGTAAGTCACGCATCAGTTAATCCCCAGCGAAGTTGCCAAATTGTGGACATGACGTAGGTCCACCCCGACGCGGTCACGCGCGGGTTTGGGTAGGCGAATGAATCTCCATATGAGAATGGATCGAATTGAAATTTAAGTCGAAATGGAGTCGCCACCGAACTTTGTGGGAGTTCGGGCCCACTCTATATCGCTATGGACCATACACAAAGTATGGTCCATTTCGGTTTCAGAGTTTATTGGGCTCGTCCCTTTGCATTGCGATACCGATACCGTCAATACCGGTTATCGTGTATAGAATGACTCTCGTGCGCCAACGGTTTCGGTCATCCGGAAACCGAGGTTCTGAGTAAGGGGTGAGGGTACGTGTTGGGAAGCCCACAAAGGACACCCAACCCCGCCCGCACTTAGCGACCTCTACTAAGACATCGTTTGACTTTCTAATACGCGTGCTAGTAATCCGGCAAAATGTTACGCAAACAACGTTTTACAAGATATAAATGTCGAAAGGGTTGCTACGTCATTTTAATGCATCTTGATTCACGTCAAAGTGATTTAGCATGCGATGGTTCATTTATAAACGATAAAACGCAAATAAATAAAAACAAAGCAAATTAAATCGGTTACAAGTTACACGGGCGGAAATACAACCCGGCCAAAACGAAAATAGCGAAAAGTGGAATAATGATAAGAATAATAATAATATGTACGGACCTGTATATAGTAAACATAAGCAAGACCGTAAGTTTGGAAAATTGGACAAACTTCGATTAAACACACATTATGTTGTGTGCTAAACGAAGGACAGAGATTTTAATACGCGTCCGCGTATGGGACCTAAGCGTGATGCTAGCTTGATCCCGAATCTCGATGCCTTGTCCCGACTTATCATGCCGAAAATGGTGTCTAAATTAGTTGTGCATCGGATACGACTAAGGAGTCGCCGACATATAACTAATCGTAGAAGACATCGATTAAAGTCGTGAATTTGAAATAAAGTGTGTGAATTTTAGAAAAGATGTAAACGCATGATAGTCTTTACACGCGTCGACCGAGGTCGTAAAATATTTTACGAGGCGGAAAAACAATGTTGCATGGGCTGCCGTTTTAGCACACGTCGGACCACTCGATCGAGTCATGGGCGGGACTCGATCGAGTGACCACTTACAGACCCTTCTTCCTCGTTTTTGGGACTCTACTCGACCGAGTGGCTATGGCACTCGGTCGAGTGCTCCCTGTTCGAGCAACTGCTCGTTTTCGTAATTAATTATACGAAATTCTTATTTTGTTTTGAAATCGATAGTCAACTGAATCACATATAAATATAGCGTGATTTATATTCGACTCGGTATGCGGTACTCGTAATATGCATATTATCATTACGAGACCGTTATCGGGGACTTTAAAAAAGGTGATATGAAAATCATTTTGATTTCGACCGATACGAAATTAGTTCCCTCCGCGTTACGTCATCTTTAATAATCCTCTCGGATTATGCGATGCTCGATTTAGCGTCAACGGGTTTCGTACCAATCTTTAGAAATGGAATTAGACACGTTCAACTACGTACTATCACGATCGCGTTATGCCCTTGAGTGCTTAGGGCGGTGCTCCTCGAAAGGGCTCCACCACTATTGCGGCTCGTAAAGGGATTAAACGGACTTTGTGCAATAGTCGTAGTCAAATGGGTCGAATCTGAATACGGTTTATTTGTTAATATATATACGTGGTATTTAATATTATAGCAAAATGTAAATGACGATAATTAAATGTTAGGAGTTAGATGCGATAAAGAAAATGTTAGATGTTAGTGATAATATGTCGTTATTATCGACTAATTATAGTACAAATATATATATAAACAATGACAAAAAAAGAGAAAAGAAAATGGAGGAAGAAATGTCGGTGTTGAATATCACACCCTCAACCTACATGATCTTGCTTCTTGGAATACGGTTCGTCAAATGACGGCAATGGCGCGGGAACGTCGAGATATATAGGAAGAGTTGATGGTGTGTGTGTGTGTTTTGTAGAGACGGATTTCACGAGTTTTTGCTCTCGGTTTTAGTGTGGATTGGCTAAGGGTTGTAGTGTATTGTGATGGAGGACTTAGGGTTGAAAATGTGAGGTTTTTTACATGTGATGTTAGCTGAAAAAGGTTGATGAAAAGTTGTGAAATGTGGTGAGTAGATGGGGTATTTATAGGAGAAACCCCACGACCTAGGGTCACTCGATCGAGTGACCCTAGTGCACTCGATCGAGTGCCCTAAGAAAACGGGCCTGCTCAGTTTTTGTGGCTCCACTCGATCGAGTGAGCCAATCCACTCGATCGAGTGGATAGGGTTGACGAGCCATTTTAGGAAATGGTTGACGCTTTTGATTTTTTTTGAGGATTGTGTTCAGATGCAAGTTTCTAGAAGCGAACCTGGTCAATTTTTTGTGTCGGATTCGTCTTTGACCGGGTTTTGACTCGGTCGCTAAAAGACGGTTTTTATTTTTGGTGTCGGTTTCGGCCCAAATTAGTCTTATTTGACTCGGAATGACCCACTGGGTCTGAATTTGAGGTTGGTTTTGTGAGATTTGTATCCTGTTAAAAGCCCATGCCGGACATTACTGATTCCGAGCCCATATCCGAGCGCGTTAGAGCACGTTTGTGTCCGATCATCATTGGGTGTTTTTTTGGGAACTATCATAGAAATCTGGCAGTCAAAATGCGGGTGTCTACAGTATGCCGGATACAATCAAATCAAAATGGCAGAAGAAGACATGAGTAAGACCACCTTCATTACACCTTTGGGTACTTACGGTTATACCGTGATGCCATTTGGGCTTATCAATGCCGGTGCCACTTATCAACGGACCGCCACCACTTTATTACATGATATGATGCACAAAGAAGTGGAGGTCTACGTGGACGACATGATCGTTAAGTTCAAAGACCGAAACGGGTATATCCCGGCCCTCAGAAAGTTTTTCACCCGGTTACACAAGTACAACATGAGGCTAAACCCTCAAAAATGCAGTTTCGGGGTAACATCGGGCAAATTAATGGGCCATATCGTCAGCCAACGCGACATCGAGGTTGACCCAGCCAAAATCAAAGCCATTACCGAGATGCAGCCACCCAAGACCGAAAAAGAGATAAGAGGGTTTCTCGGGAAAGTCCAATATATTAGCCGGTTCATTTCAAAGCTAACCATGGTATGTGAGCCCATTTTCAAGAAACTGAAGATAGCAGAACGGGTACTGTGGGACGACAAATGTCAAGCAGCTTTCGATAAAATCAAAGAGATTCTGTCTGCACCGCCAGTATTAATGCCGCCCCAGCCTGGTCTACCTTTGTCGTTATACCTAACAGCGACCGAGACAGCCATGGGGGCTATGCTGGCCCAGGCAGTCGATTTAGAAGAACGGGCTATTTACTACATCAGTAAAAAGTTCTTGGAGTACGAGTGCAAGTATACGATGCTCGAAAAGACGTGCTTAGCTTTGGTTTGGGCCACTAAAAAGTTCCGACACTATATGCTCAGTCACGAAGTGCCCGTATTATCCAGAATGGATCCCATCAAGTATCTATTCGAGAAGCCCATCCTCAATGGCAGGATATCCAGGTGGACTTTAATGGTGGCTAAGTTCGATCTCAAGTTCGTGCCGTTAAAGGCCATCAAAGGCCGGGTAGTCGCGGAGTTCCTTGCCGATAGTCCGGTATCCGAGGAAGGACACGCCGATACTTGGGCCTTCCCAGATGAAGATATATTCCATATTGACACCGAAACATGGGATTTATATTTTGATGGGGCGTCCAACTTCCGAGGATTTGGGGTCGGTATTTTGCTAATCTCGCCACAAGGGGAACACACCCCGTTATCCATCAAGCTAGATGTCGACGTGACTAACAACGCAGCCGAATATGAGGCATGCATTCACGGACTGCAAGCCGCCGCTGATTTAGGAGTAACAAATCTCCGGGTCCACGGTGACTCGTCTTTAGTCATTAATCAAGCCCTACAAAAATGGAAGACTCGGAACGCCAATCTCGTAGCTTACCAAGCACGAGTAAGAGTTCTCGAAAAACAATTCCAAAAGGTGGAATACATCTATCTACCTCGGGAAGAAAACCAGTTTGCAGATGCTCTTTCAAAATTAGCATCTTTACTGAATATCCCAGCGCATCTAACCAGCATGCCCATTTGCGTAGAAAGGCGATCCGAGCCGGCATATATCCACGCTATTCAAGATATCGAAATAACTGATCCAGAACCTTGGTATCAGGCTATTCTGACCTACTTAACATCGGGTGAATATCCCCCGGGAGCTGAAAACCAGGCCAAGAAAGCCTTGTGAAGGTGGGCCACCCAGTTCATCCACACGGACGATGGGCAGTTGTATAAGAAGACGGCACAGAGGGCTCTACTCCTATGCATTGACAAAACGCGAGCCGAAAGAGTCATGGCTGAGGTACATGATGGTGAAAATGGTCCGCATATGAACGTCCATATGCTAGCCCGAAAAATCATGAGACTCGGATATTATTGGAACACCATGGAAACGGACTATCAATTATACGTCAAACACTGCCATAATTGTCAGATCTTTGCTAATGTACAACATATGCCGTCATCCCTATTATATACCATGACATCACCATGGCCATTCTTGACATGGGGAATAGATATAATTGGGAAGGTGAACCCTTACGGGACAGGGAGTCACTGCTTTATTTTAGTGGCTATTGACTATTTCAACGAATGGGTCGAAGCCGAGTCATACCGGATCTTGAATGCCAAGCATGTGGCCAAATTTATCTAGAATAAGATCATATGCCGATACGGGATCCCACACGAGTTTATCAGTGATCATGAGACCCATTTCCAAGCTGAAACTGCCACGTTGCTGGCAAAATATAAGATTCAAAGGCATACATCTTCGCCTTACCGTCCCCAAACAAATGGAGCGGTAGAGGCAGCTAATAAAATACTCCCTCCCTTCATATCCAAACACTCCATTTGCTTTTTAACATTTGCCGAGACACGTTTTACACCTTCAATATCTTTCATTTTACATTACTAAAAGTTCTAAAAATATGATATTCTTACTTTACTCATAAAGATGAATCAAACAAGATCACACATGACTATATTTTACTTTGTAGATTGTCGAGAATATCGAAGATTCTCTTGACTTGTGAATAGTGGCAAATTGAGAAGTGGTGTGTTTGGTTTTGAAGGGAGGGAGTAATTGTCACCATACTTAAAAAGATGGCTGAGAATTACCGGGACTGGCCGGACAAGATACCTTTCGCCCTATGGGGGTATCGGACATCAATTCGCACCGCAACCAGAGCAACTCCATATTATCTGACATATGAAATGGAAGCGGTCCAGCCAGTTGAGCTAGAAGTGCCATCCCTCGGGATTTTACTCGAGAGTCAGGTACCTGAAGCAGATTGGGTCCAAGCCCGATATGACTCTCTAGTTCTCTTGGACGAACGACGATCTCGGGCCCTCAACAATATTCAGATATATCAAAAGAGGATACAACGGGCTTTCAACAAAAGGGTTAGGCCTAGAAATATCAAAGAAGGGGATCTAGTTCTAAAATCCGTTCGGGCCTTACAACCAGTTGAACCAAGGAGAAAATTCAAACCTAACTGGGCTGTGCCATATTTAGTAAAGAAAATCCTTTCGGGAGGAGCAGTAATGCTGATGGACTTGGACGGGAACGAGTTCGTCAACCCAACCAACTTGGACCAGTTAAAGCGTTACTACCCTTAAACCCTACCTCAATGTCATTTGCAAAATTTATAAAAATTTGTCTTTTTATAAGTTTTCAAAATTTTAAGCAAGTCAATAAGTTAGGATTACTCATCCTACCGTCGCACATCTCGAATTAATAATCTTGATGTATTTAAAAAATTGCAAAAAATAATTCTGAACTACGGAAGGTTTGATTCCATTAATTATGGATACGTAGGCAACCCCTCAAAAAAAGGGTACAACCACTGCAATAACGAAAAGACGGGAGCGGTATTCACTAATATGTCTTTTATTATAAAAAACCGATAAATTCGGGAATTTAAAAAAAAAAATCACACACAAAAAAAAACAAAAAAAACAAAAATCACATCACAAAAATAATAGTAGTACTTAAATAATAAAATTAGGAGACTACTCGTGCATTTTTCCTTTCCCCTTATCTTTCGGGTCGCGCGGAGCCCGAGGCTGACGGGGCGGGGGTGAACGTTCTCTAATCATAAGCGGAACTTCCTTTGCTCGAACCCGTTTCTTCGATTGCGAGTCTTCTGCCACGGTCACTGGTCCAAGCCGGGCCCGGACGTGCTCGGGTAGTCTGTCTCGAGGACCTAGTCGGTCCTGAACCGCCAATCTTGGGTCAAGTCTCATTTCCAAGTCCGTCTGGGGGCTCACTTTCCCCCGCGCACCTTTAGTACTGGACCCTTCAGTCTGAGTCCTAGTCTTTCCCTTCTGGCCTGACATCAGCCGAACTAAGGTAGCTGGAGTATCACCATCAGCAAAGAAACCCTGGTTAGCTTTAGCTTGTTCTCGACGCAACAGGTCGAAAGCCTCATCAGTCTTCAGGGCAGCTCGGGCTTTAGCAAAATCCGCCTTTGTCCATTTCACATAAGAATCGGATACCCAGATTGAATGAGGAGTCTTGGGAACGGACCAAGTGACTCGGGTATACCACCTTTGCATCCAAGTGTCACACATTACGTCCGTCAGCTGAGTAGATTCACTCACGACCGCCTCGATTTCCGGAATTCTTTGGGCCCGACCATATTGCCTAAGTATGCGATCGGGGAAGAGGTGAATTGTTTGTCTAAAAGATAGGATCACCTGATATCGTGCCCTATCTCGAGTATCTAAACCGGTCAGGACATAAATGGGCCACCATGGTACGGTCCACCGGATCAATGGGCCTCCGTGGAAAGACAGCACTTCGTCCCAGTATTTTTGAGTGTTGAGGCGAGAAAAGTCAACGGTGCATCTCCTCGTCATCACTTGATTAGGTCGATATCGGCTCACGTCAAGGGGAGGGTCTACGATCGATAATCTCTCGAATAGCCAAAGCTGAAAAAATGGGAGTAAGATTATCAAAAAAAATCGCAAAAACCAAGAAAACCGTGAAAATCGCGAAAACCGCGGAAAATCGAGAAAACCGAAAAAATTGAAAAAAGCCGAAAAATTGCAAAAAATCGAAAAATCTATATACCTGTAAAAGACGGGTACTCCCAGTCAACCGGGTCGACGAATCCCTTTTACGATAATCCAAACCCTGGATAATCTCTTTTGTGATCAGCCAAGCCGTGTTGTGCTCCGTTTCCATCAGGTCAACCACGGTGAAAAGTCGGACATGACCCATGGAAGATAATAAATCCATATGACCTTCGAAGGCATAAACATGGAGCATACAAAAAGCAAAGGCCCTACGGCTATGAACCGACCTAACCCGGACATCGTGTGGGTTCATGAATTTTTCGGCTAAATCGATCAAGGAAACGGTATCTCCCTCCAGCATACGGGATACCTCCATATGAGAAAGCCCTAAAAATTCCCGTAATTTTCTCCTTGGGTCGTGAATTGAAAACCGGACAACAGGGCGAAGTATGGGATTCCATCCTCCTATGGCAGCAATCTCCTCAGGAATAGGACAGATTTCGCCTCGAGGGAAGCCGAAGACGTGATAAGTATCGTCCCAATAGGACAAGCAAGCATCCAAGAAATGACGGTCCACTTGCATTTGACGGATTGTGAATAATTGGGTTATACCATTCTGATTCAGAATGACTTTATCTGCATCTCTGGAAAATCGGGACCAATCCTGAAGCATTCCAATTAGTCGATCGATTCCCATAATTGGATTTCTAAAAAGAAAGAATAAATTTCTCAAGGATTGTTTTTTTAAGAAGGAAGGGAATTGTGAGAATTGTGGGGAAATTAAAAGCAGGAAAAGGGTATTTATAGCATTTAAACCCAGACTTTCCTCCCTGCTTTAGGATTCCTAATCCCAGAGGATTTAGCATACATGCCTTATCCTAGGATCTAGCTAAGTCACCCGAGCATCCCTATTCCTTTTCAAAATCGAATTTTTTTTTTCAAAAATTCAAAAACTTTCCTCAAAATTTTTTATTCCACAGCGCGAGTCATTTCTCCTAAAAATGTTACATGCAAAGTCTTGCATAAATCATGTACAGGACGACTCAAGTCGGGACCATACGACTAAGCTCCCCAGCGGCATTTTCTACGGGATGGACCCACATATAGGTACACCCAGGACTTACGCGGCAAAGTCCAAATTCCCCACGGAGTTATCAATGTCAACTCAAGTATATTTCTAATCCGTGGCCGGCGGGCCCTTCACGCAAGTCTAATGGACTTTAAACGACCCGATCGGAAGTGTGCCAGGTCTTAATTCGACTTGGTAGTTACTCTGACTTTCGCCCTGTCCAAGCCTCAGTCAGAGTGGGGGCTCTGTAGACACCCACATTTGGCTGCCAGGTGTCTATAAAAGTTCCCGACAAACACCCGATGATGATCGGACGCAAACGTGCTTTAATATACTCGGATATGGCTCAAAATCATTGGCATTTGGCTTGGGCTTTTTACGGGTAAAAATTTCACAAAACCAACCTCAAAACCAGGCCCAGTGAGTCATTTCGAGTCAAATAAGACTAATTTGGGTCGAATCCGACACCAGGGGCAAAATCGTCTTTTAGCGACCGAGTCAAAACCCGGTCAAAGATGTTTTCGAAACACACGGACCAGCCGTGTCACTTCACGAGTCCGGCTTAGACTCAAATGCTACAAAAAAAAATCAGCTACGACAAGTATTAAACAATTCCGTTAAGGATAGAATTCGATCTCAAGTAGGAATTCTATCCGAACACCCGATCAAACACTCGACCGAGCATCAAATACTCGGCCGAGCAGCCCTCATTCCAGCCGAGATACGTTTCTTCCTCACCAAGAAACGGAATTCTCGTTCCTTTCAACTTCTTACATTTCCTATCCAAACCGGTATTTCTTGTCGTCTAAGCAAGAATACTTCTCCTAGCCTTTTTCTCCTATAAATAGGACCCTTTAGCATCAACATAAAGACAACACACGATACATCGACACAATTACACATACTATACATTAATATCATACACACACACACGACTCATACACGCTTATACTAAAACCCGAGATCACGCCCGAAGAAACCGGCCACCTCACCCGCCACTTCACCCGTCCAAACCAAACCACCATAACTCTCCGACGTTACCTCGACGCTCATGTGTCAAAAATACGTTCCGACGAACCCCGTTCTGAGTAAACAAAGCATGTAGGTTGAGGGTGTAAAATCAAACCCGATTTCTCCTTTCTCTCTTCCCTTCTTCTCCTTTCTTTTTTCTTTTTTCGTCGGTCCGTTTTTTATGGGTCTTCGTCACATCTTCTATTTTTTATAATATCGATACTACAAACTATTTTTATAAAAAACAAAGTTCATAAAATACGATATCGATTCTCTAGTCGAATATCGTACAAAAAAGAACTAAATCAATCTCGTTGATGCTAAAAAAATCGTCCTTTGATTTTAAATATAATATAACGATTTTGACGCGAAGAGAATTAACATCTTTTCATTCGATTTTTTTTTTCTCTTTTCAAAACGATTTTCTAAAAAACGTTTTTTTTTTCTAAAAAAACTATTCCGAATATTTGATATCGATTTTGATGAGGGTCGAAGAGCCTGCGTTGGGCCGCCCGCCTAGCAGGCCCCATGAAGACCCCGTCCAAGGAACCAAGGAGCCTGCCCAGCAGGCCGTTGGCATAAGATACCAGGATTCCCCCAGTGAAACAAAGCTACAAGGAAGTCGCCTGCCCGGTAAGGGTAAGGCGACTGGTTGTGAAGAGCGTGCAGGCACTCCCTGCTCGCCTGCCTCCGGGCGACCTTCTCCCTGAGCAGAGCCGGGGTCCCCAGAAGCCCCCTCTATCATCTTGCCTACAGGTAAGAGAGAACGAGTGGATGAGGAAAAACCACGTGTCAATTTCCCATCCACTCATTCTTTCTCTCCCCACTTCTCTTTTCCTCTCTCTTGTGGGAAAGTATAAATACTCTTCCATTTCCCACATGAGAGGGGTTGGATTTTCTCTCTCTAGACTCTCACTCCTAAAAACGCCACCTAGTTCCTCACGAGCTAGGTTCATCAAGGCATTTCACGGACTAACTTAGGCATCGAAGAGGGTTCCCTCGGACAACCTCCGAGGCCCTGTGCGTTCATTGTGCAGGGAGCAGGCCAACTCCGCCGGGAAGGTCCGATCAAGGGAGAGGGATAAAGGAGAGGTTCAAGGAAATCAGACGATCCGTTACTCACCAAAAATCCGATTACACAACCCGGATCCAGAGCCGGGTTAATTGTTTCCGTGACCGGAACAATTTGGCGCCGTCTGTGGGGAAGATACGGTTGTGCTCACGAATTACCCACAAAAATCAACCATTCCTAATCACAAAAAACTAAAACAATCAAAGTAATCATGCCAGAAATCGTTGACGCCAGTGCAGGGGCGGGTCCGACGGTCCCACCGGTGACCCCCCTGTATGGCATGCCACAGCCAGAGAGGATTCCTCCCGCCACGATCCTGAGGGTGGGGGGAACCAGTCTCCTAGGCGTACCAAGCGCTGCTGTAGCACCTGAGTTGGGGACACACCCAGGGCACACTCTGAATCTGACCCCGGCTCAGATGGCACAGACAGTCGCCTTCTTCTCTGCAATGCTAAACCAGGAGTTCACTCCTGAGGACCTGGTAGGCAGGGTCGCATCAGCCCCCAGGCAGCCACCCTCAATAAGGAGGGATGGAGCTGGGGGCACGAAGCAGACCGCCGCCAGAAACGCTCAGAGAAAAGCAAGAAGGACGGCACAAGTATACGCGCAGGTGCAGAGGCGTCTCACAGCAGGCAGCCCAGAGCCACCTGCCCAGCAGCAGACATTCTCCATTCACACAACAGAATCCGCGTCTGGAGAACAGAGAGGTTTATCCCGGGAATTGCAGGAGAGAATGAGGCCCAGGGAGCCCATGTCAAAGCGCCTGGGAGAAAAGCAAGGCGGGGTCTTCTCCAGGTTAACACCGGCGGTCAAGGAGCAGTCAGCCCCAGGTTTGTCCCAAAGCCTGCAGTCTAGGCTCAACCGGGGGCAACCGCTTGAATCTAGATACCACCAGGGTGAGAACCTCTGCCACTCTCAGAGAAAGAGACCCAGGCAAATCTCCCCTGCGACAGAAGATGAAGCAGCAAGCAGGCCGCCTCCAAGGCACCGCTCCCCCAGTACGAGGAAACCGATCCATAGACAATGGGATATGCACGGTAACCAGTCTGGGGAAAGCAGGTCACGAATGGTAGGCAGGCCCACAAAAACCCCACTTCATCCTGAGGTACAAGAATACCCCATCCCGAGAATTAAAATGCCGACCATTAAGTTTGACGGGACAACAGACCCAGAAGACCACTTGGCGGCATTCGAGAGCCACATGGGCATGTACGACGTTGATGACGCCATCTGGTGCAAAGTCTTCCCAACCACCCTGGTAGGGCTCGCACAAGGGTGGTTCAGGGATCTCCGCCAAGGATCAATCAAGTTCTTCATAGAATTGGCCGAGATCTTCCTCGAACAGTATGCTGGGAACAAAAGGAGACGCCTCACTCGCTCCGATCTTATGACCCTAAAGCAGAAATAGGGTGAAAGTGTAAGGGAGTACCTAAGAAGGTTTGACTTATCCTATCAGCAAGTCAGGGAGATCGATGACTCCACCGCTGCCTACGCCCTGACAATCTCCTTGCTCCCAGGAGAAATGAAGAATCAGATGATCAGGGCCCAGCCAGAAACCTTGGCCATGGCCAGGAAAATCGCTGAAGGGTTTATTCTGCAGGAAGAGTTTCACAGCCTGCCGGATACCCCTGCAGGCCAAACAAGGCCGCAGGGAGGACCGCAGGGTGGGCGTGGCAGAAATGAGCCAGGCAAGCAGAGAGAAGAGGGAGACACTCCCAAGAAGGAACGTACAACATACCAACCAAGATTTGACAGCTACACGGCCTTCAATAGGCCGAGAGCAGAAATCTTCGAGTTAGAAAAAGAAACAGCAAAATGGGCTCGTCCAAACAAGCTGCGCAGCCCAAAAGGGGAACCCAAAAAATTCTGCACGTTCCATGACTGCATAGCTCATACCACAGAGGAATGCCGCCACTTAAAAGACGAAATAGAGAAACTAATAAGAAACGGCTGGCTGAGTAACTATGCAGCAAGGAACAAACCCCAGAAAGAGGCGGCAGACAAACCTGAGGGCTCAGCCCAAAATCGCATGGTCATCCATGTAGTATCAGGGGATGCAGAGGGGCGGACCAGCAGGCGCAGCCATAAAAGGCAGATCCGCGAAATGCGGAACCAAATTTGCTACGCCGAGAAGGCAGGCAGCCCAAGGGGCACTACCCTAAGCATCACCCCTGAAGATGCAGGGAGAGTCGTGTACCCACATAGTGACCCTCTGGTCTTGACCCTGGAAATTAGTAATCACATTGTCAAGAGGTGTATGGTGGATACTGGCGCCTACACAAATCTCTTATACAAAGATGCTTTTGAGAAGATGAACCTTGAAAAAAGGCACCTGAAGCCAGCCCCCGGATCTTTGTATGGATTCAATGGAGCAGGCATGCTACCCATGGGAGTTATCGATCTGCCTGTTACGTTTGGGGAGGGGACCTCGGCAAGAAATATCAGGGCGTCATTTATTGTGGTGGATGCCAAATCCGCGTACAACGCCCTGATAGGCCGAGCCACCCTAGATGAAATAGAAGCTGCTGTATCAATTAGGGCCCTCACCATAGCCTATGTAACAGACTTTGGCAGGAAGGGGAAGGCCCACGGGGATCAGGAGTCGGCCAGACACTGTTATTCCGTGGCCCTGCAAGCCCATGAGACAGAAAGAAAAGGGAAGCGAAAAGCCCAATGCTCTCCCAGCAGGGAAGGTGAGATCCCGACTGCCCAGCAAGAATCAGTCCACCTAGAGCCTGAGGGGGAAAGCATGCTAGTGGACTTAGAGCCAGGGAGGCAGGTCCTTATAGGGGCCGACCTGGAGGAGTCCTATCAAAAGGAACTAATTGCAGTCCTAAGAGAGAATAGGGACGTATTCGCCTACTCTGCAGACGAGATGCCAGGGGTCGACCCGACCTTTATTGTTCACAAGCTGAACATTAATCCGGAGGCTCGCCCTGTGAAGCAGAAGAAAAGGAACATGTCCGTAGAAAAAGATGCGGCAATAAAAGAAGAAATAGACAAACTCCTGAAGGCAGACTTCATCGAAGTCTGTGACTACCCTGAATGGTTGGCAAACGTTGTCATGGTAAAAAAGTCGTCAGGTGCATGGAGAATGTGCGTAGATTTTACAAATCTCAACAAGGCCTGCCCTAAGGACTGCTACCCTCTGCCCAGGATAGATCAACTAGTGGATGCCAGTAGTGGATACACCACGCTAAGCTTTCTGGATGCGTTCTCAGGGTACCATCAAGTGTACCTCTGGCAGCCAGACAGAGTGAGGTGCGCCTTCATAACCAGCCATGACACCTACATGTACAAGATGATGCCATTTGGGCTGAAGAATGCCGGCGCCACCTATCAGCGGTTGGTAGACAGAGTCTTCGAAAGTCAAAAGGGAAGAAACTTAGAAGCTTATGTTGACGACGCGATCGTCAAAAGTAAGGGGGACAAGGAGCATCTGACAGACCTTCAAGAGACTTTCTCCTCCCTGCGGTCATACAAGATGAAGCTAAATCCGAAAAAATGCACATTCGGGGTCCGATCCGGAAAATTCCTAGGTTTTTTGGTCAGCTCCAGGGGGATAGACGCCAACCCCGAGAAAATTCAGGCGGTCCTAGACCTCCCGGAGCCTAAAACCAACAGGGACATTCAGAGGCTCACAGGCAGAATGGCCGCCCTGGCTCGGTTCATCGCCAGGTCAGCAGACAAGTCCACCCCCTTCTTCAAAATATTAAAAGGCAACAAGCAATTCAAATGGGAGGATGAACAGAAGAAAGCCTTCGAGCAATTGAAGGAGCACCTGAAGAAACTCCCTACCCTGGCAAGACCGGTAGCCGGAGAAAAATTGTACCTGTACATCGCTGTCACGAACACGACGGTAAGTGCTGTCATCCTAAGGGAGGAAGCAAACTCACAGCAACCCATCTACTTTGTGAGTCACGCCCTGGGAACAGCAGAGAGAAATTACCCCCTGATAGAAAAGGCCGCCTATGCAGTCATCATTGCAGCCAGAAAACTCAGACCCTACTTTGACGCACATCTTGTCGTGGTCCTCACCGACCAACCACTGGAGAAAGTGTTGGAAAAGTTTGAGAAATCAGGGAGACTGCTGAAATGGGCGATCGAGTTAAGTGGGCTGGGGATATCTTACCAGCCAAGAACAGCCATCAAAGCCCAAGCCTTGGCCGATTTTCTGGCTGAATGCTCCCATTCAGGGGAAGAGGAGCCCCCTGCCGAGGAGTGGATCGTGCACACTGATGGGTCCTCAACAGCCAATGGTGCAGGCGCAGGCATCGTATTAACCAGCCCCGAGGGAGTGGATTTTGAGCATGCACTCAGGTTCACCTTCCCGGCATCAAACAACGAGGCAGAATACGAGGCTGTGCTCACAGGGATAAAACTGGCTAAAGCCGCAGGGGCAGAGCGAGTTACACTAGCTACCGATTCTCAGCTCATTGCCAATCAAATTAACGGAGAATATGAGGCCAGAGATCAGACCATGGCCACATACCTTGAGAAAGTAAGGCAGGAGTTGTCGGGCCTGAAGTCCTATGAAATCCAGCAAATACCTCGATCGCAGAACAACCGAGCCGACGCTCTGTCAAAACTGGCCAGCTCCAGCCTACAAGACATACGGAGGTCGGTGTGGGTTGATGTTTTGCATGAAAAATCTACCAGCGCCTGTCAGGCGATTAGCACCGTCGAGGAAGGGCCAGAAAATTGGATGACCCCCTTTATCCAGTTCAAAAGGCATGGCATCCTTCCATCAGATCCAATACAAAAGAGGAAGATACAGGCCAAAGCAGCCTGGTTTATAATCATTGGTGAAGAGCTTTATAAGAAATCTTTTACTTACCCCCTGCTAAAATGCCTGAGGGCAGACCAGGCTGCCGAAGTCCTGGAGGACATCCACTCGGGAATCTGTGGACATCACATTGGAGGAAGATCGCTGGCCCACAAGGCCCTAAGGGCAGGCTACTACTGGCCTACCATGCTGGCAGATGCCAGAAGCCTGACCCAGAAGTGCAGAAAATGCCAACTCTTCGCCCCGTCAATCCATGTCCCGGCCCAGGAGCTCAGGCCAATCTTATCCCCCATCCCCTTCGCTCAGTGGGGGATGGACATACTAGGACCTTTCACGGTAGCCACTGGGGGAAGGAAGTTCTTGATTGTGGCTATAGACTACTTCACCAAATGGATAGAAGCTGAAGCAGTGCCCAACATTACCGAGACGGCAGTCAGAAAAGTGATATGGCGGAATATTATCACTAGATTCGGCCTGCCAAAAATGTTGGTGTTTGATCATGGCAGGCAATTTGACAATGATCCCCTGAGAATCTGGCTAGAAAGCCATAGCATCGCAGTTGCCTACTCGGCCGTCTGCCACCCTCAAACTAACGGACAGGCAGAGGCAGCCAACAAGCAGATCTTAAATGGCCTTAAGAAAATGGTAGATGACCTCAAGGGCAGATGGGCTGACGAGCTTCCCAGCATACTCTGGTCGATCCGGACCACCCGAAAGGAATCTACAGGCCAGACCCCGTTCGGTCTAGTATATGGAGCAGAGGCTCTGTTACCAATTGAGGCAAGGATCCCATCTCTGCGCTCCCTGCAGTACGACCGAACTGAGAATGAAGCTGCAATGGTCGAGGCCTTAGATCTGGTCAATGAAATAAGGGAGGAGGCCAGTACCAACATCGCTGCTTACCAGCAACGAATGAGGAAAGCCTACAACAGAAGAGTATACCAGAGAAATTTTCAGACGGGTGATCTGGTTCTCAGAAAAACGCAGGCTGTTGGAAAATCAAGGGAGCACAGAAAGCTAAGTGCCAACTGGGAAGGTCCATACCAAGTCACTCAAATCCTGGGACCAGGCACATAAAAAATTGCCAACCTTGAAGGACAAGAGTTAAATGCCCACTGGAACGCGGACACCCTGAAGAAATACTATGTCTAAACTAAGTCTAAAAGATAGTTTTTATTTTGCTGAAAACAATGGCGGAGAACGATCAAAGAATGTCGACGGCTCCGACCACCCTTATGTCAAAAAGTTTTATAAAGAAATGAGAGAACTTCAGATTCATACTCGTTGCATGTTCAAACTTGCGTCTTCACACACAAACGAGCAGGGGGCAATAGGGGGAGGCCCCCCTGTTGCCAAAACTAAAGAAAATGAACACCCCAACAAAAAATCCGAGCCTCCCTGCTTACCTCTGGGCAGGCAGGGAGCAGGCCCCCTGGACTTTGAACAAAAGCCAGGGACAGGCCGGATCAACAAGGACTGGGGGCAGGCCCCCCAACCTTGTATAAAAAACGCAAAAAGCCTCCCTGCTTACCTCTGGGCAAGCAGAAGGCAGGCCCCCTGGACTTTGAACAAAATCCAGGGACAGGCCGGATCAACAAGGACTGGGGGCAGGCCCCCCAACCTTGTATAAAAAACGCAAAAAGCCTCCCTGCTTACCTCTGGGCAAGCAGGGGGCAGGCCCCCTGGACTTTGAACAAAAGCCAGGGACAGGCCGGATCAACAAGGACTGGGGGCAGGCCCCCCAACCTTGTATAAAAAACGCAAAAAGCCTCCCTGCTTACCTCTGGGCAAGCAGAGGGCAGGCCCCCTGGACTTTGAACAAAAGCCAGGGACAGGCCGGATCAACAAGGACTGGGGGCAGGCCCCCCAACCTTGTATAAAAAACGCAAAAAAGCCTCCCTGCTTACCTCTGGGCAGGCAGGAGGCAGGCCCCCTGGACTTTAAACAAAAGCCAGAGACAGGCCGGATCAACACGGACTGGGGGCAGGCCCCCCAACCTTGCACAAAAACGTTAATAACCTCCCTGCTTACCTCTGGGCAAGCAGGGGATAGGCTGTACATCAAACTTATGCAAGAAACCAAACGAGAACAGACAAAAGCAAACAAAAGATCCTCATAAAAAGGAATAAAGTGGCAAGGGTACACAGGATAAGAGTTTGCTAAAAAAGTGATTACAGTAAACACGGCAGCCGGCCACCAAAGGGCTCGGCGCGCAAAGAAATAAAGAGGTCAAAGCATCAGCGTAGGCGCAGCGGGGGACGAACAAGAGCCCTCTGAGGAAGAGTGCCCTCCATATGCAGGGGGAGCATCTGGGCCAGAAGCAGCAGCCCCTTCAGCCATCCTGCGCATCTGGGCCTCATCCTTGGCGGCGTAGAGGGCCCGAAAAGCTTCTTCATCAAAGCCAGGGAACATCTCCCTGACAGCTTCCATGACTACCCCTAAGCAAGAGTTAGCGCCATTCACAAAACCCGCTGACACGGCCGTTTCCACCTCTTGAATTATTTCGTCCCTCTCTTTCTGCCACTCCTCAGTCTTCGTCGCTAGATCGCCAAGAGCTGCCTGAAGATCTGAATTCGCCTTGGAAAGGCGCTCCCCTAGATCGACGACACTTTTCTTGGCATGATCCAGCTCAGCTAAAGCCTTCCTGGCCTGCTCCAGCTCTGCGAAGGCCTGCTGAGCTCTTTTCGACTCCTCCTCCAGGCGGGACACCTCCCTGACAGCCCTCTCATTCTGAGACTTCCAGTGGATCGCCTGATTCCTGGCCTCTTCCAGCTCGATCTCCCTTTTTGCCAATTGATCCTTCAAACTGGCAATAAGAGCAACATCCCTTTCGACTGCAGAAAGACGGTCAGAATTAGCCAGTTCCTCATCACTCAAACGATTAAGGGTCGCCAACTCCGCAGAAGCCTGAATGATTCTGGCGGTACGCTGAACGTACTGAGTCACCTGATGAGTGGCAGAGTGGACAGTCTTGAGGAGATGATCCGCCAAAACTGCCCCAGAGTCGGAAAGTAAGGCAGAAACATCCTGGCTATCGCCGGCGGTATAATGAAATTCGGCGTTTTCCTCAGAGAAGAGGGTACCAGGAACCCCCTGAGCGAAGCGTTTTGGTTCAGGCGTGGCGGCTTCCAAATCCACCACGTGGTCTGCATTCGGAGCCTCCCTGCTCCTCTTTCTGATCAACCCTCTGGGAGTGCTTTCCCCAGTCTCTTCGGAGCCCGCGGCCCGCGGCCCCGAGGGAATCCGAACCCCTGCAGAAAGGCCCCCCTGCCTACCAGCAGGTGAGGGAGTAGCCTCACAGGCAATCACCTTCTTCGCAACCGGGGAAGGAGTGGCCTCAGAAACCGCCGTTTTCGCAGGCGTTGATCTGGGAGGGGCAGGGAGCCTTGGCCTGCTAAAAGACAAACCCTTCAGGTGCTTCATCAAGTTCTTCTCACCTTTCTTGAAATTAGGGGGAAGAGAAGGGCGGCTTTGGACGACGGTAAGAGTCTCGATCAAACCCAGACGCCTCACCTCCCTTTTTCTCCAAAGGAAGGTGGCAAGATCTGCAAGGCAAACAGACGAACAGTCAGGACACTTAAAAAGAAAAAGGGTAAGGAAGAATCATCAGCACTCCTGAACTACCTTCATCTAGGCCCGGATTCATGCCCACCCGGGTCAGGTATCTATCAGTAGCAATGAGCTCCGCATGGGGGAGCCATAATGAAGGGCCATATACCCCATATTTATCAGTATGAGCGGCAAAATAGTCTGTCAGTTCCTTGTCCTTCTCGCTCAGCTTCACCTCCAAGGCTTTTCCACCCACGCCAGGGTGATACTCCTCGGGGGTCTCTAATCTGGTGTGGACATGATTCCTGAAATGACGAGGAATCTTCCACCCATGGGCACTGTGCACATAAAGAAAGTTGTTCTTCCAGTCTCTCAGGCTGTCCATGGCTGGCCACACCAAAGCATGTCCCTTCTGCCTCAAGAGGGACCAATATCCAGGAGAGCCCACACCCCCAGAAGAGACCATTTGTAGGCCGACCATAAACCTCAGGGCATCAATAGAAGGCTCGGCGCGATGGAACAAGCAGGTCCAAACATACGAAATCAATGACCTGACAGCCGTGGCTGTCAGCTGGGCGATGGCCACATTCATACGCCTGAAAATATCTTCCAGGGAAGGATGAAGGGGAAAGCGAAGGCCGAACTCCAGACACTTGTGATAAACCGCTATGCACCCGTCGGGAGGGCTGCATACGGTATCTTTCTCGCCGGGGACGACAATTGTGTACCCATCCCCAAAATTGTAAAACCGCTCAATCGCACCGGCGGCATTTTTCGCAAGAATCAAGTCCCGGTTTTTCGGGTCAGAGTAAGTTCTCAAGGGAACGTGATACTTGACTTTGTCTAAATAATAAACCTTACCCCTTTCCCGAGGAATAAGGGGGCCAGAGGTCCTGGAGGGGTCAATTTCCAGTGCCTCGTCATCCGAATCAATAACGTCGTACGAAGGAGGGTCATGAGAGTTACCACCTCCACTATCCGCCAAATTTTCTTCCTCAACTACCCCAGAGCCAACCTCCCTAGAGGAGGAGGCGAAATTCTCCCTACCTTTTTCCCCTTCCTCCCTCCTCGATGGGTCAGTAAAAGGTAGGATCCGCTCACGAGTTCTAGACATTGTAACTCTAATGGGAATGGAAAACAAGAAATCGAAAAGAAAGAGCAAGAAATGGAAGTTAAAAGTCTAACCTAAGGTCGTCTGCCGGTGCGATGAAAGCCCGAAGGAGAAATCTCCCAGAAAAGCGGGGGTGCAGAGGAAGGCACAAGTCGTCACACCAAAGGGTTTGCAGAGAAAGAGAAAGGAGGATTTGAAGAGAAAAGAAGGTTTGAAAAAGGAAAAAGAGGAGGAATGAGTGGCTGTTTGCTTTTATAGGAGGGAGGGCATACGAAGAGTCGCCAACCCTCGAAAATCCGCCCAAAGGTTACTGTCCACGCGTCACCCCTTGGGAGTCAGCACTGTGTAGCTTCCCAAGGGTAGCCTCGAAAGGACCAAAGGGTGTCAGAGGATTGATCACCCTGTGACGTCCTCTCTTCATTCAAACAAAAAGTAATAAACAAATAGTAAAAATACAACACACAAACAAATTGCCTGAACTTTCTTTCATTAAGTCTTAAAAAACCCGGAAAAACGGGCAATTACATCCAGAACAAACAAAGTACAAAAAGAGCCCCTATTTTCCGGCTTATCACGCCTGCGCCCCAAGGGCAGGCCTAATCATCATCAGAGCCTGGGGAGTATTCCCCAGGGCTGTGCCCCCCTGCGTCTGACCCCCAGTCCCAGTCGCCAGAGTCCTTGAAGGGGTCTGCAGAGTCGTCATCACCATCTCGACCGGAGGAATAACCCCGGCCATCACTGTCGCCGGAATCCCGGCTGCTGACATCCCAGTCCCTCCCATAAGGGATTGTCTCAATGTCGTCACAGGAGCCGCAGCCCACCTTCCTCAAAGGGGAAGAAGGGCCCGACTCAGAAGAAGAGCTCGACTCTGAGTGATCAGGGTCAAACTGCTCAGGGTGTAGCCATGGGTAATATTCAGGGCACCCCCTATCAAAGCAACCCTCTCCTTGGAGGCAGCGTTTAAGCTTTGGGACGCTAGGAGAAGCCCTCAGAGGGCGCTTGCCCGCCCTGACATGAGACCTCCTCTTAAGCCTCTTATGGAGTTGAGTGCGGGGTCGCCGGCTGCGGCGCAAGATGAGAAATGATGCCCTGGAATACCTCAGTCTCTGACGGCCCCTGAAACGGCGGGTCACCACCCGAGTCCCTTGGTAAAAGAATGTTTTGGTAATCCACGACATTTTCTTAAGAAAAAAGAAGAAGAGGAAATTTGAAGATGGGTCGTGAAAATAGCGAAGGAAAAACGCAATTTATACAAAGGAAGCCAAGGCATTGAATAACGCCCCAACCACCCTGACAGGAGAAACGACCAATCAGCGCACCAGCACGCTGCCCAAAAATCCATTTGGTGCACAAGGCAATCATGACCTAAGGAACAATTAAACTCTTGGCATGCCCAATACAGAAGAGACTCCCCCTCGGGAATACGCGAACGCATTAAATGCACTGGTAAGAGACACAAGTCAACTCCCCTCCACCAAGAGTCCACCTGCCGAAGGGGAACCCTGCTTCCCCCCCAGCAGGTGAGGGCCAATTGATGAGGGTCGAAGAGCCTGCGTTGGGCCGCCCGCCTAGCAGGCCCCATGAAGACCCCGTCCAAGGAACCAAGGAGCCTGCCCAGCAGGCCGTTGGGATAAGATACCAGGATTCCCCCAGTGAAACAAAGCTACAAGGAAGCCGCCTGCCCGGTAAGGGTAAGGCGACTGGCTGTGAAGAGCGTTCAGGCACTCCCTGGTCGCCTGCCTCCGGGCGACCTTCTCCCTGAGCAGAGCCGGGGTCCCCAGAAGCCCCCTCTGTCATCTTGCCTACAGGTAAGAGAGAACGAGTGGATGAGGAAAAACCACGTGTCAATTTCCCATCCACTCATTCTTTCTCTCCCCACTTATCTTTTCCTCTCTCTTGTGGGAAAGTATAAATACTCTTCCATTTCCCACATGAGAGGGGTTGGATTTTCTCTCTCTAGACTCTCACTCCTAAAAACGCCACCTAGTTCCTCACGAGCTAGGTTTATCAAGGCATTTCACGGACTAACTTAGGCATCGGAGAGGGTTCCCTCGGACAACCTCCGAGGCCCTGTGCGTTCATTGTGCAAGGAGCAGGCCAACTCCGCCGGGAAGGTCCGATCAAGGGAGAGGGATAAAGGAGAGGTTCAAGGAAATCAGACGATCCGTTACTCACCAACAATCCGATTAAACAACCCGGATCCAGAGCCGGGTTAATTGTTTCCATGACCGGAACAGATTTCATAATCGAATATCGAATATAACGAATGTCGTTAAATTAAATCGAGTATAAATCATGCAATATTTGTACGCGATTTAAAAAAACTATAAATTTTCTAAAAAACCAATCTCGAAAATAGCCCGGGACGCGAGCCGCGTGCATCCCAGGCGAGCCACCTTCTCGCGCGAGTCGCGCTCTTCCCGAGCGATTCGCGTGATCTCCTGAAAACGCGACATAAATCAATTTCGTTCTAATTTTGCGAATATCGTTTCTTTAACGAAACAACGTTTTTTTCGACATATCTTTTTCTTGACCTCGGTCAACACGTGTTAATCCATCACGTGTCATAAACCTTTTTCAAAATCATGCATATTATTGTATCTACATCTCTTATTCGATTTATAACCCGTTACTAACTTGTTTGTTCATGTTTGTAGCAATTTCTTTTCATTATTTGTTTTATTAGACTAAAACGAACCTCGAATGCTAATATACAACTTTGACGTTAATTTTTAGGTGCATTAAACCGACTTAGCAACCCATTCCATTCTCGCATGTTTAGGGAAAATAATATTTGCATATCATTTTCATCGTTCAACTAACACGCGTAGTAAAACGTCATTCGATATCTTAGCAGAGGTCGCTAATGTGCGGGCGGGGTTGAGTGTTCTTTGTGAACTTCCCAACACATACCCTCACCCCTTACTCAGAACCTCGGTTTCTGGATGTCCGAAACCATTGGCAATGAGAGTCATTCAATACACGATATCCGATAACGTCGGTATCGGTATCAAATGCTAAGGGACGAACCCAATAAACTCTGACATCGGAAATGGGCCATATTTTGTACACGGCCCACTACGACATAGAGTGGGTTCGAACGGGCCCGAACTTCCACAAAGTTCGGTGGCGACTCCAACTTCGATTTAAATTTCAATTCGACCCATCTCATATAGAGATTCATTCGCCTCCCCAAACCCGCGCGTGGCCGCGTCGGGGTGGACCTATGTCATGTCTACAATTTGGCGACTCCGCTGGGGATTAACTGATGCGTAACTTACCATCGGCATCCTCAGGGTGAGACTCGAATAGAAATCGTTTGACTAGTACAATACGCGTTTTAGTTTTACGGTTCATGCATAACCCCATATTTTCCCGGGCCGATACTGGTGACCGACGTCCCACTATACCATTGATGTAGTCCAAATTGGATATGTCAAAAAGTGTTCATAGCAGATTCGTATGGGTTTTACGGCATGTTCTAAGCTCAACTCGACTTAGGAAGTCCGCCCCGATTCTCGAATAGGCTATGTATACTGGTATAGACCCTTATGGAGTGACCGAGACTTAGTTTAAGAGCATACATGCTGTCGTTATACTGCTTCCATGACTACATGCTACTTGATCTACATCTTTTTTCAAAAACCGTCACTTTCAAAAAATTGCATCCTAGAAATGAGATAAGGTAGACTACTTGATCTACTTGATCTACATCATCGTTGAGACAAGGTAGACTAAACTAATTAAACGAATCAAACAACTAGAAATGAGAAACAGGGATAAGAAAGGCGTTAGGGGAGTCGGGAAGTCAAAACTAAAGATAAGGACATAAGAGTCACAAAAATCATCACAAGGTCGATAAAGGGAGGAACCACCTTTTGGTTTCCATACCCAACCTAGCCTAAACCCGCTTTCGCGGCGAGGAAGCTATGGTCTCAAGACAAAATTACCCAAACCCCGAGTTTCCCCATATTGGTTTGAGTGAGTCAATGTTAACTGAGTTGATCAGGCTAAGTCAACAAAAACACAATAATCTCATACAAGACAAATCACCACAAAATGCAACAATCTCCATAAAACCAAGGCCCAAATCTAAAGTTCCCCCTCCCCTAACCCCCTAACTAAAGTCTACTCACTCATCATAATGAACCAACAAAAGTAAATAACAAAGCTTTTAAAGAAAGGAAATCCATACTTAACAAGAAGGGAAAAAGACTTAATCTAATCACAAATGGGAGAGAAATAAGAACCAAGAACAACAACTAAAAAGGAGATACTTAACAAAACAAGCTAGTTTAAGAGGAACAATGAAATAAAAAAGAGATCAAAGGAGAAACTAAATAGGAGAGAGAAATCAAGAAGATACCAACAATGGAGAAATGCATAAAGAAGAAGATAAACATAACAATGAGAATAATGGAGCTTCAAGGCACCAAACAAGGATCTTGTCACTTAAACCCTTGCAAAACCCCTTGATCTTCAATAAAAACGCAATCTTCAACAAAGGAATTAACTTGATTGTCAAAATGAAGGATTAACATAAAGCAAAAGAGTAATCTTGATCTAATTCTAGAGTTTTCTATGGAAATTACAAAGGATGAAGATCTAAAATAAGGAGACTACTAAACTATGAAGATGAAAACTAAGCTAAGAATGAAAAAGTAGGTTATGGATGATAATGGATGATAATGCATATTGAATGTAAGAAACTAGGGTTAACTATATATAGACATCCTTAATGGATCACTTAAACTAAAGCCCAAAGCCAAATCTTGCTTAATTAGTGAGACTTTTGCCCAATGCATCTTTATATGGTAAAACTTCACCCTGCAATCAACTGCCACTCTCGAGTTAATACCGTCGGGTGAAACTTCACCCGGTGAACTTCTCTTCCGGATTACGCATTTTGGAGCTCCTCTACCGTCGGGTGAAACTTCACCCGGTGAACTTCTCTTCCGAATTACGCATTTTGGAGCTCCTCTACCGTCGGGTGAAACTTCACCCGATGGGTGAAAGTTTCGCCCGGTCATTTCGCCCGGTAGTGTATGTTTCCTGAAGATCTTCGGGAAGATAAAATATCGTCAGGCGAAACTTCCCCCGGTGATGTCTCATCGGGTGAAACTTCACCCGATGGTTTTCTGCCCTCGTTTCTGGTTTCTTTCTTTGCCGATTGATTGGATTGTATGAACTTTTAGTTTTGTGTGTTGCTCTTCGGACGGTATCCCCCTCTCTTGTGCTCGTAGAAGCTTGGACACGCCTTTGGTTAAGAATCCTATCAAAATAAATAGAAAAACTACCAAAAACACTTGAATGCAAAAGAGAGATACTAATGCGAGAAAGATTAAAAATAAGGCGATAATCGCACTCTAATCTCGCAAAACAAAGAAAAAACGAGTTTAAATGGGAGGAAAAACGGTCCAAATTTGACACACATCAATTCCCCAACACTAAACCGTTGCTCGTCCTCGAGCAAAGACCCAAAAAAGAAACTAACTATTACTACTACTAAGCTAGACTATGCTAAGCCGATACGAGGCAATTAACGGGCCCGTTCCGTCCCTTCAACTGACATCGAGATACGCATGAGATAGAGTACCTCCATGCAAGGCAAGTCGGGTCTTGCTCAAAATTGGGGATGCAACTAAACTCACACACAAGCACATAAAACAAAGAGGACACACAAAAAGATAGTTGCCTCCAAAGAGAAAATAAATCGCCGAATCCCTCATCGAAACGGCGGGGAAAGCACCGATTCTAAGCTCGAGACAAGTGAGAACACTACCAAGTTAGTCATCCAAATTGACATGAACAAAATTCTAATAGGATGACAATCAAACAATAACAACATTAAAAATTTACCAAGGTCCTTCTAGTCCACTAAATTGCCTATAACGGAACAAAAAATGGAGTGGAGTGAAGTGAACCATGGAGTTAGTAAGCACTGGAGGTAGGTGTTATCCCGTCTCCTAAGCTAAGTCTAGAGGATCGTCCCAAACTCGAGAAAGCCAATTAGACCAAACAAAAGTGAACAAGTGTTTGCAAAATGGTAAAGATTAACTAATCACAGCTATTTTCCTTCCTAGGGCTCGGTCCTCTAGTAGGCATTTCACGGAAAATAGTCAACCAAGGGTTTATTTGGGTTTGGGAATGTTTTTCTAGGTTCGATTTTCTTTTCGGTTTTTCTTTCCTTTTCCCTTTTGATTTCGGTTGAGTGGTTTTTTTTGCCCTTCTTCATTTTCCCTCTTTACTTTGAGTGACCCATATTTGATGCATTCGAAGTTCATGGCCAAGCAATAGTTTTTGCAAACTTATTTATGGAAGTGGATGAATGGTAGGTAAATAGGCAAGTCGGGTGTGCACCCCCTCCAAACCCACGAAAAGATGGCTTCTCAAATAAGGCCACCTAAGAGAACGGGAAACGGTAATCAAGGCCTTATCACTCTATGGATGGTCAAATGCAAATCCCGCTGCAGACCCCTAGTAGAAAAGAGGGACTCGTGGTAAAAACTCAATGCAATCATTGGTTCAAGGTCATTCTACTAGAACAATGTCCAAAAATCAAAATGGGTTTCTAAAAGGGAAGTAGTAAACACTCGGTACTAACTCAAAATCGTTTCAATGCTTGTTTTAGTCCATACAATATTTCTTAAGTCTTAATGTTGGTATTATCCAACGCAAGAATAAAATACATGATCTGTCAGATCTTTCCCAAAATTCATGGAAGGATATTTGAGCAATACTTGCAGAAGTTAAGTTAGTCGGCTTGTCTTTACGAAGACAAGTATCCAGTTTCATCAACTTCGAGGTGAACTTAAATTACCTTTTCATTTAGAATAGTTTGTTCGTTCCATTAAGCTCGAAAACAGAATTATACCATAAGATTGCATTTGATTAGGTAAATTTTAGTTGTGATAAAATAAGACAACATAAATAATAAGATTTCAATAGGTAAACAACATGTCTTTAATAATAGTGCTCCTGTGGGTAGTCACTAAAATATTTAAATAAATAGAAGGTTACACATGACAATATAATCTACCTGCGGGTAAATATATATTTTTATATGTGAACGATATAATGATAGTAGTATGTCAAAAAATAAAGCTTAAGTTGTAAATTCACTGTTGTGAAATTTAACCATAAGAATTTCATATTATCATTATCTAAAATCGGATATGAAATTATAATTATCATAAATCATTATTCTTTATCAAACGATTGAATTATATCGAATGATCATAACCAATGCGGGGAAACCATGTTTCAGTAAAACATAATCATACGGAGTATGTTATAATCATATCGTCACGAGACTAATCATCAAATAATAGAATATTAAGTCATAATATCATGTTCATCAAAGTTTCCGTATATCATAACAACAACAATAATGACAAAGATAACCGTAAATTGACAATAATTCATCAATATTATGCTCGTTAACTAAGTCCAAATTATTATTATTACGAAAAACTCAAACTTTTATCCAATACATAATTAGTGCATAAAAATAAAATTAAGCAACATGATTTATGGATGCAGTACTATAATTCGTTAAGTATCTCATGTTCATTCTTAACATTAATACATCATATTAAAAAAAATCAAGCAATTAACTTGAATAACAAATCAAGTAATCAACCAATCATGGGACTAATTCAACTAATAAGTGCATAGTGGAGAGATAACATTATATACTTGATTATAATTGTTACAAATTAATTGCATAAGAGTATGATTTACTATTTATCAATTATGTGTAAACAAAATATATACCCTTATTGTTGATTTACACAATCACACGCATACAACATTAATTGCATAATTGTTACAAATTAATTGCATAAGAGTATGATTTACTATTTATCAATTATGTGTAAACAAAATATATACCCTTATTGTTGATTTACACAATCACACGCATACAACATTCACACCGCTAACATATACTTAATGGACATATACGTTTACAATACGGACTAATAATATGACGTATAATCTTAATCTTAATTAATGGACAATCATGAGTTCAATAACCTAAGCTCTGATACCACATGTTAGCATATTATTAACATGACATAAATAAAACATAATTCCCATAAATCTTTGAACAACATGAAAGTCACAAGATTAATTAAGACGAGATTAAGACATACCTCATTATGGAATAAGTCGAAATCTAATACGAACGATATTAGATCTCTATAAGAGACTTCATAAATAATAAGACGATTTCGAATAATAATACTATGTCGTCATATGATCTTCAAATAATAATAATAGTAGGTACAGTTTCATAATTAATAGGCATGATTTCTCCCTCTTGTTCCATAACGTAATAAGTGTGTTGTTCTCTTATTCATTATTCACGCATTCATGCGTTACGTTTTCATTCATGGAGTTTCTGATGGGAAAGACTCCATTATATAGGCAGAGAGAGGACCAATTTCTTATTAGGGTTTTAGATACTGTAATCTCGACCTTCCATCAAGGTTGAGTAAATATGGAAAGACTTCTTATTTAGTCCGATATTATTGTGATAGCATATCTCTATAGAATCCCGATTTCCAATAAGACCATAATTATGAGGAAGAAATATTACCATAATAATAAGGAAGATATAACATATTCCGTAATATTATTATAGCATAAAATATTCTTACAAAAGAGCAAAACAAAACACACAAGTAAAGCCAAGAACTCCGTTCTCCTATCAAGTCAACACAACCACAACCACCAATTCCAAAATGTTCACCAAGTGAACCTCCAAATAGCATACATACCCATACTCCCATGCGAATAAGAGAAGGGGAAAAAACAAAGGTAGAAGATATTACCGATTTGTCTTTTTCGGGTTTTTTTTTGGGGTTTTTTAAAGGGAAAATGAAAAAGAAAAGGAAGAAAAGGAGAGTAGATCCCTCACCCACACTAAAACTGTGCATTGTCCTCAATGCACGAGTAGGGGAAAAGATTGAAAAAAAAAGACAAAAGAAAGGGAAAATCTTTTTAAGTTTGTATGCTTTTTAGAATTTTTTTGTGTTTTGTTTTTCAAAATTAAGAGAATTAAAAGAAAAAGGAAAGGAAAATGAAGAAAAGGAAAATAAGATGAAAAATTAGAAATGGTGGCGGGCCTAGGTGTAATCACGTCACCTAGACCCCAGCCAAAGAGGAAAATAAAAAACAAGGATAAAACAAAACAAAAATAAAATAAGAAAATGAAATAAAAGAAAATCAAGTAAGAAAAGAAAATGAAATAAAATAAAATAAAACGAAGTAAGAAAAGAAAATGAAAAGAAGAAAATGAAAACGAGAAAAAGAAGAAAAACCGATGGGGGAAAGGGGGCGTAGGTGTAATCACGTCACCTCGCCCCAATTCCGCACGAATCGGGAGAAAGAAAAGGGGAAAGAAATTTGGATTTTCCAGATGGTCCTGGTGCAATCACTTCACCAAGAACCGGGAGCTTAAACTCAGGCCCTTCTTTTCTAAGGTACCTGCAACAAATCCTCATGCATAACCAACCCACGTAGGGTCACAGAGGAGCTAAAAACTGACCAAATTATCAAAATCACCAACAATCATAATAATGCCAAAATTGGCGCTGCGGAGAACTGATAAAAATTACTGACAACGAGCAACCGACACCCCCCCCCCCACACTAGACACCACCTACACTCAACCACTCTCACATGGGACCCGGAGGAGGTGGGTAATAAGACCCGGGTGGAGGCATACTAAAGAATCGATCGAAGTAATGTTGTTGTTGCTCTAACAACCTTTGGTTCTCCTCCGCCACCAACCTAGCCGCTTGGGCATCCCTCGCAGCGTCCCTAGCTACTTCATAGTTGTCCCAGGCGTACTCAAAACCGTCCCTAGAGTACGTGTATGAATGATGTGCAGTATCACGCGCATCCCGGGCCACATTATAGGCATCTTGGGCCAAATTAAGTGAGGTGGTCGAATTCTCCCAAGTCTGACGAGTGTAATTGTAAACCTCCCCCACTGGTTGTAGAAGTCCTCAAATCCGAAGAAAGAGGAGTGTCTCAGAGGACTCATGTTCACGTCCTTCTGAAACTCGAGGGTAGACTGGGTATAGGTGGAGTGTTGGTAGGGCTGTGCACCGGGCCCGACCCGGACCGACCCGGACCGGACCCGGAATAACCAAATTCCTTGACCCTGGACCCGGACCGGAAACCAAAATACTGACCCTGGTCCGTCCCGGAAAAATACCGGGTCCGACCCAGACCGGTCCGGTTGACCCGGTTTGACATTGCACTGAAAAAAACACGAACTGAAAATTGATGATAAATCATAAATCTGGAAACGAAATTGAACTAAAAACTGGAAAACGAAATCATGAATCATAAATTGATAGTTAATCTGAAATCATGAATCATACCGTAAACGAAAAAACTGAAAACAAGAACACGAACTGTCGGAGGGAAGGAGGAGCAGCGGTGGCCGGCACAGGAGCAGCTGTGGCCGGCGTAGTAGCAGCGGCAACCGACGTATGATTAGGGTTAGGGAGTGGAGGACTTAGGGTTAGGGCTTAGGGGAAAGGGGAATGAGTGATGAACAATGAACTGAAGAGTGATGATGATTGAGTTTCACTATGGGCCGACATGGGACTATGGGAGAAATTCATACCAAAAAATCCAATTCCGGGTTTCCGGGTCTGGACCGGAAAAATCGGGGTCTGACCCGGTCCAGACCGGAACCCGGAATCAGTAATTTTCATGACCCGTGGACCGGCCCGGTTTGGAATATTCTGGGTCCGGACCGTACTATTCCGGTCCGGTCCGGTCCATTTTTCCGGTCCGACCCGGATTTTGCACAATCCTAAGTGTCGGTGCGGGGTAAAGTCTTTGAAGTTAGGGGTGAAGAACTGAGAGGTTTGAGGTTCGGACAGACGGGAGGAAGAGGGTCCATGAGATGAAGAGGGTAATGCACGATGACCCTCCTCCCGGAAGGTTGCGACCTCCGGTTCCTCCTCCGTCACATCCTCAACTTCTACATCATCATCGCCAAAATCGACGGGTCAATCGGGGTAATTAACTTGATAGACTTACCTCGGGTTTGATCCCGAATATACTTCCCAGACCTCTTCGGCATGCCAAAGTTTTCTTCGATTTCAAGCGAAACCCACTCGGGATTAGGCATGGCGATAGCTCTCAAGTCATTAATTTTGCACAGAAACGAACTGTCATATTTTCCCGGTGGCCAAACCAGAAAAGGACAATAATTCTCATTTAACAGCTTCCCCACTTCTACAACTCGTGTCTCGCCGCACAAATCAAGACCCAATGCCTTAGCTAACATTGTAACTACACCACCACAAGAGATTTTCTTGCGCTTACCCTTTGCCACTTCCGCAAAATGGGTAGCTAAAGCATCAAACATGTCAATGGAAGGGCTACGGTTCAAAACCGCATCCTCAAGCAACTGTACGACAATTCCACAAAACTTTAAAACGATCAAGATGCGATTTCTTAGAAAAGTGGACACCAAAGTCAGAGTGGGTAAAATTACGACGAATAGGGGGATAGCGTACCTCTAGCGGAACAGGTTGTTCACGCGGAATCGAGCCTTGAACTTGAACCGGCATCGGGACATGCTCTTCCGACTGCGACGAGGACGGAGACCCCGGTCTACGGTTAAAAACAGATGATAACCTTTTCCTAGCAGTTTGTTTGAATCTCTTCATATTTGAAGCTTGAAGTTGATGAATTGTGATGGAGTTAGGATTTTAGGTTGTTCGGATTAAGTCAATTTCTTCAAAAAATAATTCCTAAAAGTTGTTAGAAATGTGATGAGGATGAAAAGGATGGAATTTGATTTGAATTTGGTTGAGAAATTTGAAGATTAGAAGGGATTGAAGATGGTAGAATTTGGGAGTTTTTGGGTTTTTGGGGTTTTTTTGTTGGGGAGAGAGAAGAAGATGGTGGAATTATGAGGAATTGGGGGTTAGTTTGGGGTATGATTGACGCGGGGTGAAGTTTTACCCGGTGGACCTCCATCGGGTGAAGTTTCACCCGATGGACTTCGGTCCAAAATTCGACAATTCAGCGCACAATACCGTCGGGCGAAGTTTCGCCCGATGAGATTCCATCGGGTGAAGTTTCACCCGACGTATTTCCGTCAATTCCGAGTTTCAAAAAGTTTTACCATCCGACAAAGTTTTTCCCGATGAGATTCCACCGGGTGAAATTTCACCCGACAGATTTCTCTCTAGCTCCGGCATAAATCAGCCCAATTGCCATCAGGTGAAGTTTCATCCGACGGATTTCAGGCACAAATTCCACCAGGTGAAGTTTCACTCGGCGGTTCTATCCACTCAAATAAGCCTATTGCTACGAAAAATTCGTTTCGACCCGGTCCAAACCAATGTCGACTCCTCGAAATTCATACTCCTCTCAATCCGTGTAGCAAAATACACGAAGAAAAACTCCCTTAGTCATTGTAGAACACCCAAAATATTCCAAAAATAAATCTTCTTGAATCCTGCGAGAATCATTAAATACGCTCCACTGGAATACCAAAAACCATTGTTCAAGGAAAAACTTAAAGAGTAAGAATATACATATTTACAAGATGGTTATTATGGACACCACTAAACCAAATAAAGTTGTTCAAGCTTAATTGGGGTTGCAAGAAAAGCAACCCGGAATACCATGGTCCACGTTCTTGAAAGTAATATCACCAATCACAAGCTCTCTTCTTGGCCTCGGCAAGCCCATAAGTCGAGCCACCTCCGGAAGCATATTACAATCCTCAGTAATGTCTTCTTCGGAGGTGGGACCAAGTATTAATAGGGCACCGTCATCTTCACTATCATGATAATGGACATCTTCTATAGATGGTTCCTTGAGGGTGGGAGATTCTAACATTTGATTCCATAGTTCACCATTAAATGAATTCTTCGGGAGGAATGCGGGCAATAAAAATTGAACAGTGCTATTAACAACGTTGAAAGATAACCTTCCTCTTTTCACGTCAATAAGCACTCCACCGGTGACTAAGAAGGGTCGTCCCAACAAAATGGAGTTGCGCTCCTCTACGAGCATATCAAGAATTACGAAGTCAGTAGGGATGTACAAGGTACCTACCTTGACCATAAGATTGCGAGCAAGCCCCACCGGTTCTTTTGTAGACCCGTCGGCCATCTGGACATTCAACGGAAAATGCATCATGCTCCTAATATTTATAGTTTGGGCAATGACCAAAGGCATGAGACTAAT
Organism: Agrostemma githago; assembly: GCA_958450325.1. Lineage (NCBI taxonomy): Eukaryota > Viridiplantae > Streptophyta > Magnoliopsida > Caryophyllales > Caryophyllaceae > Agrostemma > Agrostemma githago. The sequence continues at coordinate 8,853,072 of OY288241.1, read as the reverse complement.
GTCCGCTCCTAGCTAGGTCACAAAGTGCTCGGTGTATTTGAACGTTGTCTATAGAACATGGTATGGAGAAACTACCGGGATCACCTAGTTTAATGGGGATAGTGACTTTCGGGGTAACCCTTGGTGAAACGGGAATTTCTTTTCTCTTGGTAGAACTCAAGATGATGTCTCGTATATATTCGGACGGAGTAGGCATAGAAGGGCTTGTTTTGATATTTTCAAGCAAATCGGTGAAGGTTATTCTTTCCATGTCCTTGTCAATTGGGGGAGCTTGTGGCATATCATGCAATGATGGCACATCGATTCTAGAGATCAAGTTCATAGATTTCATTGGAATTTGCTCAATAACATAGGTAAGGTCTCCTACAATGTACTTGAAAGGGTCTCTCATTGGTTGCTCAGTCACATCCTTAACCACACTTTCATCAAAGTCAATGATTGAGGGATGAGTTGAATAAGTTCGTGGGTTAAAGGATTTTGCCAGTTCTTTGTTGTTCACCACTTTTGTGGCATTCACGGATGCATGATTGGAAGGATATGTTCATTCATGGGAATATCGAGCTCGAGAAGCGGCACGCACCTCTAAGGCCTCGATTCAAGCTCAATTAGATGCATTTTCTTCCAATAAGAATTTGAGCATTCTTTGAATGTCATAAGGATGTTGAGGGTTAAATTGAGCATACCTTGGAGGACCTTGATTGGATTGGGGATGAAATCCCTCATTAAATTGTTGAGATGAAGGACCATAGTTGGATCGATGAGGTCCTTGAGGATAGTAGTTTCCTTGATTGAAGTTGCTTTCATGAGAGAATTGTTGATGGTTGAACCCATTGTAATTGGAATAAACCCTTTGATTGGGGGCTCTTGAACTTGATTGACCTTGACAAAGATATGGTTCTTGGGTCGGCATAGAATAAAACCCGGATTTCCAAGTAGGATTGTGTACATAAGGCTCATCATAAGTTCCTTGATCATCAACTTGATATACTTTCTCTCCTTTCATACAAACATCGGATTCTTGGTCGTACTTTCCACAATGATCGCACGACATTTCAACTCGATATAGTTTAGATGGTGAAATCGATGCTCGCCGTGGTGGAGTCACCTTTCTAGGTGGAGTTATTTTTCTTGGTAATGGCCTTGTCTTGGGTGAGGAGTTGTCTTTATTAGCAACAAATATTTCGAATCTCCTAACCCCCTAACTAAAGTCTACTCACTCATCATAATTGAACCAACAAAAGTAAATAACAAAGGTTTTACAGAAAGGCAATCAATACTAAACAAGAAGGGAAAAAGACATAATCTAATCACAAATGGGAGAGAAATAAGAACCAAGAACAACAACTAAAAAGGAGATACTTAACAAAACAAGCTAATTTAAGAGGAACAATGAAATAAAGAAGAGATCAAAAAAGAAACTAAAGAGGAGAGAGAAAACAAGAAGATACCAACAATTGAGAAATGCATAAAGATGAAGATAACAATGAGAATAATGAAGCTCCAAGGCACCAAACAAGGATCTTGTCACTTAAACCCTTGCAAAACCCCTTGATCTTCAATAAAAATACAATCTTCAACAAAGGAATTAACTTGATTGCCAAAATGAAGGATTAACTTAAAGCAAAAGAGTAATCTTGATCTAATTCTAGAGTTTTCTATGGAAACTACAAAGGATGAAGATCTAAAATAAGGAGACTACTAAACTATGAAGATGAAAACTAAGCTAAGAATGGAATGGTAGGTTATGGATGATAATGGATGATAATGCATGAATGTAAGAAATTAGGGTTAACTATATATACACATCCTTAATGGATCACTTAAACTAAAGCCAAGCCAAATCTTGCTTCATTAGTGAGACTTTTGCCCAATGCATCTTCATATGGTAAAACTTCATCCTGCAATCAACTGTCATTCACAAGCTAATACTGCCGGGTGAAACTTCACCCGGTGGTTTCACCCGGTGAACTTCTCTTCCGGACTACGCATTTCGAAGCTCATTTACCGTCGGGCAAAACTTCACCCGATGGGTGAAAGTTTCGCCCGGTCATTTCGCCCGGTGGTGTATGCTTCCTAAAGATCTTCGGGGAGGTAAAAATGTCGTCGGGCAAAACTTTGCCCGGTGATGTCTCATCGGGTGAAACTTCACCCGATGGTTTTCTGCCCTCATTTCTGGTCTCTTTCTTTGCCGATTGATTGGATTGCATGAAATTTTAGTTTTGTGTGTTGCTCTTCAGACAGTATCCCCCCCCCCCCTCTCGTGCTCGTAGAAGCTTGGACACGCCTTTGGTTAAGAATCCTATCAAAATAGATAGAAAAACAATCAAAAACCCATGAAATGCAAAAGAGAGATGCTAATGCGAGAAAGACTAAAAATAAGGCGATAATCGCACTCTAATCTCGCAAAACGAAGGAAAAACGGGTTTAAATGGGAGGAAAAATGGTCCAAATTGAAACACATCACTTAGCTAAGCTATATCTGGTCTAGTGCATGTCATGGCATACATTAGACATCCGATCACTCGAGAGTATTCGAGCTGTGAAACAGGTTTACCTGTATTGGGCACAAGTTTCAAACCAGGTTCCATAGGAGTAGTAGCTGGGATACTGTTTTGACAGTTAAACTTTTTCAACACTTTTTCAATATAGTGAGATTGCATTAAATAAAGAAACCCCATTTCCGCTACGCTTTATTTTGATTCCAAGAATCACATCGGCTTCTCCCATGTCTTTCATTACGCCATTACCAACATCATCTAACTTGCTATAAATGCATTTGTCCGATTGATTAAGATGAAATCCATTAGACAAAACTGTTTCATCAAATTTACGATGTCATTGCTTAGGAGCTTGTTTAAGTCCATACAATGATTTTACTAATTTACATACCTTATGCTCATTACCTGGCATAATAAAGCCTTCAGACCATTTCATATAAATTTCCTCTTCTAAATCTCCATTTAAGAATGTGGTCTTAACATCCATTTGATGGATTACTAGATTATTAATAGCAGCTAGGGCAATAAACAACCTTATAGTGGAGATTCGAGCGACTGGCGCGTAGGTATCAAAATAATCAATACCTTCCTTCTGCCTAAATCCTTGGATGACTAATCGAACTTTATACTTGTCGATTGTACCGTCAACCTTCATTTTCCTTTTGAAAAGCCACTTGCAGCCCAACGGTTTACACCCACGAGGGAGATCTGTTAAAATCCAAGTGTCATTCCCTAAAATTGAATCAATCTCATCATTTACAGCTTCTTTCCAAAAGGAGGCATCATGAGACTTCATAGCCTCATCAAATGTTCTAGGATCTTCATCAATATGATAACAATAAGAGTATTGGAATCGTATTTCATTCCTTGAACCTTTGACCAAATACGTATGGAAATCGGGTCCAAAAGATTTTTTTCCTGTTTCTTTTACCTCTAGGGGACTCAAGAAAATCAGATTGAGGTTCAACATTTTTTTCACCTTCTACTCCAATATTGCTTTGAGTCAACAAACTTGGTTTTCGCATAGATGAAAACCGTGTTTCATCAAAGATAACATCTCTTGATTCAATAAGGGTATGAACTGTCACTGCATCGTTAGGTTCTATTACATAGGATCTATAAGCCTTGGAATGCATGATATATCCAATAAAATTACAATCAATGCCTCTTTCTCCCAATGTTTTAATTTTAGGATCAGGTAGTCCTACGACAGCCCGACATCTCCAAACTCAAAGATAATTCAAGTTTGGTTTCTTTCTATACCATAATTCATAAAGGGTATCCTTATTTTGTTTGTTTGGGACTCTATTTAATAAATAGCATGCCGTTAACATGGCTTCTCTCCAAAAACCTTCACTCAATCCTGAGTAAGATAACATAGAATTAACCATTTCTTTAAGAGTTCGATTCTTACTTTCTGTTATACCATTTTGTTGGGGAGTATATGGAGCAGTCACCTCATGTATAATACCACATGACCCAAAATAAACAGGATCGTAATATTCACCTCCCATGTCTGTTCCCACCTTCTTTATTAGAGAAGATTGTTGTAACTCTACTTCATTCTTAAAAAGAATGAACTTACTCATTGCCTCATCTTTAGAATGTAACATGATTATATAGCAAAAACGAGTGCAATCATCAATGAAAGTTACTACATATTTTTTATTTCCCAAAGACGGTGAGGAATGAAAGTCGCACAAATCACTATGAATAAGCTCCAATAACATAGATGATCTTCTTACACCTGGAAAAGGCTGTCTAGTTATTTTCGTTAACATGCATGTATTGCATTTAATTTCTTTGGAGTCACAACAAAAGGACTCATTAAAGCAGCCATTAACATCAACGTCTAAAATGAACATGGCCTAAACGAGCATGCCAAAGCGTAGATACATCCATATCAGAACATGCCATAGCATTATCTTTATTCAAACTATTAATATTCATACTATTAGAAATAGTACTATCAAGGTTTAGCATGAACATGCCATTACATAAATATCTGAATCCTATAAATAATCCACACTTAAAAAGTACATATCTATCTGATTTAATAACCTACTTAAAACCACATCTAGATAATTGACCACCAGAAACCAGATTTTTGCGAATACTAAGAACATGTAAAACATCCTTTAAACACACAGATTTTTCAGAATTAAAGACCAACACGACCTCGCCACTTCCCAGAACTGGAGCACTTGACTAATTTTCCATAAAGATTATGGTCCCATCATCCGCGGGCACATATTTCTTGAAACATCCACGATCTTTACAAACGTGTTTGGTGGCTCCCGAGTCAATCCACCAAGCAATGTCATCATCCTGCATAAAATATGCTTCAGGAATACATGGTACTTCCTCCATTCCAATAGGTTCTTTACATTTGCCTTTTGGGCACTAATCATAAGTGGATGGAATTGTCTATATAACTTCTAATATACTGTATAAGATAAAATATAGTCATGCGAGATCTTGTTTAAATTGTCGAATCGAATGCGTTATAAATATCGAATTTGTATAATTTTTAGAAATATGTAGTTAAAGATATGGACAAAAGAAAACTTGCATCGGCAATTGTGAAAAAGTAAACGTAAAGAATCTAACGGAACAGAGGGAGTATATAATTTTCATCCCCTATTCACTAAAAAAAACCAAAGGGTAAGAAAGTCTTTTCAACTTTTGATAAGTGTAGTTTGTAGTGCCTAATTTACTGTATTTTGGTCCCATTTTCCTTGTAGAATCGCTCCTTGGGAGCGTTTTATGGGCTACTTATGCTTCCTTTAGCTCGTTTCAGGTTCCCGAGACCACTCATGAAGAGTTGGAGCGATTCCGACTCAATACATACACCTTTTGGAGCCAACGAAGTGAAGGAACGATCACTCGATGCCTTGGATTCGACCCCGAGACCTTGGGACCCAATCCCGAGCCTCCGAGACCCGATCCCGAGTCCCGAGAATCGATGAGAAACCCATGAGAACCAAGGAGGGACCAAAAAGATCATAATGGAGGCCTACAAGGTCCTTCCCGGGCGGGATGATGCCTTCCCGATGGGGAAGGAGTGCACAATTGAAGATGGTTTTGTTTTGAGGCCTTCCCGACCAAGAAGGGGGCCTTCCCGACCGGGAAGGGATCCTTCCCGACTGAGACCAATCCTTCCCGACCGGGAAGGGTCAGATACAGACCCGCGTCACTTGTTTCATCTCCCTACTCATTGTAACCCTATATATACCCCTCCTCTTGTATTCCTATGTTATGTTCTTCATTACCCACTAAACCCTAGGATAGTTTAGCATAGATTAGCATATATTAGTGTAGATTAGTTGGTAATTAGTCCTTAATCTTAGTTTAGCTCTTTTATTAAGGGAATTCTTGAAGAATCCAACCAAGATTGACAACCTTGGGTGATGTATTTGGGTTTTCTCTTTTATGCAAGTTTTTCCTTCTTCCATTCATCTTGTTAGTAGGTATAATCTTGTTTTCCCTTCTCTTAATCTTGTTTATTCATCCAAGTTTCAATCTTTGTTCATTGTTTGGTTCATAGTTCATTGTTATCACTAGTTTCTTTATGCAAGTTTTGTTGTTTATGTTGATTCATCTTGTTTATGTTAATGTTTGTTTAGATATGTGTGAGTAGACTTTTTGTGGGGTTAGTAGGGTGATTAAGTGTTGATTATGGATGATTAGGGTTTGATTGAGGGTAAAGGTTGATCCTTTTGTTACTAGTTGCATGTTGAGCACTCCATGTGTTTGTTGAATTGCTTGTTTGAGTAGAATTGGTCATTCCTCTCATGCTAGTCTTCTCCTTCTCATTTTGTGGTCGACTTGTGATTGAATTCTTGTGTTTTCGGGTTTAGTCTTTGACACGAGAGTGCGGACTTGGGTTTAGAAGCGAGAGCGTGGACCGACCTTGCATAAGAATTCGGGTATTGTCTTTGGCACGAGAGTGCGGACATAGGCCTTGACGCGAGAGCGCGGACCATCCTTAGTAACTAGGTGAACCTTGCACCATCGATCTCCTAACCATCCTACTACACTTATGAACCCGACCTAACCCTATTCTTTCCTTATTCTCTATCCTTAGCTTAGTCATAGTCCTAGCCTTCTTCCCTTTTTATCATTCTAGTTTAGCTTAGTTCATTGACCTAGTCTTGTATTTGGGTGACCTTGGTCTAGACGCCTCTTTACCGTTCCCGTGGATTCGACCCGACTTGCCCTATCTACGTGTTAGGAATAGTTGGTTTTTTTATTGATCGGTGGGGATCCACGACAAATCCCTCCCATCAATTTGGCACTTGGCACCGTTGCCGGGGACGGTGCTAGTGTAGACGTTGTTTGCCTATTTACTTGACTTTGTCTTGTGTTTTTTGTGTTTTCTTTTTTCTTTTTGTTTTCTTTTGCTTCTTGTGTGTGCGAAGTTTATTTCCTTCTTGTCTAGTGCCCAAAAAGCACTAGAATTCTCACGTTTGCTCCTAGTCTACAGTTTGTGCCTAGAGGTGGTGACCATCTTCTTCTTTACAACTTAGAGCCGCTTTAACGGACGGTTGCTAGATTGAGAGGTCCTCAACCGGGTACGAGCCACGATTTTCGAGTATAGCATGAGGTTCGATCTAAACTCCCCACCCATAGAAGCCGAAACAAGCTACTCCTCTTCCTCCATGTATCGAGACTATGCCATGATGTCTCCAAACTACCACCAAGCTTCATTTGGTAATCGAGAAACCCGTGGGTATGAGCTTCAAGGATATGGAAGCCAATTTCCCCAAAACCCACCATATCACCAATCACCTCAACCTCACTACCAAGTAGCACTCCAAGACCCCAATGACCACCAAATGCCCAACTTGGAGTTTTATCAATCATTTCTTCAATTTCAAAGGAGCCAACAAGAGATGGCCATTCAAATGCAAAAGAACCAAGAGGAATTCATGGCCCAATATCAAAGGGAAACCGAGGCGATGGATGCTCGATTAAATGCGTTATCGGTCAAAACCGTAATGTTTTTATCCCAAGCATCGCAACTCGAAGAAGGGTGCTCACTTGAGCAAAGGGAGCAACCTAATCACGAAGCCGCCGATGAAGGTCCTTTTGGTAGCGAAATTTCCTTGGAAGAGGAGAAAGAGGAGATAATCCTTGATGGAGGAGTTTTTGGTGAAGAATTGGGTGAGGATAGTGGGAATTTCAAGAGTTTCATTGATGAAAACGCCGATATAATAGAGGAGAGTCAAGAGTCTACCCCCTCTATACTTGTTGAACCTTCAATCCCCACCGCTTGCCCCCCCCCCCCTCTTGAGCCTCATGCCGCTTCTTACGAGACTATTGTTGAGGATGTTGAAATTTGGGATGAGTTGAGTGAGGTGATAAGTGTTGTGAAGTCATGGGACATGAATGAAGAAATCAAGTCGCCCATATGTGATAATCCAATAAAATGTTGTGAACCCCTTGTGTGTAATTTGGATCTTGGTTTAGAGGAGGTTGAAACCGCTTTCTTGAGTTTCAAATCTCTTCTTATTGATGATGTGGGGAAGAACGATGTTTTCGGATTGGAAGATAATGGGCCGGAACTTGTTGATGACTTGGGTTTGCTTGATGATAAGAAGAGGGTTAAACTCCCTTTTGACACTTGTGCTAGAATTTTGAGCTTTGGTTGTGCTAGGAGACGATGCTTAGGGAGGAAGAGATCGGTAAGGCTTGTAGGATGGATAGACCCCGGAGACAACATGCAAGATGACGTTGGGTCGTTGGATTTCTACTTCTTGCCTCCACCTTGGAGGCCGTGGAGGATAGCTTGCCTTGGGCACTCTTTGGGCCTTCATTACGATGTCGGTCGTGCATTTGACTTGCTCCTCCAAGCCCTTGAGGGCTATGGTTGAAGAATGAGAGTCCACCATCCTCGGTTTGACGGAGTCCCTAAAGAACCATCATGTTGTATATTCTTCTCCCTTCTTCTTTAGAGTTCTTGTGTTTGTAATTGTGTCGTTTGTAACTTTGTTTCTAGGATTTGTTTGTTGTGTGTAATGCTTGATTATTTGGATTATTGATGAGCGATGTGAGGGGGGGAATTTGATGTGTGTATGAGCTTTGTTTGATAGGTGAAGTGAAGGTGATTCCTAGGGAGGAATGGTTATCGATAGAGCATGGATTGTGAGCAAGGGAACGGGTTTTTGAAGCTTTGAATAGCTTTTGGGGTTTTGGAGACCATGAGGAGAGCATCCTGACCGGGAAGAGGGCTTCCCGACCGAGAAGGATGAGGCATCCCGACCGGGAAGGAGCCATCCCGATTGGGATGAGGGTGCCATATTTCGCGATCTCTGGAGTGTCTTCCCGATCGGGAAGGAGGCTTCCCGACCGGGAAGGCTTTATCATCCCGATCGGGACCATCAATCCCGACCGGGAAGGTCCGCTACTCCCCTTTGTGCCTCTTCTTCGACATTTGAGTCCACCCAGCCATTGTATACCCCCTCCCAACCTCCCTATTACTCCTTGTTCCTATCCTATGACCCTTACACCTCATTTTCATACCCTCACTCCATTTACACTTCACTTTACACCGAGATTCACATCAAACCCCACCCCCTCACGCCATTGCAAGCTTACCACCTTAGCCATGCGACTTTCTCAAGTATGAAGTGGGATGACAATGATGACAACAAGCAAGTGCATTTATTGAATCATTGAAGACGATGGAGTTCGCGAGTTGCTAACACATTGGTAAGGCAACTCTCATTTCTTTTCCGTTTTTCGTTGCTTGTTGCCCTTTGAATACTCCCCTTACCCTTTGTCATGGTGGCCCTCGGGGCCTTAGTGATGGTTGCTCCCGACTCTCGATGATTTGACTACATCGAGAGTCATTTGAAAAAAATCCAAAAGTTTACAAGTTTTTCACTATTTTTGTTGGATTTAGTCGGATTTGGGCGGAATCCGGGCTATGTGACTTGATTACACCTAGTCCTCCCCTCCCATTTCTTTTTATTTCTTTCTTTTTATTTCTTCCTCCATCCATATCTTTTCTTGTCTCGGCCCATGGTGACTTGACTACACCCCGGCCGGACACTTTCTACCCTTTCCTCCACTTTTTGATTTTTAGCTTTATTTTCGTAGTTTCTTTTCTTGTGAGCTCCCATGCACTACGGTCGAGCATGAGGACATTGCTCGGCTTAAGTGTGGGGGAGCGATATTCTATCATAGTTAGTTTTGTTTTTGTAGTTTTTCCGAAAAATCTTTAAAAATCCTAAAAATTTGAAAGTTTTTCATAAAAATCAAAAAGATTTTCTTTTGTGTGTTTTTCTTTTGTGTCTTTATGTCGTATATTTGTTTTGTTGTGTGTGTTTTGCCTCCCTTTTCCTTATAGGTTGCTTATTCACCGTTAGTTTTGGAAAGCTTTCAAGACATCCGGTAACATCTTCTATCCCTTTTCCCTCTTTATTTCTTGTGTAGTTTGGAGAAGGTTTGTGATATGGTGTGCTCGAGTGGAGATTTGTAAAGTTTGCGGTTGATTTGGACGCTTGTTTGGATGTTCGGGGTGGTGTTTGTTTTGTTTATGTGTTTGTTTCTCCCTGTTTTGTTTTGTTATCTTTTGTCTCTTTTTCTTTCATTTTCGTCGTGTCTTTGTTTTGTGTGTGTAGTTGTGTCTTGTGTGTAAAAAGGTTTTCGAAAACCCGGTTTAGAGGCTAGTGTGCGAGTGTTTACTTTCCCTTCCTAGTAGTAAAAATCGAGTCTTGGACTTTAGTCTAGTAGAATGACCCTAAATCAATGAATTCGTTGGTCCTTTACCTTGAGTCCACCTAGCTTACTAGGGATTTACTGCGGGATTTGCATTTTGACCATTACGACCACCCACGGTGTGAAAAGGCCTTGGTTACCGAGTCCCGTCCCTTGGGTGACCGTGTACGGAATTGTTTGATTAGTCCAAGTTCTCCCCTTTTTGTGGGTTTGAAGGGAAATCGCGACCCCCGACTTACCCATTCCCCTACCTCCTACACACATCCACACAATAAATTGCAATTTGTTGAAGTCCCTCTTTCTTAGTTGCAAAAAGAAATGCCAACACTCATATCAAGCCAAAAGGGCAAAGAAAAGAAAAAGAAAGAAAATGAAAGAAAGAAAGAATTGAAGAAAAAGAAAAGGCACAAAAAGCCAAAAAGAAAATACAAAAGATGAAAAAAAAAATGGCATAGCAACACAAAGCAAAAACGCAAAAGAAAGAAAAATGCCAAAAGAAAACCCGTCTCACAAAAAGAATCCCCACATCTCAAAATAAGCCTTTTTCCGATCGTTACCGTGAAGAGCCTACCAAAGGACCGAGTCCCTAGGAAGGATGATAGCGGTAATGATCGATCTTTCCTCATTTTGCAAACCTTATCCATCTTTTTACTTGGACTAGTTAGGCGGTTCTTAAGCATGGGACGACCCTCTTGGCTCATCGCTAAAGGGGGCGGGGTCTCACTTACCTACAGTGTCGACTAACACCGTGGTTCATCCTTTTTCCATCCCGCCGATCGTCCCGTAGTACGTTCTTAGAAGGTTAGGAGAAATCTAGGTAAGTTACCAACGTTTTTGTTGCTTTGTCGTCATACTATTAGGGTTTTGTCCATTTTGGTTTGTATTGCTAGCTTGGGAACGTTGTCACTTGCCTCGAGTCCTAAACCGGTGCTTCTTTCACCGCTTGTTTGAGGGAAGCGGTATTTCTTTTCTTTTGGGTGCAACCTTTTGTTTGTTTGTTTGTCTGTTTGTTTGTTTATGTGTTTTTGTGTCCGGTTGCATCCACGATTTTGTCGCAAGACCTCACTTGCCTTGCGGAGAGCACTTATCCTCTAGGTTCTCTCGCATGAGTTGAAAGGGCGTAGGGTGCGCTAATACCCACTCGGCTAGTTTAGTAGTTAGCATGTGCTTACTCGAGGGCGAGTAAGGGTTAAGTGTGGGGGAGTTGATAAGTGTAGTTTGTAGTGCCTAATTTACTGTATTTTGGTCCCATTTTCCTTGTGGAATCGCTCCTTGGGAGCGGTTTATGGGCTACTTATGCTTCCTTTAGCTCGTTTCAGGTTCTCGAGACCACTCATGAAGAGTTGGAGTGATTCCGACTCAATACATACACCTTTTGGAGCCAACGAAGTGAAGGAACGATCACTCGATGCCTTGGATTCGACCCCAAGACCTTGGGACCCAATCCCGAGCCTCCGAGACCCGATCCCGAGTCCCGAGAATCGATGAGAAACCCATGAGAACCAAGGAGGGACCAAAAAGATCATAATGGAGGCCTACAAGGTCCTTCCCGGGCGGGATGATGCCTTCCCGATCGGGAAGGAGTGCACAATTGAAGATGGTTCTGTTTTGAGGCCTTCCCGACCGAGAAGGGGGCCTTCCCGACCGAGAAGGGGGCCTTCCCGACCGAGAAGGGGGCCTTCCCGACCGAGAAAGGGGCCTTCCCGACCGGGAAGGGGTCCTTCCCGACCGAGACCAATCCTTCCCGATCTTGTATTCCTATGTTATGTTTTTCATTACCCACTAAACCCTAGGATAGTTTAGCATAGATTAGCATAGATTAGTGTAGATTAGTCGGTAATTAGTCCTTAATCTTAGTTTAGCTCTTGTATTAAGGGAATTCTTGAAGAATCCAACCAAGATTGACAACCTTGGGTGATGTATTTGGGTTTTCTCTTTTATGCAAGTTTTCCTTCTTCCATTCATCTTGTTAGTAGGTATAATCTTCTTTTCCCTTCTCTTAATCTTGTTTATTCATCCAAGTTTCAATCTTTGTTCATTGTTTGGTTCATAGTTTATTGTTATCACTAGTTTCTTTATGCAAGTTTTGTTGTTTGTGTTGATTCATCTTGTTTATGTTAATGTTTGTTTAGATATGTGTGAGTAGACTTTTTGTGGGGTTAGTAGGGTGATTAAGTGTTGATTATGGATGATTAGGGTTTGATTGAGGGTAAAGGTTGATCCTTTTGTTACTAGTTGCATAATGAGCACTCCATGTGTTTGTTGAATTGCTTGTTTGAGTAGAATTGGCCATTCCTCTCATGCTAGTCTTCTCCTTCTCATTTTGTGGTCGACTTGTGATTGAATTCTTGTGTTTTCGGGTTTAGTCTTTGACACGAGAGTGCGGACTTGGGTTTAGAAGCGAGAGCGTGGACCAACCTTGCATAAGAATTCGGGTATTGTCTTTGGCACGAGAGTGCGGACATAGGCCTTGACGCGAGAGCACGGACCATCCTTAGTAACTAGGTGAACCATGCACCATCGATCTCCTAACCATCCTACTACACTTATGAACCCGACCTAACCCTATTCTTTCCTTATTCTCTATCCTTAGCTTAGTCATAGTCCTAGCCTTCTTCCCTTTTTATCATTCTAGTTTAGCTTAGTTCGTTGACCTAGTCTTGTATTTGGGTGACCTTGATCTAGACGCCTCTTTACCGTCCCCGTGGATTCGACCCGACTTGCCCTATCTACGTGTTAGGAATAGTTGGTTTTTTTATTGATCGGTGGGGATCCACGACAAATCCCTCCCATCAACTTTCCCGCCCAATTTCTACCTCTACCTTACCTAAGTTGAGCTTTTTCACAAAGTAACTTTTGGTCCAATTTCATTAAAAGTTCATTGTGTATTATTCATTTATATAATAATCAATCATTCTTATCTATCAATCATATCAATTACCAACATTGGAAAGAGGTTGTAACATAATAAATAAATAAAATTAATCTCGTGTTTTCTAATAGACCTATCAAACGGGTTAGGTCATACGGGTTGTGTAGAATACGAGTTAGGTTAAATACATGTCACGGGTCAAATCAGGGTTCCAATGCTAGATGGATATAATTTTCGGCGACTTTCTTTTTGACAATTAATGTTTTTTTCTTAAAATAATAATAATATTAATTCTACTTCAAATTTAATATAAATATTTTATTATTAAAGGTTATAAAAATTATTATTTTAAATTAATTTCTCATATAAAATATTAAAGTTAATAACTTTTTACTAATAATTTTACATATAATACTCAAAAAATACTAATATTGTGTTTTATCCACGCGCCGACCCATTTCGGTCAGGTTTTGATTCTATATTAACGAATAATTTTGGGTTTGAACCAAACCGGGCGTGGGTCAAAATTTTAGGGTGTTTGAACCTAAAAATTGGGGCGGGTTTACAAAATGAGACGAAATGTGACGGATCTATTTTTTAATTTAATATCCCTTATTCACTAAATCCTCTATTCACTAAAAAAAACCAAAGGGTAAGAAAGTCTTTTCAACTTTCCCGCCCAATTTCTACCTCTACCTTACCTAAGTTGGGCTTTTTCACAAAGTAACTTTTGGTCTCATTTCATTAAAAGTCCATTGTGTATTATTCATTTATATAATAATCAATCATTTTTATCTATCAATATATCATAGTATCAATTACCAACATCGGAAAGAAGTTGTAACATAATAAATAAATAAAAAAACTAATCTCGTGTTTTCTAATAGACCTATAAAACGGGTTAGGTCATACGGGTTGTGTAGAATACGGGTTATGTTAAATACATGTCACGGGTCAAATCAGGGTTCCAATGCTGGATGGATATAATTTCCGGCGACTTTCTTTTTGACAATTAATGTTTTTTTCTTAAAATAATCATAATATTAATCATACTTCAAATTTAATATTAATAATGTTATTAAACTCAGTGAGTACCATATTTAAAAATAAAAATTGTAAATATTTTATTATTAAAGGTTATAAAAATTATTATTTTAAATTAATTTCTCATATAAAATATTAAAGTTAATAACTTTTTACTAATAATTTTACATATAATACTCAAAAAATACTAATATTGTGTATTATCCATGCGCCGACCCATTTCGGTCAGGTTTTGATTCTATATTAACGGATAATTTTGGGTTTGAACCAAAACGGGCGCGGGTCAAAATTTTAGGGTGTTTGAACCTAAAAATTGGGGCGGGTTTACGAAATGAGACGAAATGTGACAGATCTATTTTTTAATTTAATAATCCTCTACCTAATCATAATCCCCTAAAGTATCGTTAAATCACTAAACTTTTTTTTACAAAAAATAATAATTAAAAATCCGTACGTAGGTATGGGCTTTGCACTAGTTAGAAATAACATTACTGGAAAGATTATTACCTTGGTTTGATGGACCTTGGTCTTTAGACCCTTGTCAAGCATTTCCCTTTCCTGCTTCTTTCTTTCCAAACTTACAGTCACGTTTAAAGTGACCAGTTTTGCCACATATCCAACATCCCTTCTTGGAATTTTTTATTAGAATTGTCGTTGGATTCGTCGTTGTTGGGGATGTGGGCGTTTCTTATCCTTCTTATTAGAATTAGAACTTTCACCATGTTCTATCATATTCACATACATTGTTTTTTCTGTGTCCTTGCTGGTTTTTACAGATTCATACGCCCTAAAAGACTCCTCTATGCGCAAACTTTTACCAAGATCAACAAAAGACATATTCTCTTTCTTATGTTTCAGAATGTGTTTAAAATCCTTCCATTATGGTGGAAGTTTATCAATTATACTAGACACTAAGATGAATTCTTACATCTCCATATTGTGTTGGGCGAATTACTTCAATATATGCAATAGTTCATTATATTGTTCCATGACAGACAAAGAATCAGACATATTATCCCCTATTCACTCAAACAAAAACCAAGGGACAATTCCGTCTTTTCAACTTTCCCGCCAAAATCACCTCTTCATTATGCATATTGGACTTTTGTTTAAAACAATCCAATTTGAGCATAATTGTATGCTCCTAATAATTTAGCAGATAAATTAGCAAGTTGGACTTGTGGTAAAAGCAATCCAATTTGAGCATAATCTGTATCAATATATTTAGGAAATATAGTACCCTAATTAGACTACAATATGTCAATATTTGGTAAATTAATTCAATAATTAAACAAATAGAAATTGCTATATGTGAATGTTATTACATAGGGATGTGAGATAGAGATAAAAAAACATTTAGGAAAGAATGAAATCAATTAGACTGATTATAACCTATATGAAAACTTTTAGGAAAGAATAATTAGATGGCTAGACTTGTCGTGAGCCTCCAAATTACAATATTTATCCACTTCTAACACAAACTAGTAGTTAGTGAAAGTAGGGGTCGAATCCACAAGGAAGGTGATTATGTCGTTTAAGTGTGTGTAAATCGATATATAAAAGTAACCAGATGGGGGGGATTTTAAAGTGTTGATTCTAAATATAATAATCTAATTAAATAAATTAACAAAATAAAATAAACTAATATGAATTAACGATGCAACAATTATTAGAAAAATACTTGGACCAAGCAATATCCACAACAAGTTTAACGAATTGATCATTGACTCTTCTATTTCACAATTTATATTAGAATACTTTGCTATGAAGTTTAATCGACTTCCAGTTTCACTTATTAATAGTTATAAGATATGAGAAGCATACTCAAATAACCCTTACGATATTGTCAATTTAAATCAAGCGTCTAAATTGTATCAATATGTAAATTAGAATGATGGAATTTAGCAAAGATGAAGAATGATTACTCAAGCGGTATCACTATGTTTCATACAAGATTAATCCTTATAACTCAACAACGATGAAAAGCATACAAATTGGTGAATTATATTTTCTACTCGGATATAGTTAAACAAACAAAAGATTCATTTAACTATTCTAGCAATGGTTTTATCAATAACAAAAACTAGGTGATCAAGCTAGAAGATGAATTAACAAACCAAGAAATAATGCAAATTAAACTTGATATTCTAATATAAAAATAAAATAGAAATGAGTCTTACAATTCACTAACTTGAAAGGCTTCAGCTACTTGTTCCAAGAATAAGAACTTAGCCCTCCATACAAAAGAACTACTTGCAAAATAAACTAGAAAATATGTGTGTTTTTGAGAATTACAAATGATACTTGATGTCTTGGATGATGAATGTGATGGTGAACTTCTCCTCCTTATATAGTCATCCATGGAGCATCTTCATCAATGGCTCATAAAGCCTCATAAAATGCCTCATAAAAAATGATCATAATGAAGAAGAAATAAAAGAGGTGAGTAAAGAAGAAGAGCAAAAGACTAGAGAAAGAATCCTATGCGAAAAAGAATCCAAGAAGGAATCCTATGCATAAATTTTTGCCGCTGGCAGCGAATTTTTGGAAATCCGCTGGCAAGAAATTCCGCTGGCAGCGGATTTTAGAAATCTTCCACTTCTTTCTTCTACTTGGTCTGGGCTTCCACTTAACTTCGGGCTTGATTTGTCTTCACTTCCAAAAGATTGTTGACACTTTAACGCTATTAACATTTCAATTACAACCCATATAACTTTTCACCCTTTAATCCACCTAATTACACATTCTATTACATTAACCCATCAATTTGGACATATGCGTCAAAATCCTTCAAAACACATCCAAAACTACAAAATAGTCAACTAAATGACCCTTATTAATCCCTACTAAACTAGACTAATCAAACATCCCCACGCTTAGATCTTTACTCGTCCTCGAGTAAATTAAATCAAAATAACGATCCTCCACAAGGTCTATACAGCGAAGCGTAGGTAGCTTGATACAACCAACAACTACTCTCAACTCTCAGACCCCCTCCTTATACCATCCCTCAAAATATATGGTCAAAGAAACAGAATAATCTATTCACCAAGACCACACTACAATTAATGCTCACTCACAACCAATCACAATATTCAACTACATAACAATATTCGACAAATAAAAGCATATGTAGTTGACATTCACTTATTACTCCATCTCTAAGATGATTCTAAACCCGAATCACCCTTCTAACCTCCTTATGACTCCCTAATCATGGAGAAATAGCCAAAATAGTAATCAAAATAATGATTTCTTTTTTCTTAATCCCTCATTTTGTCTAAACCGCCCGCCCTTGCGGGTTTTCGATTTAGCTTTTATTCCTCACTTCTACTCTCATGGCTCGCTTCTCGTTTCTTCTTTTTACCCGGAGCGACCTTTCGGGTTTTCAATCCGTTCTCGGGCATATACCCATTTTTGCCTAGGCGCTCGCCCTTGCGAGTTTTCACCTAGGTGGGTTCTCTTTTTTCTTTTTCTTTTTTTTTTCTTTTTTTTCTCTTTTTTTGTTTTTTTTAAATGCATAAAATAACATATATATATATATACAAGTATATTCCACTCCCCACGCTTAATCTTCACATTGTTCTCAATGTGAGGGAAAATAAAGAAAAAGATATAGAAAATGAGAAGAAGGAACATACCAAGCAATCAAGTGTCGGGGGAATCCCCGGTGTCATCTTCCTTAGAGGTGGTAGTTTGCCCCTCCATCCGGCAAGGATCTCGGACGATAGTTGTCGAGCGTCCGGGAACCGTGCTAATAGAACACGAGACATAGTTCTCATCAAGTCTCTAGTCTCCAAAGTAGTGGCATGGGTTTCCTCCAACCGTGCACGCATGTCATGAATCATAGCATCGGTTGAGGCACACCAAGCATCTATCTTTGTAAACCAAGCTTCTCGATCCACTTTTAACTCATTATGCGTCCCCTCCAAAGCATCCACACTCTTATTCTTCTCATGACTCCTCCCTTCCTTCACCCTTGCTCCTTCTCCTTTTTCACGAACTTGACTATCCTCACCACTCTCATCTTCCTCACTCTCAACATCGTCATCACTTCCCTCCTCCTCCTCCTCATCTTCATCATCAATGTCACGATCCTGGGGAACAAAGAAATCTTCCGAAACTTCACCATAGACCAAAGGATCATCCTCGGGTCTAGGTAATTGTAGATAAGAATCATGATTCTTCCCCCATCGATAATAATAAGACCCTTTTACATTCATGCGAGGTCGTAACATCTTAGCGTGAATCAAACAAGGAATATCAAAGAGGTAATTATCAAGTAACAAATTCTCCCCCTCCGCCACCTCAATATTCAAGTAATTCATAATGAGAGTGACTAACCCACCACCATTTATAATCCCCCCATCCTTAGTACCCAAAGCTATGCTAGATGTAACAAAAAGAGCAACCCAATAGGGAACACCTTCGCCATCCGGCATCATAGTCCTCAAGTAACCGAAATGAGAGTGGGGAAGCTTATTAGGCTCCCCCTTACAAAGGAATGAGTTGACAATCAAACGATGAGCAAGTCGAAGACATGGGTTAGGAATACTCGAACTCAACTCACCGGATTTACCACCCAAAAGCAACCCCGTAACCTCTTTCCACCAAATCCCTCTCTCTCTCTCTCACCCTCACATACTCCTTTTCACACATATCCCGAATACCAAAAGCTTCCCTCAACTTCGCATAAGTCAACTCACGAGCTTTACCATTCAATTTGAAGCTAATTGCGGGTACAAGTTTAGTGCTTTTTTTAGAAATCGAAATGGTGGAAAAGAACTCAAGTGTATACCTCTGATAAGTATGAGCTCCCTTCTCCATAAATTCTTCTAAGCCCACATTTTTCATTAGCTTCGTCATGACATCAAGCATCCCCAATTTCTCAAGAGTAGAACGACAAAGAAATCGAGTTCCCCTCATCTCCTTCTTAGATAACCTATCCCAAATTGGGTCTTGAGCTTTAGTTAACCAAGACGGTTTGGTAACGGGAATATGTTTAGGATGGACAGGTTTGGGTTGAGCTTTTTTAGTGACGGTTTGGATTTTTTTGGTGGTGGTGTAGAAACGGTAGTGGAGTAATTTTTTCTTTTAGCTCTCCACATCTCTCAAGTAATGATCAACAAAATCTTCACTCACAATTCACTCATTTTTTTTTCACACTTCACAATTCACTCACAATTCACCAATTCAATCACTCAAATTTTCACACCATTACAACAAAAATATCAAAGACACAAAGTGATTCAAATAACACAAGGAGGAGAAAGAAAACCCAAAATTGAGCAAGAATAAGTAAAATTCAAGCTATTAATTAATGGGTAAGAGGTAAAATTTCAATGAATTGGAAGAAGAATATGAAAATTATACCTCTTAAAATTTGAAACAATGAACGAATGTCCTCCTTGCGTTGATTAAGATCAAATTCGACTCAATTAGTCAAAAAAACAAAACAAAAATCAAACTCGGTTTTGACATCCAAGGGTTGAAAAACTTGATTTTTTTTGACTTTTTGGGCAAAATTATGTGTTAAAATGATAGGAATTGTAATGGGTAATGATAGATAAGTGATTTTGAATTGATTTGGGACAAATTTGAGTTAATTTGATTGAGTTTTGGGAGAAAAAGTTGTAAAAGATGTGAAATAGAGGAAGAAGGTAAGGAAGCTGAATGAGAAAAAAAAATATGGAATAACGACATACCTGACAACATCAGTATCAACCCAGCATTCAGCAAACACCCATTCAGCCCACCATTTAGACCCATTAACCACCACGACGAACATCGAACAACAGCAACACTGACCACCAGTAGCAGCACGCACGAAGCACCAGCAGCAACAACAGCAGCGCCGCTGCCAGCGGCTAGTATTGGCCTCGCCCAGCGGAGGTAAAATCCGCGTCCAGCGGCGGAATTACTATGACCAGCGGCCCAATCTAAACCTCTTGATTCGTGTCTGCTGCCAGCGGCGTGTTGGGACCACGCCCAGCTGCCGGAATAAGCTACTGTTGATGCTGTGATAGCTGCTGCTATTCAATTGCGGGTCGATTCAATTTCCGACATTGATAGCTCGGTTGTCAATTTAGTTTCCGATAATTAATAATAATAATTTTTTTATATTACCCGATGTAAGAATATTTTATGATATAATAATATTACGGGATATGTAATATATCTTTCCTATTATTATGCTAATATTTCTTCCTCATAATTATGGTCTTATTGGAAATCGAGATATTATAGAGATATGCTATCACAATAATATCAGACTAAATAAGGAGTTTTTCCATATTTACTCAACCTTGATGGAAGGTTGAGATTACCGTAATCTAAAACCCTAATAGGAAACCGGTCCTCTCTCTGCCTATATAATGGAGTCTTCCCCATCAGAAATTCCATATGATGAATGAAAACGTAATGCTTGAATAATGAATAAGAGAACAACACACTTATTACGTTATGGGACAAGGGAGAGAAACCATACCTATTAATTATGAAACCGTACCTGTTATTATTATTTGAAGATGGCGTATTAGTATGACGTATTATTATTTGAAGATCATATGAAGACGTATTATTATTATTATTATTATTATTATTCGAAGTCGTCTTATTATTTATGAAGTCGTCTATAGAGATCTAATATCGTTCGTATTAGATTTCGACTTATTCCGTAATGAGGTATGTCTTAATCTCGTCTTAATTAATCTTTTGTGACCTTCATGTTGTTCAAAGATTTATGGGAATTATGTTTTATTTATGTCATGTTAATAATAATGCTAACATGTGGTATCAGAGCTTAGGTTATTGAACTCATGATTGTCCATTAATTAAGATCATTATTACAGAATAATGACGTATTATACATTATAGCATAATAGTATGTGAAATTACTTGTGTTCCGTTTTGCGATTGATTTTATGTAATCACCTTTTGTTACTACTCCATAATAGTCTACACAAATAAATCTTCTTCATTTGTGTACATGTATAGTATGCAAAGAAATTGTAGATTACAAAATCACACAACTATGATGCTAAGTAATTGTTTGTAGTATGCATGTCAAATTGGTTTATGCTTTTTCTAGTCCCATTATGTTATTCATGCAATTTGTTTAACTACCTCATCGATTTGTACTACTCGTATATATTATGTGTATATACGTAAATTAGGTTTAATTGTTGTTGGTCTTTATGGATTTGGTAATATTAAGTTCAAGTGATTTTTCCATATTCAATTTGATCATGTAATGTTTGATGATGAGTAGTTATCTCCTGAATTTCTTACCACGACAAAGTTCTTATTATTTATATGGAATTAATGAAAGTTTAACCTGAAATTGATATCATTATTGTCTTGATTATTCTGTTAAACTGATTTTGTCATGATTATATGATTTACTATATGCATATTGATTAGTGTATAGATTAAAGTTTTAATATGAAGTGAATTAAAATTCTATTATTTGAGAAGTAATTCCATGATAATTTGATAATGAATGATGATATACTCCGTATGATTATGATTTACTGAAACATGGTTTCACCTTATTGTTTATGCTCATTCGATATAATTATTCATTTGACAAATAATGATTTATGATAAGTTATAATTTCATATTCGGTTTTAGATAATGTAAATATGAAATTTTTATGGCTAAATTTCACCGCAGTGAATTTACAACTCAAGTTTGATTTTGACTTTAAGACTGTCATTATATCGTTCACGCATATAAAAATATATATTTACCCACAGGTAGATTATATTGACATGTGTAACATTCTATTCATTATATCGTTCACATATAAAAATATATATTTACCCGCAGGTAGATTATATTACCATGTGTAACATTCTATTTATTTTAATATTTTAGTGACTACCCACAGGAGCACTATTATCAAAGATGTGTTGTTTCACATATTAAAGTCTCATATTATTTATGTTGTCTTATTTTATCACAACTAAAATTTACTTAATCAAGTGCAATCTTATGGTATAATTCTGTTTTGAGCTTAATGGAACGAACAAACTACTCTGAATGAAAAGAGTAATTTAAGTTCATCTTGAAGTTGATCAAACCGGAAACTTGTCTTCGCAAAGACAAGCCGACTGACTTAACTTCTGAAAGTATCGCTCAAATATTTCTCCATGAATTTTGGGAAAGATCTAACAGATTATTTATTTTATTCTTGCGTTGAATAATTGGAACCAACATTAAGACTTGAGAATTCATTGTATGAACTGAAACAAGCATTGAGACAATGATATTTAAAGTTCGATAAAATCATTACAGATTTTAAAGAAAATATCGTTGATCTATGCATAAATCTCAAGATCAGTGGGAGTAAGTTCATATTTTTGAGATATGATGATGATATTTTATTAGTCAGTAACGATTTTGGTTTATTACATACAACCAAGACTTATGTCTTTAAGGCTAAATAATATCATTGCATATTTGGTTGGAAACTTAATGTATGCTCAGGTAAGCCTGACATTATTGATGCTCACATACAGAAAATTAGATCACCCACAGGTGACTGGTTATTCTGATTCAGATTTTGGAGGATGTAAGTACATAAGGCATTGTACTCGCAGTTGCTTTATACCTCTACCATGAAAGCTGAATATGTGGCTTATTCTGAGGCTTTAATATAAGGAGCATGATTGCGTAATTACCGTGATAATAATGAAAGTGCAATTTTTTTCTAGCTCCATGAATGATAGGATATCTAAGGGATCAAAACACACGAACCTTAAATATTATCTTTACTAAAGCAAGAAGGTAGATTAAGAAAATTATTGAGATCTCATTAATGATTCTACACTTGCTATATAATATTATTTCTGTTTTCCAATGTGTATACATTTATTATTGGATGAATGATAACGGAAATATAGTCTTTTTTAAGACATTATGTGGACCATTACGTAGAACTCCACTTATGGCCTAACTGTTCATTTTGTTGATGTAGTGGTACATGGAAGTAATCATGTTGCAGATTGACATGTGCACGCCATGACTCTCTTTAATGATTGAATTAGTCAAGGTACTTATGAACACCGATTTAAAATAAATGTTTTAGCACTTATGCGCAACTTATATATTCTCTAAAGAATATTACAGATGTTCCAATCGACCAAGTGGGAGACTGTAAGAATATTTTATGATATAATAATATTACGGGATATGTAATATATCTTTCCTATTATTATGCTAATATTTCTTCCTCATAATTATGGTCTTATTGGAAATCGAGATATTATAGAGATATGCTATCACAATAATATCAGACTAAATAAGGAGTTTTTCCATATTTACTCAACCTTGATGGAAGGTTGAGATTACCGTAATCTAAAACCCTAATAGGAAACCGGTCCTCTCTCTGCCTATATAATGGAGTCTTCCCCATCAGAAATTCCATATGATGAATGAAAACGTAATGCTTGAATAATGAATAAGAGAACAACACACTTATTACGTTATGGGACAAGGGAGAGAAACCATACCTATTAATTATGAAACCGTACCTGTTATTATTATTTGAAGATGGCGTATTAGTATGACGTATTATTATTTGAAGATCATATGAAGACGTATTATTATTATTATTATTATTATTATTCGAAGTCGTCTTATTATTTATGAAGTCGTCTATAGAGATCTAATATCGTTCGTATTAGATTTCGACTTATTCCGTAATGAGGTATGTCTTAATCTCGTCTTAATTAATCTTTTGTGACCTTCATGTTGTTCAAAGATTTATGGGAATTATGTTTTATTTATGTCATGTTAATAATAATGCTAACACCCGAGTTATGAAATCGAATTAAGTCGATTTCATATTCGAGAATTGTACCTACGAAATTGGAAAACAAAATTAATTAAAATTTATTCTAAAATAATGGGAAATAAAATAATAATAATAATAATAATAATAATAATAATAATAACAATAATAATAATAATAAAATGAAAAATAAAAGTAAAGTAAAGAAAAGAAAAGACGGGTTGCCTCCCGACAAGCACCTTAGTTAACGTCGTGGCTCGACGTAAAGAGAACGGATTCAATCTTCATAAATTGGGTCGGAAATGTCGATTTCTTCGATCGTTTCCTTTTGAAACCCGTCATAATACGGCTTAAGACGGTGTCCTTTCACTTTAAAAACCTTATCCGTAGAGAAACTACGAATCTCGACCGCTCCATGTGGATATATTTGTGTGACTTCAAACGGACCAACCCACCGGGATCGCAATTTTCCCGGAAATAACCGAAGACGGGACATAAAAAGCAACACTTTTTGTCCCACGGTGAAGGTTTTCCGAGCCAACATTTTATCGTGTCATGCTTTGGTTCGATCTTTAAATATCGCGGCATTCTCATAGGACTCGTTCCTAATCTCCTCGAGCTCTTGTAGTTGCAATTTTCGATAATCACCCGATTCATCCATCCTCATATTCAAAATTTTCACCGCCCAATATGCCTTGTGCTCAAGTTCAATTGGGAGGTGACAAGACTTACCGAAGACTAATCGATACGGTGACATACCAATCGGAGTCTTATAAGCCATTTTATAGGCCCATAAAGCGTCATCGAGCCTCATGCTCCAATCTTTCCGATTCGGGTTTACCGTCTTTTCTAAGATAGATTTCACCTCTCGATTAGACACCTCGGCTTGCCCATTGGTTTGAGGATGATAAGCGGTGGACACCTTGTGAGTAACAAAGTATTTCTTCAACAATGCGCCAACCGTCCTATTGCAAAAATGGGTGCCTCTATCCCTTATCAAAGCCCGAGGAATTCCGAACCTAGAAAAAATGTTAGATTTCACAAAATCTGCAACAACCTTAGAATCGTTAGTCCTAGTGAGTTTAGCTTCCACCCACTTCGAGACATAATCAACCGCAAGGAGAATATACAAATACCCATGAGACACGGGAAATGGACCCATAAAATCAATCCCCCATACATAAAAAATTTCACAATAAATCATAGGGGTTTGAGGCATCTCATTTCGACGTGAAATGTTACCGCTCCTTTGGCAATTGTCACAAGTCTTAACAAAGCAATGAGCATCACGAAACAAGCTAGGCCAATAAAAACCACAATCTAATACCTTTCTTGCGGTACGTTTAGCTCCAAAATGGCCTCCACAAGCATATGAATAACAAAAGGCAAGGATAGAGCTCACCTCACTCTCCGGAACACACCTCCGTACTATTTGGTCCGCGCAATGTTTCCACAAGTACGGATCATCCCAAACATAGTATTTAGCATCACTAAGAATCTTCTCCTTTTGGGATTTTGAAAAACCTGTAGGAAATTCATTGGAAACAAGAAAGTTAACAATGTTTGCATACCAAGGAAGAACGAAAGTAAAAGCAAAGAGTGTCTCATCGGGAAATGAACCCCGAATAGGCTCCACTAGCCTATCTTGATTCACCAATCGACTTAAGTGGTCCGCGACCACATTCTCGGCTCCTTTCTTATCTTTGACCTCTAAGTCAAATTCACTCAACAATAGAACCCATCGAATGAGCCTTGGTTTGGCCTCCTTCTTTGTCATCAAGTACCTAAGAGCGGCGTGATCGGTGTAAACCACCACTTTGGTACCAAGCAAGTAAGAACGGAACTTCTCTAAAGCAAAATCTACCGCTAACATCTCCTTCTCGGTAGTAGAGTAGTTCTTTTGGGCCTCGTTAAGGGTCAAAGATGCATAGTAAATCACATGAGGTATCCTTCCAACTCTTTGACCCAAAACGGCACCGATGGCATAGTCACTCGCATCACACATGAGTTCAAATGGGAGTGACCAATCCGGAGCTTTGATAATCGGTGCCGAGGTTAACTTCTCCTTCAACTTCTCAAACGCCTCCTTACACGCCAAATCGAACTCAAAATCCACTTCCTTTTGCAACAACTTGCATAATGGTGAAGCTATTTTCCAAAAGTCCTTGATAAATCTCCTATAGAAACCTGCATGACCAAGGAAAGAACGAACTTCACGCACATTATTTGGATAAGGAAGGGATTGAATTGTGTCAATTTTGGCTTTATCAACCTCAATACCTTTAGATGAAACCACATGACCTAGGACAATACCTTGTTCTACCATGAAATGACATTTTTCCGAATTAAGAACAAGGTTAGATTCAATGCATCTCTTAAGCACAAGAGACAAATGAAATAAGCAACTATCAAACGAGACACCATGCACGGTAAAGTCATCCATGAAAACTTCAATGAAATTCTCTACATATTCCAAAAATATACTAACCATGCATCGTTGAAAAGTCGCGGGGGCATTACATAGCCTAAATGGCATGCGTCGATATGCAAAAGTACCAAATGGACAAGTAAATGTGGTTTTTTCTTGATCCTCGGGTGCAATTGCTACTTGAAACTAGCCCGAGTACCCATCTAAAAAGCAATAAAAGGCCTTACCGGCAAGCCTCTTTAGCATTTGATCGATGAAAGGTAGAGGGAAATGGTCCTTCCTAGTCACCGCATTGAGTCGACGGTAATCAATGCAAACTCGCCACCCATTTTGAACACGAGTGGGAACCAACTCTCCATGTTGATTCTCTACTACCGTCACTCCACTCTTCTTTGGCACAACTTGTGTGGGACTCACCCACTTGCTATCCGAGATTGGGTAAATTATACCTACTTGCAAGAGCTTCAAGATCTCCTTCTTCACCACCTCCATCATAGGTAGGTTCAATTTCCTTTGGGGTTGCCTCACCGGTTTGGCATCTTCTTCTAGGAAAATGTGCTGCATACAAGTGGTTGGACTAATGCCTTTGATGTCGGCTATAGTCCATCCAATTGATAACTTATTCTCCTTAAGAACCTCAACTAGCCTTGCTTCTTGCTCCTCCGTGAGCTTGTTAGAAATGATGACGGGTAAAGTCTCACCATCTCCTAGAAATACATACTGCAAATGATCCGGCAAGGGTTTTAATTCTACCACGGGTGCCTGCACAACTGAAGGTAACAATTTCTCACGAAGCATAGTTAGTGTTAGTGGTTTAGAAAAAGACGACATAATAGGTGAAGTCTCCATCTTGGACAAGGAAGCCACAACCTCCTGCAAGTCACTAGAAAGAGTTAGATCCAAATCATTACAATATAAGTTATTATCAATAGCCACAATCAAGTCATCTTCTCCTTCTAGGTTGAACACATCTTGCACTATGGGCTCCATCACATCAATCATATAACAAGAATGGTCGTCACGTG
This sequence comes from Agrostemma githago, assembly GCA_958450325.1. Taxonomy (NCBI): domain Eukaryota; kingdom Viridiplantae; phylum Streptophyta; class Magnoliopsida; order Caryophyllales; family Caryophyllaceae; genus Agrostemma; species Agrostemma githago. The sequence continues at coordinate 8,825,683 of OY288241.1, read as the reverse complement.
GATATTTCATTGAATCATAGATGTTAAAATTAACCACTTGACCATTAGCCTCCATAGTGAGTGAACCATTAGACCCGTCGATTTTAGTGCTTGTGGTTTTCAAAAATGGTCGACCTAAAAGTATAGGGGTCGCATGTGAATCATGTTCCATTTCAAGCACAAAAAAATCGGCGGGGAAAATGAGTTTGTCCACCATTACTAGGACATCCTCAACAACCCCTTTGGGGTAAGCATTAGAACGATCGGCTAATTGTATTACCACCCCCGTTTTAACTAAAGGGCCCAATTTCAAAGATTTGTATAATGAATATGGGAGTACATTTATCGATGCAACTAAGTCAAGCATAGCATTAGGAAATGTGGTGTCTCCTACGGTGCAAGGAACGGTAAACATACCTGGGTCACTACATTTAGGTGGTAATTTATGTTGAAACAAAGCCGACACATGTTCATTGACTTTAACTTTTTGGACTCCCTTAAGCTTTTGATTCTTCTTGATAGTACACAATTACTTAAGAAATTTGGCATATCTAGGAACACTTTTCAATAAATCAAGTAAAGGGATGTTTACCTCACATTTTCGGAAAGTTTCATAGACATCTTATCTTTCATCGGCCGAGTCTTCCTTTTGAGTGCCTCCGGAAATGGTGGTGGATCTGCATAAGTGGGTGTCACTATCGGTGAAGATGCTTCTTGCTCCACCGGGGTTGGAACGGTGTTCTCAACATCAACCTCAAGTTCTTCCTCCTCTTGCTCCACAATTTCCCGAATCCTATCCTGTGGACCGGGTAATTCTTTCCCACTTCGCAAAGTAATAGTACTAGCATTAGCATTAGGTGGGGGAATAGGTTGGGATGGAAGTTTCCCGGAATCCCGAGCTTCAAGTCTCCCTATAGCACTAGACATTTGACCCATTTGATGTTCTAGGTTTTGAATGCTAGTTTTAGTGTCATGTTGGAATTGGGCTTGGTTTGCTTGCATTGTAGCAACATTAGAGGTTAAAGCCCGGATCATGTCCTCCGTGGACATAGTAGGTGTGGAAGTTTGGGCTTGTGGGGTGAAGGTGTTTGGGACTTGGTTTCTAGGAATGAAACGGGGTCGGATTTGACCAAATTGTTGGCCAAAGGATTGACCTTGAGGTTGATTAACAAATTGACCTTGAGGTTGTAAGCCTCCTTGTGGGTTCCCATATTGGAACCCGGGATGGTCTCTTCTCATATAAAAATTATCATACCTCTTTTGGCCAAAAGCACCGACCAAATTTACCTCCTCGGTGACCTCCTCAGTGACCTCCTTTTCCATAAGTGGACACTTGTCGGCGAAATGTCCATGTGATGAACAAATAGAGCAAGCTTGAACCTGTTGTTGATTCCCCTTCATCATGTCCCTCATCATGGAAGCCAAATCTTCAACCTTCCTTTCAAGTGAAGTGTGAGAACTTGAAGTAGCCATGTTTACCCTTTTTGTGGTAGTTCTCACACTAAATTGGCGTGAGCTTTCGGCAAGCTCACTCAATAGTGCATAAGCATCATCCGGGTTTTTATTAACAACGCCTCTTCCACTAGCGACATGGACCATTCGGGCATCATCCGGAGATAATCCTCCAACAAAATAGAGGATGAGGTCGGTAGCACTATACCCATGATATGGGCAACTTGATAATAATTTCTGGAAACGCTCCCAATATTGATAAAGTGTTTCCCCATCGTCTTGCTCCACATTGGATATCTTCTTCTTGATACTTGACGATTTGGCGGCGGGGAAGTACTTCTCAAGGAACGCCTTCTTCATTAATTCCCAATGTGATACTACCCGGTGGAAGGTAGTACAACCAATCTCGAGCGGCATCTTTGAGGGAAAACGGAAATGCCCTCAATTTGATTTGCTCTTCAGTAACACCATTGGGTTTCATGCTAGTTCATACAACATGAAACTCGGATAAGTGCTTGTGTGGGTCCTCACCACTTAACCCATGGAATGAGGGTAATAAGTGTATCAAACCCGACTTCAATTCAAAGGTTGCATTTTCCGCCAACGCCGGAAAAGTAATGCAAAGTGGTTGTTGAGAAAGATCGGGAGCTTTGATCTCCTTCAAGGTTCTTGTTTCTTTGACCATTTTGATCTCCTTTGTCTCCTCAACTATGTTATCAAAATCGAGCTTCCTCTTGATTTCCTTCCAAATGCGACGAAGAGTCCGCTCCAATTCTGGATCAAAATCTACTAATTTATCGTTAGTAGAACGGGTGTTCAGCATAAACCAAACACCAACAAAATAACAATATATAGAAAAACATACAAATAAATAACAAAAATTGCCTTCCACGGCAACGGCGCCAAAATTTGGCTAGACTTGTCGTGAGCCTCCAAATTACAATATTTATCCACTTCTAACACAAACTAGTAGTTAGTGAAAGTAGGGGTCGAACCCACAAGGAAGATGATTATGTCGTTTAAGTGTGCGTAAATCGATATATATAAGTAACCAGATGGGGGGATTTTAAAGTGTTGATTCTAAATATAATAATCTAATTAAATAAATTAACAAAATAAAATAAACTAATATGAATTAACGATGCAACAATTATTAGAAAAATACTTGGACCAAGCAATATCCACCACAAGTTTAACGAATTGATCATTGACTCTTCTATTTCACAATCTTTGCTATGAAGTTTAATCGACTTCCAGTTTCACTTATTAATAGTTATAAGATATGAGAAGCATACTCAAATAACCCTTACGATATTGTCAATTTAAATCAAGCGTCTAAATTGTATCAATATGTAAATTAGAACGATGGAATTTAGCAAAGATGAAGAATGATTACTCAAGCGGTATCACTATGTTTCATACAAGATTAATCCTTATAACTCAACAACGATGAAAAGCATACAAATTGGTGAATTATATTTTCTACTCGGATATAGTTAAACAAACAAAAGATTCATTTAACTATTCTAGCAATGGTTTTATCAATAACAAAAACTAGGTGATCAAGCTAGAAGATGAATTAACAAACCAAGAAATAATGCAAATTAAACTTGATATTCTAATATAAAAATAAAATAGAAATGAGTCTTACAATTCACTAACTTGAAAGGCTTCAGCTACTTGTTCCAAGAATAAGAACTTAGCCCTCCATACAAAAGAACTACTTGCAAAATAAACTAGAAAATATGTGTGTTTTTGAGAATTACAAATGATACTTGATGTCTTGGATGATGAATGTGATGGTGAACTTCTCCTCCTTATATAGTCATCCATGGAGTATCTTCATCAATGGCTCATAAAGCCTCATAAAATGCCTCATAAAAAATGATCATAATGAATAAGAAATAAAAGAGGTGAGTAAAGAAGAAGAGCAAAAGACTAGAGAAAGAATCCTATGCGAAAAAGAATCCAAGAAGGAATCCTATGCATAAATTTCTGCCGCTGGCAAGAAATTCCGCTGGCAGCGGAATTTGGAAAATCCGCTGGCAGCGGATTTTAGAAATCCGCCACTTCTTTCTTCTACTTGGTCTGGGCTTTCACTTAACTTCGGGCTTGATTTGTCTTCACTTCCAAAAGATTGTCGACACTTTAACCCTATTAACATTTCAATTACAACCCATATAACTTTTCACCCTTTAATCCACCTAATTACACATTCTATTACATTAACCCATCAATTTGGACATATGCACCAAAATCCTTCAAAACACATCCAAAACTACAAAATAGTCAACTAAATGACCCTTATTAATCCCTACTAAACTAGACTAATCATTAGACTATAACATATGTCAATATTTGGTGATTTAATTAAACAATTAAACAAATAGAAATTGCTATACTTTTAATAATAATCAAAAATTTCTTTCATACTTTAAACAAACATGTCAAACGGGATGAACGGGTTAGTTGGACAAATTACGGGTTGGATCAAATAAATGTCATGGATCAGGTCTATAATTTTTGAGGCATTAAATTTTATGAATTAATTTTTTTTAATATTAATCATATTTAACATCACTAATGTTATTAAATTAAATAATTATCGTATTTATAAGTAAAAAATTGTAAAAAAAAAACTATATTATTTTATAAATATTTCACTATTAAATGCTATAAAATTCATAGAGCTATAAAATTTATATAGAATTATTATTATATTTTTATTTATAAAATTAAATTTATTAGTAATTTTTCGATTGTTATTTTAAATATTATATACTCATATATATATAAATACTAATATCATGATAATTTTAATAACACGTCATCGATCAAGTATCCAACAGGTCGACCCATTCGAGTCGGGTTTTGACAGGTCATTTCATCCTAATAAAATGTTATTTTATACAAAAAAAAATAAGGTAATGAGAAAATAATTGTTTTTATTATGCTTAAAAACAAAAATTGAAGGGTAAAATTTACTCAAAATAAAAACGTGAACGGACTGAAATACAAAAAAAAAACGTTTAAGTTATTGATTTAAATAGAGAGATATAATTTTTTAAATAACAAAACTATTTGTATAAAAATTAAATATAAAACCGTGCGTAGGCACGAGTTTTGTACTAGTAATTCATGAAATTTCCAACCAGAAACTTTTTACTAGATGCATCTTCATCTATGTATTTAGCCTTCAACTGATCCAATAAGTCTTTTGCACTTTTAAAATTCTGATATACATCAAAAAGAGAATCACACATACCTTTCAAGATGTGTCCTCTGCAAATATGTAATCATCATTATCCCATTTGCTCCTTTTCCTTATTTCCTCTACAGTACTGTTGTCATCCACTTCAGGGCAGAGAGAACTCAACACATAAACCACCTTGAGATTCGTTAACAGAAAATGCATCTTCTTCTGCCATCTCCTGAAATCGACACCTTCAAACTTTTCCAGTTTGTTCACTTTCATCATTTCCTTTGCATTCGCCATCAGTGATGAATTTCAAAATAATTGTTCTATTAGATTGTTATGTGCGAATAAGGAAAGGACTGAAAAACAACACCGAATCGACTGATCGCTGTCCTAATAGAACAATTCGACCCTTATTTCAGTGCAGAGTTGTATTGAATTTTCTACCGAGATAAGACGTTGTTCCTCTGAATTTGCAGAGTAAACAGAGATGTAAATATGAAGTATTTTTGTGCAGATTTTTGCTTGTGCTTTCGGATCAATCAATCCTCTAGTATATAGAGTTTGAAGGGGCAGGGATACGAGTTTCTGAAGAGTTGCGACTCTTCAGAAATTTCCACCAGAATATGTTTAAATAGATTTGGCGTAAAAAATTCGCCTCTAGGGCACAGCCCCCGAAGCCCCGTAACTAGGACGCTTCGCCCCTGGAACCCCGACTCACTAACCAGACAGCGAGACCCTCGTCCGAGGGTACCGTATGAACCCGGTACCGTGAATTCGCAATTAATTATATATAAGCGTACACTCCATACTTCCCCGAACTTATATTAGATTATATTGAATTCACACATCCGTAAACCAAAACCGAGTACGCTAAAATGAACCGGTATTTACACTTAAATCACCAACATATATTGGTAATAAATAATCTAAAAATAGTATTAAAATCACTATTATCCAATAATGTCATTTCATTTTCAAAATATTACTTACTACTTTCGTTTTTTTATAAATTTTTATTAACATCACACTCTCTCCGATTCTTTAAATCTGTTATATTTGATTATCATATCCCTCACAAATCTTTAAAAAAAATAGCAATTCTAAAAAATCAGAGATAGTATAGATTAAGGTTGATACAAGGAAAAAAAAGACATGTCAAAATTAAGAAATTTTTCGTTTTACCGGGTGAAAAAATAATTTGTGCCCTCTCAACACCAAAATTCTGGATTGTCTTTCCCAGTAAGTCTGATAAGTCGAACATAGGAATCTTGCATTTCCTTAACATGTTATACTCTATCTGGCTATTCAGAATGAAATGGAATTATTTTCGGTAGATGGGGTAACTCTATCACTGGGTTTTGGAAAAGGTATGAGTCCTCTTGTAGAGATTTGCAGATACACCTCAATGTTCGTCTCCCTCACAAATATGATCCTATTACCCCTGATGCGAAACTAACTGGTAATATAAAAACTGAGATTGGAAGTTGGGATGATCTAGAAGAAAGAAAATCGGAACTTCGCAACTCTAAAGAATTCATTATTCAGCAAACTGGTGCTATTAATATTTGTGATCAGGTGACGGTTCAGGTTGATGCAAGATGACTATCTTCACTAAGGGTAGCGGGAGGATGGGTTTGTTTCTTTGTGGACTCTATGATTCTGGAGGAAGTTCAACAACCTTTTTCTGCTGAATCGGCTATTCATGCGGAAGGACTAGCTAGGCCAAGGGTAGCTAAATGGATCAGAAAAAAAGGGTTCATTCACGTCAAATTCATGTCAAATTGCCTAAACCTGACTTCACAGATTGTGGGCGTCGTCCCCCCGAATGCGGATCTAGCCTCGCTGGTCAAAGATATTCTAGAGGAATGCTCTATATTCCACTGTTGTTCCTTTTCCTTCATTCCTAAGACACGAAACTCTAAAGCCCATAGACTAGCGTCTGCCGCTTTAAGAGATTTGTGATCCGTGTTTTATTTGATTTCGTCGGCATAAAAAAAGAAAAAAATATATCAAAATACTGCGTCCGCCATTGATAGTAAGTATACTGAGTCGACATGACCTGATCCAAACCCAACCCGATCCAACCCACTGGCACCTTAAATCCAGACCTGAGACCTCCCGTCCAATTGAGTGGGAGTGGAGTAGTCGTGTAGTCGTATCAGACATTTTGTGGCTGAAATTATTTCTACCAGTTACACTTACGACCACTTAGCACTAGAATTGTTGTCCAACCAAAAGCATGAAGATGAAGATATGAGCAGAGACCAGAAACCTCTCCAAGGAAAATGGGTGTCATTCTTCTGCCTCAATTTCTCCAACCAAATGCAATTGCAATTGCAATTGCCCCCAATTTCCCGCCAAAATTAAGCCAAGCTACATACCCATCCAACAAAATCCGAAAAGCGTCAAGACATTGTAATAGGGTAGTTAGGTCAAGCGTACAAGTAGGAGTAGAGGAAAGTGCAGCAAAACCAAGTGTTGATGTTGAAAGATTGGTGGGATTTCTGTATTCGGATTTGCCGCACTTGTTCGATGAACAAGGGATTGATCCGACGGCGTATGATGAGCGTGTCATGTTCAGGGATCCTATCACTAAGCATGATACAATTGCTGGTTATTTGTTTAACATTTCTTTCTTAAAGTTGGTCTTCAGCCCCCTTTTTCACCTACATTGGGCTAAGCAGGTTACTCACTCAATCAATCAATCTTTTCATTTCATTTGGGGTTTAACAATTCTATTGGTCTGGATTATTTGTCAGAGGGTATGGCATAGCCCGAGAAATCTAGTTAGTAGCAAAGGGTAGCATTCGTTATTCAAAACTTGATTAAAATTATTGACTTTTGCCGCCACGAGACATTTTCATATACAGTGGCTATAGAGGGTACCGTAGTATTACGGTATCATGATAGAGATCCTAAAGATAAGGAATAATATGTTACTAAGATTACGGTATATTGTAATATACCGTAAGTCCGTAATCAGAATAATATTGAAAATTAGAGAATATCTTATATTATCTACCATATTAGAAGATACTGGGATATCTTCGTAGCCCTATAAATATGAGTCTGATTGTAATCTTATTGAAGGCCTAACATGCAATAATACAAATCTTTTTCTATAGTGGCGCAAATATAATGAACTCGCTAACCCAAAATTTTTAAGTCTGGATTCGCCTATGCCATAGCCAGGAGGCCCAGGATGTCATGCAGATCTTAAGCTGCGTTGATACAGTTGAATATCTGAATACATTACGATGAATTTGTGCATTGCTAAATTATTAATGGAGAACTGAATAGGTGATGTTAATGATATACCGAATGTCTAGTCCTGTTTCATTTTATAAATCAGGACTCAGGAGTATTATTTTTCCAGCAGGATGAGTGTATGTATGTATATCAGTATAATAGTATATGTATGGCAGTATGAGTGAGTCTAAGTTATTATAGACAGGGGCATATGAGATTACGACAAGATGGACTATGGTTATGAGATTTATGCCTTTGCCATGGAAACCCGAACTTGTTTTCACGGGTACCTCTGTCATGGGAATCAACCCTCAGACTGGAAAGTTTTGCAGCCATGTGGTGAGTTCAACTTCATTTATATTGGAAAAATCCTTTATGATGATCGAGTTGCCAACTGTTATAGGGTGATTCTAACATACCAAAAGTTTATGGATTCATGTAGGATTATTGGGATTCAATTAAGTCCAATGACTACTTTTCTATAGAAGGTTTATGGGAAGTGTTTAAGCAGGTATGTATAGCCTTCATTTGCGCACCACTTCCGTTACATTTATTATCGTCCTCTTTTGAGTTTGATGATCAACTAAATGTTCTTTGATGCATGCTTTCACCATTGATCCCTTCAACATATCATCTACTATGCAGTACATACAAAGTGTATCCATATTGAGTACGGAGTATCATTTTTGATCCATTGTATATTGTGATAGAATATCGGTTTAAGTTGTCATTGATTGACAGCGAAATTGAAATGGGAGCTACTCGAAATTGATAGTATAGATAATCAATCACATATTTTGTTTCTACGTTGAGCTTGGCTACTTCCACTCTTCATACTACCTCATCTACCCTTCGTTGCAGCTCAGGATGTACAAGACTCCAGACCTCGAAACACCAAAATACCAGATACTGAGAAAAGCCGCAGATTATGAGGTTAGGTTTTCATGTTGTCGTAATACTTCATCCATTGTATAGTTCTGTGTTCAGTTTTCTATCGCAACATTTGTGTTCGCCTCATTCTGCTCCTTTGTCATACACCAAAGGTGAGGAGTCGTGTATTCAGGAGGTTGAGTATCGTGATTCCTTGTGTATCCAGCAGGGTAAATTCAGTTTTAGAGCAGTGTTCTTTACATGCCACGACAATTTGAAACGCCTGTCCCTTTCGTTTTCAACAATATTTACATCATGTTGTTAGATAAGGCTCTTGACATGATTCTCATCATGTTATTTGGAGACACCCTCTTTCTAACACAAGAGTTAAGACTTTGTGAAACAAGACCCTCTTTCCTTTACCTAAGCAGGAGCTTTTGAGACACTGGGTGATGTTATGGTGTTCTGTACTTCAGGATCGGGAAGTGGGTGGATACTGTTCTGCACTATATCGTAACTAACCCATTCTTCTAACTCCTGAAGGACATGTGCTTCTCTACTATCAATCCTCAATTGTTAACATATTAATTTGCTAATCTAAATGTGATCTGACTTGTAGTTTCTTGCAAAAGTGCAGGTAAGGAAGTATGAACCATTCATTGTTGTCGAAACTCAAGGTGACAAGCTTTCTGGATCAACTGGCTTTAACTCTATTGCTGGGTAAGACATATACAGTACCCTGATTTGGTTCAAGCATCTCGTAAACCTGTGTTGCTCACGGACCTGCTTCGGAATTTTTCATGGCACAGGTATATTTTTGGAAAGAACTCCAAGGAAGAGAAGATTCCTATGACTACTCCTGTCTTTACTGAGACCACTGACCCTGACAACTCCGAAGTGGCCATCCAAATAGTGATTCCACAGGATAAGAATCTTGACAGGTTGACTCAGGGTTTCATCACATCTTATTTGCGTGAAATTAATTATTTATCAAGTGTCACATGAATTCTTATAGGAGATGGTTCCATGCATGATATTAACATGAGACCGTCTTTCAAGATGCTTATGCATGTGAATGGATATGTTTGCATCAGTTTGCCCAACCCAAGTCAGGAGGCCATTAGCTTAAGGGAGGTAGAAGGGCGTATTGTTGCTGCTCTCAAGTTTAGTGGAAAGCCAAGTGAGGAGGCCGTGAAAGAAAAAGAGAGACAACTTCGAGAGAGCCTAATTCGGGATGGTCTTAGACCGAGAAAAGGGTGTCTACTTGCTCGTTACAATGATCCTGGCAGAACATGGGACTTCATTATGGTAACTCTCTCGCTCTCTTGCAGTTTGCCTATTCTTGTAAATACGGAAATATAAGACGGTTCCTGCTTTTGTTTTTTGTTTGGCTGTTTGAAGAGGAACGAGGTGCTGATATGGCTTGAAGATTTTAGCCTAGACTAGAAAAGATCAAAGATGGGATAAATCATTGCAGCAGGAACCTTAAACATACATACTTGTCGATCTTCTTACCTTATTGAAGATAAGACCACAGATAATAACAGTATTATGCTGAACTGATTATGGTGAAAGACCAAAGCAACGAATCAGCTCTTTTTTGCATTGCTCTCTCTGCGTAAGGTTCTGGAGTTACATGGTCACATATACTACGTACAAAACACACAAACGATTGTTAAAAAAACTCTTAAATAGTTAAGATTCGAGTATATATATATCGAAGTTTTTTCTCTAATCCGACGTTACTCGAAAGATAGTCGGATGCCTTTTAAATGTGTTTATTTGAAACCATAGGTATCTTTTGTTATACCGAGACATTTCTACCATGTATATATATGGAGTTGTTACAGTGTGAATTTGGAGACATTTAATTTCGGGACCAAATTAGCCCGGAAAATGTGGATATTTTGTTGGCCATATAAATAGAACCTTTATACCATAAAATGATCGACGGTTCAGATTCGAGTATTTACCGAAAATTTCGCCCTAAATCGACGTTATTTGAAAGATAGTTGAATGTTTTTTAAATGCGTCTCTTTGAAATTGTACGTACTTTTTACTGTGTGAATTTGGAGACAATTATACATCTTCGACTTATACATCTTCGGTCGTGAAATTATGTATATGGGGTGTTGTGTAGGGTGACCACCATGACCAAACAATCTTTATTAAAAAATGTGAATAATTGACACAATGTCTAAAGGGAAGGGAAAAATTTAATAAATTAAATGGATTTTATGTTAGTTCATAATTTTATAAAAATATATAAGTGAGGGGGTGGAGGTGGTGTAAAGACTAAAGATGTTTGACGTTGAGAGGGATGAAGATAAAAACACCCTCAGGTCAGTTACTCTATAATTGGATGGTAGCGGACTAGAGAGAGAAAAAATAGAAGAGGGATTGAAGAATAATTGAGGGGTGGCAGAGTTCAGAAAGAGGTGATTAACATTTTTTTGACAAATCAATTTGTGTAGAGACCGTGTCAATCACGAATGCATCAGTTATCATATTATACGAAGTATAAAGCTGCAACATTTAGAGGCCTCACATTAAACCACGTCAACACGTCCTAAACCTTTTTTTATTTCTCAATTTCTTTCTTTGTTTTAGGTTTACTTTGGCTATCGGCATATAAGTTCTATTAATTAATTAGTTAATGTGATTTATTTTGTATTTTAATTAAGTTATTAAGTTAATTAGACATAAATCATGTTTATTAATTTTGTGGGTAGAAGCCAGAGGTTATATTTGTAATTGAAATTTCATTATTTTTGCAGTATCATTTTGAAGATATACTTGATTTAGTGTAGTTACTGGAATAAATTAATTACTGTGATTTTTTTTATTTAAGTTATCAAGTTTTGGAGATGAGATTTTTGGAAAATGATCAACCTGAAAGGTTAGTTGAATTTTTTATCCATATGCAATTAGTTATTTTTTTAATGATGATTTCTATTCGTTTGGATGAAAATCAGGGGTTTTATGATTAATTGGAGCTGCATTTTGGGTTGTTTTCATCACCGTTGAACACCCTTTTCCGATATATATATCTCAAGGTACTCATCTCAGCCAACTCATTGAACAAAACAACACAATTTTTATTACAGTACACTAAAAACAGTTCAAGTTTCATTTTCCGATGTAGTTTCAAGATGTTCCGTACAAGATGAGAAACAGTCAGGATTCAACAGGAATCTACGCGGTTTTTTATTGTATTGGAGACCCTCCGCAAGAACAGTTCGACTCAGCTGAAGCCTTCTTACTAAACAGTTCGCTTGACGGTCTCACAGGTTACTAATTTTAGTAACTTCTTCTATGTGAGATGGTCTCACATGAAACTTTCTTGGTAGGAAACCGTATATAAGTGTCACTGATTCTTTGTCACAAATTTCCTGGAGCGAGATTATGTCTGCTCATGAATTTTTTGACCAGAAAGGTAATTAAAATGGTGTTGTGTCATTTATTAGCATGCCCCCTGATGTTTTATTGTGATCAAATTGTGGTAGTCCTTACATAAAAACAATGTTTTTCTGCTTTGAAGGTTTCAAATAGTAAAGATAAGCCGGAGCAACCATCAATTAAGGTTAGTTTTAGGAAATTAATCTGTTGAATATTTCAAAATAATCAACTCTTTTTAGTTGGATAGTGGTGATATTTTGTCAATACCTTGCAAATTTCGTGAATTCTGTTTTAATTGTTCAGACTTTCGTTATTTTTTTGTCAATTTGTTGCATTGTGGAGAACTGGAGGCAGAGAGACAAAAAGAGAGATTGGAGCAACCATGTTGAAGCGAGGTAATTACTCATTTTATCATTCATTCTTTCGTTGGTTTATAACTTAGTGGATGAAATAATGTAGTGGGAGGAATGAATGAGTGCAGCGCGGGAAGAGGAGGATCAACAAGAAACAAGTTCAGGATGTCACGGGGTTTGCCAATGACGGCAACAGTATGTGAACTGTGCAGACAACACTGGAGCGAAGAGCTTTTACATCATATCAGTACAGTAAAGGGGATCAAGGGTAGGCTCAACAAGCTTTCCTCTCCCTGCGTGGGTGACATGGTCATGGCCACCGTCAAAAAGGGTAAGCCTGATCTCCGTAAGGTCATGCCCGATGTCATTGTTTGCCATGTCGAAAGTACGCGTTTTCTTGTACTTCGAAGGTTCACCCACTTCCTTTCTTTTTAATATACTTACAGAATTCCCCCTTCCCTTATCATCGCTTCCTAAATCATAGATTCTTTCTGATAAAGAGACATATGACGTTTGACTAATCAAAATTATGTATAAGAGTGTTATATTTGAAAATGTTGACACTTATTTGCGGCAGGTGACCCATAAGAATGAGCCCAAGGAGGATACAGAAATTGTAAAAGAAATACGGAGTAAGAAATAAGATTGGTGCTTATATTGAATTGTGAGTGGATGCTAACCGAAAGTGGACCTATGAAAAAGGCAATTGAATTTCCCTCTCCGGATGCTAACCGGATCAAATAATGTAAAGGTTATTTTTTTTGGTTTGAGGTTATTTAGTTACATCTGATTAAGTCATCCGAACTTAGTATCTATGTATGTATTGAGTATACATCATTATACATTAAGGTAACTAATCTAGCATTAAGTGCATTATTAATGTACAACTATTTGTATGTATGTATGTATGTATGTATGTATGTATGTATGTATGTATGTAGCGTACTTACATCATCTCCAATGTTGTCACCAGAATTAGTGTGGTTGTGATAATACCACTGATTGTTATCCAAGAGACCAAAATTCATACATATTTGCTTCACTAAATTCAATGACGTAGCAAGTTATATCCAAACCAGGGTTATTTCGTCTGAGACAAGGTATATTTCCAACGATAATGCTTGCAACTAAGTCCCCAAATAGTACAGTGTCAAAAGGATGCCTAAGAAACACTAAAGTAGTAAGATTATCATTTTGTTAAAACTCCCAAATAAATATGTGTTTCTCGATTATTGTAATTGAGGTAATAACGAATAATTAACTATAATGTAACACGTAATAAACTTACTAAATACATATTTAACTAATAAATTAAAACACATAATTACCTAATTTAACACTTAATCAACTTATTAAAATAGGTAATGAATTAAACACAAAATTAACTATTTTAATGTGATTACCTAATTTTCTTTTTCAATTCACATTTCCGCAAAATTCGTGATTAATACTTCTAGACATGTTTTTATTGCACAATTTAGGTGAATAGCACAATTTTTGTAGAGGGTCTCATGTGAGTCGATCTTACAATAATTATATTGTGAGATCGTCTCACATGAGAATTTGTACAATTTTTGAAGGAACCACCGCGCAATTTAGGCGAAGTTAAAACTAGTTATCCTAAAAAAATGTGGATAAATAACCTTGAAATTCCTGTTTCCGGTGATTTTTTGAAAATTGTGAAATACGGAGTATTTTGTTGGCCATTTAAATAATACCCGTATGCCATAAAATGACGGACGGATTGTTAAAAAACTGTAAAATAGTTCAAATTAGAGTATATATATATATAATAAAACAGAAACCAAAGCATTTAAATTTATCACGGGTTAAAACATTTGAAAACACCATAGATATAACTATGTTGACAAAACAACTTATTATGTTAATTGCGATTTAAATTATTTTTATCTTAATAATCGAACATAGATTAAAGATTGCCGAAAATATTCTATTATTTAATAGCTAGGTTAATACCCGTGCAAAATTAAACAGGTGTAAATAAAATAACTACGTAGATTAAAATAACTACTTAGATTAAAATAACAATGGATGGGTATACCAATATGACTTTTTAAAAGAAAATGGATATCAGTTATGAAGATTTTAATACGTAGTATATATATATATATATATATATATATATATATATATATATATATATATATATATATATATATATATATATATATATATATTTCATCTATTGATAGTATACTTACTAATAAAAAAAATTAGGGTTTTTCTATAGGTACCCCTCAACTATCGACTTTTCCAGGTGGTACCCTCGCCTTTTTCGAATTACAAGATGTACCACTAAACTTTATAAATTAATCTATATTGTAACCAAAGTAATAATTTTCCAACGAAAATTTCTCAATTGATGATATAAATAGTGGTAAAGAAAAAGAGGTGGTTTGTAGCATCAAATTGGATTGATTAATATGTCAATTATTCATTTTAAAAAAATAATTGTAATACACTTATCACTTTGGTTATGATATGGAGTGATAAGTAAAGTTTAGGGTACGCCATGTAATTCGAAAAAGGCGGGGTATGTACTACTTAGAAAAGCCAATAGTTGAGGGGTACCCCATAGAAAAAACCCAAAATTTTGTTTAGAATATTGAAATTGGAGCGTATTATACGACTGCTATGATATTAATCTGTACATAAGTATTTATTACGGAATATTGGAAAAAAAATAATACTTCGTATTTTTTTTATTAATTTACAAGATAACAATCACATATCTTTTTGATGTTACACTTTGAGTTCTTCGAGCTGGTCCTAATTAGAGGTCTATTTTTTTTGTTCGCAATTTATTTAATGTTTTGTGTTATGATTTTCGTATCAAGTTAGTTCTACAAAATTAAAATTTTCATTATTTTATAAAACATAAGTTAAGACTAATTGCTCAACGAATAATCGTATCAAACATACGAGATACCTGTATATCATGATAACAGTTACAAGTGAAACATGTATGTTCGCATTAATTTTTCACGTGTATATAATTCAAGTTGATTTTAAGCGTATATTTTTTCTATATGATCAATTATCTTTGTTAAAGGTCGATATCCAAACATGATTATCTACTTAAGTCTTTTATATATACCCGTGCAACTTTGCACGGGTATTAACCTAGTATATATATAGAGAGAGAGGCAGGATCTGGTATATTTGTTATATTTGGTACAATTTACCTCTTAATTGTGGCCATTGATCTCACATGATCAAGAGTTGAGATTAAAACTCTCTAATTCCCCAAAACTTTTTTTTCCTCATATCTTTATAGTTATTTTGATGTACAAACAAGATTATTTTAATGAAGAAGCATAATTATTTTATAGTTAACTCAATTATTCCCCAAAACTTTTTTTTCCTAAGATCTTTATAATCATTTTGATGTACCTCTTTTGCTGGGTGCACCCTCAATGATATGCAAATGTATCCCAATATAATAATATGAGTTATTCATTACAATAATCGAGTTTGTACATTGGACTAATAACTACGTAAAATCCCATTTTGAGAATTCAAAAAAAAAAAAAAAACTACGTAAAATCAGATTATTTTAAAATTGATTATATTTGAGTGTCAGCCCAATATAATAACATGACTTATTCATTACAATAATTGAGTTTCTACTTTAGAATAACTATGTAAAATCAAACAACATCATTATAAAGTTAATTATATTTGAATTTCATCCCAATACAATAACACGAGTTATAATAACTGAGTTTCTATGTTGGAATAACTACGTAACATCAGATAAGATTATTCTAAAATTTATTATATTTGAATTTCATCTCAATACAATAACACGAGTTATTCAATATAATAAGTGACTTTCTACATTAAAATCATTACGTATCTACATTGAAATAACCTGATAACATTATTCTCAGTAAACAATTGAGTTAACTATAAAATAATTATGCTTCTTCGTTAACTCCGTCACATCTACATCAAAATAACTATAAAGATATGAGGAAAAAAAAGTTTTGGGGAATTAAAGAGTTTTAATCTCAGTTCTTGATCATGTGAAATCAATGACCACAATTAAGAAGTAAATTGTACCAAATATAACAAATGTACCAGATCTTGCCTCTATATATATATACATATAAATGAGTTAATACAGTAGTTAATAATTGGTTTGGCACAAGTGAATACAGTAGTTAATAATTGCTTCATGTTGGAGGAACTGAGGTTTTATGGCAAGGAAAGGTGCATTACATAACATTGTATCATGTTCAATTTAATGCAGCTCGTGTGGGATGTCTCCAAATTTATAGTGTGATATGAATACATGATGATATAAATAGGAGGGAAAGGAAAGGGAGGGAAAATGAGTGAAGGTTGTTTGGATAATCGAAAACGAGAAGGGAGGGAAAGTAAAGGAATGTGATAAGTGCTTAATATTAGGATGGCGGACAGTTTCTGCAGTTACGATTATTAATTTTTGACTCACTTCTTATCATAACCCGATTCACCCGTAACGAAAAAAATTAGACCTCCTAATTTTATTTTTTGGCTTTCTTATCCTAACTCGACTCACCAGTAACAAAAAAATAAGACGTAATTTTTTTTTCTTACTTTCTTATCCTAACCCGAATCACTCGTAACAGGAAAAAAAAAGGCGTCTAATTTTTCTTTCTTTCTTATCCTAACCCGACTCATCCATAACGGAAAAAAAACAAAGCGTTGTAATTATTTTTTTCTTTCTTATCCTAAACCGACTCACCCATCACAAAAAAAAACAAATAAATCAACATGTGCCTTAATAATTTGATTAACAAATAAAAAACAATACAAATATCCTAGTAGTTCCGCGAATGGAAAAAAGTCCTAGGAATAATTGGATTAATTGTACCTACATTCATCATATAACGATATACTCCGTAGTAGTGATGTAATAGTAATGATCTCAATTTGTGCAAACACATGAATCACAAACTCAATAGTTGTAGCAACTTGAATGATCCAGCAATGATACTTTTCTTTCATCTTGCTAACTTAGACAAGATTTCATTTTGGTCTAGAGGAAGGAAATCAAATCCTTCCATTTCCTTCGCCCTTCATTTCCCTCTCTCCCTAAGTTGTATCCAAACAAAGGAAATTGAACCCTCCCTTTCCCTCTCCTCTCCTTCCCTCCATTTCCTTCTATCCAAACGGACTCTAATAGTACCACCCATAACATATACATACGCCAATTACTCAATTCACTTTGTTATCTTGAAATGTTGATGATGAGAATAAATAGTATGACCGTCGTAAATTTTATATAGGTCATAATAAGGTACGTAAGACGAAGTTTATGTCCATGTATCAACAATATATTTATCATAACATAAATAATACAGTACCACGTATTACTAAGACGGAACCCATGGGTGTTATATACTCTGTACAGTACATTGTACATCCATACAAATTTCGGTATAAAATTGAAACCTATAGTTCACAAGGGTACTGATATTGTTTATCTTGATGATTAAGATGGCCACAGACCACAGTTGAATTTAGATGACAACGAGTTCGCTTTAGAACAAATTACGTTCAATTTAAATCTTGATCGCGACATGAGTATAACTACTTCAACTTAGGAGTCTAAAGTATTCAACCACACAGGGAGTACGTAATAGTTATCTTATTTGTCGGTTCGAAGGTTCTAAATCTCAAAGATCGACATCATGAATTTACATTTGATTAATAGGATTCAACTTTAATTATATTGATACTGAAAGTCCGAAATAGTTAATGCTTTTGAAGGTGCAAACCGTAAGCCCTGAATTTGAGGCCCGAAAGAGTAGCTAAGATCAAGTACATCATAATAGACTTACTCCATAGAAATCGAGGGCTATGTTGTAATACCCATGCTAAATAGAAATCAGAATCTAACTAAATGCAAATTGTACCTACCAGAGTCCTGATGTCCTATATATAGGGAGTAGTGTGTTTACTTCCTTTATACAACTAACTCTCAATCACGACTTTTGTTTTTCTGTTTATATTTTCACATTATATCCACCGGGTAAATAGGGAGAAAATGACGGAAGAAAAACAAGAGACGCCTCCAACCCCGCCAACATCATCAACAACAACAAAGCTAGCTGATTTAAAGCAATCAGTGAGCCTAAAGTATGTTAAGCTTGGTTACCATGTCCTGATAACCCATGGCCTCTACTTGTTCCTTCCTCCTTTACTCGTTACGCTTGCGACTCAACTCTCCACACTTTCATTTGCAGACTTGTCTTCACTATTGGAGCATTTCCAACATAACCTCATTTCTGCAATAACATGCTCAACCTTGCTCGTCTTCCTGTCCACTCTCTACTTCATCACCCGCCCTCCACCTGTTTATCTTGTCGACTTTGCGTGCTACAAGCCCCATCACTCCCTCAAGTGCTCCAAATCCCATTTCATGGAAAAGTCTGTCAAATCAGGTGCTTTTTCTGACCAAATCCTCGCCTTTCAGAGGAGAATCATACAGAGGTCTGGCCTCGGGGAGGAAACTTACCTTCCGGAGGCCTTGCACAACTCACCTCCAAACCCTTCTATGCTTCTCGCTAGAAAAGAGGTAACAGATACGATGTTTGGTGTCGTTGACGACCTCTTGGCCAAAACGAATGTGAAACCCAAGGATATTGGCATTTTGATTGTAACCTGCAGCGCGTTCAGCCCTACACCGTCTCTCACAAGCATGATCGTGGGGCGCTATAAGCTGCGAGGGAGCATCCTGAGCTACAACATAGGCGGGATGGGATGTAGCGCTGGTGTCATCGCCATTGATCTTGCTAAACAACTCTTGCAAGTTCACCCCAACTCGTACGCTCTAGTGTTCAGTACAGAGAGCATCACTTTGAATTGGTATCTTGGTAAGGAGCGTTCGATGCTTCTACCAAATTGCTTGTTTAGGATGGGAGCGGCGGCCATGCTCCTTTCTAACAAACCATCTGATAGGAGAAGATCCAAATACCAATTGGTCCACACGGTCCGGACCCACAAGGGTGCAGACGACAAGTGTTTCTCCTGTGCCTACCAGCAAGAAGATCAGAGCGGGATACTCGGGGTTACTCTCTCCAAGGAATTGATGGCAGTGGCTGGTGACGCTCTAAAGACCAACATCACCACATTAGGACCTCTCGTTCTTCCAATGTCCGAGCAACTGCTCTTCTTAGCCACATTGTTGGCCAAGAAGCTCTTCAACAAGAAAATGAAGCCCTACATTCCGGAATTCAAGTTAGCCTTCGAGCATTTTTGCATTCATGACGGGGGAAGAGCCGTGCTTGATGAGATGGAGAAGAATCTGGAACTAAGCAGGTGGCAGATGGAACCCTCAAGAATGACCCTCTATCGATTTGGGAACACTTCGAGTAGCTCCCTGTGGTACGAGCTAGCTTACTCGGAAGGGAAGGGGAGGGTGTCCAAGGGAGATCGGGTTTGGCAAATAGCATTTGGGTCAGGGTTTAAATGTAACAGCGCGGTGTGGAAGGCTTTAAGAAGTATCGATCCAGCAAAGGAGAAAAACCCATGGATGGATGAGATCCAACACTTTCCGGTCAATGTTCCATGGGCCTCTTCATTTTGAGACATCCACAGTAGTTTCCATTCCAGATTGCCTTTAATTTGTGTCCACAAAAGTTTAGTTAAGGCCATCCAAAGGTCTACACGCCATTTATGTTGTCCAATTTCCACTTTAAGGTAGTTGCTTACAAGTTCTTTTACAGAACTAATAATAATCGTAGATGTTAAACCGTCCTACGATCTTGGCAACACCTTTAAGATGACACTTATCTAATGAGACGGTCTCATAATAAATTTATTCTAAAACCTCTCACAATGAAGGTTATTTTTTCATTTTTAGTCAATATAATTGATTTGATTCTCATACAAGGAGGGCCTTATATGTATGTCATATTCGGGTGTGACTTGTGGTGGAAGGCGATCAGATAGCGCAGGAAGGTAGGTGGGTGCGAGAAGAGAGACATGAAAGAATTACAGTATAATTAGCAGCTTCACCCGCTGGAAAACAAGAATTCATGTTTCAAAGGGTCATCATAGAACTCAAATCTCAATCCATCCATACACAGAATCCTCAACTTTGCTATTTTTACTGCGTTTAGGAAAAACCCTCTCAACCCTTTCAATTCACAGTCGACCGACCCCACAATCTACTGAAACGACAACACAAACTATCTCAATGAGGATATCGACCATAAAAACCTCCATTTGAAACAACTGGAGTAGGCATGGTACAAAACACGAGTATACTATGTGACTTTGGAGGGTTACAAACTGGCATTAAAGCAGATAATCAAAGGGTTAACGAAAAGGGTACTAACATTATTATTTATCTTGATCATATGTCGCGTCCTCCTTAGCCTTACCCTCATCAACAATGTTAAAGCCTTCCAGCTTGTGTGAAACTTGTTCCACACTACCAACTTTGGGCTTGTCAGTAGATCCAGTATTGGGAGCAGCAGCTTCATTATCTTCAGGTGTCAAAGGCCCAGTCTGCCATATTCTAATGGTTCCATCTTCGGAACCTGAAGCATATGAGTCACCCCCAGGCGAGAAACGCACACAATGTACTGGGCCATGGTGACCCTTGTTGCACGCTGCATTGCATTAACAACTACTTGTCATAACCCATCCTAGATTAGCACGATCCACAACATGAGGATCTTGTCACCCTCGTCTCTATTATTATAATAGTAATTTTTACATGTTTCGAAAAAACACAGATCTTAGATCTTATAGTTAACATAAAATCAAGTAGTCCATGTAGACATGAAAAAGGAAGCCGTTTTCCATCAAAGAGAAGCTATATGCTTAGACCGAAGGCCATTATAATGCAAGGATTCACTGGCTTAATAACCCATTTTTTCCATTGGAGGTAAGCCGAATGCACTGCATTTTCCAACTTACCCACAAAGAACCCAAACCCGGCCTTGGGATAACCTAAATCCCTAACGTGAAACAAAATTTCATCCCCATGACCCAAACCTGAGCTATATAGAGTAGAAGAGTAAACCAAAACCGATTCGACTCGAAGGGAAAATCCAACAAAGACCAAACTCGTTGAACTCTATACATTATTTAGAAGCCCCAATCAAACCTATTACTAAAGACCAAACCAGACTCATCACCAATCCATTTTATTCCTGAACCCAAAGGATCCAAAATTCACGATTTTAAGACATTTTGGCCAAAGAGCATAGTATTTAATCAAGTTGGAACAGGTTTTGGATCTGGATTTACGTTAACAGGTTATAACATTTCAGAGAGGGTTTGGGTTGTATAATTTTGGTTATGCTGGGGTTTGAACTTGGAATTGATCCGATAGGTATAGAACATGCTAAACCCAATCCTGATCAAGCCATAGCCATCCCGACAATTATGAGATAACTATACACCCAAATGACCCAAACAGACCTGACCCAAATGAGCCTTTTGCCATATAGATAAGAGCAAAACTTTTGTTTCCTCCCTGTCACCAAAATTAGCATCTCCCTTTGTTTATACAAGAAACCGCCATATAAAGTTACAAACCATACATACATAATTAATAACACACCTGTCTCTTCGCCAGTATGGAAATCAAAGACACGGACCCACATATCTTCCCCTCCAGCAACAAATTTGTTTCCAAATTTTGGCTCCAACGAGGCAGATTCCACAGTGCAGTTCATTTCATAGCTCTTAACCAGTCCAAAACTACAAAAAAAGATGGTCGTCGGTGACATTTTACTAATCCAGGACTGAGAAATATCCACATAGAATAAGAAATTGTAAGAAAATGCATATAATAAAACACCTACTGATTGGCATCCCAAAACTTCACACTAGTTCCATCACAGGTTGTGATATAACGACCATCTTGGCTCACCTCAGCACTAGTGACTGACGATTTGGTCTCTAGAGTTCGGACTATCTGCCCAGTTCTAACATCCCATAGCCTGCAAAATACCAAAGGAAAGAAGTTGACTGCCTACAGTGACTCTAGAAATTATGTATTTAGCAGAGAAAGAGACAAAGCAAATGTGAAGTAACAAGGCAATTTGGCTTGTAGGAAGGAAATGATAACTCCTAAACCCAAGAACGTACGTAAATTTAAGTTTCACGAGCCAATAAATGAACTGTAAGTAGTACAAAGTGCACGGGCTCGTGATCTGACAATGAAATTACTTGAGTACCTCAAAGGCTCTGGCCTTTGACATGCTAAGGAGGGGTCAAAACTCGGAAGTATGCAATCTTTACCCTGTCTTGGAGACATAAGAAGTGTTTTTTTTTTAATTTAATACTGTGTAAACTGTGCCTGGTATAAGGACACGGCCACGTCAACATATGCCTCCGCAGCAGTGAGCTCAAACTAATATGACCTTACAGTCCTTTCCTTATTACTGTACTATTCAACCCTGTCCTTCTATTATCACTTAGTTACCAGCTATGTGTAGGAGAGGCTAAAAAATGTACTCCTCTGGTGACTCCGGTCAAATCTCTTCATTTAAACTTATCCCCCGTGTCACTGATCCTCACTATCATCATCTTCTTCAATCATTCATGACAATTTTCACAATTTATCTAGCCAAATTTAATTGGAGTGGAGTCACCATGATCCAGCAAAGATAAGTAATGCCCTCTTACAAGACAGCACACAACATTCCAATCTCCACCATCACAAGGCCCTAGTAAGAAGAAATCTAAAAGGCCTTAAATTTGAACAAAACATCCTTATAAAGTAACCCGACAAACAAAAATGGAACTGAAACTATTACTCATTGCACACAGGCCACACACACACACACACACACAAAAAGACAGACCCATTCATGACTAAATGAGTAGAAGCTCTAAATCAGGCAACATTGTTCTTCTAAATCTAAATAACACGTGTTCAACTTTTCTAGACCTCAGGAATCAGGATGGAGATAAATTAGATAACAAACAATCAGATGTCCCATATGAAATAAGGAGTAAATATTAGAGGCTACAGCATAACCATCAGGACCACATAGTAGAACAAAAAATAAGTTGGCCGGTCTACTGGGAAGAGCGCTACAAATTCAAACAACATCAAAAACAGAAATAATAAAGACCACCGAGCAAGGTATACCTAACTCCACCGATGTCAGTGCAAGAACTCAAAATAGTCTGGTCGCTATGAAGCCATGCTACAGTTCTCACCGAACCTGGAGACTTGTCAACTTCTCTCGGAGGCGCATCTGGACGATTCATATCATAAATCCGCAGCACTTTTTCCATCCCACCAGTTAAAAGACGGTGAGTGTCCTGTTTCATATGACAAATCACAATTTTAATGCCCGCAAACATTTCCTCTCATCAAAATCAAGAGCAAGAGCTTCAAAAGAAGTAAGGACTTATCCACAAGGCAGACACCAATGCTTGTGCGAAGATGTGAAGAAAAAAATATCAGCAAAAACTAGTGTTACAGAAAGGGGAAACAAATACTTGTATGTGTGATGCCCAAACAGAATCAAGTACAAGTTGTCACACATATGTTAAGCTGACTGAAGCTGTCAGCTGTGAAGTAACATACACTCACAAACGACTAAATATCCAATGAAAGCAGGTATGAGATGTGAGTCTATAATGGCAGCGAAAACTGAATGTAAATTATTTCAGTTGGATAGTACAGATGAGTCATGACTTTTGTTACCTCCGAAGATACCAAAAGGATAGGCTTTACAAAGTACTACTCCGTACTAAATTACCAATATCCTCTCTTCACTCCTAGTCACAATGAACTTTTCATAATTAACAACAAAAATCCATCCACTGAATTCATTACCCTCTCCAACAGGAAAAACTATTATAATTATAATTATAATTCCTTAAATGGCTTTCACTATTATGGTTTAAAATCTCACCCAATACGCAACTTACCGCCCGAGATTTATCAGTATCTGAGGCCGCCAACACAAGATGACCCCAGATGCATCAAGTAAATTCAAAATACGAAAATATAGGCCAAAGCAACTGATTTATAACGTGTATCGGGCCACTCGGCCCGCATTAACGCGTTATAACTTGTACCCACCAAATTTTATAATGAAACGCACTAAAAATTGTCCAACATTGGTCAGATTAACTTTATGTGAAGTAGACAAAAGATTAAAAAAAAATATCTATAAAAGCCAGTAAAATAAATATCACCGCGATAACCGCAACACAAAGCATGACGACCCAGTCAAGGGCGAATCCGCCGTGATCACGACAGATACCACAATTTAAAATCATGTTCAAAATAGTTGTTCACAAGTACATTGTTTGTTCTACCTCTGAAAACGCACATGATCGGACAATGTGCTTGTGGTCAAATGAATGTTTCACATCACCAGTTATGGCGTCCCACACTTTCCTGTATTTGGACCAAAACATGATATGATTAGCATCCTAATCCAGTATGTAAAAATATTGAAAGAACAGTAAGTCAGAGAAGATATTTGTACATTGAACATGTAAAAGGTGTTCATGCAGTACATACTGAAAGGGAAAAAAATACCGTAGTTTATTACAAAAAAGGTTTGCTCAGCTTTTTCCATATATTGCAGGCAATATACATTTTCTCAAAAAAAAAAAAAGAACTGAAACTAATAGAATATGGTTCACTTCCCCTCAAATTTAATTCGACCAGAACAAATACTTTATTCCAAGATAAATAAATAAATTTCTCTTACTGATTAAAGGACCGTGTAGTACTCTAATGATAGCAAATGCAAATATCATGAAACTAATACTCTACCATCAAAGAGAACTTACAGCTTTTTTTCTTTATTTGGTGAAAAGAGAACTTAAGGTTGTATAAATTAGAGATTCATCGTATTCATATCTCTTACTATGGCAAGAAATAGACGCTGGCGTTATACATTAATCCATGCATGGATCATACAGAAATTATAGAATTGCAACACAAAGTCAACTTCACACAGCTAGTAATTTTTCATCTCAAGCAATCTTAATACACACATCCCTGGGTGGGTAAGCAATTTTAGTAATAAAAGATAGAGGAATATATTACTCCGTAGTTTATAGCTTCGCTGGAAAGAATTCATTAGGCTCACTTGTTTAGAAAATACAATTTGTATCAGGTAAACATGAATGTTACTATAATAATCCACGTGCAATTAGGATTCAGCACAAAGCATGCTACTCTTTTTACACCATAGAATAGTTTCAATTATAAGTTTGACTGCATGAGGTCACTTCCATTGTACGAAAAGTTCAAAGTAAAACGCAATCTGTCAAAACTAAGTACACAAATGAAGTATGCACACGAAATATGACCGGGTACTTCTACTCATTGATATCAGAAGAGTAAACGTGATACAACCAAGAGCATGGCCACAATTATCAACAAGACAATCTGACCTTCACTAGTAATCACATTGCTCTGACTGAATTACCTTACAAATTATATAATGGCAAGAGGGGAGGAAGTAAGGAACTATACAAAAAAACATCCAAATTCTACAAATAAGATTGTAAAGGCCAATAACTCATTAACAACATGAAATACTTGTGAAAACCTAAACATAGGGAGCAGCAAGACAGGAAATTAAAATTGTAGAAGCCTGTTGAAGATCTGGAGACTGGTAATTACTACTCCATCCGTTTTTTATGTTTCTTCTCGTTTCAATTATATACTCCTCACAAAACTTAAAAAGTGGGAAGAAACATAAAAAACGGAGAGAGTACTTTATGCTTATGTTTTATGACAAGATAGGACTTGTACTTTCTGTCAAAATGAAAAAGCCCTGGATTCCTTACGTAAGCAAAGACTAAGGGTAAAGTCTACCGAACAACAGGAACCTTTTAGTTAGCAAATCAGAAGCATTTAGCTTAAACACAAGTATTTAAATACCAAAATAGATAGATATATAAATTACAATCAGCAAACAATATATAGCATGTTATTAAAACTCTTTATGATACATGATCAAGGAATCAGGAACTGTTGGCCAAATCTTGATTATTGTGCTCAAGATACGGGCAGAACGCCCTTAAATGTAATTACGATATCTTCAAAACCTTGATATAGTATGCCTCAAAATCTGGTCGCAGTAATCTAAGCATAAGCAATACTGAAGAGAGTGCAATTTATACAAAAAGAGTAGTGAACATACGCAGAGAAGTCTGCAGATGCTGTTGCTGCGATTAAAGCATTTGTGTCTAAGCAACAACTCCACACTGCACCTTTATGGCCCTGAAATGTTCCAATCCAATCTCCAGTTTCCCCGTTTCTGAGCATCGGAGTTGAATCTACATTGATATCAACAGCAACGTGTCACAAACAAAACATATTAAAAAAACACCAGAAAATTGTCGGCATAAAAGCATCAACACCGAAGTAAAGGTCCAGCTCCTATACCTTGAATATCTCATCCTAATAGGTATATGTGCTGGAGGAAATTGTCAAATCAATGTACACATGTAGGTGCAACCACGAAAACCCTCCGCCTAGCAACTCTTTTCTATCCCTTACATCATCCGCCTAATTGCTACGAAATTGGTTTTCGTTACATTGTATAGAATCTACCACAACTCAACACCCACGTCAAGATATTGGAGGCCTCTACCATCAAATTAGACTGTCTGTTATATGCCTTAGTTTAAAAAAGCCCGCCTTGGATGAGGCACTAGCCAAAATGCCTCCGTGCATTTTAGGAGGGCATCTTAAATGAGGCTCACTTAATGAAGCTTACTGTACGTACTTCCCATATTTTTTCATCTAGGTCTTTAATTATGCCATTTTTTCCCCATTATTCTTATTTTTTTTCCTTTGCATGTTAGATAACTTAAATTCTCCTAAAAAGGGTATCGTTGGCTAAAAAATTATTTGGAAAGTACAAATATGTTACTAAAACTAGGGCGCCTCACGTCAAAAAAGGCGCGCATCTTCGACTCAGCCCCTTTACTCCTCGCTCCCCAGTTCGTCTCTTTAACCGATGTCATATGCATAGAAGTATACAACAGACGCCATGTTCCCAAATCCCAAAAACTCATAAATAAACACCTCATATAACAATGCAGGCACTAGATTATACGAAATATTCCCTTTTTTCTAGACATACATACGGCCAAACAGAAAACCATGGCCTCAAGTGAATAAACTAGTCAGCACAGCATACATCAACAATCCAAGCTCAATCCCTAATTACATCGCATAGGCTTGAATACACACCATATTACTTGATTGCAAAAAAAACATTAAACATATCACATACACAGTACACAGCATCATGCATAGTCACAGCCTACCAACAAATGAAATGTCTCGAGTTCAAGACAAGACCGGGGAACACGAACACGCCAATGTTAAAACTCAACTCAACTCATGAGAGAGAGCTTTACGGAGGTCCTACCCGGCTCGAATCCAAAGTAAACAGGATGGTTTATAAATGAAAAGGAAGAAAAATAAAAATACCCTTGCTAGCACTAATGAGGAAGAAGCCATCAGGGGTAATTGGACTGTAAAAAAGATCAACCACTGGACGAGAATGCCCGTGGCATACTAATGGCACTGCTATCCTTTTCTTCTCCATATCTGTTCTCTGTGTCTTCACTCTTACTCACACAAAAACCCAGGTGAATGAATAATCAACCAAAACCCAACAAAATTCTTCTTTTTCTAACTATTTATCAAGGGAATTTCAACTAACCCTAGAAAATTTCACGCCACTTAAAACAAATTTTTGTTTGTAAGACTGTTATGAGATGAAAAGGGGGATAGAGATTTTAGGAAATGTATGATCAATTTGTAAACAACAAAAGAAAATAGAATTTGGTGGAAAGATCAAGACTACAAAAATTGGGGTTTCTGGTACCAAACTTAAATTTGAAAATGACCCAATAGGCAATAGAAGATGAGATTTGAATCGAAAATGGAGAAAAATAATTCAAGGGAAAGAGATTAGTGAGATAGGTGAAGCGTTGTAGGACACAGTGAAGAACTTTCTCTCTTTACAAACCCCTAGGAAGGAAGACCATCAATGCACCTTCGTGTTTGATTGATTAATAGGGTACCTTTCTAAGACAAGAATAATTTGGTAAACATTTTGGATTGGGCTTCGACATTTTTATCCAACTTTCTCCCTTTACAACATTTTATCCAAAATCCAGTGCTTTCTTTCTTCCTAACCAGTTAACCATACACGACTCCTCCGTACTATAGGTGATCATGGGCTGGCCCAATACGAGTTTGGGTTGGGCAAAGAGAACGAGCCTATTTCCTAAGTCCGTTCCTAATGGGCTAGAACGGACTTTTCGGACTCAAATGAGTTTTTCAGACCCTAAGGGCTCGCTTGGGATGGGGTTAATTATTTCGGGGGTAATAGAGCAAAAATGAACTAGAAAATGATGAAAAGTAGTGATGATATTAAGCGGAAATGGAGAAAATGAAGGAAGTATAGCTTATTTAGGGGGAGAATTATTACTCCCCTCTCCCCCCAAGTAATGCATTACCCCCAATGGGGGTAATTTTTCCCCCTCGTATCTCTTTTACACTATAAAATGCTACAATCAAGCAACATGTTCATCCATTTCTAGTTCATTTTTGCTCTATTACTCCCGGAATAATTAACCTCATCCCAAGCGAGCCCTAAAATTTAATGCTACCGTAGGAGATAGGGCAAATGTTTTAATGTTACAGTATCATTTAATAATTTAAACTTATGTATTTTGTTTATAAATTTTATACAAGTTTTGTTAAAAATTAATGATAGACAACAATGTTGACATCATATATCACTCTAAATGTAATCACGTATACATGAAATAAATTTAACCCGTATTGGGTATTACTTTGACTAATTACGGAGATATTAATCATAAATACGAATGACTATGGTGCTGTTTGGCCTAGTTTCTTGAGGTGTTTTTAGAATTTTTTTTAAAAGCTAAAAGCTCCTATTTGACCAAACACATTTATTTGCAAAGTAAAAAGCTGTTATTTAAAAGCTCAAAATCAACATTTACCACCCAAAAGCAGAAGCATCAATTTGATGCTCCTGACTTATTTTTTTATCTTTACGATATTTTCGCTCAAATGACAAATTTGTAATTCGTAAACATTTAAATAAAATTGAAAAAATATATATTCATTCATATTTTTTAATTCTCTACAAATAGAGACTCATCTTGCTATACTTTTAAAATATTTTTTTTTATCTTTCATTTGCTCAAGTGAAAAGCTATTCTTAATAAGTAGTTTTGTAAAACTGTAACCAAACACGTAGAATTTTTCCGAAAAGTAGCTTGTGAATAAATTCTTTTAAGAAGCAAAAACTCTTTTAATTAAGCAAGGCCAAACGCCACCTATATATAACTACTACATTTCGTCGTCGACATTTCAGCCACGTCGTCGGCGCTTTATACGTGAGTTTACTCTTTTACCCTTTCATAACTATGATTAATGATATTAATTAAGTTTGTTAATTAATCTAATTAATATTTCCGAGTAAATTAAAATTACGGTTTTTGTACTTTTGAACGGTTTTTGAGGCACGTGTCTCAAAGTAATTCTTTTACCCTTCTGTAATATTGATTAATGAATTTAATTAAGTTTCTTAACTAACGTAACAAATATATTCTTATCACTAAGTTTAGAAATTGATAATAGAGACTAGTTTTATTACCCCGGGATATTTTTTTTGAGGCGCGGTTTGAGTCACGGTGCTTGTACCGTTCTTAAAGTTGGCTTGTTTAACAATTTTATATTGATTTAAAATTTTTGGACTCATTATCCTTCAATAGGTTTGATCAATGGAAATTGAAATTTCCATTTTTTTAATAACGAGATATCTTGGGAACATCTTACAAGTTATAAACAACGTGAAAAAAAACGTGGATGAGTTTATTTTAAGTGTTCGTAATTCGTAAATTTAAAGGTCTAAAATAGCTTCGACATAGATAAACATAAACTAATTTTAAGCAATTTATTTTTAGTCGTGCGAGTTGTTTCCAGTGATTAATTTTCACGAATTAATAGGTACACAGTATAAATATTACACTAACATTTAGATGTTCCATCTTTACGTGGCCTATAGTACTCAATAATGGAATAATCTTAGTAAACACCGAATAGTCAAATACTATAGTGTTTTCTTTAGCATTTCTCTAAGAGTAGTTTTGACGACGATTATTGACATTCTTTACAAACTAAAAAAATTGTACTTCGTATTAATTTATTTAGTGTCGCACAAAATTTCTAACATCAAATTTGTCTGTTTCTTGGCTCTTGCAAACAAGTCATATAAACATGTATCTGTATCAATCTTACTTCTTCCAAAAGATGACAGTAAATTCAAATCGACATACATAATTTGAGATAAAGGGATGAAGATGTAGGGTTACAACCCTTAAACCCAAGGACCTGTTACGAGTATTAACCGAAAAGACAAAAATAGAGGGATAACAATTATACCTTATTTGCAGCGGAACAACGTATTAATAAGAAGTATAATAAACCCAAAATATATATAATCTCCACGGACAGAATAAATAATCTTCACGGACAAGAATAAATAATCTCCACGGACAGAATAAAGCACCCCAAACGTGATGCCTCCTTTGGTATCCACACGGGTACGAAACTGCGACGTATATGCTAGTATAAAGGTATGTGAGACCGTCTCACAACTTCTCTATATCTTTCTTATAACTTCTTATAAGAAGAATACTCCGTATATATATATATTATGAGTCAATACTCTTAATTCCATATCTTGGTTCATCATATGAACCTCCTTATATAGAAGAGATGAGAAGGTGGAATTAGGTTACTTCCATAACCTCAATTACCATAATTAGATTATTAGTATAACTCTAATTACCATAACCTGTCAACGCAGCTGGGTCCGTATTACTACTGACCCGATATATTTAATATATCGATATATATTAATAATATCCCGTACACATTGTGTGTGACCCAATGGGCCCACTTAAGACTACCAGACACGTAACTCATTTACATGTCAATCCGACATCGACCTCTAGCAAGGCATATCGGATACATAGACTTAAGCGGGTTAATCCGTAGGACAGTGGACATAACTCCTTCAGTCTCCCACTTGTACATGTCCTCTCAAGAACGGCGTTAAGTCTCTTTGCTACTATTGTCTCCAATTGAGAATGAGGTAAGAAGAAGTGTCATCCTCACATATCTCAATCTTTTACTCGAATCTTTGAGTTGACTTGTTAAAAGAGCAGATAGATGACAATCATCCTATCTGAGCGCGGCCACGCATTTGTACAAGTCACACTCTTCGAGTGGCCAAGAAACAATAAATTCCTTTCAATAAAGAAAGAGCAAATCCCCTCTTGTCTAACCACATACTATCACATGATCCATGCATGCCCAATAACCATCCATAGCCCCCTTTCACAGCTGACGAGGAATAGTATCAAAGCACACACATCACATGTATAGAATAGTCAAAGACTCAGGTCTAAAGACCGTACAAGTTCATAACTTGCAAAGAACTTTACTGACACTTAGCGAAATCTTAGTAAAATCCTTTTCGGCGGGTCTGTCTAATGAATGTTCTTAACATACACCCATGTGCCTGATTTAGTATCTCAATACCTATGACTCAAGGAACTTAGTCATCAATCAACTCACATACTAGTCATTTAAGGGTATTCAAATGTCCCAGCATAATACCCTGACTAGAGACAAAATAATTACATTATCCAAATAGAGTTCCAAGACTAAGTCACGTACTTAGTGGTCTATTTCATCAATGTAAATTATTTAGGGACAAAACTCGGTTACATTAACCAAATGACAATATGTCATACATATATCAATTATCGAAATACCTCCCACTAAACCAAACACCTCTAAAAGTACTAAGACCACTCGCCCATGCGTCTTATACCGATCATAATCAATACGATCTTTATGTAGAGGAGGTTTCGGGACATACAACATTTGTATCGGTTATTTACAAGCATATGATCAATCTACCTTCTCTCGATTATGGCAAACTGTTAGTTTCATAAGCAACAATTGCTTCATAAACTTTGAAGTAGTTGAGTGTGTGCTTAATTCGTAATCAAACGTCTATTTGCTTCAAAAGCAATAGAACACTAACTTTAGTTATAATATCAGTCATAAAGTTGTCCTTTGGAACCGTTCCAACACACAACTTCTTATCCAAAACAAAATTTACTGAGATTACAATCTCGCGTCATCTTTGTCTATTTGGAAATATGAATCGTTGTAACTTGTTTACGATAATTCGCTTATCACATCATGCGCATCTCTTAAATAATTCCTCTTTTGCTTCTTAAGCGCAAAGGAACAATTATTAGATAGCAATTTAGTGACATTCACCAGATTAGTATCTACTCGTCACACGAGCACATAATAAACACATTTCTTGCAAAGCAATCAAATGTCGTTTAGTTAGAGAAATATGTCACTTACATACCAAATCATAACGATAAATGCACTCCCACTAGCCTCTTGTACACAATTTGTCTCTCTTCATCTCAATGGAAACACAAACATATTTGAATTACCACATTGAGAACGAAGATACTTGCTCCAATCAAATTGGATCATTCACATTTGTCTAGCAACTTTAATAATATGAAATTCATACGATGTGTCGCACACACATCATATTTCATCCCTTCCAAGAAATGTATTTCACATATATATGTTCAAAACTCATCATAATGAGTGATGACATTCAAAATGCTAAATCAATCTTAATAGACTTAAGCATAATGTTGTAAGAAGGTTTTCCCATAGTCATTACTATGAGATCAATCCTTAACTACCAACTATGCTTCATAGATACTCTTATATCAATCTACATCGTCTTTATATTGAAGACTATTCTTCACTATAAGACCCATTTAACCATAGTCTATACTTGGTAGTTATGGTATGTAGAATCTATTAGATTTTATGTGACTTTTGGAGTCTTTGCCCATTATTGTTTCATCATAGGTCAAACCTATGTAGGATAATATTTTGCAGGTAAGATGATCATGACTTTTCATGGATGCATCAATATTCTTACAACTGTTGAAGAGAAATCCTGTTAATCTTGAACAATTTCAAGGTCGATTCTACTCCCACTGTTTCTATTAGAAATCACATATTTTTAAAAGAAACATACCACTCCATGCAACAAAACAGTTTTGCTCTTTGGATGGTTTGTAGAATTAATATAATACTCCTAATAAAACACATGCCATAATTGAATCTAAGTTCTAGAAAACAATTTTCTTTAAACTTGACTTGATAATTAAGAAAAGACTTTTAAGAACATTTTCAATCTTTATCTCATATGGTGTCTATTCTCCGACTTACATGGACAATCTCATCAACATTTGTACAAAGACTTTTATAGTGCATAAGCTTCTAAAGCGCCAATAAAATCTGCATAACTCATCATAGACCAAATCATATCAAATATGGTTCGATGTAGTTTGAAACATTTTTCACTACTTCTAAGATGATCACAATCTTTTAGTTCAATTCCTCCCTGTTTCAATCATATCGAACAAAACCATACGTGTTACTCATTTTGCAACATCACTAGTTAAACTCACACATATCTGTATGTGTGTGGTCTAACAAGTCTAAGTACCCTCCCACTACAATTAATAGGAGTCACTTGTAATGTCATTTATCCATCTAAACAAGATCCATTTAGCTCAGTTGATCCTTATCAATAAGGTTTATTATTTCATCATTATGAAACTTATTCTTATGTTTCTTGTCTCATGGATTAAGGACAATGCCATAATAGGTAAAACTCGTGTCGAGGGACTGAACCTTTTGATTGTTATGTTACAATTAAAAGCATTCACTACTAGGAATGTAGAGCCCAACAAACATGTTAGCATTATTGTACCTCATATTCTTGCAAGGTGTAGAGCAACAATTGTTCTACTTTTATTAAAACTTTTCATGCCCATACATGAAACAAAATCAATATTCTTGCTTATGACTAGTACAAGAATAACATTTATTCAATTCCAGTATTCAGCTTTATGGTAAAATTAAGTGATTTTCCTTTTATACATGAAACAACAACGTTTGTCAATTTCATCATAAAACACTTCACTTATATACCATTATTCTACCCTCTTTGAGCCATCACATTCACAATATAATAGTTGCATTTGGTATCTTATACCAAAACAGTAGAATGCAAGTAACAATTACTCTAGTAACATACACACCTGAAGTCATACTTCAATTGATTTGCAGATTTTCTAGACACTTCTAGAAAACTATCTACCAATGCCATATATTTGTCATTACATTAATGACTAATAAAATCGTACCTAATCTAAATTTGGCAACAAGTTTGGGTATGATAACAATTATTCTTCCCTTACTTTAACCAACATCTTAGATTCATTAATCATTATCTCAAGCAATTTTCTTAATGAACTCATAGAATATTAATATTATTTGCCTTCTTGATACAATGTTCAATCGTCTTTTAACATATCATGCTAAAAGGTGAGAAACTTTATTAAGTCACATGTTTATTCATAATAAAGTGACCTAAACTTAGGACTAATTGAAACGATTTCAATTCCTAATTCTTTAGAAATAGACATCCAAAATTTCCTGATTATCAATATAATCACGTCATCATATGACACGGATCAATTAGATCATCTTCAACATTTTCTCACTTAATGGGAACGGTTCCCTTTATTGAAACAATTAATTTTGGTACTTATAATCATCTTCATGACTCTAATTATACAGTCCATACTGTACATTAACATTGGTAATAATTTGTCGGAATTATCCTTCACAAGGACAAAATCCGTATCTCTAATTTTGAGAACGATTCTCAAGATACCAATCGATGAGGTTGAACAATTCAAACTCATCTTTAATAAATGTGATAATGGTGACTAAATTACAACTATATGTATATGCAAAGTAAAACGATAATTAATATTAATTAAAAATCTTAAACAATTTTAAGATAAAATCATGAAAACTACCCTCAAGTTCGCATAATATTCCAAGATCCTAAACCTTTTGTCGCTCAAGTGAACTTGGGCTCACTGCTCAAGCTCCAAAAGTAAAGGTAGACAACAAACTTGTCAATTACATCTCTATGTAATTCTAGGTTCGTCGGAATTAGTCATCATATGACACCAACTATTTGCCTCAAAGCCCAAGTCCGACTTAATAGCAATGTTAAGCAAACCAGATTGAACCTGTGGGTAACCGTTACCCACCTACTCAGTCCACACACATCGGCAAAGCACCGCTTAGGCAGTCACTTCAACCAATGGTATGAAATTGTTGTAGTGGTCAATTCTGGAAAGGCAATACTTAATATTTGTGCGAGGGATTAAATGCATTATGGGTCCTAAACATGCTCTTAGATCAACTTACAAGACGACCTATCAGTTCTAGGCACACAAGTCACAAGTCTCAAACAATAAAAACCATGCATCATATGACATAATAACTCAATTGTTACTAGTGATTTGTGCATAAAACAAGTTAAAAGATCCCATATTTTGACTTATAATCATATTACAATTCATAATTACTATTTGGTTTGAACAATTTCACCAATATCTTTCTTTTTTCCAACTATGAGGAACAATTTCCCACCCGGAAAAATTGAACGGATATACAAAACTCGATTCACAATCGATCTGCAACTTATAATTGTCATATAGATGAACAATTCATCAAAATCAATTATGACTCGAGAAACTCTTTTCCCGACCTATTTATGATAACATGATAATTAAAATGCACAAAATTATTTAGCCGATTTAGAAAACTAATTTTTCATTGATTCGGAAAAATAAAAGTATAATCCGTGTTTGTTTCATAAACAACACACAAACGCGAGAAAACGACTTTTCTTAAAAGCGTCGCTCGATCCGACACCATGTCGTCCGAGTAAATATTGTGTCGTCTTGGTCAAACCTTTGCCACCCGTGTCATCCCGTTCCGACCGGGACACACCTGTGCCTACCGAGTCATACTCGTGCCTACCGAGTCACACCCGTTCCGATCGAGTCACACTCGTGTCGACCGGGTTGACCTTGTTTCGTTCCGTCTCCACCATAATTAAAATGAGTCTTGTCCTAATCTTATTAGGTCTCATCGTCAACGATAAATTCTAGTAATTTTACGTTCCAAATTTCAATCGAATCTTGACTAATCAAATTAGTCTCATCGTCAACAAGTAATTTCGGATTATAGTGGGTCAATTTAGGGCAAAATTAAATTAAAAATAATCAATATTAGATCTTAAATTAATTTTACGAGTCAATTTTAGAATTTAACCGTTTAAATTCATAAATTATAACAAACCCTAAACATGAAACGACAATAACTCGATCGATTAGCCGCAAAAAGATAAAACGTTTTCAACTTATTCTTTCTCATATGAAACAAACTCATAGTATGTTCATAATAACGGAGCATCAAATACTCCACCAACATATTATATACACATGAATATCAAATACACTAATAATCAATCAATATTGATACATGCGGCAAAGACATGTAAAACAATGCTACGTATATATGTTGGCAGCAAAGACATTCATATACGACATAATGATCAATATAAATATCTCGGGAAGAGATAGAAACAGCGAGAACAATTTTCGACGGAACAAATAATCAAATTATTAATACGCGGGTAAATCCCTCATAACCAATTATGAGACAAAGATTTACGTCTATTAGATTAATACTACGTAACAGAGGCTCTGATACCACTGTAGGGTTACAACCCTTAAACCCAAGGACCTGTTACGAGTATTAACCGAAAAGACAAAAATAGAGGGATAACAATTATACCTTATTTGCAGCGGAACAGCGTATTAATAAGAAGTATAATAAACCCAAAATATATATAATCTCCACGGACAGAATAAATAATCTTCACGGACAAGAATAAATAATCTCCACGGACAGAATAAAGCACCCCAAACGTGATGCCTCCTTTGGTATCCACACGGGTACGAAACTGCGACGTATATGCTAGTATAAAGGTATGTGAGACCGTCTCACAACTTCTCTATATCTTTCTTATAACTTCTTATAAGAAGAATACTCCGTATATATATATATATTATGAGTCAATACTCTTAATTCCATATCTTGGTTCATCATATGAACCTCCTTATATAGAAGAGATGAGAAGGTGGAATTAGGTTACTTCCATAACCTCAATTACCATAATTAGATTATTAGTATAACTCTAATTACCATAACCTGTCAACGCAGCTGGGTCCGTATTACTACTGACCCGATATATTTAATATATCGATATATATTAATAATATCCCGTACACATTGTGTGTGACCCAATGGGCCCACTTAAGACTACCAGACACGTAACTCATTTACATGTCAATCCGACATCGACCTCTAGCAAGGCATATCGGATACATAGACTTAAGCGGGTTAATCCGTAGGACAGTGGACATAACTCCTTCAGAAGATATATTAAACTCACATAATGTAACCGATATGGTGAGATTTGCCATGACAAAATTTAGCACCGATTTTTTTCACTGTACCGGCAAAAAAAAGATTCTTTTCACTGTTTGATTAGTATTTACATATTAATTTTGACGTAACCTTATTTCTAGTTCTCGTTAAAAAATATCACAAAAGTATGACATATAAACCGATGTCTATTATGGATAGAGACACAAAGTACATTGCATTTCTTCTTTTACACCTAAAGTTTTTTTTGCCAACGAAGAAAATTCATCGAATTACATGTTATTTGGGCTCTTGAAACCCATATTACATCCTTATTGAACATACAACTACATCCCTACAAACAAATGTAATAACATAAGCTCCATCAAATTATAATGTCAGCATGTAAATAAACAAAATAATGGAGCAAGTAAAGTGAAAAAAAATTGATGTGGCAACTTGAATACAAAAACATGCTTCTAATAAAAAGAAATGAAAATATTTCCGAATTCAAAATTATAATCCTCGTTGAATTTTACAAATTATTACTGAAGAGTTAAACATTATTATAACCAGTCGATGCAAATTTGTTTGAAGATGTCAAAATAAACTCTAAAAGGTTAGAAAACTATATTTCTACTGAAGTACTATAAGTTTGGCGAGGATGAAATATCATTGTTAGATAAAGTAGAATAGAGAAAGCCAAAAGTTCATTGAAATAAATGAAAGGTCTCTCCGTGAAGAGAATAATATTAAGCATACCACGATGCCACATGGCGTTAGGGAAATGCATGCTCAAGTAGCCTTTCAATATTATTATATAGATAGATAGATAGATAGATTATATAGATATAGATTATTTATTTGTTAATAGGGTCGGGTCGGGTCAAATTCATGGCTCAAACCCGACCCAAAAACACTTTGGTCGTTTTAGAGCCGGCCTATGGGCTTTTTCGGGCCATAATATAAGATTCAAGCCCTTCAAAAAAGTGGATCAGGCTTATGGGTTTGGCCATTTGATCACCTCTACTCTGTACATCATTTGCTTTATCACACTAGTCATTTTTGTATGTAGCTATTGTTCTGATCTTCTAATGTACGAAGTATTATTTAGTTCATTTTGCGCTTTACCAACGTTCATTTTACCTTGAGAAGTGATATAGGCACTCCTTCAAATGAGTGCGGTTTTTATGGACTTGCTAGGAACATATTCCAAGATGGGGAGATTTTCGATGAACGTGCAGAAACTACTACTCCGTACCTTTTTTCAATTAGCTATGACTCACATTTAGCCAAGCCCAATTCATCAACAAATTGGGATTT
The DNA here is from genome assembly GCA_958450325.1 of Agrostemma githago. Taxonomy (NCBI): domain Eukaryota; kingdom Viridiplantae; phylum Streptophyta; class Magnoliopsida; order Caryophyllales; family Caryophyllaceae; genus Agrostemma; species Agrostemma githago. The sequence continues at coordinate 8,786,361 of OY288241.1, read as the reverse complement.
CTTAGGCACCCATCTTTAGAGGCACATATGACAACTGCAATGATATATGAAGATCGAATTTTTTAAGGTTCGACTATATATATGTCAAAGGAAATCATGACAAAATTTAGCACCGATTTTTTTCACTGTACCGGCAAAAAAAAGATTCTTTTCACTGTTTGATTAGTATTTACATATTAATTTTGACGTAACCTTATTTCTAGTTCTCGTTAAAAAATATCACAAAAGTATGACATATAAACCGATGTCTATTATGGATAGAGACACAAAGTACATTGCATTTCTTCTTTTACACCTAAAGTTTTTTTTGCCAACGAAGAAAATTCATCGAATTACATGTTATTTGGGCTCTTGAAACCCATATTACATCCTTATTGAACATACAACTACATCCCTACAAACAAATGTAATAACATAAGCTCCATCAAATTATAATGTCAGCATGTAAATAAACAAAATAATGGAGCAAGTAAAGTGAAAAAAAATTGATGTGGCAACTTGAATACAAAAACATGCTTCTAATAAAAAGAAATGAAAATATTTCCGAATTCAAAATTATAATCCTCGTTGAATTTTACAAATTATTACTGAAGAGTTAAACATTATTATAACCAGTCGATGCAAATTTGTTTGAAGATGTCAAAATAAACTCTAAAAGGTTAGAAAACTATATTTCTACTGAAGTACTATAAGTTTGGCGAGGATGAAATATCATTGTTAGATAAAGTAGAATAGAGAAAGCCAAAAGTTCATTGAAATAAATGAAAGGTCTCTCCGTGAAGAGAATAATATTAAGCATACCACGATGCCACATGGCGTTAGGGAAATGCATGCTCAAGTAGCCTTTCAATATTATTATATAGATAGATAGATAGATAGATTATATAGATATAGATTATTTATTTGTTAATAGGGTCGGGTCGGGTCAAATTCATGGCTCAAACCCGACCCAAAAACACTTTGGTCGTTTTAGAGCCGGCCTATGGGCTTTTTCGGGCCATAATATAAGATTCAAGCCCTTCAAAAAAGTGGATCAGGCTTATGGGTTTGGCCATTTGATCACCTCTACTCTGTACATCATTTGCTTTATCACACTAGTCATTTTTGTATGTAGCTATTGTTCTGATCTTCTAATGTACGAAGTATTATTTAGTTCATTTTGCGCTTTACCAACGTTCATTTTACCTTGAGAAGTGATATAGGCACTCCTTCAAATGAGTGCGGTTTTTATGGACTTGCTAGGAACATATTCCAAGATGGGGAGATTTTCGATGAACGTGCAGAAACTACTACTCCATACCTTTTTTCAATTAGCTATGACTCACATTTAGCCAAGCCCAATTCATCAACAAATTGGGATTTCTTAGGCACCCATCTTTAGAGGCACATATGACAACTGCAATGATATATGAAGATCGAATTTTTTAAGGTTCGACTATATATATGTCAAAGGAAATCAGAAGTAAAAACGATAAGAGAAAAATATATGGAACATAGGATATCGTATCCCTTAATGTGGACATGATATAGGTCCACTCCGACGCGGCCACGCGCGGGTTTGGGTAGGCGAATGAATCTTGTGGTGAGATTGTTCTCGGATCGAAATTTAAATCGAAGTGGAGTCGCCACCAAACTTTGTGGGAGTATGGGCCCGTTCGAACTCGCTCTATATTCAGGCGTATCGCGCACAAAGCACGGCCTGCCTTAGTACTAGAGCGCGTTAGTAAGATGATGATGAAAATGTATGACAACCATTGTTTTAGGCTATACATGTGAGATATGTGTTTGCTACGTCGTTTAATGCATCTTAAAATATGTCGAAGTTGTTTTAGCATGCGGGTTAATTTGAAAGCGATGAATTGCCAAACAAGTAAAGCAAAAGAACTTGAAATATAGATTACAAGTTACATGGAGGGAATACAACCCGAAATTCACAACACTTAAACAAATCGCAATAATAATATTGGATTAGAAACGGTAAACGTAAACTATAAACGAATTCATAAATAGAAAACGTAAATTGAAACTGTGTATCGAAATTATTGTGTTACGTATTGACCAAATGACAGAAGCTCAGGCGCGTAAGCCCGTGTGACCTGGAACTCAGGCGCTGGGTGCCCGGCGTCCCAGCATTCAGGCGCGTACACTTAGGTGCCTGGATTGGCAGTGTACAGGACCGAAGCATGATGCAAGCTTGATCCCGAGGCCTCGGAGTGTCTCGTTCTAGCTTGTCATTACGAATGTAACCCTCCGTATACCGATACCGTCGTTTGGCTAATAATAGCCCACGGTAATCGATTTAGAATCAATGAGTATTCGTTCGAAGTCACTTTTGATGATTCCTTAATATTCAACTGTCGATTATGGAATTGATATCGAACATTTAGGAGAGGGAGAAATGATGTGTTGAAAGCATACGACGATAATTCCGCGATCACGTCATAACCTACAAGTCAGGCGCCTGCCCTGTGGCGTTCTGACCGTTAGGCGCCTGGGGTGGTGCGCCTCAAATGTGAGGCGCCACCACCCGTGCATCCTGTCTGGTGGTTATGAGGACTTTGGGCAGATTCGATTATCGAATGCGTTCGATTGAAAGGATCGATTTGTCACGGTGAATGTTAAATCCTTTGCACTATTGACATCGTCGTTTGGCCATTAGGCCTACGGCATTCAAATGGTGTTGGCTAGGCTTGTCGTGAGCCTCCAAATTACGAATTTTATCCACTTCTAGCACAAACTAGTAGTTAGTAAAAGTAGGGGTCGAACTCACAAGGAAGGTGATTATGCCGTTTAAATGTGTGTAAATCGAAATATAAATAAGTAACCAAACGGGGGAATTTTAGTGATTTTGATTATACTACTAAACTAATGAAATAAATTAACAAAATAAAACAAACCAATATAAATTAATGATGCAACAAATATGAGAAAAATACTTGGAGCAAGCAATATCCACCATCAAGTTTACGAATTGATCAAGTTTACTTTGCCATGAAGTTTAATCGACTTCTAATTCCGCTTATTAATAGTTATAAGATATGAGAAGCATACTCAAATAACCCTTACGATATTGTCAATTTAAATCAAGCGTCTAAATCGTATCAGTATGTAGATTAGAACGATGAAATTGAGCAAAGATGAAAGAATGATTACTCAAGCGGTATCCTTTTGTGTCATACAAGTTTAATCCTTATAACTCAACAACGATGAAAAACATACAAATTGGTGAATTATATTTGCTACCCGAATATAGTTAAACAAACAAAAGATTCATTTAAGTATTCTAACAATGGTTTATCAATAACAACAACTAGGTGATCAAGCTAGAAGATGACTTAACAAACCAACAATTATTATAAATTAAACTTGATATTTTAATAATAATGTAAAATAGAAACGAGTCTTACAATTCTTTAAACTTGAAAGATTTCAATAACTTGTTCGAAGATGAAAACTTAGCCCTCCATGCAAATGAACTACTTGCAAAATAAACTAGAAAATATGCTAGAAACAATGTGTTTTTGAGAAATACAAATGATGATTAATGTGTGTTGGATGATGAAAATGGTGAACTTCACCTCTTTATATAGTCATCCATAGAACATCCTTATCAATGACTCATAAAGCCTCATAAAAGTGCTCTATAACAATGACTATCATAAAGAAGATGAGTAAAGAGAAAAAGAATCCAAGAAGGAATCCTATGCATAAACTTCTGCCGCTGGCAGCGGGTTTTTGGAAATCCGCTGGCAAGATATTATGCTGGCAGCAGAATTTGGAAAATACGCTGGCAGTGGATTTTAGAAATCCTCTACTTCTTTTTTCTACTTGGTCTTGGGCTTCCACTTCAACTTTGGGCTACGTTTAGCTTCACTTCCAAAAGATTGTTGACACTTTTAACCCAATATACATTTTAATTACAACCCATATCTCTTTTCAACCTTTAATCCACCTAATACCCATTTTTCATACCTTAGTCTAGGGGTGTCAATGATCAGAGTCGGCTCGTAGAGCCCTTAGAATCGACTTGGTCAAAGCTTGGGTCAAGCTCGGTCAAAACGAGCTCGAGCCGAGCTTGTTCAAATCCGAGCCGAGCCCGAGCTCAGTAAGGCTCGGCTTGGAAACTCGTTTGGGCTTGTTTTTTTTTAGTTTTTTACATTATAAGTTTAATAATTTTAAAATTTAATAATTCAAAATATATGTTTATTTGATATTTATAATTATTATACTTTTAAAATTTTGTTACAATATATTTTTGTCTTCTAAAAAAGTTATTTTTAGTGATATATATTTATAAAGAGACGAAAAAATATAATGGTAAACGAGCTTGGTACGAGCTCGAGCCGAGGTCGAGCTTCACTTTTTTGAGCTCGATGAGCTTCGAACCGAGCCCGAGCTCGAGTTCAAATTTACGAGCCGAACTCGAGCCCACCCGAGCTCGAGCTTGGATCGGCTCGTTTACACCCCAACCTTAGCCCATCAATTACGACATGCACACACTAATCCGTCAAAACACACTCAAATCTACAAAATAGTCAACTAAATGACCTTTATTAGCACCTATTAAACTAGGCTAATCAAACATCCTCACGCTTAGACCTTTGCTCGTCCTCGAGTAAATTAAATCAAAATAACGATCCTCCACAAGGTCTATACAACGAAATGTGGGCAGCTTGATACAACCAATAACTACTCTCGATTCTCACACCCCCTCCTTATAACATCCCTCTCAAAAAAAAATGTGGTCAAAGAGCTAGAATAACCTATTCACCAAGACCATACTACAATCAATGCCCGCTCACAAAAAAAATCACAACACCAACTACAGAAAAACAATTGACAAATAAAATACATGTAGTTGACATCCACTTATCACTCCAACTCTAAGATGATCCTTAACCGGAATCACCCTTCTAACCTCTTTATGACTGCCGAATCATGAAGAAATAGAAAAAAAAGTAGTCAAAATAATGATTTCTTTTTTCCTAATCCCTCATTTTGCCTAAACCGTCCGCCCTTGCGGGTTTTCGATTTAGCTTTTATTCCTTACTTCTAGTCTCATGGATCGCTTCTCGTTTCTTCTTTTTACCCGGAGCGTCCTTTCGGGTTTTCACTTCGTCCTCGGCCATATACCCATTTTTGCCTAGACGCTCGCCCTTGCGAGTTTTCACCTAGCCGAGTTCTTTTTTTTCTTTGGAAATATGAAATAACATATATACAAGTATATTCCACTCCCCACGCTTAATCTCCACATTGTCCTCAATGTGAGGAAAAATAAAGAAAATGACATAGAAAATGAGAAGAGGGAACATACCAAGCGATCAAGTGTCGGGGGAATCCCCGATGTCATCTTCCTTAGAAGTGGGAGCTTGCCTCTCGATCTCGGCGAGGATCTTGGACGTTGGTGGTCGAGCATCCGGGAACCGTGCCAAGATAACACGAGACATAGTTCTCATCAAGTCACTAGTCTCCAAAGTAGCGACATGAGTTTCTTCCAACCGTGCACGCATGTCATGTATCATAGCATCGGTCGAGGCACACCAAGCATCTATCTTTGTAAACCAAGCTTCTCAATCCACTTTTAACTCACATGAGCTTTTTGGGCTTTATAATTTAAGGCTCCCGTAAGAAATAAATAACTTAATATCACCGTTTAATAAATTAAACTTATATATTTTTTATAAATTTTATAATTTCGTTAAAAATTAATGATAAATAACAATATCGACATACATATATCACTTTAAATACGGAGTATGATATAATGAATAGCGTAAAAAAATTTAAAATGTTTAATCAAGTATACATGAATATAATATATACTAGATTAAAGTTCGTGTGCTGCACGGCGGGTTAGTTGGCTTAATTACATTGGAAAAAAAAAGTTATATAGAACATATGAAGATTATAAAAATAAGGGTAAATTGATAATTTATTCCTTAACTACAATTATGCAAGAAAAAAATATTTAAGACTCATAGTAAATTTCACATAGTGACATTATTCTTTCAATGTGGGACAAACCACCTACTAAAAAACACTACATCTTTTAATGACATTATTCTTTCAATGTGAAATAATTTTACTTAATTTTATAAACTTAAAAATTCTTTATTTTTTTGTTGAGATCTAAGGACGAATGATTACTTTTAGTTATATATCGCCCTATTATATAATTTCTATATTATAAGACTCAAAAGATATCTGATTGATATTTATGAACGAATGATTACTCTTATCTATTGTTGAACTTTGGGTTTTAGGCTTTATATGTTTTGATTATATCATGGTCCTAACTGTTTCAAAGTGACGTGATCATTATTGAAGATTATGGTGTTTAGTACAGGAATAAAAGGAGCAAAATCTCAAGAAAGCTTCTGGACAAAAAGATCAAGGAAAGACAGTGATATAGGATTCCAAATGTAAAGAGAATGAGGCAATTGTATGACAAGGATAGTATAACCTCGAATAAGGTTATATTAACCTTTATAAACAACTACAAACGTACCGCCAAGATTTAAAATTCAAATTATTCTTTTTGATATTTCGAAAATTCTGTCTTTGAAGAAGATAGGTTAAAGAAGCGAAAATTACACATTACAACCTTATAAAATTTCGTTTTTTTCAATTACAACCTTATAAATTTTTTTTTTTCAATTACTACCTAATAAAGCACTTTTCCTTAGCGATTGCTACCTTTAATGAATTCCGGTGGGTTAGTCAACTATTTTCCGTTAGTGAAGTTGTTAAGTGACGAAAATACCCTTAAAATTAAAATCTTCTTTTTACTCCTTTAACCCATTTTACTCACCTCTTACACTACTCACTCATCCGTACCTTTCCTCTTCAATCATCATCCACCAAACCCTAATTAATTTTCGAAATGAATCCAAAATCTACACCAAATTCTGGCGCAATTGAAGGGAACGACATATCTGCAAGTAAGTAGCCCCAAATCCTGTGTTAATTTAGGGTTTTTTCGTTAGTTTAGGGGTTTTTCGTTAATTTAGGGTTTTGAATCAATTCTTCACACGAAACCCAGATTTGCATTTAATTTTAGTCTTTCTAATATGAATTAAGTGTAGTTATAGTGTTATTGTAGTTCGTTAGCATGTTGAGAGCCAAATGTGATTGTCGATTAGATAATTTCAATTTTTAGGGTTTCTCCAATTTGTTGTTGATTTTGTTTAGCTTAATGTCTGCTGATGTTGATTTTGCTATTCATTTTTTTTGTAGATATGGATACTCAACCATTCACGGTTAACTTGCGGATGATGTTTGGTGGTGAGGAGGAAGACAGGGAGGAGGACCCTCAAGCTTGTAAGAACTCTCTACCATTCACCAGCTTGCTTGTAAGACAGCGATAAGAACTCGCTCATTTTTTCTACTTGTAAGAACCCTCAAGCTCCTCCAAACACGGAAAGGCGTCCAGGTGGAAGACCTCCTCTCCAAACAGCCTGGGCAATTCAGAGGAGAGAACAAAGGCAAAACAGAGCTGAAAATGTTGACGCTACGACAAATCAGCCTACTACAGCAGCATCACCAACATCTACTCAGCAGGCTCCAACTGCAAGTGCGACACAAACGCAAGCCACTTCCTTCACAGAGTTACTGTCACAAGCAAGCACATCTGCACTATGGGATTTTTAATGTGTCTGTAATGTCTTTAATGTCTTTAATACACTACTAGCAATCTGTAATGGACCTATTTAATTTAAGCATCAGTTTGAGAAGTTGTTTTATGTCTGTAATGTACTGAAATGCTACTGCAAGTACTGACTGTTTGTAAGCCTGACTTTGGGAAGTTGTAATATTTGGAGAACAAGTACTTTGGATTGTATTTTGATGAATTGAGCTTGCTTTAAAGCTACTAAGTGAAATTGGCTCTAAATGTGCAAATTTGATGCTTGCAAGTTGCTGAAATTTTCGTCTATAATGACGATAATAAATGTTCAATAAGCTTGACAAAGAGTGTGAAGAAGAAGCAAACGTTACTCAATAATGTTGACAAACAGAAAGTGATTACTTAAAGAAAGAAATTGTCATTACATTCCAACTAAGATGTCATATGAAGAGTTACAAAACTACCTACTGAAGAACTTTGTATACAAACAACATGAAGACGAATACCATTACATATACGGCTACTGTGGTGCCTCTTAAAATCGGACTATTACACATATCCCTATTCTCTAACTTGCTCAACACCCCGACCTTAGCTTTCTCAATCGCAACAAGCAATTCTTTCCTTTCGTCTTCAAGCCTTTCAATTTTGTGCTCTAAATTTTCTACTTTACAATACAATAACTCCCTTTCCTTGAGAAGATCATTCATAACCTGTGCTTGCCAAGTGGTTTGATTCTCATCGAGCCATTTGAAATAGTTGCATCCATCACGATTGTTGTTTCGATTGGAAAATTTACAGCTCTCAAACCTCCTCCCTGGATTTTTTCCGTCCATGAAGTGCGAACAACAGGAGAAAACCCACAACGACAAACCCTCAATTCGGAATTATATGATGAGCTACGTTCAGATGTAGAATATGACGACCGTCGATAGCTGCGACTTGAGCCCGGATTCATTTTCCTAGCAAGAAGAAAACCCTAAAAAAAATGCTAACGAACAAAATGTTGAGTATCCATATCTACAAAAAAAATGAATAGCAAAAGCAACATCAGCAGACATTAAGCTAAACAAAATCAACAACAAATTGGAGAAACCCTAAAAATTGAAATTATCTAATCGACAACCACATTTGGCTCTCAACATGCTAACGAACTACAATAACACTATAACTACACTTAATTCATATTAGAAAGACTAAAATTAAATGCAAATCTGGGTTTCGTGTGAAGAATTGATTCAAAACCCTAAATTAACGAAAAACCCCTAAACTAACGAAAAAACCCTAAATTAACACAGGATTTGGGGCTACTTACTTGCAGATATGTCGTTCCCTTCAATTGCGCCAGAATTTGGTGTAGATTTTGGATTCATTTCGAAAATTAATTAGGGTTTGGTGGATGATGATTGAAGATGAAAGGTACGGATGAGTGAGTAGTGTAAGAGGTGAGTAAAAGGGGTTAAAGGAGTAAAAAGAAGATTTTAACTTTAAGGGTATTTTCGTCACTTAACAACTTCGCTAACGGAAAATAGTTGACTAACCCACCGGAATTCATTAAAGGTAGCAATCGCTAAGGAAAAGTGCTTTATTAGGTAGTAATTGAAAAAAAAAAATTTATAAGGTTGTAATTGAAAAAAACGAAATTTTATAAGGTTGTAATGTGTAATTTTCGCGTTAAAGAAGGAAATTATCTATCAAGAGAAGAATAGTTTTCAAAATAAATGATTCTCAAAATATCTTGATCTCTCAAAGATATTGGAAAATCATTAACAAAAGAAACTTGAATATATTATCTTGATTGATTGATATTTCACCTACCATATCTAAGGAAGCACATCAATTAAGGTGATCTTATTTCTTTGTCAAGGAGAATGGTTCACCTATATATACTATGCTCTTCCTCACTCTCAGGATACGACTTGCTTACACATTTCTTACATTGCAAAAATCAAATCACAATTTCTTTCAAAAAGCTTTTGCAATAAATTTTGTCTTAAGTCTTGGCTAAATAAAATCGTGTTGTATTGTTTATGCTTAGAAGTCATATAGTTTCATTATTCTCTTTAGACAATTGAAGTGTATTCATAGCTAGAGAAATCTTGTAAAGTAGAGTTGTAAAGTTATACGAGTCGAGTAGTGGTTTACTCAATCGAACGACATACATCGTTCACACCTTGAACGCTTCACATCGTTCAAAAACTTGAGGGCTTCACATCCCTCACACCGGAGGCTTAACATCCTTCATTGTCGTGGGCTTAACATCCCACACACCGAGTGCTTAACATCACTCACACCATCACGATTAGAGTTAATCGTGATAGTCTTATTTGTAAGGTAATCCGGAGTAGGTACGCCTATAAATAAAGACACCGGTGGACGTAGGCTTTTCAATTGGGCCGAACCACGTTAAAAACTGCTCGTGTTATTTACTTTACGTTTTTATCGTGTTTTGCTATTTCTTATACTTATACTCTTTAGTAGTAAGTATAGTAGCAAATATTTCGGTACTTCTTTTATTTAAGCCATACAACTAACGCAATATTACACTATATCTTTCTTAGTAAGATTTGAGTGTAATATATCGTTTAAAATTTTAAAGGTACCTAAATACTCTATTCACCCCCCCTCTAGAGTATTTCCTTGGATCGCTAGTCTCTACAATTGGTATCAGAGCCGGTTCTCTTGATTGATTCACATCAAAAGAGTAGATCCTAAACTAGCGATTCTATATTAATCCATTTTGATCAAATGGACTCCAAAAACTCAAAGTTTCTCACGTGTGATGGTGTAGATTATGGGTTGTGGAAAAACAAAATGATGCATTATATAAAAGGAACAGATTTTGAATGCTGGAAAATTATAGTCAAGGGTCCAATTGTTATCCAATCCGTTGATGTTCTCGGGAACATCACCGTAAAGGATGAAGAGGACTATGATGAGGACGATTATAAAAAGGCCGAAAAGAATTCTCGAGCAATGTCATTATTGCAACGAGGAATTTCGTCCAAAGAATATAATCGACTTACTTCTTGTGTTTCCGCAAAAGAAATCTGGGACAGTTTAGAACTTGCGTACGAGGGAACTACTCAAGTCAAAAAGTTCAGGATTGATTTATTAACTCAACAATATGAATTGTTTAAAATGGATAAAGATGAAAGCATTGTTGAAATGTCCGCAAGATTCACTAACATTACTAATGAACTAAGAAATCTTGGTAAAAAATTTGACACTGAAGATCTGGTAAGAAAAGTCTTAAAAAGCCTCACTGATAAGTGGCAACCGAAAGTTATTGTTATTGAGGAATCAAAAGACCTTACCTCACTTAGTTATCAAGAGCTGTTGGGTAACCTCATGGCTCATGAGCTCTCTCTGAATCAACGTCAGAGTGTATCATCTAAGAGTAAAGGAATAGCCTTAAAAAGTTCTATTAGTGACGATGAGGAAACCATGAGCGATGACTTCGCTCTTTTCGTCAAACGCTTTCGAAAGAGTTTTAAGTTTGGATCTAAAAACTCATTTAGAGAAAGAGGAAACGACTCTAATACAAAACAAAACAATAAAGGATGTTTTAAATGTGGAGAAACTGGACATCTAATCAAAGATTGTCCGACGTGGAAAAATATCAAATCAAAAGGAGAAAGAGAACGATCAAAGTTTCAGCACAAGCAAGCCATGTTGGCTTCGTGCCGATGGGGAGAACTGGACTCAGACGAAGACGAGGAATCAGAAGATGAAGACGAGGCAAACTTTTGTCTAGGTGCTCAACACAATAACACGTCTAGGTCCAAAACACAGACGTACAAAGACATGTGCTTGATGGCGAAAACGTATGGTTCAAGCTCAAATTCAGATGAGGAAAGCAATGAGGTAAGTTTTATGAGATTTAAGAAAAACTTAGGAAACTTACCAAAGAAACACTCCTCTTACACTTTGATGAAGTATTAGAAACCTGTGAGCAACAAAAAGAAGAAATAAATGAGTTACTAAAACAAATAAATGAGATAGCCTTTGAAAATATTACTCTAAAGAGGTGTGAAAATATTCGAACAAATAAAAAGAAATCTTCTGAAATCCCAACGACAAAAGTTGACGTATCAGATGATTCAAAAAGTTGTTCGAGTACTAACATCAATGAAGAGGAATTAAAAAGGGACACTAATTATGAAAAAGTTAGTGCAAGTGTTAAGAAATTGAATTTAGAAAATGCGGAACTAAAAAAAACCATATCCATACTAAACAATGAAATTAATAATGAGAAAATAAATCATGACAAAATAAAAAATTCTCTGACCTCAAAAATCATAGAATTTATAAAGGAAAAAGGAGTTATGCAGGAAAAGTTGGATGAATGTGTTTCAAGAACTTTGGAAGGTAAAAAGACTAAAGAAAAGAAAACTAATAAAAGAAAAGATGTCAAAAGAAAGTGGAAAAACAAATCTGAAAATAAAGCAAATAAACACTGTGATAAAAAAATATGGGTACGTAAAGATTCATTGCCTAATGTAAAAGGACCCAAATTTGTTTGGGTACCTAAGAAACAAAAATGACTATCACAGGTTCACAAGACTACAAGGACAAACAGATGGTACTTAGACAGTGGGTGTTCAAGGCACATGACGGGTGATAAAAAGAAATTTTTGTCTTTAGAGGCTTTTGACGGAGGAAGTGTAACCTTTGGAGATAATAAGAAAGGAAGGATAATCGACATTGGCAAAATCGGCTTTTCTGAGTCACATTGCATTGAGAATGTACTACTTGTAAAAGGACTAAGACATAGTCTCTTGAGCATATCTCAACTCTGTGATCGAGGAAACAAAGTGGTGTTTCATAATGATAAGTGCCGAATTATTCGAGAAGGTTCGTCAAATGTCATTCTGGAGGGGGAGCGATCACACAATGTTTACATAGACGACATCAAAACCTTACCCGACAATTCTATCACCTGCATGAGTGTTACCATCTCTGATCCACTACTCTGGCATAAAAGATTTGGTCACATAAGTCCTTTCAGTCTTAATAAACTTAGATCTCTGGATCTTGTTGAAGGGTTACCTTCCATAACCTTCGACACTACCAAATCTTGTGGTACCTGCATACGGTGTAAACATGTGAGATCTTCATTCAAGCCGAAAAAGTTCGTAAGCACTACCAAGCCTCTAGAACTTATTCATATGGATCTTTGCGGACCTATGAGAATAAGAAGTAGAGGTGGTAGCCGGTATGTATTTGTTCTTGTAGATGATTTCTCCAGGTTTGTTTGGCCAGTCTTCCTTAGCTCGAAAGATCAAACTTTTGATGAATTTGTATGTCTAATGAAGCTAGTCCAAAACAAATATAGTTGTAATCTTGTATCTATAAGAACAGATCATGGAACTGAATTCGACAACGAATCCTTCATAAGCTTTTGTAGAGAACATGGAGTTGGGCATAACTTCTCTGCTCCACGGACTCCACAACAAAATGGAGTAGTCGAACGAATGAATCGAACGCTTGAAGAAATGGCTCGTACCATGCTGCTATGTAGCGGTTTACCCAGAAATTTTTGGACCGAAGTTGTCAATACAGCATGCTATATCCACAATCAGGCGATGATCAGACCTGTGTTGAAGAAAACACCCTACGAACTTCTAAGAGGAAGGAAACCTAAAATCTCGCATCTCAGATGTTTTGGGAGTAAATGCTATGTTCACAAAAATGGGAAAAATAATTTGGGCAAATTTGATCCTCGGAGTGATGAGACTGTTTTCCTAGGCTACTCAGATCATAGTAAGGCTTACAAGGTGTATAACAAAAGAACTCTGCGTGTTGAAGAAAGTGTACACGTAATCTTTGATGAGACCAATTCCATAAGTCAAACCAACATTGAAGAAGAAGATGATGATGACCCAGATTTCTGGCTCACTAGAAAAGATGCACCTGAACTTATTGAAGAAACAAAGGAAATAGAAGGATCAAATGCTGAGTCAAGCAAGGAGCGTATTAATGTTGATCCAAATATATCACTAGTAAATGAAGAACTAAGTAAAAGTTCTTCAGAAACTAATGATAAGGTGGTATCAACATCAGTTCCAGATGATACTAAAGATGATATAACCTCTAACATAAATTTAGGGGGAACAAAAGAGGATTCTTCTAAGGATAATTTAACCTCTGACATGAATTCAGTGGGAACCAAAGACAATCTTTCTAAGGTCGATGTAACCACAGGCACTAGCTCAGGGGGAACTACAGACAAGGATAATATAACCTCTGGTAACAACTCAGAAGAACTTTTCAAGAAAAGTAATAACGTTCCCACAAATCTCAAAAAATGGAAACACCAGAGCTCACATACTACGGACGCTATTCTGAGTGACTATCATAAGGGAATCCAAACCAGAAGGTCTCTAAGAAATCACTGTGTTCTAAATTCCTTTCTATCTACAATAGAACCCAAAAATATCAAGGAAGCGCTTACCGATTCTGACTGGATCGTAGCCATGCAAGAAGAGTTGGGACAGTTTGAACGGAACAAAGTCTGGCATTTGGTTCCCAGACCATTAGATAGAAAAGTGATAGGGACTCGTTGGGTATTTAGAAATAAACTTGATGATTCCGGAATCATTGTTAGAAACAAAGCAAGGTTGGTTGTACAGGGTTACAATCAACAAGAAGAAATAGATTTCGATGAAACCTTTGCTCCGGTTGCGAGATTGGAAGCCATTCGGCTACTTATTGCCTATGCCGCTCATAAAGGCTTCAAGTTGTTTCAAATGGACGTTAAAACGGCGTTTCTGAATGGATTCTTAAAAGAGGAAGTCTTCGTAGAACAACCCCAGGATTCGAAAGCATGGATCTACCAAATCATGTCTTCAAACTAGATAAAGCTCTCTATGGATTAAAACAAGCACCAAGGGCCTGGTATGATAGATTGTCGCAGTTTCTACTTCTGAATGAGTTCAAGAGTAGAGGGTCGGTTGATAAAACATTCTTCATAAAAAATGTCGAGAAAGACACGCTAATTGTTCAAATCTATGTGGACGACATTATTTTCGACTCCACAAATGAAAAACTTTGCAAGTATTTCTCTAACCTAATGCAATTAGAATTCGAAATTAGCATGATGGGTGAGCTAGGCTTCTTCCTGGGTCTACAAATCAAGCAGTCAAAAAGAGGAATAACTGTGCATCATCAGAAGTATGTAGGTGAACTTCTTAAGAAATACGGGATGGAAAAAGCAAAATCAGCTCCTACACCTATGGCTGTCACAACTAAACTTGACAATGACGAAAGAGGTAAGTCCGTGGACAATACTTCCTATCGAGGTATGATCGGATCTTTGCTTTATCTAACTGTTAGTCGTCCTGACATAATGCATAGCGTGTGTGTATGTGCTCGGTTTCAGTCAGATCCAAAAGAGTCTCACCTAACGGCGGTCAAGCGTATTCTACGCTACTTAATTGGTACACAAACTCTTCAATTAATCTACCCTATGCATGATAATTTTGATCTCAAAGGATATTCAGATGCAGACCACGGTGGATGCTATATCAACAAAAAAAGCACCTCAGGGACGGTAACGTTTCTAGGATCATGTATAATATCTTGGGGTTCTAAAAAATAAGCAACAATGGCACTTTCATCTACGGAAAATGAGTATATTGCTGCATCTCTGGTATGTACTCAATTACTTTGGTTACGGC
This sequence comes from Agrostemma githago, assembly GCA_958450325.1. Lineage (NCBI taxonomy): Eukaryota > Viridiplantae > Streptophyta > Magnoliopsida > Caryophyllales > Caryophyllaceae > Agrostemma > Agrostemma githago. Next base: position 8,771,055 of record OY288241.1, on the reverse strand, counting down.
AACGATTAAGGGATTATGGTGTAAATATTAAAATTGTACCTATATTTTGTGATAATATTAGCACCATTGCCATCTCAAAAAATCCCGCCCATCACTCTCGTACCAAGCATATTGACATCCGGCATCATTTTTTGAGAGATCATGTAGAAAAGGGTAATATCGAGCTTGAATTCTGTCCGTCTGACCTACAAAAAGCTGAGATTCTTACTAAACCTTTACCCAGGGAACGGTTTGAGGAATTACGGTTAGAACTTGGACTGATAAATGAAAACTGAAGAAGTCGTTAGTTGATTTTTTTTGCCCTGTTTGATTGACGAAGACTGGGGTGATGTTAGTATGTGTCTATCTTACCTTGATTCATGTACAAGTTTGTATTGTTTTATGTATATTTACGTAAGATTGTGTTTTATTTATCGTCGCTCTAATATTTCAGACATTATCATATATACCATATGACAAATAATTTTACTTCCTAATATTCATTAAAGATCTTGAATATTCTGGGTAATCCCATTTTGGAATTATTCCTTACGTAAAATTATACTTCATATATTATCTGTGGTATATTTTCCTCCCAAATCCTCTTCACCAAATAAAAATCTCCACTCAGTTGTCATAAAAATCTTCTCTACATGTGTTCCTTTAATAAAAAAATCTCTCCAAAATCTCTTTTACCTAATAATCCTCTTCATATCAATTCTTTCCATAACATTCATTATTACCCCTCTTTTATTACCCTCCCCTTACCCCCTCTCTCTCCACCGTCATTATTCACTTTCACCGACCCTTCTTTCAATACAATCAAATTACTTTCTCTCTCCACAAACTTTTACCATGGCTCCAAAAAAGGCTCCATCCTTCACTCCTCACAAAAAGAACCTACGCTCAGCCTCTAGGGATTTGACTCTCGACACTCGGGCTGCCGAAACAGAGGAGCAGGGCGAAGTGATAGTGCTTAAGGAGATGGTTGCAGTTGGTAAAAGAAAGAGGTCCGTGAAGGGAAAGGAACACGTTGATGAAGAAAAGGGGGCCATACATGGGAAAGAGTTCATCTTGGCTGAACTCGAGAATGTTTGCTTGAACAGACGGGAAAACGATCAGGTAAACAAGGTTCTTAATTATTCCTTTGTTTCTGGTCGTCAGTATCTATCTGCATGGTTTGATGATAACCCCTATGTCTCACAACTGCGCGATTTGCTTGCTTTGCAAGAATGGGAAAAGTTACTTGATATGGGTCATGATGTGTATCCTGTGCAAATTGCTCAATTTTTTGGGGAACATTGAAAATAGACAATCGGGTGTTATGTGCGAATTTTGGGGACAAGTATATTAAAATTTCAATGGAAGATTTTGGTGATATTCTGGGAATACCTTGTGAAGGGGAAGAAATTGTTGCATGGGCAAGATGGAGGAACTATAGTTCAGAAAACATTGTGGACATTAAGAAAACCCTTGACCCTAAGGCAACTGAAGTCTCGGTCATGTCTGGATCCTGTTTAAATCCCATTGCTAAGCTCGTTTTCAATACCCCATACTCGTCTCTGTTACCTAGAAAAACTGGTACAAACAAACTTCACATTCACGAAATTATTTTGCTTCACCATGTTCTTAAGGGAAACAAAGTAAACCTACCCTTCCTAATATTTAGTCACATTGAACATGTTTTATCTGAGTTGAGATCTTCTCAGATAAATGGGTCCACTTGCATTCCTTATGGGATGTGGCTATCTAAGGTGCTCAAAATCAGGGGGGCTATAAGCAAGTCTGCACCTTTTGAAACTCCTTGTGACATTATGACCACAACTTACTTAAGATAAATGTCTATTTTGGATGATGGTGGTAATCTTAAGGTTAAAGATGAATGCTCTTCTAAGGGTAAGGAAGTTGTGAATACCGTTTCTAAAGATTTCAATTTTGATGTTGTCGGTAAATTGAATGAGATTGTTGTTTTGATCTCGACCCAGCCTCCTCTAGTGGTGGTTGATACATCCTTAGACGTGCTCGCACGTCTAGAGAAGAAGGTGGATAATCTAACCACACTACTTGCCTCCTCTCGAGATGAGTTCGGGGCAGGAATGGCTAAGATGGAGGAGCACATGGCCAACATTAGGGCTCAGGTTAAGGTGATGGGAAATGATATTACCGCTTTCAAGAAGGCAGGTCATGAAATTGGAGAGGGGATTAACAAAGCAGTCAATGAAGTGAAATTCGCCAACAGGAATCTACTTGCTAGGCATGATACGGTGATGGAAAGGCTGCGTCAAATCTTTGAGGGGACTACAATAGCTGTGCATCTTCTGCGAGGCCAGCACCGTGGATAGAGAGTCACTTCTCCTAGCTTTTATATCACCCTCCTAATTAAATCAGCTCTCTAGTATAGCTGTAGGGAATTTCCATCTTCTGCTTTCTGTTCTTTTGTCCGGATAATATTATCGGTTTGATTGGTGTATGCTTGACACTTATCTTTTCGTTTATCTGCATTAACTATGCTTAAACTGTTGTGCTTTCTTGTGTGGTGTTTTCTCAGCTGATCGACCCTTTTCAATGATGTCAAGAGGGGGAAGAAATAGTCCTTCTATGACCAATTGTGTTTTCGCTTTTTGGTTCATGTTTAGCCAAGGATTTTTATCTACCTCTTCGGGTTGATGGTCAAGTATGCAGTCACGTCACTTAGAAAAGCTTTAGGATAACTTGACATAATCAAAAAGGGGGAAATTGTTGAACCTTGGGTTTTAGGCTTTATATGTTTTGATTATATCATGGTCCTAACTGTTTCAAAGTGACGTGATCATTATTGAAGATTATGGTGTTTAGTACAAGAATAAAAGGAGCAAAATCTCAAGAAAGCTTCTGGGCAAAAAGATCAAGGAAAGACGGTGATATAGGATTCCAAATGTAAAGAGAATGAGGCAATTGTATGACAAGGATAATATAACCTCGAATAAGGTTATATTAACCTTTATAAACAACTACAAACGTACCGCCAAGATTTAAAATTCAAAATATTCTTTTTGCTATTTCGAAAATTCTGTCTTTGAAGAATATAGGTTAAAGAAGGAAATTATCTATCAAGAGAAGAATAGTTTTCAAAATAAATGATTCTCAAAATATCTTGATCTCTCAAAGATATTGGAAAATCATTAACAAAAGAAACTTGAATATATTATCTTGATTGATTGATATTTCACCTACCATATCTAAGGAAGCACATCAATTAAGGTGATCTTATTTCTTTGTCAAGGAGAATGGTTCACCTATAAATACTATGCTCTTCCTCACTCTAAGGATACGACTTGCTTACACATTTCTTACATTGCAAAAATCAAATCACAATTTCTTTCAAAAAGCTTTTGCAATAAATTTCGTCTTAAGTCTTGGCTAAATAAAATCGTGTTGTATTGTTTATGCTTAGAAGTCATATAGTTTCATTATTCTCTCTAGACAATTGAAGTGTATTCATAGCTAGAGAAATCTTGTAAAGTAGAGTTGTAAAGTTATACGAGTCGAGTAGTGGTTTACTCAATCGAACGACATACATCGTTCACACCTTGAACGCTTCACATCGTTCAAAAACTTGAGGGCTTCACATCCCTCACACCGGAGGCTTAACATCCTTCATTGTCGTGGGCTTAACATCCCACACACCGAGTGCTTAACATCACTCACACCATCACGATTAGAGTTAATCGTGATAGTCTTGTTTGTAAGGTAATTCGGAGTAGGTACGCTTATAAATAAAGACACCGGTGGACGTAGGCTTTTCAATTGGGCCGAACCACGTTAAAAACTGCTCGTGTTATTTACTTTACGTTTTTATCGTGTTTTGCTATTTCTTATACTTATACTCTTTAGTAGTAAGTATAGTAGCAAACATTTCGGTACTTCTTTTATTTAAGTCATACAACTAACGCAATATTACACTATATCTTTCTTAGTAAGATTTGAGTGTAATATATCGTTTAAAATTTTAAAAGTACCTAAATACTCTATTCACCCCCCCCCCCCTCTAGAGTATTTCCTTGGATCGCTAGTCTCTACATTTATAATATAGAACTTAATCAAGTCATCATAATTTTTCGATGGGGGATAATTTACTCAAGTTTATAGTCTTAAGAACTTTTTTTAAGACTCAAAGAGTTTTGGTTGATATCTAATGATGAATGATTACTCTTATTTATAATATAAAATTTCTTTTTTATAATTCGATGAGGATAATTTACTGTCTCAAGAGCTCTTTTAAAGACTCAAAAGAACACATGATTACTCTTATTTATAATATAAAATCATCATTTTATTTTAATTTTTAATGTAGAATCATCATCTTATTTTAATTTTTTCGATGTGGGATAATTTTATGTTTGTAGTCTTATTAAGAGAATTTTTAAGACTGAAAAGTTTTTTTGTCGATATTTAAAAACAATGATTACTCTTATTTATAATGTAGAATTCCATTACCTCATCACAATTTTTCAATGTGGGATAATTACTTAAGATTTATACTCAAATCTTAAAAGCTCTTTAAGACTCAAAAGATTTTTGGTGGATAACGAATGATTACTCTTATTTATAATATAGAATTTCATCACCTTATTAATAAAACTTTTAATAAATTGTCAACATGGGATAATTTTACTATTATTTGCATTGAAGACGATTGCTCTTATATTTATATACTCCGTAATAGAAATTCATCACCTTATTAAATTATAATTTGTCGATGTAGAATAATTATTGGTTGATGTCACCTTACTTGGAAACTTTTTTTAATAAGAGTCTAAAGATTGTTGATTGATGTCTAAAGACAAATTATTAATAGTCTTATTTATAATATATAATTTCATCACGTTATTATAATTCTTTTACTTGATGTATAGCATTAAGAGTTTTTTAGCACGACCGGAGTCTTCGTGGTCCAAGATAATAAAACCATCAATAAGTCACGTAAGCATGAGACTTTTTGGTAGTACCGGTGAACCAGATGGCGGTGGGAAAATTATGGAAAGGAAAGGAAAGTCCCATCCAACTACCCTTCCTTAATGAGGAACTGGAGGTGTCGAGCGATAAGACTTAAAAGATTTTTGGTTGATGAAACTTTATAATTTTTCGAATGTGGGATAGTTTTACTTAAGTTTATAGTTTTAAGATATTTCTAAGACTCGAAAGATTTTTGGTTAATATATAAGAGTACATGATTACTCTTATTTATAATATAAAGTTTCTATCACCTTATTATAAGGTTTCGATGTGATTTTTTTTTACTTTTTTGTAGTCTTATTAAGAGACTGTTTAAGACTTAATTTTTTTATTGATATTTAAGAACGAACGATTAGTCTTTATTTATAATATACGAGTAGAATTCATCAACTTATCATAATTTTTCGATGTGGATATTTATTTAAGTTTTAGTCTCCGATCACTTCGTCATAATTTTCGATGTGGGATAATTACTTAAGTTTATAGTCTTAAGAGCTCTCTTTAAGGCTAAAAAATATACATGATTACTCTTATTTATAATACAGAATTTCATCACCTTACTATAATTTTTCGATATGTTATGATTTTAACTTTGTAGTCTTATATTAAAAGCTTTTTTAAGACTCAAAAGTTTTTTGGTTGATATATAAAACCGAATGATTACTCTTATTTATAATATAGAATTTCATCAATCCATCATAATTTTTCGATTTGGGATAATTTAAAAGTTTTTCTTGGTCGATATTTAAAACCAAATGATTACTCTTATTTATAACATAAAATTTCATGCTCTCATCATAATTTTACGATGTAGGATAATTCACTTAAGGTTTATAGTCTTAAGAGCTCCTTTTTATCTATATTATTTATAATATAGAATTTTATAACCCATATTATTGATTGTGGATGTGGGATAATTTTACAACTGCTATATGTAACAAATTCAACACATTTTTATCGAACAAATAATGTAAAATCTATACTCTAATGAAATCATTTTCTACCACGAATCTACTTATTTTATTTTTATAATTTTTTTACACCAATGTTTTAAAAATGAACTTTAAAAGTTTTTACCTAAAAATTATAAAACATCACATTAATATAATTGATTAAATATATACTCTTAAATAATTAAAAGATTCTTTAGTTGAATTTTATTATTATTATTTATGATACTTTCCTAATTTAAGTTTTTACGAAAGGGACCGATGAGATCGCTCGAAAAAAGTTTCAAATATATACATATATTGACTCGTATTGAGTATTACTTTGAGTAATTACGATCATATTACAGAGATATTAATCATAAATTACGTGCGACCATATAAAAATTTCTAGAGAGAGATATAATCTTATCACTAAGTTTAGAAAATAGTAATAAAAATTATTTATTTTTAGCAAGTATGAGCCGGGCCGAGCCAAAATTTGGGCCAAACGTGTGGCCCAAACCCGGCCCAAAATACTTCGAGCTTTTTAGGGCTGGCCCATGGGCCTTTTGGGCCATAACATAAGGCTTAAGCCCTTCAAAAAACGGGTCGGGCCGGGCTGGACCTATGGGCTTGGGCCCTTTGATCACCTCTAGTCCGTATGATATGATTGCCGTGCTCAACAGATTTCATCTCTTGATGGATTGTGACTTGTGATGAGGAGTCCCACACTAAATGGAGAACCACAATAGCACCGAAATGAAGAGACATTGCTATATTTTTCGAGGCATTAACTCCTTGAATGTTGATATTGTAACACTCCGTGTTTAATAAACGTAATTAAAAAATTTATCTTTCGTTAAACAAAGTTTAAGACTCAAAAATATTTTAATAATAACCAGTCATTCTGACATTTTCTCGTCTCATAAAAATTTGAAAATGATGTACCGAAATTTTTATGTAAACGTTTTAAAATCCAGTTACACGAGGACGTGAACAAGTACTACGAAACGTACTTACGTCTTACAAAATTTTTAAATAAATTTTACGGGTTCCATTATTTTAATTCAGTAACCTTATATTTCAACTTCTTAAGAAAAAAAAAGAACGTTTGTTTGTCTGAGATATAGATCGAAATGAATTATTCGGGACAAAAAAAAATTATTTAAATGAAAATGTTGTGCGTGGTACTCATGCACGAACTCATACATGGACTCCTAAGAGCATGTCCAACCATGCTCTAAGTTTACTCATCATCCTTCCATCTTTCCTCTTTCTCACTCATCTACCTCACAATCAAAAAATCACTCCTTCATCCATACTCATCTCTTCTTCATCATCTTACTCTCTCTCATCATTTATCTCTCTTACTTTTTAATACCCCACCATTCCACACTTTTTTTATTAATTATGAAAATAAGTTGTTAACTAATTTAATTAACAAAATCGAGTAAGTATAATTTAATTTGATTGTTGGACTCGTTTTTCAAATTTCGTACTCGACTGTTGTCTCGAACTTTTTAGTAAAACACAACAATTTATTTAAAAATATAAGTACAAAACACAACATTACATTAACTTTAAAAATAAAAATACGAAGCACGCATAAAAATGTGATTATAGTTATCCATAGCTAATATTAGATAGAAATAGGTTTAATTTTGATTTGTATTAAATGTGATTAACAAAATAAAATAGAGAGAGGAAGAAGTAATATGATAATACTACCCAATATTATACTCTATTTATAGAGAAAAAAAATTCCAACTTAGATATTTTAATTTCTTAAAAAAAAATAAAAAAAATAAAGATTTTTAGTAAAAAACCGTAAACAGTTCAAAACAAAAAAGAAATGAAGAGAATGAATATGGGCTTGACACGTGTTAAGTCCCTATTGGGTAATAAAATAGAAAAAAAAACAAAAAAAAACAATGAGTGTCAACATACTCAGCGCAAAGATGAGCGTTACCATGAGCATCACAATTTTGCCGCGAGAAAATCATGAATGGAGAATACATTTAACCAATCATCGTGAGAATGATGCCACTCCAACTCATGGTTGGTGTGGACATGACGTAGGTCCACCCCGACGCGGCCACGCGCAGGTTTTGGGGAGCCGAATGAATCTCATGTGAGATGGATCTCGAATTGAAATTTAAATCGAAGTTGGAGTTGCCACCGAACTTTGTGGGAGTTCGGGCCCATTCGAACCCACTCTATATCTTATTGGGCCGTGCACAGAGTACGGCCCATTCGGATCTCAGAGTTTATGGGGTTCGTCCCTTTGCATTGCGATAACGATACCGACATTATCGGATATCGTGTATTGAATGACTCTCGTGCGCCAATGGTTTCGGACATCTGGAAACCACGGTTCTGAGTAAGGGGTGAGGGTACGTGTTGGGAAGTTCACAAAGAACACCCAACCCCGCCCGCACTTAGCGGCCTCTACTAAGATATCGTTCAACATTTTAATACGCGCGTTAGTAGTTTGGTGAAAATGTTGTGCAAACAGTATTTTGACTAACATGTGAAGATTTGGATAAGTTGCTATGTCGATTTAATGCATCTAAACTAACGTAAAAGTTGTATTTAGCATGCGAGGTTCGTTTTAGTACAATAAAACAAACAACAAAAATAAAATGAAAAGACATAAACAAACGAGTTAGTAACGGTAAATAACGGTTTGCAAATAGTATAGAATGACATAAACGACATGATGCTCGGTTTTAAAAAGGGTAGGACACGTGATGGACTTGACACATGTTGACCGAAGTCATAAAAATATTTGATAGGGCTCGCAAAATGTTAAAGGGCTCACGTTTGGTGTGTGAAGGAGGCCACTCGATCGAGTCATAGAGGGGCTCGACCGAGTGGTGTTCGGAAAACCCTTATGCCCAGTTTTTGGGGTGCCACTTGATCGAGTGCCCCCTGTACGAACTATGGTTTGTTTCGCAATTTTGCATGAATTTTGAAGTTGCTTTTTAATGTTGAAAATCGATAATTTCGCTAAGTCGCGTAAAATATGGTATGATTCATACTCGACTTAAATTTTTGATACTCGTCATATTCGATATTTGATTACGGAATCAATATCTAATATTTAGAGTGATTTTTAGAAAAAGATTTTATAAGTCGTTTAAAATCGAACTTAAGACGAAATAATTCTCTACGCGTTGTAACGTCGTAATTAGTCCTTTCGGACTATGTGACGATTACTTTAGCATCAACGAGTTCGTATTAGTTTGATTTATTGACTAATTCTTTTTAGATAGGATATTCGACTATAGAGTTGATATCGCATCTTAAGAACGATTGTTTTTTTATGTAAATTAAATAGTACTGATAATATCGATATTAGAGACGAAAAAAAGCTTAAAAAAACGTGACGACGACGAGAAGAAGAAGATGGACGGACAAGAGAGAGAAGAGAAGAAAAAGGGTTTGATTTTGCACCCTCAACCTACATGCTTTGTATTCTCGGAACATGGCTCGTCTAGTTGTGGCTTAGGCACGGGAGCTTTGAGATGATATAGGAAGAGTTGTGGTGGTTTATAATTGGGAAGGGATTTGACGAGTTTTGCTCTCGGGTCTTTGATGAGTTTTGATCTCGGGTTTGCTAAAGGTTGCTGAAATTTCGGGGGATGAATTGTATTGTCGTGAATTGTGTTGTCAATTGTGTGTTGTGCAGGGGGGTATTTATAGGAGAGGTACCCCAGTTTTGGATAGGAAAGGCTTTGCTTGGATGGGAAGAAACACCGGCTTGGATGAAGTAGGATTCCGATTGTGGATAGAAAAGGGAATCCGATTTCAGCTGGAAAAGAGGCCACTCGATCGAGTGGTGTATGGCACTCGATCGAGTGCCCGGTCTGACGCCGGTTTTGGTGGGGTTTACGAGCCTACTCGACCAAGTGGGCCGGTCCACTCGATCGAGTGGGTCTAGCCGGGTGGAAGACTCTTTTTAGAGATCGAGTTTTATCTCTAGCGGAGAGATTTAGTTGCTTAATTCTTCTTCATGGCTGATTTTTGTGGAATATTTGACTTCAAGTCGGATTCCAAGGTGGTGTGGATATTTACGTCTCGGAAATGTCTTTGACCGGGGTTTGACTCGGTCGCTAAAAGATGGTTTTGCCCTTGGTGTCGGTTTTGACCCAAATTAGTCTTATTTGATTGGAAATGATCCACCGGGCCTGAATTTGAGGTTAGTTTTGTGAGATTTGTACTCCGTAAACAGCCCAAGTCAAATACTAACGATTTTGAGCCCATATTCGAGTATGTTAAAGCACGTTTGTGTCCGATCATTACCGGGTATTTTTTGGAAACGGCTATAGACACCTAGCTAGCAGCCAAATGTGGATGTCTACAGTTGGAGATGGTCTAAGATGAGTATTATAACCTACTATGGTGAGTATTACAACCTACCTAAGCATAGGTAGTAGAGGTTAAAAATTCCCTATAAATAGCAGTAGAACTCAGCGTATTTTACATACTTCGTAAACATACTATCACCCTTACTCATTTACGCAAGTACGTAAGTATTTACGACTCAAACCTTTCATCTTATTAGTCTATTTTACTTACTGTACTTATTATTTTACTTTTTCTTATTTTAATAAAGTCAGAATCTAACTGAATTATTTTATTTTGTATGGGTAAACGTATTATTCTAGAAGAAGAAGGAGACGATATTCCAAACTTCGACGACATCATCGACCCCGACAATCTTTAATTTTAATATAATTAATAAATAGTAGCTATTAAGGTAACCAAACTTTTCTTTTAACAACATTTTCTATATATAAGTATATTTATGTTACTAACTTAATGATTTACTTAATTAAATATTTAGGCTTATTTGTATGACTAAATTAATTATATATATAAAAATGTTACGTGCTATTTTATTTATGTTATATATGCTATCTACGACTAAATTCGACTTTAACTAAATTATCACTTGTTAAATTTATTTATCACATTCACATTTCTAATTATTTGAAAAAGTGATTAAATAATTAAAAGAACCTAAAGAGAGTAAAATTTACGTATGACATGTTAAATTAATGCTAATTGTATTTTACGAGTTATTTATGTTCTTATACTTATAAATTCTATTTCCTATTAATTGTTCCTCTTGTTAATTTTACTTACTTATAGCATGTTTAAGTTTAAATTTGTTTTAATGCTTTCATTGTTATTTACGAATAAAATTTTACTGCACTTATATTTTATAAAATCAATTACGTTTTCTATGATAAACGAACTTAAATTACTTTAAAACTTTTATACGACGATCATAATTATTAAAAGTAAATTCACGGAGAATTTTTATAAATCGACTAAGTATGATTTAAATTGAAATTTTCCGAAAACGTTAGAGTTTTAAAATATATTTTTATATCTTAAGTTTTAATTTAATATAAAACTAAAAGAGATTTTTATTTTAACATAAAAGATACTCCGTATACAATATTTGAGATATGATGTTTTGGATGATACAAAGGGAATAAAGTATCACATTGTCTCATCGAATATAAGAATTGGGAAAGTGAATATTTAAATGAGTCCGACCAATTATTGAAGGTCACCAAATAAAATACTACTTGTTCACGGGCAACTTTTATATAAAGTTTACAATGCGAGTCTGGAATAACGAATAGCTTGTGTTGGATTCTACCACTCGTGGTGTTTCGACTGCATTTGTAATGAAAAGCAGACTCAAAAGCTGCGAATAAGAGTCGACCTAGTGTTTAAGGTAATTGTCCTACGGCAGTGAGAGCTGCGGTTCAAGAGTCTGTGTAGGGTATATGCGCATATATAGACAAGTACTTGATCAGTATTACTACCTAGGTTATGGGGCAGAACAAGATTCTGAAAACTGCGGGTTCCCTCTTGGTGATGCAGAGAATGTAATCATCAGCTTTCATTTCGCTCAGAGCCCCGTCTGAATAAACATATAATATAATTGAAATTCGACCCAATTGAGCCTTATGGGTGAGATGTAAACCTCATGAGATCGGTTCGGTCTACGAGTCGGTAACATGGTTACTTCTATTGGTGAGATGCAAGCCAATAGGATGTAGCGGTTATACTAGGAGCCACGACTCGTGTGTTTATATGTTCACTTGAAAAATGATTTAAAAATCAAATGGCTGCCAATGTCCCATATTCTAAACTTTATCGTTTTCATCACCTCACATGTTGGTTAATTGGAATAAAGAAAACTATCTGTTACGTGATATCCTTTAATATTTTTATAAGCATATCATTGGTTATTCACATGATTGTCGTATGTGTAAGAGGTGATGTTAGATGAGCGGTTTGGCTGCTGTTCCGCTCAACGACCTCTGTTTTAATTTTTGCGGGTATGGGGCAATGGGAAAGGATCGAGTGAGAGACATGATAAAATATTGTATAAAATACGGTTTATATTTTGTACTAGTACATCGAGACTATGTTGCATTGTTAATAGTCGTTTCTTATAAGGATCCGTGGTGATCCGGATTTTTACATACTCTGATATTGTATAATTAAATGACTTAGATAATTTTCCGCATTATCTATTAATTTAAGTCATCAAAAGTCCGGGTTGTTACAGATATGGCCAAGAAATATTGTTGAATACTCCGTATTGATTAACTCTAATTAATAGAATCACATCAATTATTGTCCCAGTGAATTAAACTTTTCATTCTTCGAGGCATGTATGAACGAAGACATTCACAATGGAAGAACTTAAAAATAAGTTCTTCCAATGTCAAATCATTTATCATTATGTTAAGTGGAAGAATATTTTACATTAGTGGAAAGAACTTTTCATTTGTTCTTGATTGGACCTACCTACAATTTTGTTTACTCATCAATAATATTATTATAATCTAAGAACTTGGTTCTTAAATAAGAACTTAGTTCTTATTTTGAAGAACTCAAGACAACTCACAATGGAAGAACTTTTAGAAAAAAAAGATCTTGGTGACAAACTCAAGGAGAAAACCTCCATTGTTTTGTGGTTGGACGCTCATTATGGCCACTACTATATTACGCACCACTAGGGATGACAACGGATCGGATCCGGACCGGATCTGGATGGATCCAGATTCAGATCCGCACCCCTAGTAGTGGATCCGGATTCGACGGATCCCAAAAGTGTAGATCCAGATCTAGATCCGCCGGATCTGGACCGGATTCGGATCGGATCAGCGGATCCAATTTCTTACTTACCTTCGACAAAATTTTTGATTAATAACTATTTGCAATCATATTAATTTTCATAATCGTACAAATAAAATTGAATAGAAATATTCATAATCAAAATTAAGAAACTAAAAGCAAAAAGTGTTGGAAATGACTAAAAAACACAAATTAAAGTTCTAACTTCTAAGTCACACACAAGTTTTTTTATTTTTTTTAATAAAACGGATTTGTGGATCCAGATCCGGATTTACTTATTAAGATCCAGATCCAGATCCATTTCAAGATAGCGGATCCGGATCCGGATCCATATCCAACGGATCTCAAAATTTAGGATCCGTATCCAATCCGTGCGGAACGGATCTTGCGGATCCGGATCAGATCTCGAATCCATTGCCATCCCTACGCACCACACACCACGCACCTTATTTCGTTAATTTCTTTTATGCCCTTATTAATTAAACTTAAAATTAATCAATTTTTTTGTTTGATTAATTTATTTATAAAAACTCCGCATAATTAAATACCGATGAAAAATGAGAAATTTTTGCGTTATTTCCAAATTCGTCATCATTCACGTAATTTTGAGTAATGTCTGCATGTAGATATCGACAATGACTTTTCTTACTAACTTAACGACATTGGTGACGACGACGATGACGGTTATAGCGAATTCGGTGATGGTGACGATACGATTCCCCGAAGCCAGCGGCGGAAGTACGTTTCATTTTGTTTTTTTAAAATAAAACTCTCAATCCTAAGATTTACGGAAGGTATTTAGACCGTTGTTAATTTAGAAATGGTTGGAACGGAGAGAGTAGAAACTAAGATTTTTTGCGGAAGAAGAAAATACTTCCTCCGTATCAGTGTATATGACGTTTTGGTTTTCGAGCTCAACATATTTCATCTAATTGATGATTGATGGATTGTGACTTGTGATAAGGAGTCCCACACTAAATGGAGAACCACAATAGCAGCGAAACGAAGAGACACTGCTATATTTCTCGAGGCATTAACTCTTGAATGTTGATATGGCCAAGAAATATTGTTGAATACTCCGTATTGATTAACTTTAATTAATAGAATCACATCAATTATTGTCCCAGTGAATTAAATTTTCCATTCCTCGAGGCATGTATGAATGAAGACATTCACAATGGAAGAACTTAAAAATAAGTTCTTCCAATATCACATCATTTATCATTATATTAAGTGGAATAATTTTTTACATTAGTGGAAAGAATTTTTCATTTGTTCTTGATTGGACCTACATACAATTTTGTTTACTCATCAATAATATTATTATAATCTAAGAACTTGGTTCTTAAATAAGAACTTAGTTCTTATTTTGAAGAACTTAAGACAACTCACAATGGAAGAACTTTTAGAAAATAAAGGATTTTTTTTTTCAAAATAATGCTCTTAAATAAACTTATTATCGTTTCGGGTCGGATTGAAAACTAATTAACAAAATGGGGCTCTAGGAGGTTCGGAGTGAGGCTCGTGTTTAGGCGGAGCGAACCCGCCATTAGAAATGGCGGATTTTTGAAATAATAAATTCCGGAAAAAAAAAAAATTAACCCTAGACCCGCCATTGGGAATGGCGGGTTATTAAGCACTAACCCGCCATTCTCAATGGCGGGTTTAGGGTTAATTTTTTTTTTAACAAGCAATGATAAGATGATATAAATGTGATAGATTAATAGGTGATCAAGTGTAGTTTAGTGGTACAAGAGTTTCTCTGCTATCTAGAGGTTCTGGGTTCGAATTTTCCCACTGAGTATTTTTTTAAAATTGTGAGTTACAAAATAATCAATTTGTAAACAAAGAGATTCAACCTTGTGATCAAGGTGCAATAGACAAAGGTTTTACCACTAAACCAATATCAATTAATTGAAACTTTACATCATTAAAATTTTCTTATCTTGATTCCGTAAGGAAATAAAAGTAATACGAATTTTTGTACTTATCTGATGGTAATGCTTTAGTGCTTTACCATTGGGAGTGGCGGGTTTAAGAGTAATACGAATAATTTTTATATTTTTTCCCCGAATTTCAAATACCCGCCATTTGCTAATGGCATGTTTATTTCGTACACCGAATTTAAAAAATATCCAGTGAGGAGGTTTGAACCCATAACTTCTAGATAACAATTAAAGCCTTGTACCACTAGACTACACTTGATAACCTAATAATATATCACATTTATATTATCTTATCATTGCTTGTTAAAAAAGAAAATTAACCCTAGACCCGCCATTGGGAATGGCGGGTTAGTGCTTAATAACCCGCCATTCCCAATGGCGGGTCTAGGGTTATTTTTTTTTTCGGGAATTTATTATTTCAAAAACCCGCCATTTCTAATGGCGGGTTCGCTCCGCCTAAACACGAGCCTCACTCCGAACCTCCTAGAGCCCCATTTTGTTAATTAGTTTTCAATCCGACCCGAAACGATAATAAGTTTATTTAAGAGCATTATTTTGAAATTTTTTTCAAAATAAAGTTCTTGGTGACAAACTCAGGGAGAAAACCTCCATTGTTTTATGGTTGCTCTAAGGTTCTCATCTTCGCAATTAAGTGTAGTTGGACGCTCATTATGATCACTACTATATCATGCACCACGCACCTTATTTTCGTTAATTTCTTTTATGCCCTTATTAATAAACTTAAAAATTAATCAATTTTTTTGTTTGATTAATTTATTTATAAAAACTCTACATAATTAAATACCGGTGAAAAATGAGGAATGTTTCCGTTATTTCCAAATCCGTCATTATTAACGTAATTTTGAGTAATGTCTGCATGTAAATATCGACAATGACTTTTCTGACTAACTTAACGACATTGGTGACGGTGACGATGACGGTTATAGCGAATCCGGTGATGGTGACGATACGATTCCCGAAACAAGTGGCGGAAGTACGTTTCATTTTCGATTTTTTTAAATAAAACTCTCAATCCTAAGATTTACGGAAGGTACTAAGACTGTTGTTAATTTAGAAATGGTTGGAACGAAGAGAGTAGAAACTAAGATTTTTTGCGGAAGAAGAAAATACTTCCTCCGTATCAGTGTATATGACGTTTTGTTTTTTATAGGTGAGCCTTTGACTTTAATTTTTATGTAAATATATTAGTTCAAAATTTTTAAAAATTACGGAGTACACCATAAAATTCTTTATGAAAAGAGCTTTCAAATGATTATACATTTCATAATATTTTTTTCTTATATTCTGAGAGATATTGAAGAGAGAAGTAGATGTTTTGAAAAGTGAGAATGACTTCTAAAAAAAATAGAGAGTATTGGTTTTACTCCATTATTTAGTAGGGGAAAAGAGATTATGACTTATTCCTAGGTTTTACTCAGTATATCATATTTTCAATACGGAGTACAATTCTAGGAAGTTGTAAAAGTTACTCAACAGTTTCGTAGAAGCACTCTGACTCTATTATTCCCGAGACCAAGTCGGTAATCCAATCGAAGCCGTCGTTAATCCAACGATTATGGTCTACGGAGGATGAGTTTGTGATTCTAAAGGGAATGATCGCGTATAAGGTGAAGAAGCGGTTGAATCTCATGAAAAAAATGAAGGATTTCCTCAATTTTATCAAGAAGTCGTTGCATGTGGATGCGGATGTAGGTCAATTTCAGAGTAAAATTCGGCGTCTCAAGAGACGGTTCAAGACTGCACAGAAGAACAGGTTTTTGGATTCTCAAGAGCTTAAACTTTTCCAATTGTCAAAAAAGATATGGGGAGTTGAAGAGAAGATTACGAAAGTGGAGAGAGAAGATTGCGAAAGTGGAGAAAGAAGAAGCAAATGAGGAGGCGGTGGAGAAACGGGGTAGACCGTTTTCATTACCACGAGTTTCCAAAGACAAAGGAGACATTTTCATTAACATATTCATAAGTTCACCGACAGTAAAACAAAAACATGAACAAACGAAATCATTTCGAAAATGTTAAACTGGTTTACATATTAACCTTACAGAAATCAAAATATTTGCAATTATGAGAGTTTCCTAAAATTTCGATCGCCTGAAAATCAATTTTGAAGCAATTTCGAAACCCTTTAAAATAAAATTTTAAGGCATTTTGAAACAGGCCTAAATATAGGTGTCAACCGAGAATAAAACAAAAATGAAGTATAAAGTTCTAAAACTATAACCCGAAATGTTAAAATGTCACGGTAAACCAAAATTTTAAATTAGTAAACTTTTCATAAAATAGGGAGTTCGGGACAAAATGGTTAACGAATCGATACAACAAGGGTAAATGATAAATCAAAATAAAAGTTTTTCAAACCCGATAAAGAGGTGGAAGGAATTGATGACAACCAGATTAGCAAAGTTTGAGGGAATCAGAGGGGAAGACAAAATTGAGAGTCAAACAGAGCTCTCAAGGATTATAGGAGAAATTAACCATCTTGAGATTCCTAGTACGACTCACAAAACTCGGCTCATAAATCCATCAAAACAGTATCACGTCTATTAATATCAGGCAATTAAGTTGTTCTATTATGTCTACAACTTCAAAGATTATCAACTTCTACAACCTCCAATACAAAACTTTACTTACTCATACGCTCGTTCAAATCAATAGGGTAAGAATCCACCAAATGATTCAAAATCAAATCATGCTACCCCAAAATTCCACAAATTGCCACAACACGACCAAACCAATTAACCAACAAGGCTCTAAAACCGTTCGAAGCTCATCAGGTTGAAGGACATGGGTACTCATCACATTCAGTTGATTTTGCGCTTTACCAACGTTCATTTTACCTTGAGAAGTGATATAGGCACTCCTTGATAAGTGATATTTTAGTAGTGATTTATCCCTACTTTTACCCATTATTTAGTCCGATTTTGTGTGCCTTAATTGTCCTATAGCTCATTTTATAGTTTATTTCATAGTTAGTAGTTTTATTTTATATTTTTAGGAATACTTGTATTTTCCGAGAATTTGGTACTGCTTTGTCTCGTTTCTATCTTATAGGTATCGACTCGGAAATAATCAAGTATTAGTCGGGTCAAGAAGATCTAAAATACAACGGAAACGAAATAAAAGCCAAGTGTTGAACAGGTCCAAGGAGGACCGACTGAAATCCAGACACAAAAGGGGGCATGATCCATTCACACAGGGGACATCACGGAGGGATTAGAGAGGAGACAGGGAGTGGAGATCATGGCCTCATGGGGGGCATAGACTAGGCAGCATTAGAAAAGACAAAATGGCTAGGATGATTATCACTACAAGAAATACTCCATATAGCGACCAACCACGCGCGACTGATAAATTCAGTAGCTAATTTTGTGACTGAAAGTACAACGCCCGACTGATATTAGTCGCTGGACGAGGAGACGGATTTTTAAAAAATTAATTATCTTCAGGGACCGAAATCAGTCGCTAAAATAATGGGTGTGCGACCGATTTCGGTCGCTAAATTAGTTAAATAGCGACAGATTTAGCGACTGAAATCGGTCGCTAAAAAAAGTGGCGCGCGATCGATTTCGGTCGCTAAATATGTTAAATTTTTTTTAAATTAACGAACACCCCCCCTCCCCCGGCTCATTCACCTATTTCACTCTATCTCTCTAAAAACCCTCCCCCCTCTCTCTAAAACTCGCCCTCCTCCTTTCCTCTTCATTCATTCTTCAATTATCCCATTTTCATTAAGGTATGTTTATCTATCTTTATTTAGTTTCAATTATTTGTTAATTTCTGTTTTTATCGATTTAAATAAATTAGTTATTGGGTTGGATAGTTTCTTAGTTGTTGGAATATTTAGTGTAGTTAGAATGTTAATCGCCCAATAGGTTCCCCAATTTGAAATAGGTAGATTGTAAGTATAAAATTAGGGTTTGTGGTTAAGTAGTTGAATGAATTGGGTTGTTTTGATGTGTTAGGAAATTGGAATTGAAATACAATTATGCCGATTTAGTGATGTAATTATGGACGGATTGGGTGGAAATAGTACTATGTTTAGGTGAATTGAGAATTTTATAGAATATTTGACTAGTGTATATATATATTAGTAAATGACTTTAGAGGAAATAATTTGTATGTGGTTATTGTCTCAATCTTTTTAGATAAAAAAATGAAGAGACAGGAACGAAAATGGATGTATGGGGAAAGATTCGATAAGAGAGGACGTCCCACAAAGGAATTTTTAGAGGGTGTTAATCGCTTTCTTGGGTTCGCTAAAACCCATCCCGAATACGCGTCAGAGGGTAGATTTAGGCGTCCTTGTGTGAAATGTAAGAACCTCAAATTCTTGGATAGTATTTTGATTAAGGAACATATTATCTCAAATGGGTTTAGCCCAAATTACTATTATTGGATTTGTCATGGTGAGACTTCTGCTGTTGAGGAATCTGAGGTTGATCAGAATGAGGGTGGGGTGAGAGGAATGATTGTTGATGTGGTTGAGTGCAATTTGTTTAATGATGAGAGCATGTACACTAACGACGATGACCAACTAACCCCACAAGAGCCAAACCCACGAGCGAAAGCTTTTTTTGATATGTTAGAGCCTGCGGAGAAGCCATTATATGGAGGGTGTGATGTGACATTGTTAGAAGTCGCGTCTATGGTAGTGACCCTTAAATGTGAGTATAACCTACCTTTTGGGTGCGTAGACGGTATCACTGCGTTGATTGAGAAACTTATCCCAAAAGACAACATTATGACCAAAACATTCTACAATACCAAAAAAATAGTTAAAGGTCTTGAACTTCCGCATCAAAAGATCAATGCTTGTCCCGATGAATGTATGCTTTTTTGGAAGGACGATGTCGTGCTCGAGGAATGTAAGATATGTGGGAAGGGTAGATACAAAACTGTAGATGGGAATATTGTTTTGAGGGGTAAGAAGGGAAAGAGTGTTGCGAGGCATAAAAAACCTATACCACTTAGTCGACTTACCTACTTTCCCATCGCCCCTAGACTTCAAAAATTATATGCAACCAGAACCATTGCCGAGCAAATGAGGTGGCATCAAGAAGAAACTCGTGTAGAGGGTAAGATGTGTCATCCTAGTGACGGGGAGGAGTGGAAACGGTTTGATAGGATTTACCCTGAATTTGCTGAGGAACCCCGTAACGTGAGACTTGGGTTGTGTACCGATGGGTTCGCCCCTTTCGGTCAGTTCGGTAAGTCATACTCATGCGGGCCTGTCATGGTCACACCGTACAACTTACCCCCATGGCTTTGTCTGAAACCACCCTTCATCTTCCTTTCTCTCATTGTTCCCGACCCAAAAAATCCCAAAAACCACTTGGATGTTTACTTACAACCAGTGATAGAGGAATTGAAACACTTGTGGGAAGTAGGGGTGGAGACATATGATGTGTCGTAGAAACAAAATTTCCAACTTAGAGCATCGCTTTTGTGGACTATAAACGATTTCCCAGCGTATGGTATGTTGAGTGGTTGGTCTACGGCGGGCCAAAAAGCGTGTCCTTGTTGCATGAGTGAAAGTAAAGCATTTTACCTAATAAATTCAAGCAAAATTAGTTGGTTTGACTGTTATAGACAGTTCCTACCAGAGGGTCACATGTACAGAAAGAATAGGAGATCTTTCAAGAAAGGTGAGGTGGTGCTAGATGATGCACCGATTCGTCTCCACGGAGATGAGATTTGGGAGGTGATTTCAGAGTTCCCATCTACTGTCGACGGGACCGATCAAGAGTTCAAAGATCTTAAGAAATTAAAAAATGGTTGGTTTAAAAGAAGCATCTTCTTCGACCTTCCATATTGGAGTACTTTATTACTCCAACATAATCTGGACGTGATGCATATTGAGAAGAATTACTTTGAGCATCTGATTCACACCGTCATGGATGTAGAGGGTAAGACATGTGACACCGTAGGATCCCGAAAAGATTTGAAAAAAAATTGTGACTGTCCAAAATTGCATATCAAGCGGGATGGGTCCAAGCCTAGGGCCTTGTTTAGCCTTGATAAGGCTCAGAGAAAGGCCGTGTTAGAGTGGGTAGGGAAACTGAAGTTCCCTGATGGGTATGCATCCGATTTTAGTCGGTGTGTGGACATTAAGAACCTGAAGCTCCAAGGATTGAAGAGTCACGACTGCCACGTGTTCATGGAGCGGTTACTACCTGTGGCATTGAAGCACCTGCTGCCGGAAGGTGTTTGGAATCCTATCACTGAGATATCTCAGTTTTTTCGAGATTTGTGTTCGTCCACAGTTACAATTGACGACATGACTCGCTTGGAGGATCAAATTCCTCAGATACTATGCAAACTCGAGATGATCTTCCCACCCTCCTTCTTCAACTTAATGGAGCATCTACCGGTCCACTTGCCCTACGAAGCTAAAGTGGGAGGACCGGTACAATTTAGATGGATGTACCCGTTCGAGAGGTGAGAACTTTCAACTATTTACTTACCCACTAACGTTAGACACTATAATTTGATAATAACATAATTGCTTGATGATTGTCATAGATTTCTCAACCACTTGAAGAAAAAAAATGGTAACAAGGCGAGGGTTGAGGACTCCATATGTAATGCTTACTTAACAGAGGAGATAGCCAACTTCTGTTCTCTGTATTTCGAGAAAGAAGTGAACACCAAAGCCAAAAATCTAAACCTAGAAACACCCGAGACGACGATTGACCCCAACATACCAGACTTTTTTCAAAGTAAGGTAGGCGAGGGATCGTCATCAGCTAGCGGGTGGAGGACATTAGATGAGAAAGAGTACAATCGTGCTCACCTGTACTTGCTATCAAACTGCGAAGTTTTGGAGCCGTACGAGAAGAAGTTTGTAACTGAATTTGTAGATGCTAATCCACATTTCAATGCTGATGATGTTTGGAATAAGCATGAGGAACAGTTTCCCAAATGGCTTAAGCAGCATGTAATTTCAGAGAATATTCAGGATGATTTGGTTAGGAGTCTAGCATTAGGTCCTTTGTGGAAGATTAGGACTTGAAACCGGTATTCGGTTAATGGTTTCAATTTCTATACATTTGCCCATGGTAGCAGTAGGAGTAGATGTAATTTCGGTGTGAGTGTGTCGTCACTTGAGGGTGAAGATTACTACGGTCTATTGGAGGACATCTTTGAGTTGTGCTATGTTGGAAATGATCGTGGGTATAGAGCTGTGGTATTTAAATGCGAATGGAAGGACAACTCTGTGCAAGGTACTAGAGTACATGAAAGGTACAAACTAGTTGAAGTTAATCATACCAAAAAATACTCCAAGTACGATCCGTTTATACTTGCACATCATGCACACCAAGTGTACTTTGCGCCTTATCCAACCACAAAGAACGACAGAACTGTAAACCAGTGGTGGGCGGTGTTCAAAACTAAGCCACGGGGGCACTATGACTCTGACCTCTTCCTAGAGGATGTCATTTCTAGTGGTACTACATTGTTTCCAGTTGATGAGAATCTTTTCGCAATTGATGATGATGACAATAATGAGGAGTAGGAGGATTTTAAAGACGATGAAGGTGGGGAGAAGGAGGAAGGTGCTTCTAGTGATATGGTCGAGGAGGAGGACGACACCAATGATTTAGAGGTCAATGACGAGGGGGAGGAAGATGACTACGAGGAAGAGGATGTGGTTGGTTCGAGTAGGCAAGTGGAAGATGACAACGACAGTGACGATGATTTTTAGTAGGGTATAGTTTTAGTAAGTTATATTATTTCAACATAGTAATCTGCATTACATATTTTGGGCAAATTATTTCAATATTATGATGTCAATTTCTAACCTTCTACTATTATATATCTGCAGATATGACGTTGGGCAGTAGGTTGCGGTATGGTAGTTCGAGCAGCAACAGTAGGAGGATCACCAAGAGGAGAACGAGGAGGAGGTGAACAACGATGAGCAACCTGAACAACTGCAACAGGATCCAGGGCTTCAATATACCGATGAAGGGCGCCTGATTATTAGCTCGGAGAACACATGGTGAGACATTATATTTCCTTTTTTTTTAGACATCATCTTATTTCACTCTTTGGTATAGGTTTCGTACACGTGCGGTGGTGACTGGTGTCAAGAACAGTTTCATGAATGACTTGACTACTTAATGCACGAGTTGGACAAAGTTGCCTCTGTGGCAACGGGAGAAGTGGTTTGCCAACTTCAAGGTACACCAAATTTCGATTTTTATTAATTATCTGTTACTGTTTACAGATTACTAATACAATGACAACAAACGATCTTACAGTTGAAACACTTTTACAACGAGGGTCTCGAGGTGGCTGTGAGAGACAGATACATGGATGTCGCGAAGGAAAGACACAAAGACATGATGTATAAGTTGGCGAATGATGAAAAGGCACAGAAATTCCTTAAAGGTTCGATTACTCAATTAGTGTTGGTACTTGAATAGAAAGTTGTATATATCTTCAAAACACTTATTGATCTCAAAGTGTATAAATTGTAGGTGACGCCATCCAACAGTTCAAAATAGCCCGCTCCGACCTGAAGTTCCTTAAAAGGTCCGTCCAGGCAAAGAAGAACAAGAGGCGGGGAGGGGACCCCGAGGTGGAGGCGGAGCGCACCCACTACGGTGGGTCGCAGTCGATGCACCAACGGGCTGTGAATGTTAGTATTTCCTTACCTTTGATTTTTATTTTGGATTCTTATTTAATGTTTTCATTATAAATATAAATGAGAAATCTACATGTACTGCCAACAGTTGAAGAAGAAAACTGGAGAATTCTCTCCGCCTGCGCAGCTATTTCTCGCCACGAAGACCAAGGGGGACGACGCCACCGGTCGATCGTTCGCTACGGAGAAGGACGCCGAAATTTGGGTAAGTTTCAAGCATAAGGCTTCTTTACTTTTTTTTCTTTATAACTCACCTAATCATGACTCCAATTTCTTGTAGGATTCGTATATGGAGGCCACCAGAGCGCCCGAGAATGTAGGTGTGGACCCGAGCACAATTTGGTTCAGAGTAGCAGATGGGTACCGCAAGGTTGCGGTGTACGGTACGGGGAACGCTCATTCCCTGTAATGGACACCACCCAATGTTCGGGGGGCCCATGCGACCTCGATGGAGTGTGTACCATCCGAAATGGCTAAGATGAGGTCGGAACTTCGAGAGGAGTGGGCGCAACGGGCGGCTATGGCTGAGCAGCTGAAGGAGCAGAATGAGAGGTTGAAGACGCAAGAGTCCATTAACCTGCAAATTCTGGAAGAGCTACGGCGTCTTAGGAACATGCAGCAGTATAACTGCAACTCCAGCTCCACTCCCCGATTCCCGGATCCTAGAGACCCCTTCGGTGATGATGGTAGTGGTGCGTTAGCTAGTTTCCCTGTTAGCTGAGTAGATTGAATGAAAACAATTTGTAGTTTCTGAATGCTTGTTGAAAAAACAGTTTGTAACAACACTTTTAATTTAGTGTATTCACGACGTTTGCGTACTTGGTTGCCAATTTTGGAGTTTGAAGCTTGCGTAACGTTTGGAACAACGTTTGGAATGATGTTTGTGATGTATTATGGTTGTTGGTTTGTTTTATTGTGCAGATTTTGGCTACAAAAATAATAAATATAACCGGCCTATTTCTGGCACGGTAGCGACTGATATCAGTAGCTAAATTTTCTATTTAGCGACTGAAATCAGTCGCTGTAGGACGCCGCGTCACACCAGTTAGCGACTAAAATCAGTCGCTAACTGACGCTCTTAGCGACTGAAATCAGTCGCGCGTCTGTTTTTGCGACTGAAATCAGTCGCTAGAAGCGATTAACTGTAGCGACAGTTGCTTAGCGACTATTAACAGTCGCGCGTCTCTTTTTAGCGACAGATGACAGTAGCTAAGCTCAGTCGCCCAAGACTTTAACTCTTGTAGTGTATGAATTACTACGGAGATCAATTCTCCTTCCTGTAGATTAATTAATCTAGGACTTCTTTTTTCTCCAAATTTGGTACTGTATAACTTTCTCCTTCCTTTTTCTTCTACTTTTATTATTTGAAGTTCATCGTTTAAGCAATTTATTTATCGATATGATCAAAGTTTTAATCTTTATCATCGTATAACTATGCTTATTTCTTGTTTAATCTTTGTGGGTAGATTAATTTGTTTAGTTTTAATCATGTCTGAGTAGTAAATTCTAGGGTTAGGGCTAGCACGGTTCGTCTTAATTGGAGTTTTGTCTCGAATTGATTTAATTGTTGATTAATCGTTATTAATCTCCGTTTGAACGTTATAATTACATGATTTTCTTGTCCTGGCCAGATTAGTTAATCAATTCAGTTAACCTGGACTTAAGATCGAGAGCCGAGTTTAGGTTAGACCTACGTTCATTGGGGTAGGTCGACCTAGTAAGTAGCGAGAGCCCGCTAGGACCATCCTATGGTAGATAGAGACTCGAGAGCCCCTATCTTATGCCTATTACTGACCTTAATCAACTATTTTATGAGTCCGACAATTCCTCTCAGACTACCTTGTTGACCTTGACCCTAGTCCCTTTTATTATACTCCCTTCATTCAAATCCACTTGTCTCATTTCATTTTTTGACACTATTCACACTTGAGAGGAATCTTCGATATTCTCGACAATCTATAAGTGAGAATATAGTCATGTAGGATTTTGTTTGATTCGTCTTTATGAGCACATTAAGAATATCAAATTTTTATAATTTTTGCTAATGTAAAATGAAAGATATCGCTAGTATAAAACGCGTCTCGGCAAATGTGCCAAAAGGAAATGAGACAAGTGGATTTGAATGGAGGGAGTATTTGTTACCGTTTTCCTTTTTTGTTAGTTTAGTTCATTAGTTTAGACTTATTCAATCCAAACCAAATTTCTCCGACTAAAACTTTAACTAGACCGAGACTTTTCATTTAGCTCACCGTCCCTGTGGATTCGATATCCGACTTACCCTAGCTACCCAGTTAGTAGAGTTAGGTTCTTGTTTGATTGTGGGGATCCGCGACAAATTCCTACGTCACTCCTTCAAATAAGTGCAGCTTTTAGGGACTTGCCAGGAACATATTCCAAGACGGGGAGATTTTCGACGAATGTGCGGAAGCTACTACTCTGTACATTTTTTCAATTAGCTATGACTCACATTTAACAAAGCCCAATTCATCAACAAATTAGGATTTCTTAGGCACCCATCTTTAGAGGTACATTTGACAACTGCAATGATATATGAAGATCGAATTTTTTAAGGTTCGACTATATATATGTCAAAGGAAATCAGAAGTAAAAATAATAAGAGAAAAAGATATATGGAACATAGGATATTGTATCCCTTAGTGCGGACATGATATAGGTCCACTCCGACGTGGCCACGCGTGAGTTTGGGTAGACGAATGAATCTTGTGGTGAGATTGTTCTCGGATCGAAATTTAAATCGAAGTGAAGTCGCCACCGAACTTTGTGGGAGTATGGGCCCGTTCGAACTCACTCTATACTTAGGCGTATCGCGCACAAAGTACGGCATGCCTTAGTACTAGAGCGCGTTAGTAAGATGAATATGAAAATGTATGGCAACCATTGTTTTAGGCTATACATGTGAAATATGTGTTTGCTACGTCGTTTAATGCATCTTAAAATATGTCGAATTTGTTTTAGTGATGGGAGGGATTCGCCGTGTATCCTACCAATCAAATAAACCAACTAATCCTAACAAGTAGCTAGGGTAAGTCGGGTCGATCCACGGGGACAGAAAAAGGGTCTAGACTAAGGTTCACCTAAGGACTAGACTAAGTCACAAGGAAACAAGAGAGAAGAATTAACAAGAATTGATTAACTACAACGATTACTAGGCTAAGAAACAAGGACAAACAAACTAAGACAATGAAAGGAAGAAAGTTGTGACTAAGAATATGAAGAAATCGAATAAGGGGAAGAGTAGGGTTAGGTCAGGTTCATAGGTGTATAAGGCTAGTGGGGAAATCGAGGGTGTAGGTTTCATCTAGTCACTAAGGTAAATCCGCGCTCTCGCGTCAAAGACAAACCCGGAAACTCAAGTATTAGCCAGTGTCTCATCATCCACACCAGCCCACAACATATCACACATCTCCCAAATATTAACATGATAGTCACTTTGAAAAATAAAAGACTCAAGTCTTTCCCAGTAAGTATGCAGTGACTCATGATTAATTTGAGGAAAGTAGAAGATAGGCATAACGGTTAGACAAATAAAAAAAAATACGAAATAAATAAAAGAGAAAAAAAATAAAAATATATATATATATATATACAAAATAATTTAGAACCCAAAACAAATAATAAGCAATAATACAAAACCGTCTCCCCGGCAACGATAAGAAATTGATAAGGCTAAAATCATTTCACCTATATCAAAATAAACCTAACGAACAACTAACAAATAGCTAGTGGCAAGTAAGGGTCGAACCACAGAGAGATGGATGAATATTACAAATTATCTATAATCGATTCTAAACTATTCTAATTCCGGTTTGTTTGAGTTTGAACAAAACTAATGCAATAATGTAAATTAACGAGGTTCTAACAATATTAAAAGGATCTAGGGTCTTACGGTTCACTATGTAATTAAATTGGGTAAAGTTAATTAATCATTCAATCAATCAATCACAGTTATTTAGGACAAAGACACGGCCTCTCGGATCTTATGTCAAGATTAGGATAGATTCTGACGGGTTCTCGCAACTTACCAGATTATCTTACACACTTACTTGTAAGTCTACCCTTAACAGACTTTCGATCTTAGGTTCGGGTTCCTATACATTCAACTAGTTCAAGGTCTCAAACTAATCAAACAATGATACAAAACAAGCAGTAAATCAATAACATATGAATGATCAATCAAACAATTAATTAAACTAACATCCCCAATTCAATTAACATAGATCCCTTTCAACCTAGATAAATAAATTAGCTACTCATACTAAAAGATAAAGCAATAAAGATAAAGAAATTAAGCATAATAAAAGACAATATGAAAAGAAGAGAATAAGAAAAAGTATCAATTACGTAGAACTGAAAGATTGACGATCTAAAAGTAGGATTACAAACTAGAAGAATGTCGATACTAATAAAAAGTCTAAACTAAACTACTTAATATGAAAGTGTAATCTAAATTATTGAATGAGGAAGCGTAAATAAATCTAACCCCAAGGAGGGTATATATACTAATAATAAGAAGTCTAACATCTTCTCCTTTCCTAAATAATAAGGAAAAACTAACAAGCTAAGAATATTACGTAAGATAAGAGTTATGATAAGTTACGAAGTCTAAAAATAGAAGTCCCGCAAAAACAGCCTCAAACCGGTCAGTTCGGGTCTGTCCCGACCGGTTCAAGATTGTCCCGACCGGTTTGGGTTCGTCCCGACCGGTTCGGGTTTCTCTGCACTGCGCGACGAATTTGAAATACTTGCTGTTTCTTCGTTACTTATCGGATTTGGACGTGTGATATACCGTTGGAAAGCTAAGAGAAAGATCTTTCCAACGCCATAAAAATCAGCTCAATAGGAGTTTGAAGTTGACCCTTGTTTCCGCAATCGTTCTTTCTTCTCGATTTGCATTTGTTTGAACTTTCCAACTTATTTCTTTGTCGTTTCTTATTGTTTCTTCACTTCACGTCCTTCTTCAAGTATTCATTTAGTATCCTCTAACTTTAATCGCTTATTCCTTGTAGATTTTATAGCTCGACTCTCGTCATTACCCAAAATATAGCTCAATCGCCTTCATTTGTCTCGTTTTCTACAAAACGTAAACAAAATACCCGGCATAACAAAGTAGAACAAAAAGCTAGAAAAATGGCTCCTAGGACACATAAAACGAACCAAAATAAAGGAAAAATTGGGGTTAAATATATATACGAAATGAGTTCATCAGTTAGCTGAACCAATTAAAAAATATCGTGTTAATGAAAATGAATAGTTTGCGAATTTATTAGTTAAATGTTCTTTTACTTCTCAATTTAAATTAGTGTATTTTTGAGGAAAATGTTAGTAACTGTTATTGTCTTAGAGTAGTATATAGAGAATTTTCGGTGAGTTCTTACTATGTATCAGGATTTGTAAGAGCAATCGGAATATATATTCCATTTTTATATAGTTACTAAATTTTATATCGATGTTAATAATATGATTTTCGAATATGATCAGAAAAATATACAATAATAATCATAACTATTTTGATCATACTTAATGTTTATTATAATATTGTAATTGATCATATATTTGATCATACATTTCATATTAAATATTAATCATAATTTGATCATAATTTCATATAATCATAATTTGATCATACGGGGTCTATAATCATAATTTGATCATACATTCCATATTAAATATTGTATGTGATATCTTCCATTGAAAACATGTGATTTTTGTAATCAATGTAATCAATCAAATTTTCTTAATTACATACTTTCTGTGGTGTATAGCTTTATGTGTGATGTAGTGATATTTAAATCAGTAAGATGTTAGAGTGTAGTTGGAGAGGAGAAGGGTGACACATATGGGGTCAAGGGTTTGATTCACACTTAGCTCATTTGGTCTATTTTTTTGTTATTTTTGTTGTAGATAGCTTTAGGCGGGAAAATATATGAGTTGTGTTATTTGGTTAGTGGAAAGGGGGATTATTTCCCGACTAAATTAAAATTACGGTTTTTGTATTTTCAAACGGTTTTTGAGACACGTGTCTCAACGTAACTCATTAACCCTTATGTAATTGTGATTAATGAATTTAATTAAGTTTCTTAATTGATGTAATTATTATTTTCCCGACTAATTTAAAATTACGGTTTTCTGAACTTTTGAACGGTTTTTGAGAAACGTGTCTCATTGTAACCCGGGAATATGTTTAGGAAATTTCTATATAAACCCCTCTCCTCCTCAAAATTCACTTTCACTTCTTTCTCTCTCTCTAAAATAATTCCTTAAAAAATCGTTTTTCAAATATAAAACCGCTTCCACTCCCACTCCAAATCCGTAGTCAAGTAAGTAGATCTATCTATTTTGTATTACTTTTTAGTTTGTATTTGATTATTTTAGGTAGATTAGTTTGACTATAATTCGTATTAGGTTGATAGGTTAGGTTCCCCGTAACTATTATTTGCTTGAAAAATCCATGTAATACCCGATTTGAGTAGTTATGGTTTGCTATGTTCGATTTTGGTTTCATTTTTTGTGACGTTGGGATCGATTTCGCGGAAGAGGGACGCGTTTTCTGGGTTGGGGATGCGATTTGGGCCGCTGTAAATTGATCTGGGCGCCCAAAAATGGCGCCCGGAAGGTCTCTTGGGCGCCCAAAATTGGCGTCTGGGGGGTCTCTTGGACGCCAAAAAAAGGCGTCTGGGAGGTCTCCTGGGCGCCATTTTTGGGTGTCTGAGGGACCTCTTGGGCGCCATTTTTGGGCGTCTGGGCCATTTTTCGTGTTTTTTTACGTTATACGCTATGATATCCGTGTCGTTTGTTTTTCGATAAATGTTAATGTGGGTTTGTATTTGGGTATTTTGTTAGGAGGGAGTTTTGTTTGTTATTGTCATTGTTATTGAATTGAATTGAATTGGGTTAGTTGAGTAGTTGATTATTAAATTGAATTGTTAATGTTATTTTTGTAGTACTTGATTATTGAATTGAATTGATAAGTAGTTGATTATTGAATTGAATTGGGTTGTTTATATGTGACTTGTTGGTTTGTATTTTTGTCATGTGGGTTTCGGTTTTAATGTTTGTTGTTTAAAAAAATTTAGGTTTTGAAATATTTGACAAATTTTAATCAAAAAAATATTGGATCTCTAGCTAAGAAATATCAATTTAGCTTATAAAATAGCTTAAAAAGTACAATTTAGGTGAAAAACTTGTAATCGTTATCTTTGGCTAAAATCGGGTACCCTTTGAAGGTTAATAGTTTACTATCTTCAGCTACAATCGGCTACCCGATTGAGATAACGATGAGTACTAATTTTAAGGTTACTAGTGTTTACTAAAAAAACTAGCCTTCCTTTGAAGGCTAATTTTAGCTAAAAGCTTCGAGATAACATATCGTAGGTAACATTAATTGAAAGAAATTAGCTAAAAATTAGCTAAAAATGACAGTACTACTTTGAAATTTTATTATTATTATTAACAACTAATATATTTTCCTTCTATCATCGTGTGAAATTCAAAATATTTTTGAAACTAGTAAATGTTATCATGAGCTTAAATTAATATCAATGTAGCCGAGATTGAAAATAGGTAACAAAATAATTTGTAAATAATTTAGTTGAGAGGAATATATGTTATCATTAATTTAATTTTTCAAATAAATTTTATATATGAACTTCAACTCCCAATATCGGTTGTTCGAACACTGTTTCATTTACAAAATAGTACGAGAACGTTAAATTTTGTTTTTTATTATTATTAACAAGTAACATAGTTTCATTTTATCACCGTGTCGAATTTATAAAATTAGATGGCTGATAAGAAGAGTAGTCGGGTCGACGGTAGGATAGTCACTGCGTCCACTCGCGCTCGGGGCAGGGCGCAACCGCCACCTACCGGCCCACCAGTGCCGTCGATTATCACGGAGCCACCACAGACGGCTGATGCGTATGGGGAGGACGGGTCTTCGTCTATGGGGGGGGCACTGGACATTTCTGTTCCACGTTTCTGTCTCACGAGCGGTACACGTGATGGTTCTTCGGAGGGAACCGCGAGCGGTGGTGTCCCCGAGCCATCCAGGTCGTTGCAGTCTGCCGACCTGGACATGGAGTTCGATGAGACGGAGAGGCAGCACGCTTTTGCGGATGACTTCTCAGAGCAGCACGCCGAGGAGCGGGAGCAGGAGACGGACACGGAGACATCACGAAAGAGTAAGGCTGTTGTCTACAGGAAGGGGCCTGGAGGTACTTTCCGGGGGAGTGTAGGTATTTCGGGCTCGAGTGCCCCCCGGCGTCCACGGAGCGACACTTCGTGGCGTCTGCAGGGACCTAGTCCCGGAGGTCCCATCGATCCATCGGTGATCCCGAGCTTCGGGGGTCATGTCGCGCGTCTGCTTTGGTCAGAGCCAGAGCACGAGCTGACTTTGTTGACGACCTA
This sequence comes from Agrostemma githago, assembly GCA_958450325.1. Lineage (NCBI taxonomy): Eukaryota > Viridiplantae > Streptophyta > Magnoliopsida > Caryophyllales > Caryophyllaceae > Agrostemma > Agrostemma githago. The sequence goes on along the minus strand of OY288241.1, from coordinate 8,738,941 downwards.
TAACCGTCCTAGGATTGTGAGGGAGTTGGAATCGTTCGACGTATTTCCTGAGGTAGTGGATGTTGTCCGACAGTGTGGCCTGATGCACCTACGGGCGTGCATTCTACGCCATTTGGACATACCGCTCATTACGGCATTCGTCGAGAGGTGGCAGCCGGATACGAACACATTCCACATGCCGTTTGGGGAGATGACTATTATGCTGCACGATGTCGCTAGGATCTTAGGGCTCCCTATCGAGGGTGAACCATGCGTGGTTCGTAACGACACTGGGGGTCTAGCTGATAGGATGACCGTTGTAGGGAACTTCTTTAGGATGAGTGATGCGCAGGTGAAGGCACCCGCGGAGGGAGGGGGCCCTCCCATTTACAGGAGCGGGGGTACTACCGAGGGTCGTGCATGAGAAGACGCGCACTGGGACCCAGGAGCAGACTGTGCAGAGGTACTTGATCACGTTGTTGGGGGAGTTTCTCTTCGTGGATAGGTCGAGTGATCGTATTCGTCCGTCAGTCTTCCCACTGACGAACAGCTTGGACTCGGTCGGTCGTTTCACGTGGGATGCTGGTACGTTGGCGTACCTGAACAGGAATTTGGGGATGGCTTCGAGGGAGGGGTCCTCCACTTTGGCCGGGTGTTTGACTTTGCTTCAGGTCTGGATCTATGAGTACTTCCTCGACTTTAGGCCGGGGGCACCGATCCCGATTATGTCAACTTCGCCACGCGCGACTGCGTGGGTAGGCGTCGGGAAACCAGTCGCGCATGGGAGCAAGTTGTTGGCATACCGACGTTCACTTGATGGACTGACAGCGGATCGGGTCTCCTGGGAGGGTTTCGTGAGGAACGCTCACATATTGCACCTTACTACTTCCTTGTACGGGACACTGTGCTTTATGGACATCGTTGAGCCTTACCAGGGAGACCGGGTCATCAGACAGTTAGGCTACGTCCAGACAGTACCCGAGTCGATGCCTACGCCGGTTAAGGTGCATCGACCGAGGCACGGGGGTGGGATGTACCTTGTTGAGTTCGGTGCGGGGTACGAGAACCACCCTTGGAGGAGTGTCTACGTTAGTCGCGCTGACCCGAGGAGGCTCTCGCGGCCCGTCGACTACCCGGGGAAGTGGCTCAGGATTACCACGCTTGGTACACGAGAGTCTCTCGCCCGAGGATCATACCACCATCCGCCGCCGAGGTGTAGGAGCAGGCGACACTAGCTGGGGGATCACAGCAGGTATTACTTTTGTATTTTGGTGTGTAACAATAATTAATTGCAGGTTTATTTATATTAACCTCTGCCACTTTGTTTCAGGTCTTAGTGTCGTTGATGGAGCGCTTTTCTGCTGCTCAGCACTTTCTCGACGACCCGGAAGCCCGACTTGCGTATCTTGACGAGTTTTTGATGTCGTACCGTCCCGTCCTCCCCTACTCGTGTGACCGCCCACCCCGATCCCAGGGGAAACGAGGTCGCCGTTGACTGATTACCTTTTATGTGTAATTTGTTTACGTTTGGAGTATTATGGATTTCATGTTTTATTGACTACTCGTTTTTTTTACATTTCAGATGATTTGGACGTTCATTTGTTTCTTATTAGTGAGATTGGACTTTCGTTACGAGATTTGCAGTCGCCCCAACAACAGCAGCAGCGCGCATGCTTACTAAAATTTACAAATGAATACAATACTGGTCTAAAATTTGAACATAATACACGACATGACCGTTCTAATATTTATACTACTCTACAATTTAAAAATAAACACATGACACAAATAAATTATACTACTCTAGAAGGTAAAGGGGTTGTTCACACCACCTGGCGCATTTGGATCAATCTGCGCACTCGGGAAGTACTCATTCCACTCCGCGACCCACCTGTCGCGACGTTCTTGGAAAATGGAAGGATAATGTACTGTAGTACCGTCCTGAGCGCGTTCCCAAAGGACATGTGTAGGAGGCATCGGGCAATCGTCTGACATTCTCAACCTAAGCCAGTGACCTCCCCCGTGTTCAACGTGCATTATCCACATTACGCCGAACGGGACGTGGTTACCTGACATACCCCGTAATGGGTAGTAGGTACTGCATTCGAGGGCTTCGGATACTCGACATATAACCCAGTTGTTTATTGTGGCAAAACTAAATAAATCGTAGTCGTGGAGATAATGCTCACCGCCTACCGGGTGGGGGGTCGTCGTACCTACACGAATTATGGCGCCTTCTCGACCGTCCTCATAGAAGACGTACACGTTGTCCTACATGGGAGACTGGATGTGCTCCCACAACGCCCCTCTCTGGCGAGTACAACTAGACTGATCACCGTATACTGCTTGAGCCATAACACGGAATCCACAGTGACCGTCCCCAATAACATCTATCCAGTTGACGAGGTACGGACACATGAAATCGACTAGCTCCCTAATGTACCTGAAGGGCCCTCCCATGTAGTTCAGCTCCAGCGGGGCGTTCGGTAGCCCTTGTCATGTGCGCGTAGTGGACTGGCTGGCGGTCGGTGTGGATGGTTCGGTGCTCCGGGTTGACTGACTGCTCCCTGGCGTTGACGCGCGCGTAGTCTTGGCCGACTTACTCGAGGTGGCTCCCGTGTCGGTGGTGTCGTACCTCCTCCTCGCATGTTCGACTCCGATAAGCATCCTCCCTGTCCCCGATGATTTTCTGGGGTTCGGATTCGGAGAAGGATCAAGTAGACCTGATTCCTCGGGACCTAATGTTGAATTCAGCACATCAATGTAATGTCGCCACATACTTGGATGGCACTGACGTATTTCCTCAATCAACCCATCAAGCTGAAATCTATCGCTGACGGGCATAGCTTCCTCCCCGGCAAAGTCAAGAGTCCTCCAAAACACATGCACGTCGGTCAACTGCACTACGGAATTCCGCGCCATCATCCCGGAAAGTAGTCCACATGCGCAAGGCAAACCCTTGGACGTCCTCAATACACAGCGGCAGTCATCAAAAACCCGATCCCCCAACTCGTGCATCATAGTCAGTTCCCCATTCAGCAATTTCAACGCCTCACGACTTACCCGGAGTCTCAAGTTCACGAAAATCGGGGGTAGAGTAGTTGATCGCTTCCTTCGGGAGGTCTCCAACTTCTTCCGCAGTTTCGACTGCTGACGACCAATTAGTCTGTCAATCCTATCAAACAACCGATCTAAGGAAGTTGTCGACGTGCCAAGAGCCTTCTTCAAAGCCGCATGCGCAGATTCGACGATGGATGTGGTGGTGTTGCCGAAGTGGAGGTATCGATCAGTGTACGCGTGATTCCATTGGTTGTAATTACGCCAGACGTCAGAAATGTAAATAGGAATTCCCGAGAGCCTCCACTTCAACTTCATGCTGTTCCATTTTCTTTGGAGGTCCGCGAGACTTGTAGAATACAGGAATGGGTACCACACTGCATGCATGAAGGTCGCTACTTGGTCTTTCTGACCCTGAAAGTACTCCAAGGCACGTTTTTCAACACAGTTAGATATGTGCCACGTGCAGAGCAGATTCTGGGTTTGCGGAGCCGGGAAGACCTTCGATACTGCCGCCGTCAACGCCTGAGCCTTATCCGTCACAATCACGTTCGGTGCCCGGTCCCCAATGAGCAGCTTCAACTTATCAATCACCCAAGTATAAGACAACGTGTCCTCGTATCGAAGTAGGGCATAGGCTATCAGAAAAGGTTTCCCAACGAGTGTCACCCCGACCATCTCCACTAACTTCATATCGTACGTGTTCGTCTTGTAGGTCGCATCGATAGTGACTACGTAAGGCCACGTACGAAACAGTTTCACAGACTCAGGGTGAGCCATGAATATACGTTCCACCACACTCGTAATCTCGTGCTCAAAGAAGAAGTGGACGTAGAGAGCCCGGCGCGCTAGTACCATCATCTGCTCGATGGCATTACGACCTTCCCTTGCCTCCACCCTCAACTTCGCCCCCATATTATATATCGTCTCGATCGAGGGCCATGCTTTCTCTGGATTTCTCTGATGAAGGCCCTCGTGTATTTGGGCTGGTGTCAAATGGTCCCGAAGATCGTTCCGAACAAACTCTTTATCGGCCTCATCAAGGGCGGCTAGACGTCTGTGCCCGTCATCGTGAACCCGTAACGGGTGGTTGTGCGTGCCACATGGACCGATGGCTAAAATCCATTGTTCCCTGTCTAAGCTCTCGCACGCCTTCATCCAAAACTTACAACCGATCTTCTGAGAATTCTTGGAACCTACTCCTGGTTTTCCGTTACGATTGCATTTGAAATAATTCTGACCGAGACGGTTCGGGTTCACATTACTCTGCATTTTGTTGCTCGCTTTCACCAAGGTGAACCCAAGAGCCAAAGCTATCTCGTTTGCGTAGTTGAATGCCTGATTTGAACTACCAAACGCTGGCCCAAAAATAAAACAAACGCGATAGTCAATACTGTCGCCACCAAAGTTCTCCTGATAAACCGACAGAAAATTACAGGTTAGTTACAGAACAGACGATCAACAAATTTACCTATTTTTAAACTTACAAACTGAAGTGCGTCAACAAAATGTAACGTACTAACGTAGAAACTAAACATAGTTTGGTGGCCAACGAGTACGATTTTATTTAGTATTTTCCGCAAAAACAAACGATGAAAACAAATATAACTTCACTAACGAACGATGGAAACGAATATAACTACACTAACGAACAATGAAAAGAAATATAACTCAAATTTTTATACTCATAATAATATCAGCCATTCAAAATAAAAAAACATTTTAAAGACGGGTTTTGTTTTCTCTGGCCTAAAAAAAATGTCTCCTCTTCAGAGAACCACAACTTTCGTACATAAGAATACTCCACAACACCCTAAAATCTAATTTCATTAACATTTCGGGCGCCAGTGACACAAAATCTAAAATTTCATTAACATTTCGTATAATAATAATTCAAAACATCTAAACACCCTAGTCATGAAATAAATCGATACGCATATCGTAACGCATTTATGAAATTAAAATTTTGTTCAATTTCATAAATTCGTATACAAACAATACGGATACAAAACATCTAAACATTTAGTCATGAATTTCATAATAATAATTCTAATAATAGTCATAATAATCCTGATCATATAAACATTTCGTATAATTTCATAATAATAATTATAAATAACGACACCCGAGTCACGATATAAACATTTATCGAAAAACAAAAAAAATTACGGATATCGTAACGCATAACGTCAAACAAAAACTAAAAAAACACGAAAACAGGCCCAGGCGCAAAAAACTGACGCCCAAGAGACCCCCCAGGCGCCAGTTTAGGGCGCCCAGGAGACCTCCCAGACGCCATTTTTGGGCGCCCAAGAGACCCCCAGACGCCATTTCTGGGCGCCCAAGAGACCTCCCAGACGCCCAAAAATGGCGCCGAAGTGACCCCCCTGGCGCGTAAAACTGGCGCCCAGGAGACCACCCATGCGTCAGTTTCTTGCGCCTACGACCATTTTCCCCCGCTCCAGCACTGTTTCAACCTCGATTTCGATTTCAACATCGATTTCTTGTTACACAACAAAATCGAGCACACAAACGACATGTTACACAACAAAATGCGATTTCTTACGCTAAACTAACACACATTTCTCACAAATTTTAATCAAAAGAGAGAAAAACAATGAGAGAAAATATAAACAAAAATGTACTAACCGCAGGTCGATCCATTTCGAGCGAAGTCGGGTCTCTAGAAAAATCGGATTTCTCGAAAAAAAACGGTTTTTTTAGTGAGAGGAGAGAAAATAATATTAAATGTGGTGAGTGGAGTGTGAGTGGGGTGTAAGTGGATATATGATAACCACACAAAATAATAACATAATAACGGAACGATTTGAAAAATTAAAAACCGCTTCATTAATGAGTTTCATTAACTAATCTAACTTCTAAAATTACATTACATTAATTAACTAATCTAATTAAGGTAAGGGCAAGATAGTCTTTTACATTAAAAAGTGCCGACGACCTGACTGAAATGCCGACGATCAAAAACAGCCCTCCCCACACGGGGTCGTAGGGATTTCACTACATTGACCCTTCAAATTGTAATAGGCGTTCGCCCTTGGCCTTTTAGCTATCTAGGGCACACTGTTACAATTAATTTTGGGATGCAAGACAATATCCTTAAAAGCACAAAAATAGTAAAAAATAAATAACCATCTGAGTAGTATAGGTAGGTTACATACTACAGTTTGGTAAAGTCCCACATTTGTAGGAAGTAGGAAGAAGGGAGGGTGGATTATTACTATTAGAGGCATTAAGTGGTTCAAATGAAAGGTCCATCTTTAAGGAAGTGTCCCTAAGACATGGGATAGAGTTGATATATTATGACCTTTGACTTTGGCTCTGTTGAAGTATTCCCCACCTTAATACTACTGTACTTAAATAGGGTCAGGAGCATGGAGAACAACTAAAATTGCTCCAGTTACTTGTAAAGTAAAAAGATGGTGTCCAATTTCGATTCCATGTCAATCAAGAATGGCAGTTAAGTCTGGTATGCATCTGTCTTCCATCTCACTTTGCCTTCAACCCTACCTGCCTAAATTATCAGAAAATGGCCTGGGGACTGCCATGTCGGTCTACTGTATCCGAATGAGAATATGATACGGCTCATCACAAAAAGTTGGGTTTCCTTCTAGTGAAATTAAAAATGGTGGTTCCGGGGACTTACTTGAACCTTAGTTCTCATGACTCATGAGGCAGTGCATCTCTTTCACTTGGATAAGTTAAATTTGTAATGTTGTCCCTATCCTGTAATTCCTATCCCGAATATCAAGTTGATGGTTTGGGTATGGTGATAAACTTGGATGCATTATTGGGTTACATCTGTGTTGGAGATTAGGGGTTTCATACCCTTTTATTTAGCCGTTGTCTGAGATAGCGCTTTCACTCAAAATCATTTTCTGTGACAGGGACTTGGTACGGTGGTACGAATACCGAACCACAACCTCGCCAAAAACGATCTTACGTGGACATGACTATCTTGATACAAACCTTATTTCAATAATTATTTGTTTTTGAACATTTTTTTTAAAAAAACAAAAAACTCAAATTGAAGTAAATAAACAATAAAAAAATTGATAAAAAGCTAACCATACAAAATCGAATTGTTTAAAATAAAAGAGTTACGGAGTAAATTATAAATCGTCTTAATGAGAGATTATTTTCATTTCTTCATTATCGACTTCAAAGTGAGGCTTCAATAAGACAATAATTACGGGAATTTTGCGAATTGAAGGGACGTTAGGCCTATGGGCTTCATTTAAGGTGGACTAAAGAGGGATAATGAATATGGCCTGGACTGTGGAGAAACACGGGTTGAGCCGGGCAAACACTACGGGAGGTTGACAGGCTTATTTCGTGGCCCGCCAAACCAACCCTGATATTTTATTCAGGCCAAAACAAGTTTGTATTAAGACACCGGAAATCTTCAAGTCGTAATTAAGGGTTTTGACTTTTGAGACTTGTAGAAAATTTACACTTGGTGAACTGAGCGTCTGTGCAGTGTGCATCATCAGTGCATGTGTAGAGTGTACTACTCGTATTATACAGGCAGTTGATTAAGAAGACGTGACCAATGACTTATTGGCCTGGCCCTGGTGTGTATACAGTATTAGGCCCCGATGCATTGTGATTTGTGCCTTGTGCCTTGTGATTTGTGCCTTGTGAAACCTATGGGCATCCAAAGTTGAATCTACTCCATCAATGCTCCCCTTGCTATCGAAGCTTAGATTCACTCTTTTGCTCAAAAAAATATACTCCCCCTGTCCTTATCTTTAATTAAAATAATATTCATAGTAAATGTAAAGGACAAATAAATAACTGAGGGAGCGAGTAATTAAGTATTATTATTTCCGTCTCTTTTAATATTTTAATTGTCGTCCTAGGAAAAAGGTTTTTTCTTTCCATTTTATTTAGACCATCTCCAAATAAGGTGGATGAAAAAGTTAGATAAGAAAATGTCATTCACTCACCGACTCTAATCATGTATTCTCTTCATTCTCTTTCGATTGTCGTTTTCACCTTTCAATATCTCTCAAGATATATATATTTCGTTCATTTGTTTGACTTTTATATTCATTGTGAGAGTATTTTAATCAAAGACAAACAAATGAACTAGACGGAGGGAATATATAACTAAATATATTTAAATGTATGTATATTCATGCTAAAGCTCTTTTCATAAAAAAAAAATGGTGTAATTTAATAATTTTCCAAAAAATATATTTTTGTAAAAATTGAATTCAAATATTCACCTTTTAAAATGAACACGTCAATTACTCCATAATTATGAACGGGAAGATTATTTAAACAAAAAAACCTAGCATAATTTTTTTTTGTGAAAGCAAATAATACTCATAAAAAATACTCCCTTCGTATCTATATGTCCGTCAATTTTCAATATAATACTCCACCTATATGTTAAACAAAGTCGACGAACATACAGATACGGAGGGAGTAATATCAATGCTTTATCCTTAGTATATTTACTCGGGAGTAAATTGTTACTCCTCCTTGTTTCTATGATTTCCTCTTTGATTAAAATATGTCTCACATATATTATAGAAAGGGAAAGATCATGGAAACTAGGAAGGAATTTGAGCCGTTATAACATCAATACGACGGATAGCGTCGTCATAAAGAAGACTAACCAATAACATGGAGTATCTAACAAGACTAGCATAGTATGTAGATCGAGTATATAAGAATACTCGTATAAGATTATCGTTGGTCAAAAAGCATATAGCCTGGATGGGCTGCTGGATCCCTTGCATTGTAGAGTAAACAGTAGCATTGAATGGGATCCGATACTAAATACTGGTGTGAGGCCGTCAGGGTGGTTGGTGAAGGAAGCTCCTCCCATAGTCCAATAGTCCAATTCAATATAAATGTGAATGGTAAGATGTCAACCAAACAAATCACACACCTTTTTTTCTTTATTCACCAATGAACGACCATCAATGTTCCCAACGTAACCTGGCCTCAATCTATATATGCATTTAATTGTGTGTTAGTTTTAATTATCAGGTAAAGTTTTGTTGACATCCTCACATTCTAAAGTATGGACATGCTTCTATTTGGTTTCAATCAATGAATGAATAACCTACTCCTATAAAATCTATAATAATAATAATAATAATAATAATAATGATAATTTTATGCATGTCACATGTGCCTTGTTGGGTAGACTCAATGCCACTCTTGATGTTGAAGGATGATGCATGAATTAAGAGGTCAACCTCTTCTTAAAGGAATTGAATTTGCTGGCCAACTGGGGCCGGGTCAGACCCGCCTGGCAACCGGCCTTCCTCACCTTCGACCCCCATTGTCCGTACGTTCTTCCCTACTCATCCAACGTGTTATCCTTCGAAATGGTTTAGCCAATTAAATCATGACCCAACTGTCGAGTTATGGTCCGGTGAGCCAACCCTATCTCACTCCCAAGCCTTCCTGTCCCGACCCAATCTCAATCAGTGGTCACCTCTTTCGTGGAGTTATTCTAGCATAACAAAGGGGTTAAATAGTTAAGGATCATTTCGGAAGCGTTGGATCAATATATGTCCTACACAAAAAGGGAACATCGGTAGATGCATATGGGATGTCTTATGAAGAATCGGGCCTCACTTGATTTAGACGTACATGTCATACACATCGACCGATCCTTGGGTATTTGGCGGATCCTAGTCCTATACCCCCTCCGTTTTGTTTTAATTATTGTTTTATAGTTTTACACTACGGTTAAGAAAAGTTATGGATATTGGACAATACACTTGCCTTGATTCAATTCAAGACCTCCATGACATCATCCATTTACACTCTCTCATCCAAAAGGTCCTGGCCTATGTCATAGATAGGCTCACAACCAACCCAATCATCTCTCTTAATTTCTACCTCACGTTTTGTTGAAACTTGAAAGCAATTAAAATTTGACACTTGTTGGCCGGAAAAGGAGTCAATTGATGGGAAAGAGGTCAATCTCCTTATGTGATTTACTTTTATCTTATTCTATCTAAATAACTATTATTTGACCCGTGATCATATATAAATTCACAAGTATTTTTATTTAATCCCTAAACCCTATCCCTACCTCCATAAAGTTCACGTGTGCAAAAATTACATTTAAGAATGCCTTGAGTAGGGTTGTGAGTGAGCCGAACTATTCGATCCGATTCGTGAAGCTCGGCTCGAAAAAAGCTCGATTCGTATTCGATTCGGGCAATCAAATATAGGGCCAAATCATAATTTGGTATTCGAACCAAATCAAGAATAATATTCGGCTCGATTCGTTTCAATCCATTACTTGTTCAACTTTTTCGGACCATCTAAATTCATGGTTCATGTAGAAAATATATCTTAAATTTTTACCTAAAATTGATATTCATGCCTTCACGGTCCATTTTACTTAAATTTACGGTCCAATTTTCTTAAACTTACCTAAAGGAAGAACTTGAAACTAGATTTGATTGGGAAATAAATTTATAGTAAGAATTGTACCTATACTTAAAGTCGATTCATTTTGTGCTTCTATTTAATTTTTTATTTTGTCGGATCAAATCAAATATTATTCGATTATTCGATTCGAAAAGTAGTCAAATACCAAATCAAATAATGATTTTCATTATTCGATGGTATCAAACCAAATCAAACGTCGGCTCGAAAAAATTTCAAATCAAACCAAATAATGGCATTATTCGGTATAGTTCGGCTCGATCACAGCCCTAGCCTTGAGTATACAAGGTACCCCTAAACTTAATGAAATGATTTTTAGAAGCAAAACAACTAATATAATCCTTCAATTCAACTCCACTCTTCACGTTTCTTTTTTTGACACTATTCACACTTGAAGGAAATCTTCGATAAAGTAAGAATATAGTCAGGTGGGATTTTGTTTGATTCCTCTTCAGGAGTATATTAAGAATATCAATTTTTTATAATTTTCGCTAATGTAAAATGGAAGATATCGCGAGTATAAAACACACATCGACAAATGTATTAAAATGAACAGTAATAAGTGAAGTTGAATGGAGAGATTACATTATTATGAGAACTAAGAGCATGTGTACCTATCCCATGAATCTCAATACTTAAAATCTTTTGGCCGCAATAAAACAATTTTATATAAAGTTCTTAAACGGAATTCACCTTCCATCATTTATTTTTTAATTAAATAATCATCTTGAAATAGAAAATTTTAATTTATCATGACTCCTGATACATTGAAAAGTGATTTTAATTAATCTCATTTTCCTTTAATTATTACTCTCAAATTCTTAAGATTTTACAAACAGATTTTTTGTTTTAGAATCCAATTATTCATTTTAAGGAAAAATAATACGGAATATATATTTTAAAGTGAAATACGAGTAACTTTTAGAAATGGATTCTTAATTGATTACAAAACCAATAAAAAAGACTAGGAGTACTATTATTACACGGGCTCTAATGGTGCATGTAAAATCCTCGTGACTCCAATGCCGCCTATTTCGCAGGGGCGGACCTAGGAGGAGGCCCGGGGGGTCACGGGCCCCCCAGTCCATTTCGAAATAATTACTCTCTCCGATTACCTATGTTTTTCCTTATTTCCTTTTTGGATTGAGTTTGATTTTCTTTCCTCTTTCCATTTAAGAAAAGTTTTATCATCTTCATTAATTAATATAATATTCTTCTCTCCTACTTTTCCACCACACTTTTTCTCATTTAATTAATATAATATTCCTCTCTCCTACTTTTTCATTTTACTTTTTTCTCATTTAATTAATATAATATTTATCTCTCTTACTTTTTCATTTCACCCTCCATATTCTATTAATATAATTACTCCCTCCTTATTTTCTTCCCCAAAAAGAAAGGGGAAGAACACAGGTAATCGGAGGGAGTAATTTTTAACAATGAGATATGTCAAATATTGATCACGTAACCAATCTCACAACCTCATACTTGATGCACTACATCAATGAATAATCTTATACTCTGTACTTAAACAATTTATCAAAACTTTCATTCTTTTACTCCTAGATTTTTACAACACTTTACAAATATTTGACTTAATGTTTTGTTAGATAATGTAATTATTTCATTTAATTTTGTAATGATTTTAATAATCATGTCATAAAAATATGATTTAAAAAAGCTATACATATATGTATGTGGACATGACATAGGTCCACCCCGACGCGGCGAAGCGCGGGTTTCGGGGAGGCGATAGAATTTCCATATGAGATGGATCGAATAGAATTTTAAATCGAAGTAGGAGTCGCCACCGAATTTTATGGTTATTCGGAACCATTCGAACCCACTCTATGTCGTAGTGGGCCATACTTAAAGCCTGACCCATTTCCGATGTGAGAGTTTATCGGGTTCGTCCCTTAGCATATCGATACCGATGCCGACTGGGCGGTTAATCGTATATTGAATGACTCTCGTTGCCAATGGTTTCGGACATCCGGAAACCACGGTTCTGAGTAAGGGGTGAGGGTACGTGTTGGGAAGTTCAGCGAGAACACCCAACCCCGCCCGCACTTAGCGGCCTTTACTAAGATATCGTTCGGTTTTGTGTACACGCGTTAGTTCGACGATGAAATGATATGCAGAGATTATTTTCCTAAGACATGTGAGGAAATAAATGGGTTGCTAAGTCGTTTAATGCATGTTAAACTAATAACGTCAAAGTTATTTTAGCATGTGAGTCCGTTTTAGTCTAATAAAACGATAAAAATAATATGAGGAAATAAATTGCTACAAACACGAGAAAACGGGTTAGTAACGATTGAAATAATAATATATGAAAGAAATATGAAATCGAGAAAGTAAAATTAATCGAAATCTGAAAAATATAGTTTAAAACGTTGTTTTGTATAAAAAGCGATGTTCGAGAAAGAATAAAAAAAAAGAACGAAAGAGACGCGTGTAGGCCGAGAGCCGCGCGACTCGCCCGAGACTCATGCGGGTCGCGTGGCGGCCTGATTTCGACAACGGTTTTCGGAAAATTTTGATTAAATCGCGTACGAATATCGCGTAACTCGTACTCGACTTAATATTCTCGATATTCGTTATATTCGATAGTTGATTATCAAATATTTAGAATAGTTTTGGAAAAGATGTAAATTTAGAAATCGTTTCGTAAAATAATAAAAAATAAACGAACGAAAGACTAAAAAATAGAACCGGGTCAGACTCGTGCGCGAGTCGCTTGGACCGGGCGCGACTCGCGTACGGGTCTGATTTTTTATTTTTTGTTCGAAAAAACGTTAACTTTATAAATCGCGTACAAATATGAATTAATTTATACTCGGTTTATATTTTCGATATTCGTCGTATTTGATATTCGATTATGAAATCGATATCGAATATTCGGAATGACTTTAGAAAAGGTTTTGAAAAAGTTTGTTTTTGAACGAAAAGTTAAAAAAAGATTTTTGAACGAAAGGAAGAATAATGAAACCGTCGAAATCTTAATATAATTCCTTTTGATACGATATTCGATTATATAGAATCGATATCATATTTTAAGAATATTCGATATATGAAAATAGTTTTTTTAGTAATATCGATATTAAAAAAATAGAAAAAGACCGACGAAAGACCCATAAAAAAAGAGAAGAAGAGAAGAGAAAAGAGAAGAGTCGGGTTTGATTTACACCCTCAACCTACATGCTTTGTTTTCTCGGGATAAGGCTCGTCGGGAAGTGGCTTAGACTTGAGAGCGTCGAGATGATGAGGATGAGTTAAGGTGTCGGTTTTTGGATTGTTTTTGTGTGTATGTGAGGCGTGGGTTCGACCGAGTGATGGGACGGACAAGGCTTCGGGATTTCGGATAACGTGTCGGAATTCTCTAACTTATTGGATTGGTGTATGAACCGTGTGAGTTGGCTGGAAAAAATAGTTGTAATTTATGTCCCTTTTGTGTTGGACGGGAAGTCCTATTTATAGGGAGTTTCCGACCCTGGTTTAGGAGTTTGAGTACCGCTTAGGATAGGAAAAGTAGGAGTTTGAGGGAAATAAGAATTCCGCTTTCTTGGCCAAGAAGAAAGGGAAACACGGCTGACTTGAGAAGTGTTTGGCCGAGTGTTTTGCACTCGGTTGGGTACTTGAATCGGTTTTCGGATAGAATTCCTACTTGAGATCGAATTCTACCTTAAACGAAATTGTTTATCATTTTGTATGGCTGATTTTTGTAGTATCCGAGTTCAATCCGGATTGGTGGGGGTGACACGGCAGATTTTATGCCTCGGGAAATATCTTTGACCGGGTTTTGACTCGGTCGCTAAAAGACGGTTTTACCCCTGGTGACGGTTTTGACCCAAATTAGTGTTATTTGACTCGAAACGACCCACTGGGCCTGGATTTGAGGTTGGTTTTGTGAGATTTGTACTCCTTAAAATGTCTAAACCAAATGTCCATAATTACAAGCCCATATCCGAGTCTATCAAAGCACGTTTACGTCCTATCATCATCGGGTGTTTGGCGGGAACTACTATAGACACCTGGCGGTCAAAATGTGGGTGTCTACAGAGCCCCCACTCTGACTGAGGCTTGGACAAGGCAAAAGTCAGAGTAGCTACCAGGTCAATCAAGGATTAAAACCTGGCAGTCTTCCGATCGGGTCGTTTAGGGTCCATTAGACCTGCGTGAAGGGCTCGCCAGCCATAGAATAGAAATCATACCTGGGTTGATGCTGATAATGTCGCGGGAGCTTGCCTAGGAAGCTATGGGTATATCTGTTTGCAGATATATCCTGTCTTAGAATTGCGCGGGAGCTTGCCTTGGAAGCTATGGGCATATCTGTTTGCAGATATATCCTGAAAGATGTTGTTTGAGCTTTTCCACTGGGGAACTTAGAATTTTCTTGGGTGTACCTGTATGCTGACATAATTTGTATGTAACATTTAGGCGAAACACTGACTCATGCTGGGGAAGAAAAAAGATGATTTTCTTTTTTTCGGAAAAAATTTGAAAGGGAGAATGCTGAAAATTTTTGGAAGTTTGAAAATAAGGATGGCTGGGATGACTTTGATTCCTAATCGGATTCTGACACAGATATTTGGAATTTCCTTGTATGCCTAGGCGAAGGAAGGAAATTGGTAAAATCCTATTCCTGCGATAACTGGGAAGAGGGATACTCTCTATTATAAATAGAGAGCTTTGGCTTTTATTTTTCTATATTCACACCCAAATCTTTTCTTTTATCTCAAAATCCCTTAGACTCTTTAGGATAAAATAAGATAAACTGTTCTTGCGATGGGTATTGACCATTTGACCGCAATGCTTCATGCGTGGGCCCAGGATTTTCGAGATGAAGATAGAGTCCAGTTAACTCAAATGAGAATTGTGGCTTTATTCCCACTTCAGCGACTTAGGGTAGATTCGCACTTCCTTGATGCTGTTTATCCTTTTGGGACACTACCTTTCATATCTTTGCATTTCCTCGAGGAGAAATATGTCCTCTTCCTGAAGAGATAGCAGCTATTGGAGGGTGGTGCCCTAACGCTCGTCCTGCCATTCCCCCATTTTATCCCGATCCAAGGAGGAGGCTGAGGGATTTTCTAGGGTTGTCACATGCCGAGACAGCCCGTATGGTGAAGGGAAATTCAGTTTCCTTATTTGACTTGGCTGATAAATTTATGAACCCAGTTGGTGAAAGAATTACTTCTACCCATAGGCGTAGGGCTTTTGCCTTTTGTATGCTGCATAGGTACGCCTTCGAAGGTCGAATGGATGCTGACTCATGCTTAGGTGAGATCAGGCTAATCAGCATAGTTGATCAAATGGAGACGGGTCATAGCCCAGCTTGGCTGATAACCGGGGAGATTATTATGGGTCTTGACGCTAGAAGGCTCGAACCAAATCAGCAATTGACAGGGGGTATTCGTCTTTTGCAGGTATTTTAACCATTTTTCTTGAATAATTGCCCGATTTTCCTGATTTTTACGGTAATCTCGAATTTTCCGGATTTTTCCGAAATCTTCAATTTTCCGGTTTTTTCGAAATTTCTGATTTTGCCGAAATTTTTGAATTTTTTACGAAAATTCTTAATTTTTCCGATTTTTTGAATTTTTCGAATTTTGATTTGATTTTTTTTTTTTTGATTTTTCGAAAGTTTTTGACTTTTCGAAAATTTTGCAGACCTGGTTATTCGAGCGTCTGTCTATCATAGAGCCCCCGGTGAACATACCCAAATACCGCAGCAGTCAGATTGGTTCAAGATCTCGCCGAATAAGATCAAGTCATCCCATAACTCAAAAATATTGGGATGAAGAGCTAACATTCCATGGTGGGCCTTTGATCAGGTGGAACGTCATTTGGTGGTTCCTTTCGAGGCTGACAGGATTAGCTAGGAGAGACAAGGCCCGTTATCTGGTGATTTTGTCTTTGGACTGGACTGTCCATATCTATCCGGATCGTATTTTAAGGCAGTTTGGTTCATTTCAGGAGATCCCCGAGACTGAGGCAATTATTAGCGTTTTGATCCAATTGACGGACGCTATGTGTGACACGTGGCTACAACGGTGGTTTACCCGTGTCATATGGACCATACCTCGCCCTTGTCACACCACTTGGGTTTCTGAATCATATCGCAAATGGACTTCTGAAGAATCCCAGGAGGCTCGTAAAGCCTTGAAGATCGAGGAAGCTCTTGACTTGGCCCGCCGAGAATCGGCCAAAAATAATAGGCGGTTCTTTGAAGAGAGTCCAACTTCCTTTGCTGAGCCCGGGTCGGATTCTAAGTCAAAACTTAAGACTCAGACTAAAGAGACTGGTACTAGCGATTTGGAGGGAAGACTTGGACCGAGGACGGCGGTCCGAGACAGGCTAGGCCCACGTGATAACGAGGTGACCGGGGAGTCGAGTTTGAAGAAACGAGCCCGGGTTAAGGAGGTTCCCTTGGTGATTAGGGAGCGTTCACCCCCACCTCGACGCCGATGGACCGAAAAGGAGGCTAAGGGCAAAGGAAAGGGAAAAATGCCCTAGTTTATATTATTAAAGTATTAATACTATTTATTTTGTGATGATTTTTTTTTTTGATTTTTTGTAATTTTATTATTATTTAAAAAAATAAAGAAAGGTTTATTAAAGAACTGTTCCTTTTTTTTCGATTGCAGTGGTTGTGCCCTTTTGAGGGGCTGCCTACGTATCCATAATAAATGGAATCAAACCAAACGTAGTTCAGGCGGAATTAATTTGCAATTTCGAAATACATCAAGACTATTGGTTCAAGATGTTCGAAACAGTAGAATGAATAATTCTAGCTTTTGACTTGTCTTTAAAAGTTTGAAAAAAAGTGTTTTTGCAAATGACATTGAGAAAGGTGGGTTAAGGGTAATAGCGCTTCAGCTGGTCCAGGTTAGTTGGGTTGACAAACTCGTTCCCGTCCAGATCCGTTAGTATTACCGCTCCACCTGATAGAATCCTCTTTACCAGATATGGCCCAGCCCAGTTAGGTTTGAATTTTCCCCTTGGGTCCACTGGCAATAAAGCTCGAACTGATTTGAGGACCAAATCTCCTTCTTTGATGTTCCTGGGCCTCACCCTTTTGTTGAAAGCCCGTTGGATTCTCTTTTGATAGATTTGAATATTATTGAGGGCACGAGATCGTCGTTCATCTAAAAGGACTAGCGAGTCATATCGTGCTCGAACCCAATCAGCTTCAGGTACTTGGCTCTCAAGTAGGATTCTGAGTGATGGCACTTCTAGCTCAACGGGTTGGACTGCTTCCATGCCGTATGTAAGGTAATACAGTGTTGCCCCGGTCGCAGTACGAATCGAGGTTCGATATCCCCAAAGTGCAAATGGTATTTTGTCGGGCCAGTCCCGGTAATTATCAGCCATCTTTTTGAGTATGTGACAACTGTTTTATTAGCTGCTTCTACCGCTCCATTAGTCTGGGGTCGGTAGGGTGAAGACGTATGTCTTTGAATTTTGTACTTGGTCAGCAAGGCTGCTGTTTCGGCTTGAAAATGGGTCCCGTGATCACTAATGAATTCATGTGGGATCCCATACCGGCATATTATCTTGTTTTGAATGAACTTGGCAACATGGCTAGCGTTGAGAATACGATAGGATTCGGCTTCGACCCATTTGGTGAAATAGTCGATTGCTACCAAAATGAAGCAGTGTCCTCCGGTTCCCGAGGGATTTATCTTTCCGATTATGTCAATTCCCCATGTTGAAAATGGCCATGGTGATGTCATGGTGTATAGCAAGGATGGTGGCATATGTTGTACATTGGCAAAAATTTGACAATTATGGCAATGTCTAACATATTGTTGACAGTCAGTTTCCATGGTATTCCAGTAGTAACCGAGCCTCATAATCTTCCGGACCAGCATCTGGGCGTTCATGTGTGGACCGCATTCGCCATCATGTACCTCAGCCATAACTTTTTCGGCGTTGGTTTTGTCGACACATCGAAGGAGAGCCCCCTGTGCTGTCTTTTTGTAGAGTTGCCCGTCGTCGGTGCGGATGAACTGGGTTGCCAGTCTTCGTAGGGCTTTTTTGGCTCGGTTGTCCGCTCCGGGTGGATATTCCCCGGTTGCTAGGTATGTCAGTACAGCTTGACACCACGGCTCGGGATCGGGTATCTCGACTTCTTCGATGTCGTGGATATATGCTGGCTCGGACCGTCTCTCGACACAGATTGGCATACTGGTCATATGGTCGGGAATATTTAGCAAAGATGCCAGCTTTGAGAGTGCATCTGCGAATTGATTTTCTTCCCGAGGTAGGTATATATATTCTACCCTGTGGAATTGTTTCTCGAGATCCCGTACTCGCGCCTGGTAGGCCACGAGATTAGCATTTCAAGTTTTCCATTTTTGAAGCGCTTGATTAATGACCAGAGATGAATCACCGTGTACTCGGAGGTTCGTGACCCCTAAGTCGGCGGCGGCTTGTAGCCCGTGGATACATGCTTCATACTCAGCGGCGTTGTTAGTGACGTCAAAGTCTAGTTTGATTGATACTGGGGTATGTTCTCCTTTTGGTGAGATTAGGAGAATCCCGACTCCAAATCCTCGGAAATTGGATGCCCCGTCGAAGTACAAGTCCCATGCTTCGGTATCAGTGTGGAAAATGTCTTCGTCTGGGAAGGACCAAGTGTCGGTGTGTCCTTCCTCGGTTACGGGACTGTCAGCGAGAAATTCGACTACTACTCGTCCTTTGATGGCTTTCAGTGGTACGAATTTTAGGTCGAATTCTGCCAGCATCAGAGTCCATCTTGATATCCTGCCGTTGAGGACGGGCTTTTCGAAGAGGTATTTGATCGGATCCATTCTGGATAATACTTGTACCTCGTAACTGAGCATGTAATGTCGGAGCTTCTTAGTGGCCCAGACTAAAGCTAAACATGTCTTTTCGAGCATGGTGTACTTACACTCGTACTCTAAAAACTTTTTGCTGATGTAGTATATAGCCCGTTCTTCAGAGTTGACCGTTTGGGCTAGCATAGCCCCCATGGCTGTCTCTGTCGTAGTTAGATATAGCGACAAAGGCAGACCGTGCTACGGTGGCATTAGGACCGGTGGTGAGGCCAAAATTTCCTTGATTCTATCGAAGGCTGCTTAACATTTATCATCCCATAGTAACCGTTCTCCTATTTTCAGCTTCTTGAAGATCGGTTCACACATCATGGTTAGCTTTGAGATGAACCTGCTAATGTATTGAACTTTTCCGAGAAACCCTCTTATCTCTTTTTCAGTTTTAGGGGGCTGCATCTCGGTGATGGCCTTGATTTTGGCTGGATCGACTTCTATACCTCGTTGGCTGACGATATGACCCAGTAACTTGCCAGATGTTACCCCGAAACTGCATTTCTGAGGGTTTAGCCTCATGTTGTATTTGCGTAGTCGGGTGAAGAACTTTCTCAGGGCGGTGATGTGACCGTCCCTGTCTTTGGATTTGACGATCATGTCGTCCACATAGACTTCCACTTCCTTATGCATCATGTCATGCAATAAAGTTGTGGCGGTTCGTTGGTAGGTGGCCCCGGCATTGATGAGACCAAATGGCATAACTGTATAGCAATAAGTACCCCAAGGCGTAATGAAGGTGGTCTTATCCATGTCTTCTTCTGCCATTTTTATCTGATTATATCCCGCATACCCGTCCATAAATGATAGAAGGGCATGATCTGCTGTGTTGTCCACCAGTATATCGATGTGTGGTAACGGAAAATCGTCTTTCGGGCTCGCTTTGTTAAGATCCCGAAAGTCTACACAGACACGAACCTTACCATCCTTTTTAGGGACTGGTACTATGTTTGCAACCCAATCTGGATACTCGGAGACTCGTATGAACCCAGCCTTGAATTGTTTATCGACTTCCTCCTTGACTTTAAGGGACCATTCGGGTCTCATGCGTCGGAGTTTTTGTTTAACCGGCTTGAACCCTTCCTTGATTGGTATATGGTGCTCGGCTATTTCGCGATCGATCCCCAGCATGTCCTTGTAGGACCATGCGAAGACGTCTTTGAATTCTTGAAGGAGAACTATGAATTGTTGTTTCTCCTCGGGATCTAAGGATAGCCCTATCTTAAGCATCTGAGGCTCTAAGGTTGTTCCCACGTTGATGGATTCGGTTTCTTCGATTACCGGATTGCGGGATTCCCTTTGCTCTAGCTGCTCGATTAGGTGTGGAGGCAAGGATACCTGTTCGTCAGGCTTCTCAATGTCATTGCACATAAAATTTTTGAAATTTTGAAAATGAGACAAGTCGTAAGCAGAACGGTTGTTATTATTGATCATAAATTGAGAAAAGAGCTCGAAAAGAGCTGCCATCTGATCTCTAGTCAGTGGCGGGATAGGTAGAGTGCCCGGGACAGACCCCGAGGCACCAGGAATGGCTAAAGGAAGAGGGGGAGTTACAGGATTGACCCTAGCACCAGACTCACTAGACTCAATCTTAGACTCTGACTCAGATTCCGACTCGGACTCAGACTCAGATTCTGGCATCTCTCCTTCCCCTGTGATGAGCTTGTAAGTTCTTCCTTGACTGTCAGTCCATTTGACAGTTTTCCTCCAAGCTCTGGTTCCGGACCCGACTTCCGAGATCAGTTTAGACGGATCAAAGGTGCGACTGCGGAAAATGAGGCTGACTAGCTCCTCCTTTGGTGTTGGAACCGCGAGTTCTTCTCCAAAAAGTAGCCCTAGCGCGGGCTCAGCATTCTTAGTATCTTCAGATTGGATGAGAGCGAAGATGTCGTCTGGTATGTAGTTGCAGTCCTGGGCCAAGTAGGTCCCAGGACGCATGTTTGTGGGCCGATATAGGCCAGTTTGAATAGTCTCGAACACTGGAGTGACAAAGATAACCTTATTGGTTTTAGTTTGGCCCATGTTTTCCGGGGTTAGGGTGAAGCCCAAGCCTGTTTGAGTCCTCCCATTGTCCCGAACTTCGAGAATTTTTCCCGCAGGGAGATCGGGCCTTGATGTAACCCCTGGTAGAAAGCCCAGATTCTGAAGCATCCGGTCGAGGGGGACCGTGAAGTAAGGGCGGAAGCGATGATCTTCTTCTATGGCTCCTACGAAGTCGAACCCCCATAGATCGGTGCGGCCCGCGGTGTTGCAATTAGCCACAGTCATAGGTGTGGCTTCTATAGTGATGACGGTGTCACGCAAAGGCAGCTTGATTTTCCGATGCAAAGTGGAGGACACAGCCCTGGTTGCATGGATCCAAGGTCTTCCTAGAAGAAGGTTGAAGGAAGAAGTCAAGTCGATCATTTGGAATTCCAGCTCTTTCTCTATCGGGCCGGTTATGATAGTGAGCTTTGTGGCTCCGGCTACCGATTTTGGGCTTCCATCAAAAGCCTGAATAGTTTGAGCTGTCGGAATGTAGTCGGCCTCGGTGATGCCGAGGGCTTTGGCGGTCCTCAAGGGGAGGACATTGACTGCTGACCCGTCGTCAATTAGGGTCATGGGTAAGTACTTTCCACGGCAAATAACCGTGATGTAGAGGGCCATGTTGTGGGCTGGCCCAAATGGTGGTAGATCGGCATTGGAGAAGGTAATCAGTGGGCCTTCTTCTATGGATCTCCCTTTTAGGTGAGGTAGGACTGTGGCTACCATTTCAGCCGGAGTAGCCATGGAGTCGATTTTGACTTGATCGAGGGCCTTAGTGAGTGTCTCTCGATGTTCCTGAGAGCTAACTAGGAGTTGCCATATAGAGAGGTCAACTCGGGTTTTACTTAGCTGTTTCACAAGAGCCTTTTCAGCAGTTGGTTCTCCCGGAGCGGGCTCCACTTTGAGTGGCTCGGCGATGATGAGGGCTTGACTAGTGGCTAAGGCCTTGGACTTGACCTTCAGAATCTCCTCAGGCGTGATGGGGACAGCTTCCCCTTTGGTGAGGTAGACATCGTCTTCGTCATCGCACCAGATCCCGTTTATTTGTGGGATAAATGGAGAAATGAGGTGTGAGCAATCGACTATTTCCCCTGGAAAGATGGCGTGAGTGGCCAACGGGTTATCCTTGTTGTTGGGTTTACCCCCGGGCAAAGGAATTTTCCCGCTTTCAATGAGATCCTGGATAAGGTGTTTCAGTTTCCAACACTTCTCGGTATCGTGCCCCTTACCACGATGATAGTGATAGTAGGCCTGGAGGTTGTAGGCCTTAGAGCGTCGTTCGACCGGGATATCGGGTGTTGGGCCTATCGGTGTGATCAGGCCTTTCGATGATAACCTCTGCAGGGCGTTTTCATAGTAGTGCCTATGTCGGTGAATACCCGGGGAGTGGTAGTTTTCTAAGATGATGTATCGAGTGCATTTACCTCGTCGAAAATGCTACGAGTGGCAGCAGTAGTAGTGGACTTGCTTGTTGATGAGCTAGCCCCTTGGTATCCCTTAGTGGAGGCCTTTGTGAGGCTTTCCAACCTTAGATCATCCTCGATTCTTGTTCCCATTTCAGTTAGGACCGCGAAGCTAGGTATGATGGCGTACCGGAGATGGACCCGGTAAGCTGGAAGTAGGTTCTTGACAAAGGTTTCAACCAGCACCTTTTCACTGGGCTTATCGACCATTTTGACGCTTTCAGCCCTCCAGCGTTGAAGGTATTTTGTGAATCCCTCCTTAGGTTCCTGGGCCATTACCTCCAGGGTGCGCATGGTGGTCTGGATTTCCGTGTTGTCGGTGTAGTTCCGAGCGAATTCCGTTGCCACGTCATCCCAAGTTTTGTATTTCTTGGAATCGAGCCGGTAGTACCAGGCTCTTGGGTGCTTCTCGAGAGATGAAGCGAATAGGTGCTTGAACATGTTGGACTTAACCCCTTTAAGGGCCATGAACTCCTTGAAAGCCCGGATATGGTGGACCGGGTCCTCAGTACCCTCGAACATCGGCAGACCCGTCAAATTGAGATTGGTGGGTAGCTCATCGGTCAGTGGGGTGTAGGTCCTAGCATTCTCCGTATGGATGGAGCTTTGGGTTGTCAGGTGGACCTGTTCTTGCAGTTTGAGGACTGCACTGGCCAATGCGGCTAGAGGCCCGTCATCTTCGATCGAAGCGTTGGGGGTTCCCTGTTCTACGGCACTAACCCGAGTGACGATGGCGATCTGATCTTCCCGCATTTGCCTTAGTTGGTCTTGGATTTGGGCCAATGAGGTGGTCAATTCATCTATGGCTTTTTGCGTCATGGCTCGAGTGTGGGGTGACCTGTCTGTAAGGGCACCGCGTAATCAGTAACTGACCCAGATCTTAGAATCAAAAGTACATCCCGAGCAAGGAAAAGACTAGACTAGAAACAGACCGAAAACCGACTTCTAAATGGATGACACGTGAATGATGGGCCTTCCTTAGGATTCGGCAAAGTGGGCCTAGTCCTGTTCGAAGGAAGGTCTACGTGAGAAATCCCCAGACTCTAGACTCGAGTGTGTAAACGGGCTTCCCTTCGTAGGAGTTGGTCCTACGAAGGTGGACCGTGCCTTGACAAGTAAGGCGGACTGGGATGGGGTGGAAACCCGTGATATAAGATCGACGGAGTTTCGACGCTATGGACTCTGACTTATGACCAGACCCGACACTGCTAAATACGGGAAGTCCTAAGAAGAAGAGGATTTTGAAAAGAGAATTTGAATTTGAAAACCGAGCAAAGGTCGGACTGGAAGACCCGATTTTTTTTGAAAATCGAGAAAGAGGGTTATCGGGCCGAGATTTCAGGCTTTTTTTTTTGAAAAGGTTTGGACAGCATACCGGCTAAAAATAGGCTATTTTGAGTAAAAAATCATAAGTCCTAAATTCGGCAGCTTTCCGGGTTTTGAAAAAAAGAATGGGTTTGAAAAGATGCAAGTTTTTTGAAAATGACGGTTTTTGAAAAGACTGAAAAGGATCAAGTAGCATGTAGTCATAGAATCAGTATAACGACGCCATGTATGCTCTTAGTCTAAGTCTCGGTCGGTCTAATAGGGTCTATACCAACAACGATGGCTTTCTCGTACTGAGGACGGACTCCCTAAGCCGAGTTGGTCTTAGGACATGCCGCGAAACCTAAACGAGTTCCGCCATCGAAGTCTTTAGTGCATCCAAGTGAGAATGCACCGTGGTATAGTGGGACGTCGGTCACAAGTACCCGGCCCGGGATAGAACGGGGTTATGCATGAATCATTGAACTAAAACGTGTACATTACTAATCGAACGATTTCTTTTCGAGTCTCACCCTGAGGATGCCGATGGTAAGTGACACATCAGTTAATCCCCAGCGGAGTCGCCAAATTGTGGACATGACATGGGTCCACCCCGACGCGGCGAAGCGCGGGTTTCGGGGAGGCGATAGAATTTCCATATGAGATGGATCGAATAGAATTTTAAATCGAAGTAGGAGTCGCCACCGAATTTTATGGTTATTCGGAACCATTCGAACCCACTCTATGTCGTAGTGGGCCATACTTAAAGCCTGACCCATTTCCGATGTGAGAGTTTATCGGGTTCGTCCCTTAGCATATCGATACCGATGCCGACTGGGCGGTTAATCGTATATTGAATGACTCTCGTTGCCAATGGTTTCGGACATCCGGAAACCACGGTTCTGAGTAAGGGGTGAGGGTACGTGTTGGGAAGTTCAGCGAGAACACCCAACCCCGCCCGCACTTAGCGGCCTTTACTAAGATATCGTTCGGTTTTGTGTACACGCGTTAGTTCGACGATGAAATGATATGCAGAGATTATTTTCCTAAGACATGTGAGGAAATAAATGGGTTGCTAAGTCGTTTAATGCATGTTAAACTAATAACGTCAAAGTTATTTTAGCATGTGAGTCCGTTTTAGTCTAATAAAACGATAAAAATAATATGAGGAAATAAATTGCTACAAACACGAGAAAACGGGTTAGTAACGATTGAAATAATAATATATGAAAGAAATATGAAATCGAGAAAGTAAAATTAATCGAAATCTGAAAAATATAGTTTAAAACGTTGTTTTGTATAAAAAACGATGTTCGAGAAAGAATAAAAAAAAAAGAACGAAAGAGACGCGTGTAGGCCGAGAGCCGCGCGACTCGCCCGAGACTCATGCGGGTCGCGTGGCGGCCTGATTTCGACAACGGTTTTCGGAAAATTTTGATTAAATCGCGTACGAATATCGCGTAACTCGTACTCGACTTAATATTCTCGATATTCGTTATATTCGATAGTTGATTATCAAATATTTAGAATAGTTTTGGAAAAGATGTAAATTTAGAAATCGTTTCGTAAAATAATAAAAAATAAACGAACGAAAGACTAAAAAATAGAACCGGGTCAGACTCGTGCGCGAGTCGCCTGGACCGGGAGCGACTCGCGTACGGGTCTGATTTTTTATTTTTTGTTCGAAAAATCGTTAACTTTATAAATCGCGTACAAATATGAATTAATTTATACTCGGTTTATATTTTCGATATTCGTCGTATTTGATATTCGATTATGAAATCGATATCGAATATTCGGAATGACTTTAGAAAAGGTTTTGAAAAAGTTTGTTTTTGAACGAAAAGTTAAAAAAAGATTTTTGAACGAAAGGAAGAATAATGAAACCGTCGAAATCTTAATATAATTCCTTTTGATACGATATTCGATTATATAGAATCGATATCATATTTTAAGAATATTCGATATATGAAAATAGTTTTTTTAGTAATATCGATATTAGAAAAATAGAAAAAGACCGACGAAAGACCCATAAAAAAAGAGAAGAAGAGAAGAGAAAAGAGAAGAGTCGGGTTTGATTTACACCCTCAACCTACATGCTTTGTTTTCTCGGGATAAGGCTCGTCGGGAAGTGGCTTAGACTTGAGAGCGTCGAGATGATGAGGATGAGTTAAGGTGTCGGTTTTTGGATTGTTTTTGTGTGTATGTGAGGCGTGGGTTCGACCGAGTCATGGGACGGACAAGGCTTCGGGATTTCGGATAACGTGTCGGAATTCTCTAACTTATTGGATTGGTGTATGAACCGTGTGAGTTGGCTGGAAAAAATAGTTGTAATTTATGTCCCTTTTGTGTTGGACGGGAAGTCCTATTTATAGGGAGTTTCCGACCCTGGTTTAGGAGTTTGAGTACCGCTTAGGATAGGAAAAGTAGGAGTTTGAGGGAAATAAGAATTCCGCTTTCTTGGCCAAGAAGAAAGGGAAACACGGCTGACTTGAGGAGTGTTTGGCCGAGTGTTTTGCACTCGGTTGGGTACTTGAATCGGTTTCCGGATAGAATTCCTACTTGAGATCGAATTCTACCTTAAACGGAATTGTTTATCATTTTGTATGGCTGATTTTTGTAGTATCCGAGTTCAATCCGGATTGGTGGGGGTGACACGGCAGATTTTATGCCTCGGGAAATATCTTTGACCGGGTTTTGACTCGGTCGCTAAAAGACGGTTTTACCCCTGGTGACGGTTTTGACCCAAATTAGTGTTATTTGACTCGAAACGACCCACTGGGCCTGGATTTGAGGTTGGTTTTGTGAGATTTGTACTCCTTAAAATGTCTAAACCAAATGTCCATAATTACAAGCCCATATCCGAGTCTATCAAAGCACGTTTACGTCCTATCATCATCGGGTGTTTGGCGGGAACTACTATAGACACCTGGCGGTCAAAATGTGGGTGTCTACAATGTATATAAAACATATACGGAGTATTTTTCAAACAATTGGATAAATAAATATTTTTATGGTTGCTATGGAGTATTAAGGAATATTTAATCAAAAATTTTATATTAATTGGGTTATGACCATAAATATTCAAGTTAATATTGGGTATGTCATTTAGGATCATTTTTGGGTTGCATTGTTTTTTTATAGATGTCATTGTTAAAAAAATTATTGTGCCTCTCTAACGAAAAAATCTTAAGTCCGCCACTGCTATTCCGTCCGAGCTGAAGTGTTGTGTAGTACGGAGCATTTTATTGCGTGCAAAGATCCAAAATGGTCTTTGAAGCGGCCAATGTCCATCTTACTCCGGAGTATTAATATAAGTATATGTATATCCGTATATATGATATCTCCCTATTAACCAATGCCCTCACCCTCAATCGAGATGAAAAAAAAAAAAAAAAACTCTTGCTTTGCAATTTTCTTGAACAAGAATAAGATGTACAGAGTACTTCATTCTCTATTTAAATAATTTGTTTATTTTTAAATAAAATATTTTTCATTAATGATATATTCATAAAAGGTACATAAGTGATTGAAAGGAAAAGAGTGTTATAATAAGTCTACTATTATGAGAAGGGGTAAACTCCTTTGCTCCGATCGAGAGTTTCGGGTTCAAATTTCACTTGCGACGCGATGCACTCTTCTCTGAACAAAAAAAGTCTACCCAAAGTCATAGATGACGTTATCAAATGAGGTAACTAGTTAACTTTGAACATTATTTCAAATGAGATATTAACTTTACGAGAAAAATGATTTCAAAATTGGTAGGTGACAACTGACCAGTTTTTAAGAGAGATTTGAAGTTAACAGTGAATATATACATAAATCTTTTAATCCTTCATTAATGCATAAATCTTATATTAAAATGCATAATCTAATAATCCTTCATTATTTCTCTCATTTGCATTTAATATAACACATTCAATAAACTTTTTTTTTAAATAATAAATTTGGCCAATGAGAAAGAAGGTGACATGGCATAATAAAATGTTTTCAAACTCAAATGGTGAAATGTAATTGTTTTGCTTGACTTTTAATAATATATATATATATATATATATATATATATAGATATAGATTTATACTATTATAGTAACACAATAAGATGTGGTAAAAATTATAAGGATGGTGGTCGATTCTAATTTCGATAAATATTATTTTCTTATATGAATGTTAGTACCGATCACCTAATTTCTTGTGTTCAATTTTTTATGTCTCATCCCTAGTTTTTTTTCACATACACATCCTAAAGTAATACTTTGCATAAATTAATACTTTCTCTATTTATTTTTTATCTTCCCTTTCTTTTAATATATAGGTGAAGTATTATACTCCGTATTAGAATGGGAAGATAAATAATGAAAGGAGGAAGTATCAATTTCTGTACTCCTTATTACTCGTATTATTTATGGGATGATATTATCACACTTCTATGGGACAAAATATGAAGCAAAAGAAGGAAAAAATATAATGTTAGCCTTCATTCTCAGGTCCAAATATGGCAACACATCTACCCTAAAATAAGTGAGGTATTCGCGAAAGTAGTAATTAACCCTTTAAGTTTGACAATTGTGAGATTAAATTACATAGTTCAAATGTTGTAATTAGGCCTAATAACTTTGAGTAAAAGTGAAATTTGATTCACTTTTTTTTTCAACATAAATTATATCATTAAATCACGTTATATATAAATTAATTGTACACTTAATTAATTATTATTAATATTTTAAAAGTAATATTAAATAAAAAATTACTAGTCAATTATAAACTTCCACCTAATGTTACCCCTACTACAGAATGGGCTCCCTAAACAATGAATGAATGAAATTGTAAATCTTATAAATTTGATATAAGGCCCAATGTAAATCTCTAATCAACCTTAACTTACGTTATGGAAAAAATACGTAAATTAAATTAAAAAATATACTCCGTGTACAAATTGGATAATAATTTTATTTTTAAGACTTAAAAACAACGTGACTAAATTAAACTAAAATGAGATGTAATAAGAAAATATACATCATCCGAAGAGTGTCAATTGAAAATTTATTTCAAAAATGACATTATAGTTATCTGAACTATAAAAAAAAATTAACATAAATTGACATTTCAATTTAAATAAAATTTATTATTAATTTATTTATTGACACAATTCATTTCTAATATAAACCGTGCATTTTGTACGGGGCCTAAACTAGTTGAAACTTAATAGGATTAATCTCACAATTGATGAAAGTTGAGGGAGGTTATTCGCGGTGAGGTATTTTATTTAGGATAGAAATTTAGAGTTTAACCCAAGGTAAAATAAGAACACATGCCTAAAATAAAAAAGAAAAGTAGTTGGATTTCTTTGGGAAGAGGGGACGGGGACAGTCCAAAACCCACACACCGTATTTAATGCCCTACCTGCATAAATACGAGTACCTTTTTGCCACTCTATACGTACAATCTTCTATACCTTTCCTTAATTCCTTCTATAAAAAAATATATACTGGTAATACTTTTTTCATTTTTTCCTTATTCAATTATTTACCTCAAAAATAAAGAAATACTCGTACTCTTCATCTAAGAGGGAACAGTAACACAATTGATGCTTTATGCCCTATAAATTTAACCTAGAAGAATCAGTTGTCCATATTATTGGAGTATTATGTACTAGAGAGAGAGAGAGAGAGCGCGCGCGTAGAAGCAAGGAAGTTGGTTCAATAGTAGTAGTAGTAGTTGATGTTTAATTTAATGGCGCGTAGTAGTAGTTTAAATGGTAAACTATGTTTTGGGGGATTAAATTGCGGGATTAATAATAATAAGGAGGGAGATCATAATAATAATGATAATGAATCATTCTCATCGTTTCATCATGCTGGATATTACCATGGTTATGATCTGACGGCTGATGTTTTGCCTTCCCTTGGTGCAAGAAGCCATGGCAGAGTTACTTTTAGAAGATTTGTCATCCTTCCCTTCGACCGTCGTTACAGGTACTCTTGTTTCACGCAAAATCTTCTTTGACACGTTATCACAATAATTTTATTACGTGATTTGTTAAGTATTTGTGCGTCATTGTAACTCTACCAATTGTGGTATTGTATCCATATATGGTATCCTATTTGGTTGGATAGATACAGGAGACATGTTACCTTTTTTTAGCATATAGAGCATTACAATATAGGGATCTAAGAGCTCAGAATATCTAAGGTCGAAACTTCTTTGACCGGAGACATGTTAACTTTTTACCTAAAGCAGTTAAAATTTCTCACTCATGCACAGATTTCACAAATACACTTCATACTTCACAAATAATTGACCAGTATAAAGTAGTTTAGCATATACCAAACCGTTACAACCTAGGTGACATTGAACATACCACCGCCATATATAGGTTTTGGTATGAATTTTTACTGTCGCCGAGCCTTTCGCTTCTCTCCTTTTATGTAAGTGGAGGAATTTCCAAATACAAATTTAAGGATTTATGGGAGTATTTAGTACTCTCTTCTATTCATTTGTTTCTTAACGTTTACTTACTATTCAATAGGTGAAGAGAATTTCTATTATAATTTCAAGTGTATAACCTATAACTTAAAACATAGTCAGGTGGGATCTTGTTTTAATCGTCTTGATGAGTACATTAAGAATATCAAACTTTTACGATATTTAATAATGTGTAAATAATGATATAAACAAAACAAAACGTGCATCGACAAGTGTAATAAAGCAAACGTAAAGAATCAAATGAATCGGGAGTAGTACTTGTCTCTCCCTTCCTAACCAAAATACACCATTTGTTGTATCACATTTGTCGATGCACATCTTACACTATCGATATTTTTTATTTTGCAGTGGTAAAAATCATACATATAAACTTAGATATTCACACGATTATATTTTGTCTTGTAAAGATTCTCTTGACAATTGGGTTAACACAAAATTCATATGAGACGGTCTAACACGATCTTTCACATGTGTAGTTAAGTCTCACCATAACAATAACTACTAGTTGTATCAAAATAATAAAATGAGTCACATGAGACTACTTGTATCAAAATGGGTTAGCTAGGTGTTGTCTTGATTGGAAGGGAGAGAGTACTATCTAATCCAATTTCTATACTCACCCCGTATTTAAATAACTGTCATTTTCATTTTACGAGATGACCCATTAAATTTAATTTTTATAAAAATATATTGGTTGAAAAATTATAAAAATTGCACCATACAAATCTTTACGTAATTTTTTTTGAGATGAGCACACATTCCAATATATGTAGTTATATATTTTGGAAGATATTGAAGAAAAGTGAGCACGGCAATTATTTGAATATGGATTAAAATACAAAATATTTGATTTTGTAAGGTTTATGAGGCAACATTTTGACTATAATATTTTAAATATTATTTTGTGAAATCCTACTTTATACTCCTTCCATCCATCCATCTTGGGTAAAGAAGAGATCAAAATGTAGGAGAGATTGATGGCAGTCGGAAATGATCCGAGGAATATAATGCGGTTGATAAATATACTTTTCGGTGATTTCCTAAATTCTGGTAGCGTCTTGCAACCGACATAAATAATAATCCACATTTGTTGTCTTGTAGTCTATATTAATGGTCGTCCTCCTATACTCTCAATGTTGTGGTCATTGATTATACGGAGTATTCCCTCCATTCCATTTAGTTATGGGGTCAAAGTTTGAGTTCCGTAAAAAATATAGTACAATTTATATTTTCTCTAAGTTTCTAAGATCTTTTTACTCCATTGTTTTATTCTCACTCAAATGAATATATAGTGGAAAGACCCTAGAAAGTCAAAGGAAGTAATACGATTTTCACATAATTACCTTTGTTATCAAAAATCTAATTAAAATTATAATTTCAACAAAAAATAATGTCGTATAACGATGATAAAACACAGTTAAAGTACTGTCTCGAAGACCCGTGAAAAAAGTAAATGAGAACATCACTTTGGAACAAGGTTTTTTGTTTGAAATTGAAGACAAATTCTCAACTATTATCTCAGTGTGATTTTTTTTGGTATAGAAAAAATTGTCATTTGTTTATTTTTTATATTTATTGTGAGGACAGTGAAGGAAACGGAAGGAGTATGTTATTATGGATGGTAGAAATAAAAAAATCTCATCACAAGAGGTAATGGAAGTATGGAACCATCCAAAACAACTAACGCTGGATTTTTTTTGTGTGTGCCATACTAGATCAAGAGTCGTGGTCCGCCACAAAAAATGAGTAAATAACTAAATACTACTTCGTACTAGAAAAAAGTAAGCAAAGGAGTAGTGATATTCGAAAAAAAAGGTGTTGAATTAATTAATTTTGCATTTGATCAATAAAATCGGCGCTGCCACGCTAAGACACATACATTGGCAGGAGTAATGTACGTATGTAATTTGGATTTGGAGGTATCTAAATCGACATACTTACTGCTGATTTTACGTAATTTACTTTGAAAACTTGTCTCTCCTAAAGCAATAGTAGTTTCAAGGAAAATTCTCGTTGGACAGGAAAAGCATGATGAGACAATTCTCTCTACTTTGTGAGATTAAGGTATCCTTACATTTGAAATGTGTTTAATTTAGACTAGGCACGCAGTGTTTGGAAAGGTAATTGCTTCCTCCAAATGTTTTAATCCAATTCCATATCTAATCTAATTTCAAAAAACCTGTTCCAAGATTAGTGGAATTCTTTGGAAATTGGACCACGTGTACCTGGTAGATAGGTCAGTAAGAATCGGGCCAAGTTTGATTCGGGTTTGTTATTTTCAACTTTTTAGCTTCACTCTCCACGTTCTAA
Organism: Agrostemma githago; assembly: GCA_958450325.1. Classification (NCBI taxonomy): domain Eukaryota; kingdom Viridiplantae; phylum Streptophyta; class Magnoliopsida; order Caryophyllales; family Caryophyllaceae; genus Agrostemma; species Agrostemma githago. The sequence continues at coordinate 8,706,018 of OY288241.1, read as the reverse complement.
TAACCATTTAGGGTAGTTCGGTTAAGTCCGATCATTTCAGATTAGGGGTTAATCACGAGTCAGTCCATCCGGTTTCATTTTCCTCTATACAACTATTTTTTTGTTGAAATCATCCGGTTTAGTCCAGATTCGGTCTAAGTAGGGCCTTAAAGGCGGTAAACGTTGCCCTGCCTTGCCTTGCCTTGCCTTGTTCCCATGGAACTCGGGATCTCTAGTTAAATTAGAAGAACCCCTTAGGCCATATCAATTGCTCATTTGCTCTAAGTGTTCATGGATACAAATGTATACTCTGATTTGAAACTGGGATAACCAGAGGAAATATTAGCAAATTACATGTACTTCACACTCGTTGAACTAATTGAACTGAAACTAATCACAAAATAACATGCATTTCGAATTACTCTTCTGCTGATATTTGATCCAAATCTGTCAAATGCAATTTATTTAATTAGTAGAGTATTATTTTGAGTGTATATGCTCAGGATGTTTTGAGTTTTCAAATGAGATTAGCCACTTTAATTTCGAAATTGATGGATGCATGGATGGGCATGCACTGCAGGATATGGGAGCTATTTTTGGTAGTACTAGTGCTGTACACAGCATGGATATCTCCATTCGAGTTTGGGTTTCTAAACGGGCCGAGAATGCCAGTCTCAGTGATGGACAACATTGTGAACGGATTCTTCGCAGTGGATATCATCCTAAGCTTCTTTGTAGCATACCTTGATAACAAGACTTACTTACTAGTCGATGATCCTAAGAAGATTGCCAAGAAATATGCTTTGAGCTTTCGCATGGCTTTCGATGTCATCTCCATTATTCCTTCCGAACTCGTCCTCCGCATTTTCCCTGCTTCCAAGCGTGCTTATGGCATCTTCAACATGTTTCGTTTGTGGCGTCTGCGCAGAGTTAGTAGCCTCTTCTCCATGTATGACCTACCTCCTACATACATACATTACTTGCTTTCTCATATATAGCTTCCTTAATTCCTTCCTTAATTATTTGTCATAGCTAAGTGTTTTCCAATGCTTAAATAACCACCACTTTCTTTATTAAAGTCTAAACATGAATGTTTCACATTTCGTCCTATCAAGACCTGCCAAACGGGTCAGCCAAGTTGGGTTTGGGGTCCAAGTCAGGTGGGTCGGGCCATTTTGAGTTCGAGTCTATTATTTTCAACCTTTTTAGAGATAACGATTCATATGCAGCAATAAATATTTGGGTCACTTTGGGTTTGAGTCGGGTATTCAGGTCATGTTAGTTTTGCCAGGCCTAGTTCATCCTATGGCTAGGCTGTTAGTTTTGTAGATAGACGACCTAACGAACGCGTTAGCATAGTAGGTAGGTAGGTGTTGTAACATTGCTCACAATATATAATTATTGCATCTTAACAGGATGGAGAAGGATAGGAACTTCAACTACTTCTGGATTCGGTGCATTAAACTCATCTTTGTAAGTATGAAGAAGATACTAACACTAACAGCATCAAGTCCAAATCCCTTATAATTTGATCATGCAATTTATGACTTTATTTCCTGCTGTGTTGTCCATCCAGGTGACTGTGTTTGCAGTACATTGTGCTGGATGCTTCTACTATCATATTGCAGCACATTATCATGATAAGAAAGCAACTTGGATAGGAGCATCCATGGAGGATTTCCTTCAATTTAGTATATGGACTCGATATGTTATGTCAGTGTACTGGGCTATTACTACTTTGTCAACTGTCGGATATGGCGATCTCCATCCAGTGAACGAATACGAGATGCTGTTCGACATTTTCTACATGCTCTTCAATCTTGGGCTCACTTCCTATTTGATCGGTAACATGACCAACTTGGTTGTCCATGGAAGTAGCCGCACTCGATTATATAGAGATAGCATTCAGGCGGCTTCAAGTTTTGCACAGCGACACCAGCTGCCTTGCCGCCTCCAAGAACAGATGCTTGCACATATATGTCTTAAGTACCGAACAGATTCCGAGGGACTCCAACAACAAGAGATTCTTGACTCTCTACCCAAAGCCATAAGATCCAGCATTTCAGTTCATCTATTCTACGCTCTTGTAGATAAAGTGTATTTGTTCCATGGTGTGTCCAATGATCTCCTCTTTCAACTGGTAGTAGTCCAACACAATCAATCAACATTGTTTGAGTTTTTACATACTTGCCCTCACTATATCGACTTAACATGTATTACTATTTTCCATGTATCTTCTGGTGGCTCGTAAAGGTGTCTGAGATGAAAGCCGAGTTTTTCTCACCCAACGAGGATATCATTCTCCAGAATGAAGCTCCAACTGACTTCTACATAATCGTTAATGGTTCAGCGGTATATATATATAGCTCTTTTTTTTTGCTCTTTACTTAAGATTTCATCTGAATAACTACACTATTTTTGTTTGCCTCTAACTTCATGTATCCCTTGATTTCAGGATTTTCTTCAAACCAAAAATGGAGTTGAACAGGCAAGTTAATCAATCTCTTACACGCTATTCTCTTGCGTTCCTTGCATGATTTAAGGCATAGTTGTGGATGAGTCGTATTCGACCTGAAAACAATTTTTGTTTGTGTTTCTGATGTGAGGTGTGTACATATTGTTGCAGGTTGTGGGAGAGGCTAAAAAAGGAGATATCTTTGGTGAAATTTCTGTGCTTTGCTATCGACCTCAGCTCTTCACGGTGAGGACCAAACGGCTTAGCCAACTACTGAGAATTAACCGCACAGCATTCCTGAACATCGTGCAGGCCAATGTTGGAGACGGGAACATTATCATGAACAACCTCCTACAGGTTTGTGTAATGAGCTGATCTCAAAATAGTTTACATTTGGGTATATCTGACCCCTTAGCCTGTCGTGAAATCGATGAAGTTTGATGAATGCTTGGTTAAAGAGTTGGTTTTAATTTCTACTGCAGCATCTGAAAGACGAGAAAAATGAAGTACCGAAGGAGAGCTTGGTAGAGATAGAGAACATGATCGGTCGAGGAATGGTCGACTTGCCATTGAGTTTATGTTTCGCTGCCATTAGAGGGGACGATCAGCTGATGCTCAGGCTGTTAAAACGAGGACTCGATCCCAATGAGTCTGAAAATAGTGGAAAAACAGCTCTGGTATGTTTATACATTGAATTTTTGTGATTTTAGTGACTGCAAATAAATCTGCAATAGACTAGTGGTTTATATGTAAGTATTAAGATGTGTACTTGATTTCTGTGAATTTTGCAGCACATTGCTGCATCAAATGGAAGTGAGAAATGTGTCCATCTTCTCCTAGATTATGGTGCTGATCCTAATTGCAGAGGTATGTTCATTACACATTAGTAGCTAAGCGACATTATTGCTTATCTTTTGGATTACATTTTGGAACCCTACTAATAAAACATACTCATTGCTTATCTTCTTGCGTGATATAAAAACCAGATCAAGAAGGGAGCACACCACTGTGGGAGGCGATGAAAGGCGATCACGAAGGCATTGTGAAGATGTTGAGAGACGCGGGTGCTAGCATACGTGCAGGTGATGTAGGTCAATATGCTTGCATAGCTGCTGAGCAAAACAGCCTTAAACTTCTCAAAAAGATTGCTCAGTTTGGTGGTAATGTCACCCTTCCAGCGGCCAAGTACAATGGGGCAACAGCCCTTCATGCGGCCGTTAGCCAAGGAAACCTAGAAATAGTCGAGTTTCTTCTCGAAAAGGGGGCCGATATTGACATGCCTGACAACCAAGGTTGGTCGCCCCGAGACCTGGCCGAGCAACAGGCTCAAGAACACATATCCTCCCTTTTCCAATCTAAGGTTGGTCCTAAGATTCAGTCTATGGTGCCTATCCCTGAAAATGATAAAGACAGACTTCGATTCTTTGGTCGATTCACGAGTGAACCAAGTTTACCTCACTTATCTCAAGAAAATCAGACCTTGTCCTGGGACGACGGGTCAGTTGGATCGAGTCTAAAGTTAAGGCGAAAGGCAAACACTTTTCGAAACTCAATCTTTGGAGTTATATCAGCTGCCCAAGTCGGGAAAAAGGATATGTTTCCGACTGTTGATCAGGGTAACTATCCTCGACAAGTCGTTGCTTCTCGAGTGATTGTAAGTGGGTTTGAAGAGGGAGTATCAGTGAGGAGGGTTATTGCGCTGCCAAACAGTTACGAAGATTTTCTAGATGTTATTGCTAATAAGTTTGGGTACCACCCGACTCGAATCCAGACTGAATGTGGTGCTGTAATCGATAGCATTGAGGTCATTCGAGACGGGGATCAACTTGTCATAATCAAGGATACAAATTAGAGGATATTAATTAATCCTGGAGCTCAGATTCTAACCCCTTGTACAAACCAATTGGAAAAACATTGGATATAGGGTCTTTTTTGTTTAGTTTCTCAAAGTGCAATCCACTTTTATACCCTCTGTGAATCAGTAGTAGTAGGTACTAGAATATCAATATCACAATATCAGTTGACATATTCACATATCATTATGAATATGCACACCCGAACTACCTACTCCAGTACTACAGATTAGTGTTACCGAAAAAAACCGACCACATTAAGACTGCAGTAGTTCACTTTGGATACAATAAGCTAAGCAGTAAGCACAGTACCTCAGGATATTTGAAGGGCAAACTTGTCCTCTAAAGTCGAAGCTTTAACCCACATTCTGTAGCTAGAATTATGGCCTGGCTTATTAAAGGAAATTGTTTCACGATGTGAGATTTAAATAATTACAACTTCAAAATGCGCTCAATACTCAAAATTTTGTCACCAGTTTCAGGAAGACCTCTCAGAGTGCTGACTGCTGATGATTGGAAGACCTGCCCCAACAGCAGCTTCATAGAAGTAGTAGTGTGTACTGTGTAGGATTGCCGTTGTAGATCTCGAAACTGCAAATACTATTAATAAAATGTGTTGTATGTAGATTCAGTAATTAAGCGACATGATGATAGATTGCGTTCATAGGGTACCCCAACGAATAGGCTGATTATTTGATATGATTTGTAGCGATCATATAACTACCGATTTGTATGTGAATATGTAGATTCAGAGCCCTTTCCGTTTCCTAACGCCGATAGTTTGAGCTCTGCTAACTGTTTATTGTCTTTGTAAGCCCTAGGACAGCATTAGCATTTCGACCAATTCTTTTTGGGCGAAAGTCATACTCAGGCTCTGATGCAAAAGGATGTTCATTAAATATACTCTGTTCTGTCTTCAGAAGTCCTATTCCTGATCAGTTTGCCCACAACCTCCCTGGTATGCAGCCCAAATTAACATGTCTGACTTCTGAAATGTTTATAAGAAAATATCGTAAGACCAAATCACATACTCTATATCATTGGGTAGTTATTTTCAATTTAAACTCTTTTTTCTTAACTGTAACGGGTGGTTACATATATGACTTATCCTCAGACTGTTTTCTAGGAGTCCCGATAACTGATGTTGTGTGATTAGGGTGTACTTGCACCTTTTCACTCCTAATCAGTGATGAGTGTGCAAAGAATCCACCTATAGCTAATAGCCTTAGCTTGAACAGAAGAGTAGGGATATACGACTAGTAGTTATTTAGTGTATCTTCAAAGCTAAATCAATCAATATTCTTTGTAACAAACACACCTTTGGGCAACTTTTATGGCTTCCAGATTCCATCTTATGTCTACATTCTACACTGCAGAATCAGATTATTCTTATTTCGGCGTAAAACGGGTATATATTTGTCTTCTTATTTTTTGTAGAAAACTAAACTAGGGAACCTTCCTTTATACTTCATGGGACATTATATCAAAATTACAAATGAATTAAAAGAAAGGAATTTCTTTTAGTTGAGGCCATCTAAATGAAAGAATCCCAAAACCCCAAAAAACAAAATCTTGAGAGTTAGTAAGTGTAGGGTTTAGGACATCCATTGTCGGGTCTTTAATTCCCACCCTCCTTTATAACTCTTCAGATCCTATAGCCTTTCTCCTCCCTATCTTCCCTAGAAAACCTCTAATAATGCTAGGCAAACCATTCCTTACATCTTCCAGCACCACAACTATTTTCATATCTCTGGTGTTCCCCTGTTTAGTTTCAAGCACATTTACGATAACAAATTACTGCCCGTTTACAATATGGCCTGGGACGTTATCCGGGGCGGGCACACCACCTCTGTCCACCACTGGGTTCAAATTAGATTCAGGTGAAAGCGTGAGGATTGAGACAAATGCAGGGTGGTCGGGACGAGTATGGGCGCGTACAGGCTGCAGCTTTGATCAGAATGGTATTGGTAAGTGCATGACGGGTGACTGTGGGGGTAGATTGGAATGCCACGGCAGTGGGGCGACTCCACCAGCGTCTCTGTTTGAGATCACATTCGGGCAGGGGGATGGCAAGGATTTCTATGATGTTAGCCTTGTGGATGGATACAATCTGCCGCTTGTTGCTTGGCCTACCGGTGCTACTGGATGCAATGCTACCGGATGTGTTTCTGACATCAACATGGGTAATTCACAGCCAAAAACATCATGTTCCATCAAATTATGATCATATACTTGCAAACAAAGTCTTAGGTAGCACTCAACTACAAATCTACAATAGATCATGATAACATTTTATGGTTTCGGTTGAGTCTTAGCCAAAAACACTGACTAGCTTACATACTTACATGGCGCTTCTTAACACATTACAGATGCTTTTGTTCGTTATTTTCATTGACATCCTGGAACTGTATCAAACAGGATGCCCAAAAGAGCTACAGGTGGTGGGCGGGGAAGGAGCTGAACAGGGGGGAGTTGTAGCCTGTAAAAGTGCCTGCGAGGTATTTGGTCTAGATCAGTATTGCTGCAGTGGACAGTTCGCGAATCCAACTACCTGCAAACCGTCTTACTACTCCACTGTCTTTAAGAGAGCCTGCCCAAGGGCATACAGTTACGCCTTTGATGACGGCACAAGCACATTCACATGCAAGGCTTATAACTATGCTATAGTGTTCTGTCCTAGATCTACAGTTGGGTAATGTTTGTTACAGCTTAGTCTTACACAACTCTATCATATCTGTGGTTTTATTTCCCAGTCACCTATAAGAGGGCCTAATTGTTGGAAGGGTTTTCTCAAATATTTGATGCAGGTCAAAGAAACCCGACAGGGGAACAGCGACCACACCACCAAGCACCACATTTTCACCTCCAAGTGGCGGATATGGCTCACCACCAAGCAGTGAATATGGTGGTGGATCTAACGGTCAGCCACAAGGTGGCGGATATGATGGTGGATCCAATGATCCACCAACCAGTGGCGGATATGGCTCACCGCCAAGTTTCAGTAATGACTTGCCCCCAGGAGGGGGGGCAACTACTCCACCAAATTTCTTTAATGAATCCCCACCACTCCGAAAACACAGCTATGAGGCATCTGATGGAGGTGTCTCCACAGTCACTGCCCTACCACACCCTGCTTCAATTCTTCTGACTTTAGGTTTACTGTTGATGCGCTGAAACCCGTACAACACTCAACAGTACACGCAAAGAGATCCGGATGGTGCTCAGTTGGTAAATGAGGCTGGACAAAACACTTGAAGACACTTCAAAAGAGGAAATAGACCACATCTCAGAAAATAACCAACATAGTTCTTTTCACCGCTCAAAAAGACGCAAACCACTTATCAAGTGTTGTGCCATTTCAAAGAGCCCTACATGGCTACACCGATACAAAAGGAATAGACCAGTACGGATAACATAGCCTTCCACATTTAGTGAGAGCAAATTATGTATCAGTAGGACAGCTAGAAAATATTTCGATACTTTACAAATATGGTGTAATTTTTTATAATTTCCTAAAACATACTCTGTACATTAGCCACCGATACAAAAGGAAATAGACCACTACAGATAACACAGCATTCCAGATTAGTGAGAGAATAATGTATCAGTAGGATAGCTAGAAACTATTTCGATACATTTTAAATATTGTAATTTTTTTTACCATTTCCTAAAAGATACGGAGAGAAAGAGAAAGAAACTAAAAAAGCATCAGCGTCAATCCATGAAAGGTTGATTAATAAATAAATAAAAGACTATTTTTTATTTCTTAAGGCCAGAAAGAACGAATCAAAGCCTGACCCAGAAAGGCTAAAGGAAAAGCCAAGTGTCTTTGCACAAGCGCAAAGGTTGCAGAAACACGCAGATAAAAAGGGTGGGTGTAACAATGCAAACTTGATGGCAGAAAGCTCTGTATGGTAGCAAAGATAAGCAAATAAACAAAGTTTTATACCTTACTGATAACATGTTTCCAGTTATTGTGCTGGCGGCCGGAGCAATATTCATGCTGAGTGTGATGACCTTATCCATCACCTCAACTCTCTGTCAGCCGAGACAAACTAAGGCTAATCCATATGAAGGAGAAGATGGTCAAGCCTTCTTCCAAATAGTTTATGGAAGAGAATCCTGGTGATTCCCCTGGAAAATGAAATTTTAATTTCTTCCTGCAGAGGAAACATTAGCCTCTTTTACACCATCATCATCAACTTTGAGCAACAAGATACTCATATCTTGAGTGAAAATCCATGGCTCCCTAGTCGAACATGAAAGAACATGTGTAAGTACAGAGAAGAGGGGTCTATTCCTGAATTTTGATGGTTTGAGATTTTGGATGTTTGTCTGATCACTGTACTCAGTGTGTTATTGCCTGTAACTGTAAGGCTGTGAAATGTAATTGTACAGTCAATTTGTATCAACAATTTTCAACATGTTTCTGTATACTGCGCACTACTTTGAATAAGACTGAAATTTCCCAAAAATCTCAATTAACTGACATTTATAAACATAGCATTATAATCAATAAAATGTGTACAAATGATCAGCAGGAAATGCATTAATGGTTTTGGAAACTCCAAAGTGTATCTCTGTTAGATCAACTCCCACTCATATGGGCCTTTCGCCAGTGGAACTCATCATTGCAACCGAGCATAGAAAGGGGAGAGGGAATATCCTGACAACTGAAGCCTATTATGGTGAGATGTGCATGACAATCAACGGCATATCAAGGCATGTGAACCTTGCAACATGAGGCTTCTAGTAAGACACATTTTTCAGGGCTCATGCCAAAGTGCCTGGCTGGACAATTTGATTCCATCTTCTAAGGAATAAAGTTTAGTGATTCAATAGGTCATAATCTTCAAGATATGTCTTCAGCAAATATAACGTCAAAGAGGAATCGAACTGCAAGGTGTGACAAAAGATAGTGTAAGGATTTTATTTTCAACATATGCCCAACAATACGGATGTGCGGGTGTTGAAAAACATTGTACTGTCTACTTCTGTTTAGAGGAAGTAGTACTGTTATGTTTAGAAGTTATACTATTATTTTTATTTATTTTTAGAAAAAAGAGGCAAAAAAAAAAAACACTCCACTTCTTGCATGAAGCTGTACAGTTATGTTCCTTAATTCAAAAATTATAAAATGTAGATACATATATGCTCAGTTCCCAGGCAACGATCAATATAAGTTGTGATGGGAGCCACGAAAAAAGTGGGAGAGTTAACAAGAAACATTCAAATGCATCAAATGAATGGATGTATAGATGCCAAGTGCTGCCCACAAAGGAGAATATTCAAGACTCAAGCCAGTGTAAATTAGAATGTAATGCCAGCGTTTGGTTGGTACAAGTTGCCCTTGGTATAGAAAAGACAGTTGGTAGAGAAACAAGAATACCTTCATCTTTAGGGATATTCGGCTGATCAACCAGAAGCTGCTGCAATGCTCCAAGATCAGTGGCACTGTGAGATAACAAACCTTAGCAATCACAACGCATAAGCAGAACATGGTAGAGCCATAAGAAATCCCTTTTACCTTGGCTTTGAAGTAACGTTCATAAGGGAACCAATCACTGCTGTTTTGAGAAGGTACCTGTGCAAGAAAAGAAAAATAATTTATTAGAACATTGATGAGGCAATTACAATTCTTTGGTCCTTGATTATGATGTAATAGAGCAAAATGGCTCACTGATCTATCAGCACATCTTTTACCTGAAATGGCAGCCATTTGATTCAGCTCTCGGTGCAATTTTCATTCTTGGCCGTCCGGCAATGTTGCTAACACTAGGATAAGGCTCAGTGCCTACGACGACTACCCACCCATCCACCACACACACACACACACACATTACCCCGCAAATTGTGCGACACTATAGTTGCTCCATGGACAGAAACTGAAGCAGAAATCACTAGTGATGCTAACATGTATATAACTATGTATTCTAATGGAGGCAGTAATAATTACGAAAGATAACCCCAGCCTCCCTAACAAAATAAATAAGCTATTGTAGGCATATCCTCTCTCGTAATAGTCTCAGCCATGCAAATAAAACAATCAGAAGTATCCAAGAAAAACATACTCAGAGGTGTGCATCTCTTGCAGAGCAGCAAGCCCATCCAAGCAATCTGAAAGACTTGGTTTAACACCTATTCTTTGCTGAAGTTGTTTGGTGGATAAACGATGAGATCCTCCTTGCATTTGATGCTCACTGTCCCTGACCATCTTCTCAAGAAACATGACAATTCTGTGAAACTCCTCCCTACATTTTCAATATACAAATAATTCATAGCTCTGTTACTACACTATCCTCTGTAGGTCTAGTTGCAACCTATTTTACTCCGATTTGCAAGTGACCTTGCAAGCATGTGCCTAATCCTGAACAGTCCAACACTAACTTGCCACTTCTTTTTAAACCAAAACATGAGCATTTTTAATGAAACAACTCACGACACTTGGACATGAACCTGTATGAATAAAATAGGTTGCAACAGCCACGAGCAGTGATGAAGCAAAAAATTGCAATCACACTACACGGTGGAGGACAGGAGTTCTAGACTAAGCGATGAAGGAACTATATGAGACACTAAGGCACGGTAATTCACTACAGTATACTTTTCCGGTTCCTACTTCACAGAAGTGAAGTTCTGAAATTTCAGTCACTGCATTAATCACAACCATTCTCACAGTCTACACTCAAAATAGATTATTTACCATGTGTAAACTATCTCTTATGGTCTTACCATCAAAAGTTAACTTTCAATACCCAAATCTTTCAATATAAAGACTTGTACTCCCTCAACCGTGACATTTGTTTAGTCCAATGAGAATCTTAGTCATTCATTTTCGTATCGATTTGATAATGTTTTTAGTGTGTAAATTAATAATCCATTTGCATAAAAGTTAGCAACTTCCGTTCTTTTAGTTATGACCCCATTTATCTGATATATGTGAGTATTTTATTAAAATGGGGTGATATATAACAAACAGAGGTAGTACAATACTGTGTATAATATGATCCATTTATTATCCAGAACAACAACAAAAATTGATTTCATTTTCCAAAAAACTGAATAACAAGATGACAAAATGCCACATAAAACTCACATTGTCTTTTTAATTGATATTAAAATGTTCTCTAAAGACTCCACTTGTTTGCGCAAAACTGCACCATCGATCCCATCAACATTTCTCAAGCAACCATAATACTTCCTATCTCCAAGTACCTAATGAAAATTTGCAGCAACACAAGGAAATCATAATCTTTAATTACGCCTGAACAGAGACGAGAAAAATGGTAGGCAAATAAAAATCACAAGACAAAAAATACACTAAAAACCTCGAGCCTTTGAAAAATGGCAGAAGCATTGGAAAACTGAGAGATAAAACGGCGTTGAAGGTCATCCCAAGTCCCAACGCTCCATTTCCTCTCGCACTTTGTTGAACTTGTGTTGGTGTTTCTTCACTATTCCCTCCATCAAACTATAACATCCCAAATTTTCAGATACTTAGAATAAACAGTCTAAATAATCGGGAATAAATATAAAGTATATAGGCCGACTAAATAAAAACAACAAATAAGAAACTAATAAGTCTAACTTAAGACGGTATTAAGCTTACAACATAGCAACTATAGGAGTACCTAGTAATAATGCTGGTTTGCTTTGAAAAAAAAAATTAATACTCGTACTATAATACTCTGTAATATTTATTTGTCTCTCTCAAGAACAGCGCTATCTTGAAATGCAAACGGGTCAAATAATGCCACATAAACAGAATAAGATAATGTACGTAAGTCTCTCTTTTGTTAGTGATTATGTGACTGGCTTTCGTCTCGTATATATCATATTCAGACTTGATTTAAATTTTTAAATTTAAGACGAATATATCCATCTTAGACAAAAATTCTGGTAACAAATGAAGCACATGAAATGAGGCACAATCGCAAATGAGATTTCAGAACATCAGCCACAATATTAGCCAACTTAACAACGCATGAACTCAATTATTATAACCTCATCAAACCATCACAAGAAAATAAATTCAAGAATCATCAAACAAGAAGAACAATCCACACACATTCACACAGTTTCCTGCTACTGCTCCTATTACATACGAGTACAATGTACTAGTCAAAACAAGGTGAAAATTGAATCAAGTTAGATTTAAGATAGAAAATCAGATGGTCCTTATTGTTGTAACTTAACCTGCAAATTATCATCTTGTTGTTCAGTTGCGATCATAAGAAATGAAATTGAAAAGCTATGAAAGAAAATGCTAGGGATAAGAACTTACCGAGGGAGGTTGAATGGACGGGAGACTTAGGGTTGATGGTGATGGTGATGGTGATGGTGATGGTGATGGTGATGGTGATGTAGAAGAGGAAGTTGATGGGACGATGAAGATTGCGTGTGTCACTGTGTTGGGACTCCTTGGGAAGTTGGAACTTGGGAGGAGCCGTGCCCTTGCAGGAGAATGGGATGACTGGACAGTTCCCCGTTATTGTATTGCGACTAAGCGTCCTCTTCGTTGAACAAAAAAACACTACAACCAATATGAACACGGACAGTCGGACATGGGATGTATCAAACACGTGAAAAGTTAATCCAATTTTTACGGGGTACGGACATATAGGTCGGTGACTAATAGACCCAGTCACCTAGACCAAGATTCAAACCCGAATTATTTTAAGGAATCCAAATTCAGTCCATACCCATTTGTTTGAGAAACTGAGATCCAAACTCAACCTATTCGAGTCCGACTCATCAGGTTTGGTCTTGTACCCACAAACATGAGACATCCTTATCCATAACCTCAAATCATCAAATGCACTAGAAAACCTCTATTCAAAAACCCTTAAATTGATATTAGAAACCTAATTTTAATTACTAACCCTGGCACATAATTAACGAAAATGTGAAAGCCATAATTTAGCCCAAAAAAAATTTTACTAGCAAGGAAGAGACAAGAGTTAAGGATCGAGTGCAACAACCACTGGACTGTGCAGCTCGATTTTCTCCCTAGGTACATAAAAAATAGAAAGACAATTAAAACGAGAGAAAAGAGAATTGGGGTTCTCAACCATTCAAATGATGGATGACATCATCTTTTCCATATCTGCGAGCTGAAGGACAAGCCGCAAGCAGCCAGTGAAGGGGTGATATGTAGAAGACCATTGTCGCGGGGCCAACAAATTGCATTAATGAGACAACCATTGTCGCGGGGCCAACAAATTGCATTAACGAGACAAAGAGCTTATGCTTGAAGAGGTAAATCGACATTGAATTTAGCATTCAATTTTGCCATACAATTACCATCAACAGAGAAAACAATTCATCCTCAGCAACTTTATCAAAATCTTACCAAGCAGCATCAATATCAACTTAATGGGATCACATGAAGGAGGGGATCCAACAATATTGATCGGGGAGCTAGCTATTCTTTATCTTAGAAAGTGGAAGACCTCTACTAGAATCATAGGGGGAAGGAAGGACCTTACATGAGCCCTCAGACACCTATTTTTTCGCATGTAAAAGTGTATCTATCTGTGTTCAAACTAGATTCATAATGAAGTCTCCATTAAGATTGAGACCTTGAAAGACACTTTCATTCCTGACCTGTAGTTTACCTAGTCAACAATCCAAATTTTAATGCATAAGAAAGAATTACTTTCCGCACGCACGCACAAGTCACATCCTCTCCAAACTCGAGAAGAGAAAGGACAGTCACAGAATAAGTGATCAAGAGTTTCAATGGTATCATCACTTTTACATAGAGAGTAGAGGTTGATCCATTCATTCCTTCTTTTCCAAACTCTACCCCAATCGGGAGGGCATCATTAAGGATTTTCTAGAGAAAAGTTTTCCATTTGGCAGGGCCTTCAATTCTCCATAGACGTTTTTTGCAGAAAGTTCTGACTTTTTCAACGAGGGGTGGGCGCAGGATCCCGGTTATGAACTGGTTTTTGGAAGCTACGCGATACCCACTCTTAGCTAAGTACTCCTCCGATGGTGTTTTCATCCAGAAAAAAATCAACAATCCTTCGCTCGGCAGTTGACAACACAAAGTTTTCTTTACCCATTCTTCATAATAGAGATCCTGCAGTTTTCGAACATTCCACATTCTTGAGGGATTGGCCAGAGCACCCACAGAGAGAATGACATCACAATTAACCGCATCCCTTTTGAATGGAACGTGACACTGTTTACCCATCTCATAACATTATAATCCTAATCTTACTTGGGTTTCCCGGTAGCCATCCAATCGAATCTTTTAAGAGGCAGAGAACATTCTCTGTTATCACATCTTCCAGTCCAACGATGAAATTTCTGGCCGACCTACCTTTGGCCCAGTTAAAGCAGAACCTAGAGCAGGTATCTCCTTCAATGACCCAATTTATCTTAGCACGTTATTTCTAGTAAGCATACACCACTCTAGCAAAGGATTTGAGCTCCTCATGCGCTATCTCATATTTTTCTTCCGTTTTCCCATTTAAGAAGAATTAATATCATACTCTAGTTGACCATCAAAGTCCGACCACCGCTTTTTCCATTTATCCTTTTTATCCAGCGTCCATTTTTTTTAAAGCATGTCCGAGTCTTCCTAATTTACCCACAAGTCTGAAGGATGACGAACCATTAATCCCGGAGTGTGAGTTCCAAATTGATTGAATCACATCCTTACAATCCTCAAAATAAAGACTCCAAGCGTCGATTTTGTTGGTCTCCAAGATTTGTCTATAACTAGATGCAAGTTCAATTCAATCGTTGCGTGGTCAGCTAACTGGATCGGATAGTGCAACATTCCCAAATTAAGTGATGGGGGTCACGTAATCAACTCGGCCAGAGCACGGCAGACGACGTCCGCCAACCCCTCAGACCGACGTCCACCTGCTCTCTGACGGACGTCGACTTGTTCATACCCATAGCAAGGACCGTTTTGGTCCGTTGATCGACGACATCCGAGCCCAACCGGCGACCCGGATGACAGCCCAAGCCCAGCGAGGCCCTGTTTATAAGAAGAAGCCTTCTTCCCCTTATAAATAGGGTTCTATTCTCTCCAATAAAGGGAGAACAAATAAGCTTCACTTATCTCACTAAAAAGATAGAGGTAAGACACTTGACCAAAACCAATACATTTACCACAACACCCATCGCTAACTTGAGCGTCGGAGAGGCAATCTCGGACACCCTCCGAGGCCCTTGTTTGTCAGATGTGCAGTGATACATTGCAGCCGACCAGATGCCATAAGAAAGCTAGAAGACTAAACTTGTCGGTGACCTCAGTCGTTTTACATTGGTTGTTTGCATACCAAATAATTTAGCGCCGTATGTGGGAAACCTAACCAAAAGTCACTACCAAGAAACCTACAATCCCAAAGAATGAATGACCAGGGCGCGTCTGGTGTCCCTCAGGGTACCCCAACCACAGTACGCCTTGAGGAGACGGCACATGCCACTGGCGAACCACGCCGGAACCCTTATTAGTGTCTTGATGTTGTCCATTATGAATAGTGAGTAGATTTCTTGTTGGGGAATTTAGGGATGAGGACTGGATTGTTTGAATTGAAGGATGTTGGTGGGTTGTTTGCTTGTTGATTAATCAATTTCGAGGTTTTTGTGTCTTTGTTGGCTTATAGCGTACGACTAGGTCGACTCACTCTTATCAATATGGGGAAACTCGGGGTAGGAGTTACCTTGACTTGAGACTTACCATTTTCGCCGCGAAAGCGGGTTTTTAGATGGGCTGGGTGAAGAAACCGAAAGGTGGCATTCTCCCTTTTCAACGTTGTGACTAAAACTCGATTCTGAGATTCTTAGATCCCAATTTCTGAATCCCGACTCTCCCCAACGCCTTTCCCATTATTGTTTCTAGCTTTAGTCGTCTAACTCGCTAGCATTAGTTCAACTCCTCTCGTCCCAAAACCCCCATCTCAACCCCAATAACAATCAACACTAGACTTGACCGATAGCACTTAACCGCCTCCCTGTGGTTCGACCTCGACTTGCCGCTACTACATAGTAGCGAGTTGGGACTAAAAATATTGTTTGCATCCGTGTCAGTGACAGCGCGCATCAAACGACACGCATCATGTGCGAGTCCCGTGAGGGTTATTGGAAAGACACAGCACCAGACGGTGTCGTCCACCTCATACATGGCTATATGACTCTCAAACGTTGTCAAGTGGTCCTCTAGGTCTGTGGTGCCGTCAAACTGGACATTGGGCACTTTGACCCTAGGGACCGGGGATTCCAACACTTCCGGGTGTAGGGGTGACGCGGTGGGCCGCCTTTTCTAGGCGTCCTCTTTGGGGTAACCACCGGCGTCGATTATTCCTCTTCTTCTCCGCGGGTCGAGTGTCGCGTTTTGAATTCTGGTGTCAGACTTCTATGGCTACGATGACTCCTATCCCTGGCCCTCTTGTGAGACCTTGGCGTCAACCGGCTGAAGACAAATCCACGCTAGGTGGGATTGGCAGAGCGCGATCGTGCCGACCGCTCATGCTCCCTCATGCTCGTTAGCTTGTCCTAAGCCCTTATGGGATGCCCATCAGCTCCTATGCGGGACCCAGTCGGTGTTGCGTTGTCCTCTTAAGGCTAGGAGTACGTCGAGTCTTTCTTGAGCTGGGGCCAAGGCAGTGACGAATTGTAAGCGTGAGACTTCGACTTCTCTCCCTTATTCTACCTCATGGAGCGTTGACCTCTTCATCCATCCGGTCGTCGCTTGCGATAGGGATGATAACGCCAGTCCCTCGGTGCTTCTCCAGCTGCTTATGGCGGGGGGCACTTCCCGGGGGGTACCGCTTCCGCTGTCATTCAAGCTCCAAGCACTCTATGGCCAGCTACTCACCTTTTTCTTTTAGCGCGCGAGCTCAATGGTCGCCGGTTCAAGGAAAAGTTGCCTTGGGGACACCGTAGGTCTCTAGGGGCCGCTGGCGCGTCCTGTGCGACGACGACCGTGGTAAGACTTAAGGCTCCTAGCAAGGTTGTGAATATTTTTTGGGCGATTGTCAGCTGTTCTGGGGTGAATAATTGGACCGGAGTGTCCGTGCTTGGGGTAGGGGTTTCCAATGTCGGGGCTTTGCCGTGATCCGGGTTCCGGCGTGGTTCGCCAGTGGCATGTGCCGTCTCCTCAAGGCGTACTGTGGTTAGGGTACCCTGAGGGACGCCAGACGCGCCCTGGTCATTCATTCTTTGGGATTGTAGGTTTCTTGGGACAACGCGCCCTGGTCACTCCTAGCCCTAAGAGGACAACGCAGCACCGACTGGGTCCCGCATGGGAGCTGATGGCCATCCCAGAAGGGCTTAGGACAAGCTAACGAGCCTGAGGGAGCATGAGCGGTCGGCACGATCGCGCTCAGCCAGTCCCACCCAACGTGGATTTGTCTTCAGCCGGTTGACGCCAAGATCTCCCAAGAGGGCCAGGGATAGGAGTCATCGTAGCCATAGAAGTCTGACACCGGAATTCAAAACGCGACACTCGACCCGCGGAGTCCCCAAGATCCAAGGAGAAGAAGAGAAATAATCGACGCCGGTGGTTACCCCAAAGAGGACGCCTAGAAAGGGCGG
The DNA here is from genome assembly GCA_958450325.1 of Agrostemma githago. Taxonomy (NCBI): domain Eukaryota; kingdom Viridiplantae; phylum Streptophyta; class Magnoliopsida; order Caryophyllales; family Caryophyllaceae; genus Agrostemma; species Agrostemma githago. Next base: position 8,688,174 of record OY288241.1, on the reverse strand, counting down.
CCCACCGCGTCACCCCTACACCCGGAAGTGTTGGAATCCCCAGTCCCTAGGGTCAAAGTGCCCAATATCCAGTTCGATGGCACCACAGACCTAGAGGACCACTTGACAACGTTTGAGAGTCATATGGCCATGTATGAGGTGGACGACACCGTCTGGTGCCGTGTCTTTCCAATAACCCTCACGGGACTCGCACATGATGCGTGTCGTTTGATGCACGCTGTCGCTGACACGGATGCAAACAATATTTTTAGTCCCAACTCGCTACTATGTAGTAGCGGCAAGTCGAGGTCGAACCACAGGGAGGCGGTTAAGTGATATCGGTCAAGTCTAGTGTTGATTGTGATTGGGGTTGAGATGGGGGTTTTGGGACGAGAGGAGTTGAACTAATGCTAGCGAGTTAGACGGCTAAAGCTAGAAACAATAATGGGAAAGGCGTTGGGGAGAGTCAGGATTCGGAAATTGGGGTCTAAGAATCTCGGAATCGAGTTTTAGTCACAACGTTGAAAAGGGAGAATGCCACCTTTCGGTTTCTTCACCCAACCCACCTAAAAATCCGCTTTCGCGGCGAAAATGGTAAGTTTCAAGTCAAGGTAACTCCTACCCCGAGTTTCCCCATATTGATAAGAGTGAGTCGACCTAGCCGTACGCTCTAAGTCAACAAAGACACAAAAACCTCGAAATTGATTAATCAACAAGCAAACAACCCACCAACATCCCTCAATTCAAACAATCCAAGTCCTCATCCCTAAACTCCCCAACAAGAAATCTACTCACTATTCATAATGAAAAACATCAAGACACTAATAAGGGAGAGATTGACTAGAGTATGCATAATAACTAAATCTAGAACAAGTGATAACTAGATGATAAGGAAACTATACTAACAAATAACACTAAGGAAGAGAAATAAACTACCACACAAAACTATGGAAAAACTAACAAAGGAAAGAGAAAAACATAAACTAATTAATGGAGAAGAAAAGAAAGAGACTACCAATTATGGAAATAACTAAGGGAGGAAGATGAAGATTACATAAAAATTGAATCTTGAAAGGGATAATACAAGAACTTGTCACCAATCCTTGCAATACTCTTCAATCTTCAAAATAAAGCTCAAATCTTCAACAAAGATGATAACTTGATTGCAAATTATAGAGTAGATTTAATCTAAACTAAGAAAGTTTTCTATATCTATGAAGTTTTTCTACTATGTGAACTACTACTACTACTACTACTACTACTACTACTACTACTACTACTACTACTACTACTACTACTACTACTACTACTAAGGAGATCTACTAACTACCCTACCCTAAAGAGGAAGGCACACTTAAGGCACAAAAATGAAATGAAAACCTAGGGTTACTATATATAATAAGCCCTTAATGGGTCACACAATCTTAAAGCCTATAATCCAATCCTTGCCCATTAGTGAAACTTCTACTCTTTGAGTGAGACTTTGTCCTTTGAGTCTTCATAGGGTGAAGTTTTGCCAAGCGGATTCTCTCCAATATGGCCGAAATACCGTTGGGCGAAGTTTTGCCCGATCAAAATCTTATAGGGTGAAATTTCGCCCGGTCAAAATCTCGTAGGGTGAAATTTCGCCCGGTGACTTTTTTGTCCGAAATGGCAATCTGGGGAGGAACACCGTCTGGCGAAACTTTGCCCGGTCAAATTCTCATCGGGTGAAATTTTGCCCTGTGACTTCAGAGGGCCATAACTCTCTCGTTTGAACTCCGATTGGGGCGTGTGATATGTCGTTGAAAAGCTAAGAAGATAAGCTTTCACCTCCAAATAGAATCGCTTCGATCCGAGGTCTAGAACTCTAGATATGTTTATTTGAAGTTCGACCTCTCCGGTGAAGATGCCCAATGGACTATAGTTTTTCCTTTTCGCTCAAGGTTTCACCTCCTGGGTTTGGACTTTGGATTTTAAGTTGTGTGCTTTGCTTTTCGGACGGTATCCCTCTCTTTCATGCTCATAGAAGCTCGGACACGTTTTTGGTCGAAAGTCCTATCAAAATAGACAGAAAACTACCAAAAACACGTAAAATGTAAAAGAGAGACTCTAATGCGAGAATTACTCAAAATACGGCGATAATCGCACTCTATTCGCACAAAAAAGAGGAAAAACGGGCTTAAATGGGATGAAAAACGGTCCAAATTTGACACACAACAATTCCCCCACACTAAACCGTTGCTCGTCCTCGAGCAAAGACCCAAAAAGAAATTAGCTACTACTACTAAGCTAGACTATGCTAAGCCGATACGGGGCAATTAACGGGTCCGCTCCGTCCCTTCAACTCACATCGAGATACTCGTGAGGTAAAGTACCTCCATGCAAGGCAAGTTGGGTCTTGCTCAAAATTGGAGATGCGACTAACACACACACAAACACATAAAACAAAGTAGACACGTACACAAAAAGATAGACGCATCCAAAGAGAAAATAAATCGCCGAGTCCCTCATCGAAACGACGGAGAAAGCACCGATTTTAAACTTAAGCTTAAACGCCGGAACATCAAGACACTAATCTCCCTCCGTCTCAATTACTGTAACTTTTATTTTTCTTTATTTGTCTTCTGTAATTATTATTCTTACTGTTTCTTACTCTGCTTCTTTTCTTCCTGCTTTTAGTTTTATTTCCTTACTTCTTCATCATGATTCTTACTGTTACTTTCTTTATTATTATTATTGTATATATGCTTAGCTAATTTTCCGACACTAGAGTTTAGGTGAACTGCGAATTAAATTGAGTTTATATGTAATGACTAAATAATCGACTTTACGAGTTAAATCGCTCTTGCAACATCATAACAACGAATAATTAATTATAGGCCGTAATTGATTATTTGTATCTTGTAAATCCCGACCTAATATTGAAAGCCTGAAACGGATTAGACTCGTTGTAATCAATAGAACACCCTAATAAGTAGCGAGAGCCCGTTAGGTGATTTCTAGGATGACTAGTGATCCGAGAGAAGCGTGTCGATATTCTTTAACTCGTCTTAACTGATTATTTGAAAATCGTATGTATGCTTGTTTTAATTCGTGGTGATCCGAAGACTCTTGTGATTTTCTCATTTTTGATTAATTCATTATTTTTATTATTTGGATTTTATTAGACTGTCAGCTCACCAAACCGTATAAAATTCGTGACCCGATAATTTAATTGACTAACTTACAATTTTCAACCTGCCTCCCTGTGGAATTGACCCTACTTACCGCTGACTACCTGTTAGTAGTAATCTAGGATTATTTTGATATCGGTGACGCGACTTACCCGTACCAGTACAATCTTGGTTCAGAGGGCTGTCAATGGCCTTAATCCAAACCTTTGTTGAGCTTAGTTCGACCTTCGTCAACCAATATGTGGGTAGCCATCGCAGCCAGATAGTAACGGTGGACCTAATGACCATGCGTAAAGGGCAAAAGGAGACAATCAGAGAGTACGTTAGAAGGTTCGACTTAGAATGCCAGCAAGTCAGGGCAGTCGACACTTCGACGGCCGCTTGTGCTCTAACCCATACCTTGTTGGATGACCCCCTCAAAAGCCAGCTGCTGCGAGACAGGCCAACCTCCCTAGTGGAGGCCAGAAGGACGACGGAGGGGTATATGATCGAAGAAGAGTACCGAAGACGACATGATGAACCCTCACCCTAGAAAGCCAGTCGCAAAGAGAGATTCAGGAGTCCCGTGGAAGAGAAGGATGAGAAGAAGAATTGCAGCCGATCAGAAAGACAGAAAGATAAGACTTCCTACGCGCCCCATTTCGAACACTATACAACGCTCAACCGTCCCCGAGCCGAGATTTTCGACATCGAAAAGAACAGTGGGAAGTGGGAGCGGCCAAGGCTAGTTAGAGTCGGCCCCAGAACCGACCAGAGCAAACATTACGCGTTTCATGACGCCAAGGGGCATACGTCAGAGAAGTGTCGTAACCACAAAGATGAGATCAAGGATCTCATACGGCGAGGGTCGTTGGGGGCATACGAAGCAAGGACTCATCAGAATAACAAGGATAAAGACAAGAAGGAACCAAAGAAAAGGAAGGAAACCAATATAATCCACATGGCCGACGAAGCCCCTCGGGGGGGAAGGAGCCAGCATGAGCTGAAGAGGCATCTGCGAGAGCTCTCGCAGCGGACCTGCTATGCGGTTGAAACACCCAAAGCAACAATCCCAACCCTCAGCATCACTGCTGACGACTATGGGCGTGTCGTCTACCCCCACAGTAACCCTCTGGTCCTCACCATTGGAATCAGTGACCCCGCGGTAAGACGTTGCATGATCGACACTGGAGCATACACCAACCTACTATATTGCGAAGCGTTCAAAAAGATGGGATTGGATCCCCGCCACCTAAAGTCGGTTGCAGGGGCACTCCATGGTTTCTCCAGGACTGGAGTCTTGCCCATGGGAACCATAGACCTCCCCGTCATATTCAGAGAAGAAACATCGGCCAGACGAGACGTAGCCCAGTTCGTAGTGGTGGGTGCCAAGTCAGCTTACAATGCACTCATCAGGTGGATCATCTTAGACGAGGTGCACACCCTGATATCCATAAGTGCGCTGACGATGGCATACGTCACAGATAACAATGAGGAAGGGAGGCTGTACGGCGATCAATAGTCAATCAGATCTTACAACTCAGTCGCTATAAAGCGATGCAAGGAAGAGATGAAAGGATGTAGAGTCTAACGATCCTAGAAAATACTCTAGAGGAGGGGGGGGGGTGAATAGAGTATTTATGTCATTTTAAAATTTTAATCGATATATTACACTAAAATCTTATTACGAAAGATGTAGTGTAATATTACGTTAGATGTATGGCTAATAAACGGAAGTAACAAAATGTTTGCTACTATACTTACTACTAAAGAATATAAGTATAAGAAATAGCAAAACTAAATAAAAAAGTAAAGTAAATAACACGAGGAGTTTTAACGTGGTTCGACCCAATTGAAAAGCCCACGTCCAACGATGTCTTCATTTATAAGAGTACCTTCTCCGGACAACCTTACAAATAAAAGCTCTCACGATTAACTCTAATCGTGATGGTGAGAGTGATGTGAAGCACTCGATTTGAGAGATATAAGCTCTCGGTTTGTGGGATGTTAAGCCCACGACAATGAAGGATGTTAAGCCTTCGGTGTGAGAGATGTGAAGTCCTCGGTGTTTGAACGATGTGAAGCGTTCATTGTGTGAACGATATGTGTCGTTTGATTGAGTAAACCACTACTCGACTCGTATGACTTTACTACTCAAGTTTACAAGATTTCTTTAGCTAAGAATACACTTCAATTGTCTAGAGAGAATAATGAAACTATATGACTTCTAAGCATAAACAATTTAAACACGATTTTATTTAGCCAAGACTTAAAACGAAATTTATTGCAAAATCTCTTTGAAAAGAAATGAGGTTTGATTTTTGCAAAATGAAAATGTGTATGTGCAAGTCGTGTTTGTTAGTGAGGAAGATAGATCTATTTATAGGTGAAACATCCTTTTTATCAAAGCAAATGAAATCACCCTAATTGATATATTTCCTTACTTAGAGAAGATATGGTAGGTGAGATATCAATCAAGATAATATATTCAAGTTTCCTTTGTTAATAATTTTCCAATATCTTTAGGAATCAAGATATTTTTTAGAATCATTTATTTTGAAAACTTTTACTTTCTTGATGGATAGTTTCCTTTCTTAGCATTATCTTCTTCTTAGAATATTTCGACTAACAAGATCGACGGGATTTTATGGAAATATTTTGGTCTTAAATCTTGGCAGTTCGTGTATAGTCATTTACGAGAGAGGTTAATATAACCTTGTTCAAGGTTATACTATCCTTGTCATACAATTGCTCTATTCCCTTTACATTTGAGTTCCTAAACCGCATTCCTTCCCTTTGAGTTCTTGACTGAGTTGCCTTCTTGAATCTTTACTTCTTTTACGCTTGTACTAGCACATTATGATCCTTCAAGTAATAATCTCGTCACTTAGAAAATATAATATTGACATAAGCAAACCACGTAGAATATAGGTTCAACAATTTCTCCCTTTTTGATTATGTCAAGTCTACCTTAAAAATTTCTAAGTGGCAAGACAATATACTAGCCCAAACCCGAAGAGGCTAATGGAAATCCTTGGGTGAACAAGATTTCAAATAAGCAAAAACATAGTGGGTCGATAGATGGATTTACTTCCCCCTCTTGACATCATCGAAAAGGGTCGATCAGCTGTGAGAATATCACACAAGAAAAACACAACAAATAAGCACAATCAAAGTAAGTAGACCAAAGAAATTAGTCAAGCATGCATTATCCAAAAGTAGTGATAGCCAAATCCGAACAATAGACATAAAGATCACAAGTTTTTAGAGAGTGTAAAAGACCCTACAATGCTATACTAGGAGCTTATTAATGGGAGGGTGAGATTTAGGTTATGAGAATTGACTTCTTATCCCCGGCGCTGTCCTCGCAGAAGATAAACAGCTTGTGAAATCTTCTCGAAGATCTGACGAAGCCTTTCCATAACTGTGTCATGCCTGGTAAGATGATTCGTTTTGGCAAACTTAACTTCTTTGACGGCCTCATTAATACCAACTCCTATCTCATTTACTGCCGTTTTGAATGCTGTAATATCATTACCCATAACCTGAACTCGGGCCCGAAGATGTGCTAAGTGACCCTCCATTCTTGTCATTCCTGCCCCAAACTCAGCTCGAGACGAAGTGAGTAAGGTGGTTAGATTATCCACCTTTTGTTCAAGTCGCTTAAGCATATCTGTGGATTCATTAACCACGACTGGAGGAGGTGGGGTAGCGAGCAAAATAGCAATGTCATTCAATTTGCTCAGAATATCAGCAGAGAAATTTTCAGGCATCAAATTCATTACCTCCTTTCCCTTAGAAGAACATTCACCCTTAACTTTAAGACTACCATCATCGCTCAAGATTGACATTTGCTTGAGATAAGCTGTGGTCATAATATCGGAGGGTGTTTCGAAAGGAGATGTTTTGCTCACAACCCCCTTATTTTTTAGTACCTTAGATAACCAGATTCCATAGGGAATAAAGATAGAGCCATTGATCTGAGGAGCTTTCAATTCAGAAAGCACATGTTCTATGTGACTCATCATCAAGAAAGGTAGGTTAACTTTAGTCCTTTGAAGGAGATGATGGAGTAAAATGATCTCATGAATATGAAGCTTATTGGTTCCAGTTTTTCTAGACAACAAGGAGGAGTAAGACACATTGAAGATAAGTTTGGCAATGGGTGTCAAGTTGACTTCAGTCATGACAGAAATTTCAGTAGCCTTAGGATCAAGTGTTTTCTTAATGCTTAGGATTTTCCCAGTATCATAATTTTTCCAACCGACCCAGGACTGAATTTCTTCCCTCTCACATGAAACCCCCAATATCTGACTAAAGTCGTCCATTGTAATTTTGATGAACTTATCCCCAAAATTAGCATATAAGACCTTATTATCAATTTTCAAGGTTGCCCAGAACTGAGCAATCTGGACTGGGTAAATCTGATGTCCCATGTCAAGTAAGTCACTACATTCTTGTAAAGTAAGTATATCACGAAGTTGTGACACACATGGATTCTCATCAAACCATGCAGCGAGGTATTGACGACCCGGAACAAAAGAGTAATTGAGAACCTTTTTTACCTGATCGTTCTCTTTGTTCGTCATGCGCACATTCTCGAGTTCATTCAGGATGAGATCCTTTCCATGCAACACCTCCTTAGTTTCACCTTCATGATCTTTTCCCTTTACAGACCTCTTTCTTTTTCCGGCAACCGTCACATCCTCGAGAACTTCTACTGCCTCATCTATGTCGGCAGGCCGAGTGTTGAGAGTCAATTCTCGGGAGGCAGAACGAAGGTTTTTTTTGTGAAGAGTGAAGGATGAGTCTTTCTTTGGAGCCATGGTGATGGGTTTGAGGAGAGAGAGATGGATGAGTTAAAGAGGTAGGTGAAAAAGGAAGAGAGAGGCGGTAAAAAGGGGTTAAAAAGGAGTTGTAATTATTAGACTTATGGGAAGAAGATATATGAAGAGAGATTTTAGGAGGGAAATTTTTTGTAGAGATTTATTTCCTAAGCTAAGCATGTGACGGGAATATTGTATATGGACGTAGAAGTAAACTTGTTTGGCAAAAATAATATGAGATGAATATACCATATATAGTGTATGAAGTGTAATTTTACGTAAGGAATAATTCCTATTGTGGAATTTCCCGGAATATTCAAGATTCATCGTGAATATATGGAAGTAAAATTACATAACATATGATATAAGATATCGTCACGAAATGGCAGTTATCACAGTTTAGGAAAATCAAGAAAAATCTCAGACATACTTACTAAAATAAATACTTACCAGTGCATGGATCAAGGCAATACGGACACAGACTAACATCACCCCAGTTTTCGTCAATCATTTAAGGCAAATAAAAACAACCAACAACTTTTCATTTTTCTTTTATTAAACCAAGTTCTAACCGTAATTCCTCGAACCGTTCCCTGGGTAAAGGTTTAGTAAGATTGTCAGCTTTTTGTAGATTTGAAGGACAATACCCAAGTTCGATATTACCCTTTTCCACATGGTTTCTCAAAAAATGGTGTCGGGTGTCAATATGTTTGGTACGAGAGTGATGGGCGGGATTTTTTGAAATGGCGATGGTACTAATATTATCATAGGTACGGATTTAATATTTACACCATAATCCTTTAATTGCTGTCGTAACCAAAGTAATTGAGTGCATACCAGAGATACATCAATATATTCACTTTCCGTGGATGAAAGCGCCACCGTTGCTTGTTTTTTTTGGAGCCCCATGATATTATACATGATCCTAGAAAAGTTACCGTCACTGAAGTACTTTTTCTGTCAATATAGCATCCTCCGTGGTCTGCATCTGAATATCCTTTGAGATCAAAATTATCAAAATGAAGATTTCGTGTACCAATTAAATAGCGTAAGATACGTTTGATGGCAGTTAGGTGAGATTCTTTTGGATCAGACTGGAATCAGGCACACACACACACGTTGTGCATGATATCAGGTCGGCTTGCAGTTAAGTAAAGTAGAGATCTGATCATACCTCGATATGAAGTGTTGTCTACAGACTTACCTCCTTCGTCTTTGTCAAGTTTCGTGGTAATGACCATAGGTGTAGGTGCAGACTTTGCTTTCTCCATCCCGTACTTTTTTTAGAAGTTCACTCACATATTTTTGTTGATGCACAGTTATTCCCCTTTTTGACTGCTTAATTTGTAGACCCAAGAAGAAGCCTAATTCACCCATCATGCTCATTTCGAACTCCGATTGCATTAAGTTCGAGAAGTATTTACATAGCTTTTCATTTGTGGAGCCAAAAATAACGTCGTCCACGTAAATTTGAACGATTAGCGTGTCCATCTTGACATTTTTTATGAAGAGTGTTTTATCAACAGACCCTCTCTTAAATTCATTTAGGAGTAGAAACTGAGACAATCTATCATACCAAGCCCTTTGTGCTTGTTTTAGTCCGTAGAGAGTCTTATCTAGCTTGAAAACATGATTTGGCAAATCCACAGTCTCAAATCCAGGGGGTTGTTCTACAAAGACTTCCTCTTTTAGGAATCCATTCAGAAACGCAGTTTTAACGTCCATTTGAAACTTCATAAATCCTTTATGTGCGGCATATGCTATAAGTAGCCGAATGGCTTCCAATCTCGCAACTGGAGCAAAGGTTTCGTCAAAATCTATTCCTTCTTATTGATTGTATCCTTATACTACCAACCTTGCTTTGTTTCTAACAATGGTTCCGTAGTCATCAAGTTTATTTCTGAATACCAAATGGGTCCCTATCACTTTTCTATCTAATGGCTTGGGAACCAAGTGCCAGACTTTGTTTCATTCAAATTGGCCCAAATTTTCTTGCATTGCTACGATCCAGTCAGAATCGGTAAGCGCTTCCTTGATATTTTTGGGTTCTATAGTAGAGAGAAAAGAATTTAGAACACAATGGTTTCTTAGAGACCTTCTTGTTTGAATTCCCTTTGATGTGTTGTATTTATATAGCTTTATTCCCTCGATTCCGTTGTCTTTTATGGTCGGAACGCGCTCTTTAGAGCCGTTTCTTCTAACATTTTGCTTTGAGTGAGTGTTTTTGTAGATTCTAGACGATTTCAGGTCTTTATGTGCATTTACACTCATATCCGGTTAGACGAACGATCCCGAGACAAAACCCGTGCCTCAAGACGTTTAGGCGACGAAGAAGTGGGAAGTGACGATTCATTGGGCCATGAGAAGCGGCCCATAGCTTCTTTTAAGAGTGCGTGCATGCCAGCCTGCATGTGACCGGCGGCCTGCTGGCCGGCCGACATGACACAAGGCCAATTTTAGCTTCATTTTCAAGTGTGCCTCGGCCCCTGCATGTGGCAGGCGGCCTGCCAGCCGGCCGGCATGCACATCGTCTTTATTTCCGCCTCATTTTGTATAACTAGGAGTTTCTATCATTTCCCTACTATCACTTCTTCATACTTAGAAATTTTACTTCAAAAAACTCGTGACCCTTAGGATTCTAGCACTCGGTTTTCACTCGGATTCGATTTCGGTAATTTCATTTTATGCAATTTTCAGTTCTACGTTTCAATCTTCATCGTAAATTACTTAGTTCGTCGTAATTTTCTCTATTTGCAATTCGTTGTTCCGTTTAGTTCGTTAGATTTTCGTCCGTTTATCATTAGATTTATTTGCTTCACCTTTTTATCATGAATTCCATGTATGCGATTAGTTGTTTCGTAATCATCATGCGTAGCTAATTTTCTCGCTAGGGTCGAGGGGGATTGATGGATTATTATACGATTATGTCGCTTTGATACTAAATTCATAGTTATGCTAGTACCACTTTCGCGTGTTTATTTGTCGATTAATTTGTTAAAGGCCACAACGTTTTAATCTGTTTGGGAAATTCTAGTTCCTGTGCGAAAGTCGAATTAGTATTAGATCACGCACGATTTGGTAGGGAGTCTAATAAGTTGCGAGAGCCCGTTAGATCCTTCCTAGGTTGACACGATTCGAGAGAATGTGTTATAGCCGACTAGCATGTTATATGTTTATTATTATCGTCGCATAATTGTTGAGCATCTATCGTGAACCCGTGACCTTAGTTTTCATCTCTTTATTAGATTCGATTATTTATTATCGCATTTTAGTAGTGTTTTTATATCCTTCCATCAATTCAACCGTTTAGAGCATTCTAGAATCGCCATAGCTATTTGACTAGTTTAACTGTTTCCCTGTGGATTCGATACCTTGCTTGCCGCTATCTTCTTGTTAGTAGCATTAGGTTTACCTTAATTGGGTGAGACGACTTTACCCACATCAAATTTGGCGCCGTTGCCGGGGAAACGGTTTTTCTTGTTTTTTTTAGCTTGTTTCTTCTATGCTCTCTTTCGTCTCAAGGAATTAAAACTCCTTGAGATTGATCTCACTCTTCTACTGTAGTTTTGCTTATGCCCAGGTCTTTTCGGTCATCAGAGCTTACTCCGTTTGACCCTGAGCCCGAGAAAACTTTTCGTAGGCGACGACTGTTTTGGAGAGAGATTTCCGCAGCTCCCGATCTTGCGACTTTGGAAGCTATTCATACTGAATTTGTAGCTGAGAATCAGTCCTTTGAAGAGGAACATCAATCTCAGCCCGAGATCATTTTACCACCCCTTCCGATCGTAAAAATGCCGAAGCTTTCTAGTCATTCGGAACCCGAGCAAACTGCTCTTCCCAAGTTGGTTAAACGACCAACTGCCACTCAAGGTACATTTGAGATTCGACCCGCCTTTATCACACTGGTGGAGAAGAATCAATTTGGTGGTGACCCTAAGGAGGATCCTCACAAGCATATGAGGATTTTTACCGACTATTGCTCCACGATTCCACTTCCGGCCGGGGTAACTCAAGAAGAAGTCATGGAGATGCTCTTCATGTTCTCACTACGGGATTCCGCTAGGGAGTGGATAACCGATCTTGATAAAGTCACCGAAGGGATTACCGACTGGAATTCTCTTGCTCTTGCCTTCTACAAGCACTATTACCCTCCACAAAAGACGAACATGCTCCGGAGTCAAATCACCAATTTTCGTCAAACTCCGAACGAGAATATTCATGAAGCGTGGGAGCGGTTCAAGAAGCTTGTGAAGGAATGCCCGCACCATGGTTTTCAGGTTTGGTTTCTTTGTAACCAATTTTATAACGGGCTGTATGATGATTGCAGGAGTACACTGGATTCGGCATGCAATGGGCGTTTCCAATGTAATGTGGATGATGATAAGGCTTGGCAAACGATAGAGGAGATGGCATCTCATCACTCCCGATGGGGTAATCCACGTGGTAATACTCGATCAAATTCCGGTGAAAGTGGGTCCTCTAATGCCGTGGCTATTCAATTAGCCGCTTTGGCTAAGAGGTTTGATGCATTTGAAGTGTCGAATTCTCAAGGGGGAGGGGGCATGCATCAAGTACATGCCATGCAAGAATATGCATGTGTTCGTTGTGGTGCCGCGGACCACCAAGCTCAAGACTGCCTAGGCTCCATGGAACAGGTGAATGCGTTTCATTCTATGCGCCCACGTTATCCATATATGAATCAACCGGGCTATGATGCATCTCTCTTGTCTTACAGGAGTACTAATGTCTTGAACCCGCCTATTACACCACCCTATGTGCCCCCGCACAAGCAGAATCTCCAGAATCAGCATCAGCAGAATTTCCAGAATCAAGGAAATTTTCAGAACCAGCAGCAATTCCATAATCAAGGGAATTTTCAGAATCAACAGAATTTCGGAAATCAAAGGAATTTCCAAAATCAGGGAAATTTTCAGCAGCGACCTCACTTGGGTCAACATCAACAAAATTTTGGCAATACTAATCAAAACTTCGGGAATTCTCATCAGAATTTCGATACTAGTCAGCAGAATTTTGGCCAATCCTCATCACAAGCTCAAGGTAATTCTTCTTCTTCTTCGAGTTCTAATGAAATGGCTGAGCTTCGTAATATGATGCAGATGATGGCCAAGACCCAGGACTCTATGATGGCTCAAATGCAAAAGAATGATCAAGCTAAGGATAATGCCATCAAGAATTTGGAGAACCAAGTGGGACACCTTGCCGCGTCACAAGCAACGCGTCAACAAGGTAAACTCCCTTCTCAAGGTGATCAACAACATGATACGGCTAATGCGATCACTCTTCGTAGTGGCACACACTATGAAGGTCCGTCGATGCCTAAGGATGATTCACCGGCCGAGAAGGAGGAGGTTTTAGTGGAAGATGTCAATGAGGATGCAATTGTGGAAACTCCAAGTGATGAGCGAGTTCCACCACCCACTACTCCCGTTCCCACTCCGACTAGTCCAACAATTCAAGTACCATTTCCGGGTCGATTGAAGAATCGAAAGGAAACTACCCAGTTTGGCAAGTTCATGGAGGTTGTGAAGAATTTGCAGGTTACAGTCCCATTTACCGAGCTCATTATGCTGGTCCCGTCTTACACTAAGTTTATGAAGGACATCTTGACTCGAAAGAGAAGCATTGGTGAGGTAGAAACCGTTGCTCTTACTGCAGAGTGTAGTGCCTTTTTACAGAACAAGGCCCCACCAAAGCTAAAGGACCCTGGTAGTTTTTCGATTCCTTGCACTATTGGCACCTTATCGATTGATAAGGCTTTATGTGATTTAGGTGCTAGTGTAAGTGTCATGCCTTACTCCGTTTGTGAAAAACTTAATATGGGTCCTCTTAAGTGTACTAGTGTCACTTTGCAGATGGCGGACCGTTCCATAAAACGCCCTTTGGGAGTTTTAGAAGACGTGCCCGTTAGAGTTGGAAAATTTTTTATCCCGGTTGATTTTATCGTCCTTGACATAGCCGAGGACACCCAAATTCCCATAATTTTGGGAAGGCCATTTTTGCACACCGCCGGCGCGGTGATTGATGTCAAGAACGGTAAATTGACCTTGGAAGTGGGTGGAGACACCATTGTTTTCTGCTTAGATAGTACACTTAAGAATCCGATGATAACGGATTCTTGCTGCATGATTGATGTTGTGGATGTTTTAGTTCATGATTCTATGGAGGCGTCCCTTATACGGGATCCCTTAGAAGCTTTGATATGTTTGGAAGCGTGTGCAGGTGATGCTTCCGTTGACTCTGCTGTTGTTGATGCCTTAGAAGCTGCTTTGGAAGGAAGGATGCTCACGGAGGAGCAAGGTGTCGATGTAACCAACATCGTACACACCTCAGTTGCTATTGACATATCCGTTCTGGAGCGTAAGCCACTTCCGTCTCACCTAAAATATGCCTTTTTAGACGATACCGAGAGCTTCCCCGTGATTGTAAGTGCCGATTTAACTGAGCAACAACTTTCTGATTTGTTAGTTGTTTTAAAGAAAAATAGGAAAGCTTTGGGGTATAGTCTTGATGACTTGAAGGGAATCAGTCCCGATTTCTGTATGCATAGAATTAATCTTGAGGAAGGTCATCGTCCTTGTGTCCAGGGTCAACGTAAGTTGAACCCGAACATGCAAGAAGTTGTTAAAAAGGAAGTTATGAAATTGTTGGATGCGGGAATTATTTATGCGGTTCCCGATTCAAAATGGGTGAGTCCGGTACAGGTTGTACCTAAGAAGGGAGAGACTACTGTGGTCCCGAATCAGAAGAATGAGTTAATCCCTACACGAATTGTGACGGGATGGAGAATGTGTATAGATTATAGGAAGTTGAACAACGCTACACTTAAAGACCACTTCCCATTGCCCTTTATCGACCAAATGCTTGAGAGACTAGCTTCTCACAAGTATTTTTGCTATTTAGATGGATATTCGGGATTTTTCCAAATCGCGATACACCCCGCCGACCAAGAAAAGACCACGTTCACTTGTCCATATGGCACTTTCGCATATCGCAGGATGCCATTCGGGCTATGTAACGCACCCGCCACCTTTCAAAGGTGCATGATGAGCATCTTTTCCGACTACATCGAGTCCATTATGGAAGTGTTTATGGACGACTTTATTGTGTATGGTATGAGTTTTTCAGCTTGTTTAGCTAATTTGGATACCATTTTAAACCGATGTGTCGAGGTTAGTTTGGTCTTGAATTGGGAAAAATGTCATTTTATGGTCACTGAGGGTGTTGTTTTGGGTCATGTGGTCTCCGAAAAGGGCATTCAGGTGGATAAAGCAAAGGTGCAAGTGATTGAGCAATTGCCCTTGCCGGTTAATGTAAAGGGAGTGAGAAGTTTCCTTGGTCATGCGGGATTTTATCGCCGCTTTATCAAGGACTTTTCCAAAATTGCTAAGCCACTTACACAATTGCTCCTAAAGGATGCCCCTTTCGATTTTAATGATGAGTGTGTGGAAGCTTTTAACAGGATTAAGCAGGCCCTCATTTCTGCTCCGATCATTCAGTCACCGGATTGGAATTTGCCATTCGAGATAATGTGTGACGCGAGTGATTATGCTGTGGGAGCAGTTTTGGGCCAAAGGAAGGATAAGGTCTTGCATGCTATATACTACGCTAGCAAAACACTTGATAATGCTCAGGTGAATTATGCCACCATCGAGAAGGAGTTGCTAGCTATAGTGTATGCTTTGGAAAAGTTCAGAACCTACTTGGTTGGATCGGAAGTCATTGTTTTCACCGATCATGCGGCGCTCAAGTACCTCCTTGCTAAGAAAGAAGCAAAGCCCCGATTACTTCGATGGATCCTCCTCCTCCAAGAGTTTGATTTATCGATCCGGGATAAGAAGGGAGCGGAAAATGCCGTTGCAGATCATCTATCGAGGCTTAGAGTTGAGGAGGAAGGAGTTGTCATCCCCATAGATGACTCTTTTCCCGATGATTCTCTCATGGCTTTAAGTACCGGTGCAAGCGAAGGACCTTGGTATGCGGATTATGCTAATTATTTAGTTGGCAAGGTATTACCTTCCGATCTTTCTTATCAACAAAAGAAAAAATTTCTACATGATGTCCGACAATTTTTCTGGGATGACCCTTATTTATTTAAGGAGTGTGCCGATGGTATTTTCCGTCAATGTGTCCCTCAATGGGAAGTTCGAGGAGTTCTAGAGAGTTGTCATTCATCGCCATATGGTGGCCATCATGGACCGAGCCGAACCACGGCTAAGGTCCTCCAGTCGGGTTTTTATTGGCCAACCTTATTCCGAGATGCCCAAGCTTTTATTATGTCCTGCGATGCATGTCAAAGGGCCGGTAATATTTCTAGGAGGCATGAGATGCCTGAAAATGGGATTCTCGAAGTAGAAATTTTTGATGTTTGGGGTGTAGACTATCAAGGCCCATTCCCGTCATCCAAGGGCAACCGATATATTTTGGTTGCGGTTGATTATGTCTCCAAGTGGGTGGAGGCGGTAGCATCTCCTGTTAATGATGCTAGAACGGTAATATCTCTGTTTAAAAAGACTATTTTTCCCCGCTTTGGTGTTCCAAGAGCGATTATTAGTGATGGTGGAAGCCATTTTCATGAGAAGCGACTTGATGCTTTGCTTGCTAAGTACGGTGTCTCGCACCGTACCGGTATTGCCTACAACCCTCAAACGAGTGGGCAAGTTGAGGTGTCCAATAGGGAAATTAAGTCTATTCTCCAAAAGGTCGTGTCAAAAGCTCGGAAGGATTGGAGCTCTAAGCTAGATGATACACTATGGGCTTATCGTACCGCCTTTAAAACGCCTATTGGTACTTCACCTTACCTATTGGTCTATGGCAAGTCATGTCATTTACCGGTCGAGCTTGAGTATAAGACTTGGTGGGCGATTAAGGAGCTTAACTTGGATCCACATTTGAGTGGGGAGAGGAGACTTATGCAGTTGAATGAGTTGGAGGAATTCCGACTTGGTGCCTATGATAGTGCTCGAGTTTATAAGGAGCGCACCAAGCGCTGGCATGACAAGCATATCCTTCACCGTGAGTTCGATGTGGGAGATAAGGTATTATTATTCAATTCTAGGCTCCGGTTGTTTCCCGGAAAGTTAAAATCTCGTTGGTCCGGACCTTTTTCTGTCACCCACGTGGGTAAATTTGGCTCGATTGAAGTCGAGAGTGATGCGGGTGAACGATTCAAGGTGAATGGTCAACGATTGAAGTTATATCATGAAGGTGCTCAAGTTGGAGCGATTGAGGTTATACGACTTCATCCCGTTCCCTTATCCCACTAAACCTTATTCTCATCAAGTCGTGCGGGACTCTAAACCAGCGCTACCGGGAGGCAGCCCGAGTATGTAAATAATTTCCCTCATTCTCGTTTTATTTTTATTTTTCCTTTAGTTGTTTTAGTGAGGACGAGAGGAGGGACTAATGTTTTTTGGAGACGCACAGAATCATCGGAAATGATTTGAATTGAAGGTATAAAAAAAAGAGAAAAAAAATTCATCATACTTGTGATAAAACAGCAGGTCACCTCAGCCTAGGCCTAGGGGGCCTATCGACTCTAGGGGCCGAGGTACGAGTTGAATTTGAACTCGAAAAGAAGGATTTGTGCACCTCAGCCTGTGCCCAGGTCGCCTATAGACTTCAGGGGCCGAGGCACAAAGAAAAAATAAAGAAAATTGGAGTTAAAATTCCAAAAAGGGCAGTCCGGTCGGCCAGCCGGCCCCCGGCCCATACCGGCTGGCTGTGAAAGAAAAATTTCGATTAAAAAAATCAAAAATAATGAGGTGGGCAGTCCGGCCGGTCCAGACCGGCTGGGGCGTACAACAGACCCCCAAACCCAATTTTCGTGTCATTTCATTCATTCTTCAGCTCTCCCTCGCCTCTCTCTTCTCTCTCATCTCCCCAAAACCCCAATTTCACTTATTTCCCAGCACTCATCTTCCCCTTTCTTCACCATCATTCCTCAAAATTTCCCCATTTTCCCCTCAAGTTTGCTACTTTCAGCTGATTTACAATGCCTCCTCGGAACAAGCGCACCAGAAACGACCATGCTCAACCTGACATTGAGCCCGATCCAGTTTTTCCAAGTGTAATTTTTACCACTATTGACCAAAAGGTACGGTTTCAGAACTTGAGAAAGCGGTCTATTGTTCCAACTCGTTTTATCGATCGTGATGCTATGCGAACTTTAGGCTTAGATTCTGCTTTGGAACTATTGTTTAAGGGTGTTGGTATGGGTACATTTTTTACGATGCGTCGTAACACGTATACCCAGCTTACGTTGGAATTTCTGAGTTCGTTTGAGGTACATAAGAATAGACGGACTGGTGATATTTCTGTTGAGTTCCGTTTATTGAATACTAGTTTTGCGCTGAGCCTGAAGCAGTTTGGGGATTGTTTTGACCTTAAGGATTATGATGACCGTACACCACCCGAGCATGCTAATTTTAAGGTGGGTGATTTTTGGGAATGCATTGCTGATGCCCCGTACACTACCGCGGGGCATATGAGTTCAAACAATATTCATAATCCTGTTATTAAGGTTTGGCAGAGGTTTATGGGATGGACGATTTTTGCTAGGAAGGAGCCACATAATGTGCGCACCGAGGAGGTGTCTATTTTGGGCTCGTATTTGCGGCGTAAGCTGAAGGTGTGACATATTAATATTACCTATCACCTCGTCCTCCAGTTTAGGAGAATAGCTACGGCCGTTGCCGATGTTCCTATTTATATAGGCGGGTTAGTCACGCAATTAGCTCTTCGGTTGACCGCTTTTAACGAAGCGGTTCATGATCCGGTCCAGGGCGAGATTACCCTTAGTCTCTGTTATTTGGCTTCTCTTAACTGGATTTCTTCTAGGCATCAGAATCGTTGGGCTTGGCTTATTCATGAGCAGGCGACTATTATTTTGCAAGCCGGGTCGGTTTTGTCACTTGAGGCTGATCAACCTAATTATTTATTACCCGTCGCTGCCCCTAGCTCTCTTCTTTCGTCGCATGCTGTTACCTATACTCGTCGCCCGACGAGCAAGCCTAGTACCTCCCAGCCCGCTTCTGAGCCCGGTCCATCTCAGCCTGCTCCCGAGACCACCACCACTACTACTACTTTTGAGCAGCCTCCTCCACCACCCCAGTATGCTCCCCTCCATCCCAATCTGATTTCATGGATGGAGCGCATGGAGTTGAGTGCCGGTTCGTCACGTTCTGACTTTGATACTTTTCGCACGGAGACTCGTGCCGACACCGCTGCTACTCACGCTCGTCTAGACAGGTTATATGCTGATCAGTGTCTCGGGATGTATCCCGTTTATGATGACTATGCTAGGCGTGCGGCTGTGCCACCACAGGGCCCTTACCCCTCGTACTTTTCGTGGCCCGTGGGTGGTTATACTGACCCTTCGATTCATGGCGGCTTCCATCTTCACACTGACTATTTCAGTGCCCCGACGGGCCCTGCTTTTGGAGCCGCTAGTGATTATCAGGGAGGTGGTTGGTATACAGGTGGTGCGTCAGGTTCTGGGACCGCTGCAGATGATGATATGGAGGATGATGATTTCGGTGATAATGATGATCAGTAGCGGATTGCTGACTCCGCTACCTCTCCATGTGTATATTTGGTATGTCTTTTCTCTTTCCTCGGATTTTATTTGTGTCCCCCCACCAATTTTGGGTCTGTATGATATGGACATTGAGGACAATGTCGAGTCTAGCGTGGGGGAGTTTTTAGTATTTCTAGTTTTATTTCCTTGAGTCTTAGTGGTTGTCTATGATACCGATTATGCAGCAATGATGATAATTTGCACTCTTTAGGCTACCTACTCATTCTTAATTGGCATTCATTTGACCTTTGTTATGTGGAATAATAATTAATCGGCAAGTTTGCAACCAACCGAGCAATGATTTGTGGTTCCCATTTAGACCGACCCTACATTTAGGCTTTAGCTACAAAATTGGTGAGATTTAGAGCCTCCTGTAGCCAGTACATTCATACCTGGCTACCACTTAGGATTGTGTGTAGGACTCCTCGTGGAATATGCTATGTCAATACGCATAAGTATGGTGTTTGCCCCTTCATTTTGACTAACTTGCCTAGTGATCATTTTTGGGTCATTTTCATTCTCATCTATTTCTATCCATTTTCTTCTTGACTAAAATGTTAAAGAATTCACAAAATGAACTACAAAATCAAATTTGCCTACCCAGCCAAGCTTGATGAAGTAGGTCACCTAGTGCGTTCTATGCTCGTTATTGTGTGATTATGGAGATTTTTTATGGATGATTGGATGTGGTTGACTCTGTCTCAAGGGAGTTTGTAGATCTTGTCCGGGTCAATTTGGGTTATTGTATATATTTGCTTCTAATTTCATCAAACTGAAAAAATAGTTCAAAAAAAATGAAAAAAAAAAAAAGCAAAAAGGGAAAAATCGAAAAAATCGAAAAAGAAGAAAAAAAGGAAAAAATCAAAACAAAAAAAAATGTTATTCTTGTTACTTTTATTTTCCGTTTACTTGATGAAATTTGAGAGCCCTCTTTTGATCCCGGACTCGTTCTCGTTGGTTGGTGATTTGTATGATTTGTTCATGGAAGTGGAAGAATTTTTGAGTTGAGCATTATCGCACTAGTTAGTTCACTAGCTTGGCTTTAACCTCACATGACCATATCGATTTCCACCTTTTACCTCGTTATCACCATCCTTGCCTCCCTTTGTGATCTTAGCATGTTTTGTAAAAATTTAGAGGTCGATACCATACTAGATTGCGGGCATATTTCCATGAGTTGGAGTAGTTGAGCGTTTTCATTTATATTTCACTTATACACACCCTTCCTAATTGAGCGATGAGTGGCTCCGTGAGTAGCCTATGCAAGGGCTTTGGTTGAAAATGTGGTTTCTACATATTATGCTTGGTAAAATTGTGCATTTGTTGATGGATTATTTTTCCTATTTCCCGTCTTGGAATTCGTTTCTTAGATTAGATGTTTGCTATGACGGACTTGAGTATTTGGTTGCCTATTATTTGCTTTGAGCTGTTTCGGTATTATATTAGTTGTTTTCTTACGGGTCTTGCTTGAGGACAAGCAAGGGTTCGGTTTGGGGGAGTTTGATGTGTTGTATTTATATAGCTTATTCCCTCGATTCCGTTGTCTTTTATGGTCGGAACGCGCTCTTTAGAGTCGTTTCTTCTAACATTTTGCTTTGAGTGAGTGTTTTTGTAAATTCTAGACGATTTCAGGTCTTTATGTGCATTTACACTCATATCTGGTTAGAAGAACGATCCCGAGACAAAACCCGTGCCTCAAGACGTTTAGGCGACGAAGAAGTGGGAAGTGACGATTCATTGGGCCATGAGAAGCGGCCCATAGCTTCTTTTAAGAGTGCGTGCACGCCAGCCTGCATGTGACCGGCGGCCTGCTGGCCGGCCGGCATGACACAAGGCCAATTTTAGCTTCGTTTTCAAGTGTGCCTCGGCCCCTGCATGTGGTAGGCGGCCTGCCAGCCGGCCGACATGCACATCGTCTTTATTTCCGCCTCATTTTGTATTACTAGGAGTTTCTATCATTTCCCCCTACTATCACTTCTTCATACTTAGAAATTTTACTTCAGAAAACTCGTGACCCTTAGGATTCTAGCACTCGGTTTTCACTCGGATTCGATTTCGGTAATTTCATTTTATGCAATTTTCAGTTCTACGTTTCAATCTTCATCGTAAATTACTTAGTTCGTCGTAATTTTCTCTATTTGCAATTCGTTGTTCCGTTTAGTTCGTTAGATTTTCGTCCGTTTATCATTAGATTTATTTGCTTCACCTTTTTATCATGAATTCCATGTATGCGATTAGTTGTTTCGTAATCATCATGCGTAGCTAATTTTCTCGCTAGGGTCGAGGGGGATCGATGGATTATTATACGATTATGTCGCTTTGATACTAAATTCATAGTTATGCTAGTACCACTTTCGCGTGTTTATTTGTCGATTAATTTGTTAAAGGCCACAACGTTTTAATCTGTTTGGGAAATTCTAGTTCCTGTGCGAAATCCGAATTAGGATTAGATCACGCGCGATTTGGTAGGGAGTCTAATAAGTTGCGAGAGCCCATTAGATCCTTCCTAGGTTGACACGATTCGAGAGAACGTGTTATAGACGACTAGCATGTTATATGTTTATTATTATCGTCGCATAATTGTTGAGCATCTATCGTGAACCCGTGACCTTAGTTTTCATCTCTTTATTAGATTCGATTATTTATTATCGCATTTTCGTAGTGTTTTTATATCCTTCCATCAATTCAACCGTTTAGAGCATTCTAGAATCGCCATAGCTATTTGACTAGTTTAACTGTTTCCCTGTGGATTCGATACCTTGCTTGCCGCTATCTTCTTGTTAGTAGCATTAGGTTTACCTTGATTGGGTGAGACGACTTTACCCACATCACCCTTATGATAATCGCTCAAAATAGCATCCGTAGAATGTGAGCTCTGATGTTTCCACTTCTTAAGATTTGTGGGAACTTTATTGCTTTTCTTGGAATGTTCTTTTGAGTTGTTAATAGTGGTTACATTATCCTTGCTTATAGTTCCCCTTGAATCAGTGCCGGTAGTTACATCAACCTTGGTAGGATTTTCTTTGGTTCCCCCTGAATTCTTATCAGAGGTTACATTATCTTTGATGTCATTTGGAACTAATGTTGATTCCATCTTATCTTTAGTCTCTGAAGAACTGTTACTTTGTTCTTCATCTACTAGTGATATATTTGGATCAACATTAATGCGTTCTTCTCCTATCTCAGTATTTGATCCTTCTATTTCCTTAACTTCTTCCTCAAGTTCTGGTGCATCTTTTCTGGTGAGCCAAAAATCCGGATCATCATCGTCTTCTTCTTCAATATCGACTTGACTTATAGAATTGGTCTCATCAAAAATTACGTGGACACTTTCTTTGACACGTAGAGTTCTTTTGTTGTAAACTTTGTAGGCTTTGCTATGATCTGAGTAACCTAAGAATACGGCCTCGTCACTTCGGGGATCAGACTTACCTAGATTATTTTTCCCATTGTTGTGAACGAAGCACTTGCTTCCAAAACATCTGAGATGTGATATTCTAGGTTTTCTTCAACACAGGTCTAATCATAGCTCGATTGTGAATGTAGCATGCTGTATTCACTGCTTCGGCCCAGAAGTTTCTGGGTAGCTCATTGCATAGTAACATGGTACAAGCCATTTCTTCAAGCGTTCGATTCATTCGTTCGACTACTCCATTTTGTTGTGGAGTCCGTGGAGCAGAGAAATTATGCCAAACTCCATGTTCTCTACAAAAACTTATGAAGGATTCGTTACCGAATTCGGTTCCATGATCTGTTCTGATAGATATAAGATTGTAACGGTACTTATTTTGGACTAGCTTCATTAGACATTCAAATTCATCAAAAGTTTGATCTTTCGAGCTAAGGAAGACGGGCTAAACAAATCTAGAGAAATCATCTACAAGAACAAATACATATTGGCTACCACCTCTACTTTTTATTCTCATAAGTCCGCAAAGATCCATATGAATAAGTTCTAGAGGCTTAGTAGTACTTACGACCTTTTTAGGCTTGAATGAAGATCTCACATGTTTGCAACGTATGCAGGTTCCACATGCTTTGCTAGTATCGAAGGTTATAGAAGGTAGCCCTTCAACTAGATCCAGAAATCTTAATTTATTGAGACTAAAAGGACTTATGTGTCCAAATCTTTTATGCCAAAGAAGTGGATCAGAGATGGTAACACTCATACAGGTGACAACATTATCAGGTAAAGTTTTGATATTGGCTATGTAAACATTATTTGATCGTTCCCCCTCCAGGATAACATTTGAGGATCCTTCTCGAATGATACGACACTTGTCATTATGAAACACCACTTTGTTTCCTCGATCGCATAGTTGTGATATGCTCAAAAGACTATGGCTTAGTCCTTTTACGAGCAATACATTCTCAATACAATGTGACTCTAATATACCAATTTTTTCGATACCGATATCCTTCCTTTCTTGTTATCTCCGAAGGTTACACTTCCTCCGGCATATGCCTCTAATGACAAAAATTTCTTCTTATCACCCGTCATATGTCTTGAACACCCGCTATCTAAATACTATCTGTTTGCCCTTGTAGTCTCGTAAACCTGCAATAGTCATTTTTGTTTCTTAGGTACCAAACGGATTTGGGTTCTTTTACGTCACGGTTAGGTAACGAGTCTTTACGCACCCATATTTTTTTGTATCTATCACGGTTTTTACTAAGTCTCTTATTCACTTCATTTTCGAATTTTTTTTCCACTTTCTTTTGCCATGTTTTCTTTTGTTGATTCCTTTCTTTTCTTCCAGACCTTTTTTCATACTTATTTCTTTACCTTCCATGTTTCTAGACATATAATGATCTTTCTCATCCCAAGCTTTTCTGCATAACTCTTTTTTCATTTATTAATTCCATGATCTTTGAAGTAAGAGAATTTTTTTTTTCTGTCATGATTTATTTTCTCAATATTAATTTCATTGTTTAGTATGGATATAGTTTTTTTTAATCCCGCATTTTCTAATTTTAATTTTTCAACATTCATGCTGACTCTCTCGTAGTCTGTATCCCTTTTTGATGATTTTAAGTTTTCTACATCGATGTTTCTACCCGAACAATCTTTTGAATCATCTGATATGTCAAGTTTTGATTTTGAAATTTCAGAGGATTCCTTTTTGTTTGTTCGAGTATTATCACCCTTCTTTAGAGTAATATTTTCAAAAGCTATTTCATTTATTTGTTTTAGTAACTCATTTATTTCCTCCTTGTGTTGTTCACAGGTTTCTAATAATTCATCAAAGTGGGAAATGAGTTTATCCTTGGTAAGTTTCCTATGTCTTTTCTTAAACTTTATAATACTTACCTCATTGCTTTCTTCATCCGAATCCAAGCTTGACCCATACGTCTTTGCCATTAAGCACATGTCTTTGTGCGTCCTCGTCTTTGGCCTAGCTGTTCCGTTGTGTTGAGCACTTAGTTGGATCGTTCTCTTTCTCCTTTTGATTTGATATTTTTCAACATCGAACAATCCTTGATTAGATGTCCAATTTCTTCACATTTAAAACATCTCTTATTATTTTGTTTTGTAGTGAAGTTGTTACCTTTTTCTCTAAATGAGTTTTTCTGTCCAAATTTAAAATTCTTTCGAAAACGTTTAACAAAAAGGGCTAAGTCATCACTCATGGTTTCCTCATCGTCACTAAGAGAACTTTTTAGAGCTATTCCTTTACTCTTAGATGATTCGCTCTGACGTTGATTCAGAGCAAGCTCATGTGCCATAAGATTACCCAGCAATTCTTGATAGCTGAGTGAGGTTAGATCTTTTGATTCCTCAATGGCAGTGACTTTCGGTTGCCATTTATCAGTGAGACTTCTCAAGACTTTTCTTACAAGATCTTCAGTATCAAATGATTTACCAAGATTTCTTAGTTCATTAGTGATGTTAGTAAATCTTGCAGACATTTCAACAATGCTTTCATCTTTATCCATTTTAAACAATTCGTATTATTGAGTTAATAAATCAATCCTGAACTTATTGACTTGAGTAGTTCCTTCATACGCAAGTTCTAGACTGTCCCAGATTTCTTATGCGGAAACGCAAGAAGTAAGTCGATAATATTCTATGGACGAAATTCCTC
The DNA here is from genome assembly GCA_958450325.1 of Agrostemma githago. Lineage (NCBI taxonomy): Eukaryota > Viridiplantae > Streptophyta > Magnoliopsida > Caryophyllales > Caryophyllaceae > Agrostemma > Agrostemma githago. The sequence continues at coordinate 8,662,553 of OY288241.1, read as the reverse complement.
GTTGCAATAGTGACATTGCTCGAGAATTCTTTTCGGCCTTTTTATAATCGTTTTCATCATAGTCCTGTTCATCCTTTACGGTGATGTTCCTAAGAACATCAACGGATTGGATAGCGATTGGTCCCTTGACTATGATTTTCCAGCATTCGAAATCCGTTCCTTTTATGTAGTGCATCATTTTGTTTTTCCACAACCCATAGTCTACACCATCAAACGTGGGAAACTTTGAGTTTTTGAAGTCCATTTGATCGAAATGGATTAATATAGAATCACTAGTTTAGGATCTACTACTTTGATGTAAATCAATCAAGAGAACCTGCTCTGATACCAATTGTAGAGTCTAACGATCCTAGAAAATACTCTAGAGGGGGGGTGAATAATATTTACGTCTTTTTAAAATTTTAAACGATATATTACACAAAAATCTTATTACGAAAGATGTAGTGTAATATTACGTTAGATGTATGGCTAATAAACGGAAGTAACAAAATGTTTGCTACAATACTTACTACCAAAGAATATAAGTATAAGAAATAGCAAAACTAAATAAATACGTAAAGTAAATAGCACGAGCAGTTTTAACGTGGTTCGCCCCAATTGAAAAGCCTACGTCCACCGGTGTCTTTATTTAAAAGAGTACCTTCTTCGGACTACCTTACAAATAAAAGCTCTCACGATTAACTCTAATCGTGTGGTGAGAGTGATGTGAAGCACTCGATCTGAGAGATATTAAGCTCTCGGTTTGTGGGATGTTAAACCCATGACAATGAAGGATGTTAAGCCTTCGGTGTGAGGGATGTGAAGCCCTCGGTGTTTGAACGATGTGAAGCGTTCAAGGTGTGAATGATATATGTTGTTCGATTGAGTAAACCACTACTCGACTCGTATGACTTTACTACTCAAGTTTACAAGATTTCTCTAGCTAAGAATACACTTCAATTGTCTAGAGAGAATAATGAAACTATAAGACTTCTAAGCGTAAACAATTTAAACACGATTTTGTTTAGCCAAGACTTAAAACGAAATTTATTGCAAAAGCTCTTTGAAAAGAAATGAGGTTTGATTTTTGCAAAATGAAAATGTGTATGTGCAAGTCGTGTTTGTTAGTGAGGAAGATAGATCTATTTATAGGTGAAACATCCTTTCTATCAAAGGAAATGAAATCACCCTAATTGACATATTTCCTTACTTAGAGAAGATATGGTAGGTGGGATATCAATCAAGATAATATATTCAAGTTTTCTTTGTTAATGATTTTCCAATATCTTTAGGAATCAAGATATTTTTTAGAATCATTTATTTTGAAAACTTTTACTTTCTTGATGGATAGTTTCCTTTCTTAGCATTATCTTCTTCTTAGAATATTTCGACTAACAAGATCGACGGGATTTTATGGAAACATTTTGGTCTTAAATCTTGGTAGTTCGTGTATAGTCATTTACGAGAGAGGTTAATATAACCTTGTTCAAGGTTATACTATCCTTGTCATACAATTGCTTTATTCCCTTTACATACATTTGAGTTCCTAAACCGCATTCCTTCCCTTTGAGTTCTTGACCGAGTTTCCTTCTTGAATCTTTACTTCTTTTACTCCTGTACTAGCACGTTATGATCCTTCAAGTAATAATCTCGTCACTTAGAAAATATAATATTGACATAAGCAAAACACGTAGAATATAGGTTCAACAAAGGAAAAAGGAAGACCGACCCTCCAAGCCTCGAAACCACAACAATATCGACCTCTAAGGCCCCCAGAATGGCCGAGAGAGAGCTGCCGCCGCCACCGAGCACCTAGAGCCCGGGGGCGAGAGCATGATGGTAGAGTTGGAGCTGGGACGACCAGTATTGGTGGGATCGGATTTGGACTCGGAATACCAACGACTATTCATCGACCTACTGAGGGAGAATGCAGACGTGTTCGCCTACTCAGCCGAGGAGATGTCAGGGGTGGACCCAAAGATCACAGTCTACAAGTTAAACGTAGATCCAATCTGTCGGCTTGTGAAGCAAAAGAAGAGGATTATGTCGACAGAGAAGGACGACACCATCAGAGAAGAGGTGGACAAGTTGCTAAAAGTCGGATTCGCCAAACCTTGCAAATACCCTGAATGGTTGGCAAATGTCGTCATGGTGAAGAAGTCGTCGGGTGCCTGGCATATGTGTGTGGACTTCACCAACCTCAACAAAGCATGTCCAAAAGATTGTTACCCTTTGCCAAGAATTGACCAGCTGGTGGACGCCACCAGTGGCCACTCAATGTTAAGCTTCCTGGACGGCTTCTCAAGGTACCATTAGGTATTCCTATGGGGACCCGACAAGGGTCAAATGCGCATTCATTGCCAGCGCTGGCACGTTCATGTATAAAATGATGGCCTTTGTCCTCAAGAACGCAGGACCAATTTACCAAAGATTGGTGGATAAGATATTCCAAGGGCAAAGGAGAAAGAACATGGAAATGTATGTAGACGATGCAATTTTCAAGATTAAGGAAGACGAGCAACACCTGGACGACCTGGGAGAGATATTCCAATCACTAAGAAAATACAAAATGAAACTGAACCCGAAAAAGTGCACGTTTGGTGTAAGGTCAGACAAATTCCTTGGCTTCCTAGTAAGCGCAAGAGGGGTCGACGCCAACCTAGAGAAAGTGCAAGCCATCCTAGACCTACCAGAGACAAAGACCATAAGAGACATCCAGAGGCTGACAGGAAGGATGACCGCCCTCGCACGCTTCATCTCCCGAGCAGCTGACAAGTCTACCTCGTTCTTTAAAATTCTGAAGGGGAACAAACAGTTTAAGTGGGAAGAAAGAGCAGAGGGGGGCATTTGCAAGATTGAAGGAACATTTAAAAATGCTACCAACGCTCGCTAGACCGACGGAGGGAGAGAAGTTATATCTGTATATCGCCGTCACCAATGTAACGCTAAGCGTAGTGATACTCAAGGAAGAAGAAAAGCCCATCAGCCAATATATTTCATCAGCCACGATCTAGGGCCGGCAGAAAAAAAAACTACCCAATGGAGGAAAAGGTGGCGTCCACAGTGGTAATAGTAGCAAGAAAGTTGAGGTCATACTTCGACGCTCATCCAGTATCCGTCCTAACAAACTTACCACTAGAAAAAGCGCTGGAAAAATTTGAGAAGTCAGAGAGGATGCTTAAGCGGGAGGTGGAGCTGAGTGGGCTAGGGACCGTCTACCAGTCCTGGACGGCCATCAAGGCCCGAGCGTTGACAACTTTCCTAGCCGAGTGCTCACATTCAGAGGAAGACGACTCCCCGGCCGGTGTATGGGAGGTCTTCACTGACGGGTCGGCCACTGGCAACAGATCTGGAGCCGGCGTAGTCTTAACCAGCCCCTATGGGGAAGAATTCGAGCACGCCCTACGATTCACTTTTTAGGCATTCAACAACGAAGCAGAATATGAACATGTAATAGCTAGCGTCGAGCTAGCCATAGCCGCCGGGGCAGAGAGAGTTGTCGTCTCCACCGACTCACAGCTAGTAATGAACCAGATCAACGGGGAATACGAGACCAGAGATCCGTCAATGGCAATGTACCTAGGGAATGTGAAGCAACTTCTGTCCCGCTTTAAATCCTGTGAGATAAAACAAATCCCGAGGTCTTAGAATAACAGGGCTGACGCTCTATCAAAGCTGACGAGCTCCAGCCTACAGGATATTCGGCGATCAGTTTTAGTGGACGTCAGAAAGGTGAAAACCATCTCACTGGGGCAGAGGACGGTGACGCTGTGCATAGTGTGGAAGCCGACGGGAAAGATTGGAGAGTAGTCATCATAGAGTGCATAACAGACAAAAAACTACCAGAGGACCTCTACAAAGCAAAGCTGCCAACGACAGCAGCTAGGTACATGCTTATAAAGGATCAACTGTACAAAAGGGGACGTCAGCACCCCTCTTAAGGTGCCACCACACAGGCGGCAGAAACCTCGCACATAAGGCCGTGAGCGCAGGCTATTACTGGCCCACCATCCTCCAGGATGCCAGGGACTTAACTAGAAAATACCGCAACTGCCAAATACATGCCCCAGTCATTCATGCGCCGGCCAGAGATCTACAACCTATCCTGAGCTCGATACCATTTGCGCAATGGGGAATGGATATCCTCGATCCTTTCACAACGGCGACCGGCAGCAGGGAATTCCTAATTGTTGTCGTGGATTATTTCTCCAAATGAATAGAAGTTGAAGTCGTTCCCAACATCACTGAGTCGGTCGTAAGGAAAGTGGTATGGCGGAATATGATAACCCGGTTTGGAATACCAAATGTACTAGTCTTCGACCACGGTCGACAGTTTGACAACCCTCCAATAGGGAATGGCTCGGGGGCATGGGGATAGTCGTAGCCTACTCGGCCGTCTATCATCCGCAAACAAACGGCCAAGCCGAAGCAGCAAAGAAGCAGATTCTTAATGGTCTACGGAAGATGGTAGAAGACCTCAAGAAGAGGTGGGCCAACGAACTTCATAGTGTGTTATGGTCCCTCAGGACCACTTGGAAGGTTTCCACCGGCCATTCGCCTTTCAGCCTGGTCTACGGGGCTGAGGCCTTACTACCAATCGAGACTCGCATCCCTTCCGCCAGAAGTACATACTTCCAAGGAGGCCAGAATGAGATTGCCATGGCTGAGGTCCTAGATCTTCTGAAGGAAACAAGGGATGAATCTCGCGTCAACATGGTAGCGTATCAGCAGAGAATGAACAAGGCCTACAATCAGAGGGTCAACTACATGAAATTTTAGGTTGGCGATCGACCTATTCCTCACGAGGGCAGCTGCTGCCGGTAAGGGCAATGTGTATGGCAAGTTAAGTGTCAATTGGGAAGGCCCGTATGAGCTAGACTACCCAAGTCATGGGGCCAAGCACTTTCAGGTTGAAGGATGCCAAAGGACAAGACTTACCCTCCCATTGGAATGCAGATACCATCAGGAGATACTACGTGTATGGATACACAAACCTTAGCTTTATTTTCTTTTGCTGGCAGGGAACGATCAAGCTTGTCGGTGGCCCTGATCAGGAACAAAAATTTCCAACTTTGAATGCTAAGGACTTATGTTTTTTCTTCTTCTACTTGTCCTTTGATCTCTGCGTTCCCAATCAACAAGCAGGGGGCAATAAGGGGGAGGGGGAAGCCTCTTTTCGACTTAACACAAAGAATGGACACCCCAACAAATTGGCGGACGACTCCCCCATGCCAAAGCATGGGAGCATAGTCCCTCCACAAGCCCGTCTGTAGGTCTTCGCCATAGACGGCTGATGTGTGCTAAATTTAGCCCATTTTTTCTTCCATTTGGACTCGTTTTCCTCCATTTTTTTGAGATTAGAATGTGATTATCGCTCTATTCTTAGGGTATTTTCATTGGTAAGACTCATGTGAGTCTTGAGAAAGTCTTGTCTCAAGACTCATGTGAGTCTTACCAATAATGTTGCAAAATCTTGAGAAAAGTCTTAAGATTATTGGTAATCTTGAGAAAGTTTTAAGATTATTAGTACTCTTGAGAAGATTATTGGTAGTCTTGAGTTGAGTTTTCTCTCAAGACTCATGTGGGGTCTACCAATATTGTACCAAAGTCTTAAGTTGAGTCTTGAATTTTAAAGACTCAACTTAAGACTTTTGTGGGGTCGTAACTTGTGACAAACATTTCTCGACATACGATCCGATAAATTACTCTCATTTATACCATTTTTTTCTTTTCAATTGGTTTAAAAGTCTCTTGTGTTGTCATTTCGTTGACATATCAACTAGCTAATTTTACTCATTTTTGTTGACCTACCAAGCAATTACTCATTTTAAACCATGATATTAATTACTATGTACTTCAGCGCTGTGCTTGCATTAATTATTCAAACTTTTTTTTAGTTCCTACGCAGTTTTGTTTCTATAAATCCAAATGATACTACGAGTAGTATTTTTTATTTGTTAGACATATTTTAATCTTTTTTAATTTGAAACCTCTCTAGATAATTATCTTTAAAAAATTTATAAAAATCTTATTTCTTATAAAATAAATAATAAAATGGATCCTAATCAAATTTTTGACCTAAATTCTAGTATGAATTTTCTCCAAAATCCAAAAACTTCAACGTGTTTTCTTACAACAAAATACTATTCTTCAACCTTCTCAAACTCCAAGCTCAATTGATGTTGTCACTCCAAATACACAACAATTACCAATTACACCAATTAGTATTGGATCAAGTTCCGAGAGTCCATTAATCCAGCAAATAAATTCTCAGGGGTTGGAAGCCATTAATAATTCCGTTCAAAATCCACCATAAATTCAAGGCGCAAGTCGTAATAAGAAAGCGAGTTCGATACCAAAAAAGAAAGCGGTCCCATGGACCGTCAAGGATGATAAGCTTCTTGCTCTAGCATGACTAAACACTACAAAGGATAAGATAATCGGTATTGTGCAAACATTCGACGTGTATTACAGTAAGATAACATCTTTTTACAATGAAAATAGAGATAATGATCAAGCTGAAAGAGAAGCAAATCATTGTAAACAACATTGGTGGACTCTAAATGGAGCTCTAAACAAGTGTAAAGGTTGTTATTCTCACTATCAGGAAAGGAGTGGGTTTGATGATGTTTTGAAGTTATCGGAAGCGTGCCAATTGTTTGAAAATATTCACCACTCCAAATTCTCGTATCTCCATGTGTGGGAAATTGTTTGTAAACAACAAAAATGGATTGACTCAAATAATCGTAAAAATATAGCTGAAGACGTTTCTTCCAAGTGAAACAAAATCTCGGAGACGGGGGAGGATACATCATCCAATAGGTATGGTATATCATAAGAAGTTGATGAGGCACGCTCTATGGGACAACAAGTTGCAAAAAGACTAGAAAAGGATAAAAAGAAGAAGAAAATTAGAGAAGGGAACCAAAGTGATGTTATTTCTATTGCTAAGAGCATCGAAGAAACACGATTGCAATCAACAAGTCGTCTAGCTGATTTGAAAGAGCAAGAGCTTGAAACACAAGTTCTTTGTGCTGATGTTAGTAAAGATGACCACATTACAAAGACAAATCCATGAGAAGAAATTGAATGCAATAGCTCAAAAATATGGTTGGGTTTTAATGAGTAGTTTAGTTCAAGTGTAGTAATACCATACTCGTATAAACTAAGTGAGCTAATCGTTTAGTAAATCTAGTTTAATTAACTACCTAGATAGTTTCAGTGTCGTAGCTTTTTATGCTTTTTAATGATTAATATTTCTATGTTTGGTTGTTTAATTAAATGGTTAAAAGTTGTTTAGTTAGTTTAATTGGTGGAGCAAAAGGTTATATATACAATGGGTGTACTAGTGTAGATCCCACGCACTAATGCGCGGTATATCTAGAATTTTTTATTTAGTTACTGTATCATTTATTTAGTATTCCGTATCTAATTGGCAACATTTTAGCTTTTCACATTTTTAAATTTTACCTTTTAATTTTAGAAAATAATTTAAAGTTTCAAAGATAGTCAAGTAATTTCATTAATATATACTTAAATAAATATGTTTTTTTTTGTTATAAAGCTAATGATAATATTTTATAATTTTTAACCTGATTAATTAATTAAAAGTTTTGTTTCTTATCATCAAACAAAGCCTCTCGAATAATTTTTTTTTTTATATATTTAGATTAGTTAGAACTTTTTCCAACAAATTTAAAGATAACATAATACTCCAAATATTATTAGATTAAAATTTTTTATTTATATATTAAAATCAAAAATTGAAAGTATTTTATACTCCATATATTTTTTCATCATCAAATATTTTATAGTATTTGTTTATGTCATATATGATCTCGATAGTTTGTAACACTTATATTTGGTTTAAAAAAATGTCTCATAAATGTCTTTTTTTAATAACCCATACATAATAATATTATTTATTGTCTTATTGGTTTTTTTTTTTCTGATTTTTACATCAATATTTATTTTGTCTTAAATTTAGATATTATAAGTTTATAACTATTTGAGTTTAATATTTTGTTTGTTTCCTTATTTGAATGATAGTATTTGGAGGGAAATTTTTTAATGAGCTTTTGACCCCTCATCGCCTCCTATCCTCATAATAGTAAGAGGATGGGGGTTTGTACACCACCACTCACACGTTGCCACATGTCCATTTCAGAATCTTTTTTTTTCCATTTAAATTTTATAGATTCCTTCATTAAATACACCATATTAAATGCATTGATTTATTCTATATATTATATTGAGTAATTATTAACTTGTTTTTTTCTCTTCAATTTTTTAAGTATTTCGTATTTTTTTACTTTTAACGTATATGTACGTGTACTCTACTCGTATATTTCTACTCTCTGTATTTATACGCTTTACACCCCATATATTTGTACTCTCTGTACATGTACGCTTTATACTGTATGTATGTTGTATATTTTTGTTTTAAAATGTTCTAATATTATTGTTATGTGTTGCGGAATATATTTCACAAATTCTTGTATGTTATGTAATTTTTTATATGAATTTATTTCTACATTTTAGTTTGTATCTTACGGTAGACAATGAACTAGTAATTTTAATATGATTTTTGTTTATGTCTTTTCTCCCCGCTTATGAATTTTTCTAGACGATATTTGTGTTGATTTACCATCAACGGGTTAATCGTGCGAGACAATTTTTTTTGGAGAAAATAATAAAATATTTAGTCATGTTATATAACTATATGAATAAATATTACGTACGTAGTAAAAAATGTATACTTGGGTAAATTTACTAACGATATACAAGCTCCACGAAATTGTTAATAGTGATTCATTAAAAACCAATTTAAATGTCATTAGTGAAAAAAATTTAAAAAAATTCTTGTGTGACCGTCCCAATAATGTGAAACATAATTAGAGGGTTCGAACCAAGAAAACAAAAATAAAAGCCAAACACAAGCACTTAACAGGGTTTGAACCCAACCCTTCTCATCATGTAGTTACATAATAGAGCTTCATACCAATTGTTCCATATATCTATGTTGCTTTTTTAGTTACACGATTCAATTTTAGCCTTTATGAATGGTTACTACATAATCAAGGTGAAATCTCAATGGTTAGAAGTTTAGTTTTACATAGGTTTTTTATGCATTTGGAGGGAAAACACTTGCATTAGTAGTATTTTTTGAGGGAAAAAATGTATTATAAAAGGGCACACTCCCTCCAAAATTTATATCATCCATACTACCTTCTATCTAGTCTCACTAAATCTAAGTAGAAGCTATTCTTTTTCCTTGTCAAGCACACGAAATATGTCGGAAGAGAGAAAATCTCACGCTAGGTCCATTGTATGCATAAGGTTGTTCATGAGAGAGCTACTCAAGAAGGTGGGTCCTTCCACAGTACAAACCGCATTAGAGCGTGCCTCTCCCGGTTACTATGGTAACCATTTCCTTACTTGTTGATATTTTTGACAAGGAATACAACGTTCTAAATTTGTTGGGGAATTTTGAGCTTGATAAACTATATTGGAAAAAAATTGACGACGATATAGAGATGATCGTGACCCCTAAAGTTGATTCCTCCATTGTTAGGGTTGAGGAGGATGTCGATGAAGATGTGGTTGTGGTTGTAAAGCTGGCCCTTGAACCGTCTGGTGGTCGCATTTCCGTTGGCGGGGAAGGCAAATCGCCATGTACTCCCGACATTCGCCCGCCTAGGTACTCGAAGAAAAGGTTTGGGAGAACGTACCCAACTAGGTCGAAGTCGAGGAAGCTAAAATTCGATTCATGCGTTGGTTGTAGTCGTTCCTAAAATCGTAGTTAATATTTCAGTAAAGTTAATTTACGCTTGTTATTGCGTTCAATTACGGGTCTTTGTCCTTTCTTTAAGTTGTACGTTGTTTGTCCGTTTACTGTTTTTTCGGTAAAAGAATACGACATTATTTGTGTGATGACGATGAACTCTTTTTTTGTAGTAGTATAAGTCATTATAATTTTTGCATATATAATTTAATATAAAATCAATAGGCACACTAATCACATTCTGAAGTAGTAACAATTGTCCGTTATTCACTATTTAAAATTATATGCGTAAAGTATGTCCGCGTTACAATTAATATTAATTTGCAGCGCCTAAATCGATTTCAAATTAATGGGATGGAGTACACGTTCTAATGGTGAATAGTAGTTCATTATTGATTTATTTAAAATAAGACTACAATTCAGTACACGTTCTAATTGAAGCAATTGAAAATAAGACTACAAAAAAATGCTAGTTACAGTTATTGTAGTAACTGAAAATAGGACAGCGGGAGTTTGGAAGAGGAAGAGCAAGGGGCAAGTTACAATTCTCCATAACAATAATTAATTGATACACAATTCTCTAAAATTATAATTATTATGTGATTTAATTGTATTTTATAATTAATTGTACGTTCTTCTTATATATGACTTGACAGACTGTTTCGGTGGATCGACTGTACTCACCATCCTTACGATACTACGACGGACTATAAGTAAAAAGTACTACCTTAGTAAACGATTAGTAAATAATCGTAAATTATATAGTAGAAGTGCTCCGTACATGTTAAGTAATACGATCTATCCTGTAATAATATTACCGGTTCGTTGAATATAATTTAAGTAATAATACTTCGTACATGTTAAGTAATAATATTATCGTAATAATATTCCGTACATGTTAAGCAATAATTTTATCGTAATAATACTCTGTACATGTTAAGTAATAATTTAAATAATAATACTTCGTATATATTATCGGTTCGTTGAAGTAATAATATTATCGTAATAATACTCCGTAAATGTTAAGTAATTATATACTAGGAAGTTGAACGTATTGTGATTATATATGTTAAGCAAGTTGTGATATTAGGAAGTTGAACGTATATAAACGTTAAATAATTTTATATGTTAGGTAATTTAAAAATAAAGAAATTGTGATACGTCATATTGGAATTACAACAAATAACTCGCAACTACTTTTTACCGTCGGCGTTAATTACGTTAAATGACGGTTTTGCCCTTCCTATTAGTTGTGTAAATATATTACTCTGACATTTTCGAGTAATGTGTAACTCGATAAGAAAACCAATTTTTTCGATTATCGTAATTGTATGTATTTTCAAATATTTTTTAATCGGATTGACGGGAAATGACATTTTTTTTTATGTTAATTACATTTTATTGATTATCTATTTAACAATACTAATTAGTGAATTTTTATTTTTTTGAAGTTCGTACTATGTGAAACTCGGATTTCTATAAAGGTCGGATGTATTTTGGTAAAAAAAAATTACCCTCACATCTCATTTTTTTATCTCTCCTAAAAATAGCAATTTTTTTTGTCCTTTTCGATCATTTTCGTCTAGTCTTCGGTGTCGGGGTTACGAATATGGCCAATTGTGGACCGCCTTTACACTTCGGGGTAATGTTATTTGTACTTTAATTGCTTAACTAACTTTATGATTCGATGACCTAATTTTTTTACGGAATTTTATATTTTGTTCATCGATTCTTGTTTGTTTATGTTTTCTAGTGTTTTTATATATTCTCCGGTTTTATGTTTTCTTCAGAAGCGAATCGACGTACGCGTAACGTTCCGTAGGTGCCATGGTCCGAAGCGCCCCAAATTCTTGCCACAAACTTGGTTGTGCCTGACGTAAACAAGTAAAATTAAATTAAGCAAGTACTGCAATAAAAACAAATGCAATTACAAATTGTAATAGTGAATGCAAAATCTTATTAAGAAGTCGGTGGTACCGAACCGATCTGAATCCAAATCAAAGGTGCAAAATCGAGCGAAAAACGAAAAAAATAACCACAAAACAGATGCCGCGTGAATCGAGCGAAAACAAAAAAATAAAACCGGAAAAGGGGGGAGTCGAGGAATTTTTTCGAGAGCCCCATGGGCAAGTTGAAGAAATCACTCGACAACCCCATCCGCCTGTCGAACGATTTCTTCGACTTGCCCATGGGTCTCTCGAAAAAATTCCTCGACTCCCCCCCTTTTTCGGGATTTATTTTTCGGTTTTTGCTCGATTCATGCGGCCTACAGCGAAACCATCCTTCACAAATTCATTTATATTAACCAATCTACCCAGATCTACGATATGAATCAATTTAATTGAACTAATAAGTAAAAGTGGAGAAATCAAATAAAAAAAAATACCTCCAATACTATCACGAAAACTCGATTAACGCAACCCAATTGTGGAATTCAAATACCCGTTCTTCAAACTTTGTCGAGATAAGAAACTCGATATTCAAAAAACCGCTTTAAGTGAATGGAAATCAATCGCGTGCCCCATCATCGTGCAAATAAAGAAGGTGAAGAAATGAATTAAGAATGATACGAGGTGAATGGATGTAAAACGAGGAAATTAAATTGGGGAAATGGATGGGAAGAAATAAAATAGTGAACGGAAATGAGGTTGGGGGATTGGAGTGAAACATGAGGGAGATGGGGAAATGGGGAAAGGGGGATTTTCAAAAAAAAAAGTTGAAGGGGGAAGGGGGAAGTGGGGTTAGGTGGATTCAACTCCAATACTTAAAACTTTCACCCACCGGGTGAAATTTCGTCTGACAGTATTGGTGCCCCCAAATGCAAAATCTGGAAGAAAAGTCCACCGGGTGAAATTTCACCCGACGGAAATGTCTCGTGCAGCTCAGAAATCCGCAGGACGAAGTTTCACCCCTTGAAGATCCATAGGGCAAAAGTTTCACTCAAGAGCAAAAATCAGATTTGGGCTTGGTTTAGTGATCCATTAAGCAACTCTTATATATAGCTAAACCTAGATTAGATGAAGGGAACACACACGTACACATTTACATTAGGGAAGCTTCATAGTTTTCATCAATGTTCATCTCATTTCTCTAGGTTTAGATCAAAATTATTGTAATCAATTCTAAATTTAATCACGATTTTTTTTTTTGGGAGATTATCAAAGGATTAGTGACAAATCCATTGTTTTCTTCTTCAAGGCTTTATCTTTATTTTTATGCATCTTCATCTTCTTCATCCTTATTTTCCTCCATTATTGGTATATACTTCTCTTCCTCTCCCTTTTCTCTAGTTTAGTTTTTGCTCTTACTCCTCTATTGCATCTTTTTCTTTGATTTTTCTTGCATTGTTTTCGGATTGTTGAGTAGTTTCATTTGTTGATTTTAATTTCTTCCATTGTGATAGATTTAATTCCTCTAGTTTTTATCACCATGCATGTTATTAGTATAATTTTCTTAGTTATTGTTCTTGATAATCTACCAATGAATTGTGAGTAGACTCTTGTTAGGGGGTTAAAGGAGGAGCATTTTGGGTGATATGAATTGAGAAATTGTGGATTGGTTGCATATTTGTTGATCTATCTTATTCAAGGTTTTTGTGTCTTTGTTGACTTAGTTTGGCCAACTAGATCGACCTTGACTCACTCTTATCAGTATGGGGAAACTCGGGGTAGGAGTTACCTTGACTTGAGACTTATTCTTTTCGCCGCGAAAGCGGGATTCAACTAAGTTGGGAGAAGAAATCAAAAGGTGGCTTTCTTCCTTTATCGACCTTGTGACCGACCCCATAATTCCTTGATTTGTAAAACCTGATTTTCGAATCCCCTAACGCTTTTTTCCTTATTGATTACTTCTTGTCATTAAGTGCATCATTAGTCTAGTCCCAACTCAAAACCCCCCTAAAAAGATCTCAATCACTGGTAGACTTAGACTCATTAGGTTTAACGTTCATCCCTTGGATCGATCCTGACCTACCACTGCTACATCAGTTTGTTTTATGATTAGTCGGTGTTATAAATATTGTTTACATGTGGGCTCACGACGGTCCGCATCAACGGCAAAGGCCAACAACCCCCATGCCAAAGCATGGGGGCATAGGACCTCCATAAGCCCGTCTGTAGGTCTTCACCACAGACGACAAAGGCCAACAACCCCGCATGCCAAAGCATGGGAGCATAGGCCCTCCACAAGCTCGTCTGTAGGTCTTCACCACAGACGGCAAAAACCAACAAACCCTTATGCCAAAGCAAGGGGGAATAGGCCCTCCACAAGCCCGTCAGTAGGTCTTCACCACAGACGACAAAGGCCAACAACCCCCCATGCCAAAGCATGGGGGCATAGGTCCTCCACAAGCACGTCTATAGGTCTTCACCACATACGGCAAATGCCAGCAACAACCCCCCATGCCAAAGCATGGGGGAATAAGACTTCCACAAGCCCATCTATAGGTCTCCACCACAGACGACAAAGGCCAACAGCCCCCCCCCCCCCATGCCAGAGCATGGGGGCACAGGCCCTCAACGAAATCGTCTATAGGTCTCCATCACATACAACACAAGCCGACAAACCTCCATGCTAAACATGGGGGAATAAGCCCCTCACAAACCTGTCTGAAGGTCCTCACCACAGATGGTGAAGACTAGCAGCCCCCATGCCAAGGCATGGGGGCATAAGACCTCTTCTTTCAAGGTTAACACCAGAAGACTGTCAAAGTGTTTTAACTTCATTACATTTCGTTTAAATAGTCGTCCAGCCTCTTGAAAATAGCCATGTATCGAGTCCAGTCAAAGTTGGGATCCAGCTCCTCAAGGACGCCGCTGTTGAGCTTGGAAAGGATGTCATGGCCGTCAACATATTCGGCATCGAACGCCTCCTCAGCCTCTACCTCCATCTTGGATAAGTCTTCTGTTTTCTTCGCCAGCTCCTCCAGCTTGGACTAAAAAAGGGGTCTCCATTTCTGATTGTTGCTGCCTCAGCTGCTCATCTTCCTTTAGGGCATCAACCAGCTTCTCCTTCACCATGGAAACCTACAGGACCGCCGATGACAACCTATCCTCTAGGTCGTCCTAATCACTCGACGTTTCCTAAGGTCTCCCTGAAGGGCGGCAATCCTCTGGTCGGCTACCTGGAGCGCCTCAGACCCTGCCCGAACTTTCCCTTCAACCTCCTAGAGACTAGCCCTCGGGTCAGAAACGATGGCGGCGTCAGGTCTTGACTTCAATAAGGCGCGCTCTAGCTTGGAGAAGGCAACGGAAGAATTATTGACCAAGGAAATCGTTTCAGCGGTCCGACGCTGGAGTACTTCAAATTGAGCCTCTTTGGAGGAAGGGTCCTTAGAAAAGACGTCCCCAAGCTCAAAACCCTTGAAGAAGTCAGATAACGCCCCTCCTGAGAGTGAAGGGAAGGAAGCATTCAGGGTGGCATCAACATCCTGCATGACGGCATTGTCTTTGTAAGCTTCGAAGAGTTGGGCGGCCGACATATTGTCCATCAAGTCGCCCGACGACTTAGCCACCCCGGATGACACCCTCATTGAAGGCCTGCCGTCAGGTACCTCCTCAAGGACAGACGGTAGGACCGGAGCAGCGGACGCCACGGCCACGGTCATGCCTTCGGTGGCCTTAGGGGGACTAGGCACTCTGGGGGGAAGTGACTGCCTTAAGACCTGCAGAGTTTTCTCCCTAACCAGCGCAACTGTCGGCCACCTCCACCGAGAATGTAGCGCTTCTGGTGGCCGGCCTCTTTGGGAGAGGGGGCTCTGAAGCCGGCAGACGTCTCTTGGACTTGGAAACTTTGCTCTTTGAGTAGATCATTAGTGTCGAACGCTTGACCTCAGGAAGTTGTGGAGGGGGAATAACTGGCTGAAGCTTGGAGTCCACCCTCAACAACTCTAACTCCTCCATCGTCCACACAACTGAACTTGGACTATCTGCAAAATGCACAAGACATGAATAAGGATAAGCGTAGGCAACTCATCCAAAAATCAGAAAGTTTACATCCCAAGTACCTGGAGTTGAGGAACAACACATGCCTACCCGTTCCAAATATTCGTTTGACGATATCAAGTCAAACGGAGGAAGCCAGACGACAAGTAACGCTTTCTCATCCTTCCCTACCTTCTCCACAACCGCACGGAAAAGGTTGCGAAGGGCGTGATCTGACTTATGAATACGAGACTCGTCCATTGGTGCCGCCGACCCCCAGGCTCGCCATCCTTCTCCATATAGGCCCGGACGTCATCCTGAAACGTGCAGGGAAAGCCCCAACCATGGGTAGAGTGAATATACAGAAACCTCCACTTCCAGTCATGGCAGCTGAAGATGGTAGGATAGACGGTGACGAAGTTGCCTAGGAGACGACCCAACGCCCAATACCGAGAAGACGGTGCAGCCTTAAGGAACATCATGGAACAAAACGCCTCGACTGTCGGGATCCATTTTTTAAATCTACAAACCCAGCAGAAGGAGACTATGAAGCGGATGGCCTGAGGGCTCAAGTGCCCAAGGGAGACATTCATCCACTGAAGCAATCTTGAAGTGAATGAAGGAAGGGGAAACCTCAACCCAAACTTAAGGGACTCTATGTACACAACGGTGCACCTCTCCGACAGCCGACATGCTCTTTGCCCCACTTCAGGGAGCAGATATTCAAACTCTTCCCCTAAAGGATACAACTCCCTCGCTACTTTCAGACGCCCCTCGTCCAACACCCGCTGAAGCCAAGAGGGGTCCACCATAGTGGCGACCACCTCTGGCTGCTCATCTGGGCATCGTTGAGGAGAGCCTCGTCTACTGTCCACCTCTCTAGGCTCCGACGACGACGGACCTGCCTCGACTGTAGCACTTTTACCCCGGTGAAGCCTGCCCTCCGATGGGTACACCATGGAAAGGGGAACGGGGCAAAGTGTGATATCATCCCCTGACTCGACGGGGGGCCGACGTATCCTCGTCGCCCCCGTCCTTTGGAGAAGCTCGATGGGAACGGGTGAACATTATGCCAGAAGCAAGAGGAGGAAGAATTTAACAGAGAAGGAAGAAGAGACTAACCTCTAGATCCTACACCGGCGACGGAGAGAGAGCCAATATGCTAGCCGACGACAAGTAACTCGAAGTTAAGCGGCAGAAAAGAAGAGAGAGAGCGAGAGAAAGAGATAGGGGGAGAAAACAGAAAAATGAAGTAAAGAATCCCAATTTAAGGGGAGCAAAGACTAAGCTAAGCAAATGGTCAATTGAAGAAGGTCCGACAGATATTAACTGATAAAACAAGTTACGAGAAAAAGGGCATTAAACGAAGGATTTCTTTCATTAATTAAGGCCTTAACCAAAGGCATGATTTACAAAATAGAGGACGCATTATAAGTGGCGCGCATGCCAAAGTTGAAGGGGGCACCCATACCCTAACTACAAAATAAGGGCATACACCCCATACAATTCCTAAAGGCAGACGCCCACTGCAAATGTAAAAAGAAAGTAAAAGAGAGCCATAACCGACCATAGCAACACCCCCAGACCGTCTTCACCGATAAAATGAAGCCCGATCAACCTGGACGCTCAATCTTTGGGAAGACGGTGCCTGTATGTCACCCAGTAGGCATACTCAAATTCCTCCCATAAGACCTCCTCCTTCGAACCCTCCCTGGGGAGAGGGGGAGGGGAAGGAGGTGTTGTACGCCCAACCCAGATGGGGCGATGTGGCGACGGCGGAGGAGAGGAATAAGGTGGGGAGGAAGTCCCAAGCGTGGTGGGGGGGGGGGGGAGTTATGATAGTCGTCCTCCTCTTCGGAGCTGCACGGGTCGTGGTCGTGAACAACAAAAATCAAGGGGCACACCTCGTCCCTTGCAGAGGGGAGACGACGGCGAGACCTACGAACGCCATGAGGCCTCCGGGCAGCTGGAGGATTGACAGAGCGACACCTCGACGAACCAACGCCCCTTCTAGAGGACAAGGGCCTAACAGAGAGGCTACGACGCCTAAGCCGGATAGCACTAGGAGGGGAACGAACGACACACCAGGAGCATGATTTGGAGAAGACATACTTTTTTTTGAAGTTTGAATTTAAAAAGAAGGGAAACTTGGGATGAAAGGATGCTTGAAATGGCAAAAAATCCAAGATTTTTATAGGCAAATATGCATTTAAGGCCATTCCAACCAACCAACCCAAGGAGCATTTATGGCATGCAAACTCAATTTCCCAAGGAACAATCATTACATACACCTTCCAAAGGAGAAGAGGAGCCAGAGAGGCATTATACCAGCGCCCAAAGGCACACAAGAGGATGGGATCCCCTCCAAGCGCGTCTATCGTCAGCCTTGCCGCCAGCAGGGGCAGACGTCGCAGCCTGACGATGGGGCAATTGATGAGGGTCACATAATCAGCTCGACCATTGCACGACGGGCGACGTCCGCCAACCCCTCAGGCCGACGTCGTCCACCTGCCCTCTGACGGACGCCGACCTGTTCATACCCACAGCAAGGGTCGTTCCTGTCCGACGATCGACGACATTCGAGCCAGTCGGCGACCCGAATGACAGCCCAAACCCGGCGAGACCCTGTTTATAAGGAGAAACCTTCTTCCCCTTATAAATAGGAAACTATTCTCCCCAATAAATGGAGAACAAATAAGCTTCACTTATCTCAGTAAAAAGAGAGGTAAGACACTTACCAAAACTGATACATTTACCACAAAACTCATCGCTAACTTGAGCGTCGGAGAGGCAACTTCGGACACCCTCTGAGGCCCTTGTTTGTCACCTATGCAGTGACAGCGGCCGACCAGACGCCGGAAGGAAGCGAGAAGACTAAACTTGCCGGCGACCTCAGTCGGCTCATATTGGTTGTTTGCATCCCAAACATTAAGGAAAAGACCTAACCAATCCGGACGAGGCATAAACTTTATCCAGCCTCTAATAAACACATTTTCTAACCTTCCTATTATCGCACCAAGTGAAATACTCATGTGAATGATCATTACCTCATGAACACAAGTTACTAATCACTCAAACTCGATAAAATGCGCAGAAGCAATGAAGTATAGACAAGTTTACTTACGTTGTTCAACTTAAACTCGGGTTAGATATTATAAGAGTATCATCCGTTTTTAAAATACCGAAAATAAGAAATTACTAATCACCAAAAGTTAACTATCGATAATACTCCCTCCTTCCTACTAAGATTATCTAATTCATTACTCCCTCCGTTCCGGTCAATTGTTGGCCTATTCTTTTTTGGGCCGTCTCAATCAATAGTTTGTCTTTCTATTTTGAGAATGTATTTTCAAAGTGAATAGACCATACTACCCTTACTTAATTTCCAAATACATCACATGTATACTAACCCAAACAAATCCATGAACCCAATGTCATACACGTCAATCCATGAACCCAATGTCTTACACATCAAAATCAAAGCCCATTCTGTATGTACGTATAAATACGTGATAAATACCCTCCTAAGTACGTGAATCTTACGGCTGATTTAATGAATCCTACGCACTGTACGCAATAGTAAGATGTGGAATGGAATTCTATTTCAGGGGTAGATTTGTCTTTTTATGTGTTTCTTGGTCTTTGTGCCCATTTGAAAGGCCAACAATTGACCGGAACGGAGGGAGTAAAATACTCTTCACATACGATGAGAAAATGGAGCGATTTTTTGGGATGGAGGTAGTAAAGTAGTAACCGTTGTGATTTGGGAATTTACTTGGTAAAATGATGAATTTTGTTGAGTTTTCCAAAACGGTGGCAGGCCGCTAATTGGGTTGGGTTGCACAAACTACTTTGTCATATACAGAGTATTCATTCACTCATTCACATAGGGAGGGAGTATTCTATCCACATCCATCCCACCCACCGTTCCCCCCTCAAAACCCATCCATCTTACACTTCCCTCTTCCCTTGTATAGGTCAAAAATAAAAATAAAAAACCCTCCCTCTCCATTCTCAAATCAATCCATCATCTGCTGTTATGGGGGAACAAGGTAAAGAACAAGGAGGGTTAGTGATGGAAACAACCCAAAAAATAGACAACCCAATTGTCCTGTTTCAGTCTAAATTTGGGCATGTGAAAGCTGAAATTCAGACATGGCTGTCGAAACAACCCATTCCCGTTGAAGCTGCTGTTGTCTCCGCATTCGGAGCTGCTCAAGGTGCCTTCATTGGTGCTGTTATGGGCTCCCTTAATCAAGACATGGCCCCTACTCCTATTACTCCTCCTAATACCCTTGACCCTAAGGCTATGGCTACCTTTCAACAAGCCCAGGTTTCCCCATTTCCTTCCTTTCTCTTCGTTCTTGCTTCTTCTTCACTAAAGACTTGAGCTTTATGCTCTTGTTTGTGTTCTCTAGCTGTAAACAGACAAAGGGTTCAATTTTTAGTATTGGAATTTGTGGCTCATCACCAAAAATGTCTAGTGTGTTTGTGCCTTTTTTGTGCTGGAGTTTATGTCACCAAGTGAATAATGAGGAACTGGATTGGGTCTCCTGTGCCCGAAAGTTGCCGTCTTAAAATGATTTTTGAGACTCCTGAAACTGTGGTTGGTGAGTCTTGTATTCCAGTGTGACAATGTTAGGGACTCCAGTCCTGAGACTGATGATGTTGGCAAATTATGGGACACTAACTCGTGAGATAATGTGAAAGTTTTAATTAGAATGTAACCCAGAGATTAAAAACATGTTAGTAGTATTGATTTTGTAAAGTTTCACATGGAGTGAATGCTGATTGCTGGCAGTGTCTGTCTGTGTATGAACTTAACACACTTTTGCAGTACACAGTAATTCTGTTGTGTCAAGGGAGATGATAAGTTTTAAGATTACTCACCTGTCAGTCAGTATCAGAAAGGTATATTGGAATATTACTGATTTTTGTTTGGGTTCCATTGTCTCGACTCTCGATTGGGTAGAAGGGATATTGATATAATTTAAGTCAGCAACTTCCAAAGAAAATGAATTGCCAAGAAACAATGAAGTCGTAATTCACAGAGAGTGTTATTCATTTTGAAGATGACTGGTAGGTTTTTTGAAGGTAGCTTAATGGTATCAATTGGGTTGGAAAGTGATTGCAACTTGTCTTGTTGGATCTAACCATCTTCTCCGATGCCTTGCTCCAAATTTAATTGGAGTTCACTTATCATCATCATGAACTTGTATTTAATATTGTTATTGAGGGTATCTCTTAGGATTAAAATTGGATTAGCTGCCATACTTTTAAGAAAATGAATATCTTGATGAGCTAAACTAATGAGCTTGCTTGCTGTTAAGTGTTACTCCGTAACATACTAGCTTTAGGTGCCAAACTTGACGAAGTATTCCTTGCATATAGGCTCTTTCTGGGGGTCCTCTGATTCAAGCCCGTAACTTTGCTGTGATGACTAGTGTTAACCTCGGTATCGCGACTGTCTTAAGGAGAGTGAAAGGGAAAGAGGATGTGCAATCCAGGTAACCTTTCCATCAAGGCATTCTTATCGAAATTGTTTTGAGTAGTTCTTACAATATTTCCAGTACTGGCCCCTCCCTTTGCATGTTCCTTTGACTTTCCACTTGTTGTACTGATGTAAGACTGGCTTTCTTACCTTTATATTCCAGTTACTCAGACTCGCCAATAAGACAGTGCCACTGTGGCACCGTGTCTAGTGTGTCATGTAACATCTTTTTGTCCTTTTTTTATTCTTCTTTTGTTTTTATTTGACGCCGTTGAAATTTAATCAAAGCATATCATGCACAAGCGTCGGTGTCAACTGCGTTGTGTCTTATTTCGGCAGATCAAAGAAAAGCCATGCTGTCATATGTTGTATTGGACACAATTACATGCTGTAAACACGATATAGTGGCTAGGTTAAGTGTCGAAAGTAACATAGTTCTATTTAGAGCTCGAATCTAGAATTCAAGGCTTTGAGCAAGTGTTTGTGTGTTAGATTTGTAGTTATTTGATAGACTTGCTTTCCATGCAGCTTCTTGTTAATTTGTTATGTTTACGTGATTGTTTGATTTGCTGATGTGAAATCTTTTAATTTTCAGTATGATAGCCGCATTTGGCTCTGGGGCTGCATTTTCTTTGGTTAGTGGCATGGCTGGCCCAAATCAGATTCAAAATATGGTTTCATCTGGGCTTTTCTTTGCCCTTGCTCAAGGAGGAATTTATAAGGTTCATGAATTTTCACTATCCTGTATCTTTTACTTGGTGCCTTGACTACTGACTTCTGAAAATCTATCTATCATCTACTTTATTGGGAAGTCAGACTTCTGCGTCTTGATCACTATCAGAACTAACGATGTCAAAGGGTAGGATCTGGATCGGATCCTATAGGATCCAGATCCTTATCCTTATTTCTCCCCATGGATCCGGATCCGATCCTTATCCTAAGGGTCCAAAATTATAGGATCCTTATTCGGATCCTAAGGATCAGGATCGGACCAGGATCGGATCAAGATCTTTTCATTTTTAAGTTTATTTATATTATATTCTCACCTTATGTAATCATTTAAATTATTTAGACCATTTAAGGGGTTTAAGCAACCAATAATTATACAATGTTCAAACAAAGCTAAATGAAGTTTAGAGTTTAGACTAACGCTACTACACTAGTCCATACAACCACAAAGATCAATTATTCAAAATACGTTACTCAACAGAAACTAACTCCACAAGAAACACAAGTCCACCGCTACTATTTCTTCATTATTCATCAATTTGATGATTCATGTTCCATATCATCATCATCAACTATGTCATCATCAATTTAGACATTTGGGCTTGGGCCTAAATTTAAAAATTACAATATTATGCAAAAATAAAATAAAAGGGTAGGATAAGGGTCGGATCAGGATCTTATAGACGGGATCCTTATCCGACCCTTTTATTTTTAGAAGGATCAGGGTCCGATCCTTATCCTCAGGATCCAAAAATATTGCGATCCATATCCTACCCTTAAAGGTATTGGATCCCAGGATCGGGGTAGGATCCGAGATCCATTGACATCCCTAATCAGAACTCAATGAAAGATGGTCGTCATATCAGATTAGTAGGCAACCTCTTCTCAAATCTTCGTTAATATTATTTTTTTGTGGACTTGTGCAGCTGGGAGAAAAGTTTTCCAAACCAGCGGTAGAGGATCCATCGTATTTCAAAACGAAAGGCATGTTGATAAACCTTGGCCTCCAAAACTATGAAAAGAACTTCAAGAGAGGACAGCTAAATGACCAAACATTGCCATTACTCACTGATAGGTAAGCATCTCTTGTTTTCGTTCTTTACCTCATCTTAATCTTCTTTTAATGTACTACGTGTTACGGAATATTATTCATGGATGTCAATGACAAAGAAGTTCAACTCTTTCGCCAGGAAAAGGGTCTATGGGTTCCTTGCGTGCCTTTGAGATTTATCGACACTTTCTTCTTGAAATTCATGAATGCACACTCTCTTGTTGCTGGATGTCTTATTGGGATACGGATTACTCAGTTTGTATCAACCAAATAGTTGAGTTGTATATCGGTATAGACAAAAAATGGGTTGATAAGAGTACAGGTTGGTTGGAAATTAGGTATCAGTAGAAATACTTGGGATCCACTCACGAGACGGATCCATTCAGGAGGTTTTCTTTTTTAATTTTACATTTTTTTGATGAGCATTTTCTTCTTTTCAGTGCTCTTAGAGATGTGAAAATCCCCCCTGGGCCAAGGCTTCTCATTCTCAACCATGTTCAAAGGTTTGATTTATATCATTTTTTTAATCAATATTTAAGTTTGTACAGTACAATTCAGAAGGCTCATTACTTCTCTGTCTTCATGCGCAGGGATGCAGAATCGAGTAAGAAACAAAGCAAGTAGTATAAACACTTTTGTCGAACTAGCTAAGCGGCCTAAAGCCCAATTGGATCATCATCGTTAAGAGACAGACTTGTAGGAAAAGGCCAGTTTTGAAATTATGTTGCTTTTGAATTTGAGAACAATGTAGCCTGCCTTCCATTTCTTGGTTGGATTATGAATGTCATAAACTAGGGTTTTGACGATATTAACTCTTCATGAAAGAGTAGTGGTAAAATGCTACGGTACTTATTATTTAGAGTTTGTATTGGATTGGTTGCATGAAGGGCTTGTTTTTTTTGTGCAACGTATTAAGTATTAGGGCAGTGTTTGGATGGACATGTTCCTCAGAAACTCCCAACTCATTCATATTTTCTTTCCTCATCATCTCCATGTTCTTTACTCTTCGTCTCCCACTTCCTGCTGATCTGCAGTAGAATGGGTAGGGGTGGAATGAATAGGAGCTTGGATCTTGCTGTGCTGCAATCCCACACCATCCCTTTTCTTCCATCCTAACCCCAACTGCGTTTTCATGATTAAGGTTCGGAGGTGGCCGATTTTTGTAGACAAGATCAGATGATAGAATGAAACATTATACTGTCTTTTTGTGTTATCAATCATCTTCATTTATCCTCCCAACTGCCTCTGCCAGATATAACTATTGCGTAATGATTTTTTACTTTCATGCTTAAATACTACTCCCTACTCCCAATCCCTATGACGGGTTCATTGCACAGCATGTAATGTCGATGCAGAACATGCTGTCGATTTAAAATTTAAAATGAACGGGATTAGTATTATGAAAATTTGGAGTATCATATGGTTGTCACTTGTCGCCCTGAAAATGAAGCCTCGCTTTGATGAGAGCAAAGAAGAGCAGGTTTTGAGAAGGACCTTCAAAGCACAACCTCCCGAATTTAAGAAGCACGACGACTAGGGTATCAAGCAGGGCCTTATCAAGTACTCACATAATAACAATGCATTCCCTCCACTCAACTCATGAATAGTGACAAGTGGAGTTGAATGGAGGGAGTAACATACTCTATAGTTGGTAAGAGCTTCAACCCGTAATCTGAAAAACCATGTTCTATTCTTACTTCTTGCACTTTTTTTGATGACACTACTCCATTATTATGAGCATTTATTTCTGAGTCAACCATTAGACCTTTAATTACATGATCAACTTATTGTGTTAATAAATACGGAGTATTCTTATATGTCAAGAAAATTTAGTTACAATGACTATAATTTATGAAGCACAAATTATAGTATAAGAACGTTGTACCGTACAACAAACCTTAAAATTAGGAATCTATGGTAAAAAGTTATCAATTAAGTTATTTAGTGGCCACTTTGTGTTAAATAGTGACCACTTTTCAATACGAAAACGTGGTAACTATTTATCTGAAAGTAATAACTAACGGACCTAAACTAATCACATTTTAAGATAAATTGCAAATTATTACTATTGTCGCACCGATACAACGATTGTAGTACACAATAACTACTCTTTATGAAGATTTTAATTTTTAAAAAAATTGGATGAAAATTCGAAACAAAATACTCGTATTACTAAGTGGCGGAAAAATTCTTGGATTTTTTTTTCATATTATAAAATCATACTTCCCGTTCACAATTATTGATAGGCCCGTCAAATGATATTTAGTGGCCTTGTGCCAAATATTTTTTGGAGACCCTTTTACAAAACACCGACTCCCGTACTTTTAGTAGGTTATTTCGAAAAAAAATACTCGTACTTACTATAATAGGTCCTCAAATCGTAATTAAGTTTCAAAATTTAAAATATAATATAGTGTCGTGATCCACCAATATTACATAGTATTACGAGTATTATTTACTGTTCCGGTTAGGAAACAATCAAACCCGAACCGGATTCAGATCTAGCTTGGATTGTGTTCTTTTGGATCTAGCTTGACTTCCACGCCTCACCTTTCCTCTCCTCTAACGTCGGACCTTCCCGGTGATGTGTGCTAAATTTAGACAGTTTTTCCTCCCATTTAGACTCAGTTTTCCCTCATTTTGCGAGATTAGAATGCGATTATCGCCCTATTTTAAGTCTTTCTCGCATTAGCGTCCTTCTTGTGCGTTTTACGTGTTTTTGGTAGCTTTTCTATCTATTTTGATAGGATTTGACACCGAAAGCATGATCGAGTTTCCACGAGCACAAGAGAGAGGAATACCGTCCGA
Source organism: Agrostemma githago (assembly GCA_958450325.1). NCBI lineage: Eukaryota > Viridiplantae > Streptophyta > Magnoliopsida > Caryophyllales > Caryophyllaceae > Agrostemma > Agrostemma githago. The sequence goes on along the minus strand of OY288241.1, from coordinate 8,636,790 downwards.
AAAGCAAAGCACAAAACTTAAAGTTCAAAGTCATCCAATCATACGACGAAGAATGAGACAAGAAAAGAGGCCAGAAAACCATCGGGTTAAGTTTCACCCGATGAGAGACCACCGGGTGAAGTTTCGCCCGACGGTAATTTCACCTCCCCGAAAATCTTCAGAAAAGCTTCTCCATCGGGCGAAATGACCGGGCGAACCTTCACCCATCGGGTGAAGTTTCGCCCGACAGTAAAGATGTCCAAAAAAACGCAAAACTGGAAGGAAGTCCACCGGGTGAAACAATCGGGTGAAGTTTCACCCGCCGGTATGGCTGGTGATTGGCAGATTTCGCAGGGTGAAGGTTCACCATATGAAGACTCAAAGGGTGAAAGTCTTACTAATGGAGCAAAAAGTTGGACTTGGGCTTGAATTTAAGAATTCATTAAGACTTTACTATATATATATATAGATAGATAGATAGCCTAGTTAGTTGCACATTGTCATCTCATTACCCTTCCATTAGTCTAGAATCACTAGATCATTCCATTAGATCATTTTCATTAACTTAGATAGAAAGCTAGAGTTCTTCATAGTTTTCATCAATTTCTTCATCATTCCTCTAGATTTACATTCAAGCTTTGTAAGGATTCAATTTTTTTATTGAAGATTCTTGGAGATTATCAAAGGATTAGTGACAAATCCCTTGTCATCTTCATCAAGCTTCATCTTATTTCTTTATGCAATCCTCTTCTTTATTGTTGATCTTCCTTCATAGTTGGTATATTTCTCTTTCTCTCCCTAATCTCTAGACTAGATTTAATTTCGTTCTTTTATTATTGCACCATTTTTATTGATTTTCCTTATATCGTTGTTAGATCGTCTTGTAGTTTATTTTATCGATTGCAATTTCCTTCATTGTCTTGTTGTTTTGTTGATTTCATTTGTGTTGTTCTTTACTATTTTCTCTAGATTTAATCATTATGCATATTATTGTTGTTTTCTTCTTGATTATTGTTTTATTAGTTTCCATTATGAATTGTGAGTAGATTTCTTGTTTGTTTGGGGGGGGGGGGGGGGGGGGGGGGGGTTAGGGAGGAGGATCTTGGGTTATTTGAATTGAGGAAATTTGGTTTTGGTTGCTTGCTTGCTGGTTTATATTGCTTGGGGTTGTTGTGTCATTGTTGTTTTAGTCCGACCAACTAGACCGACTTTGACTCATTTCTACCAATACGGGGAAACTCGGGTAGAAATTATCTTGACTTGAGACTTACCCTTCTTCGCCGTGAAAGCGGGTTTTTAGGTGAGTTGGGTGAAGAAACCGAGAGGTGCCATTCTCCCTCTACCGATATTGTGACCGACTCGATTCCGAGGTTCCTAGACCCCAATTTCCGAATCCCGACTTCTCCCTAACACTTTTTCCATATTTGATCATCTCTTGTTATTTATTGCATTTTAATCTAGACTCGGCCTTATAAAACCCCCCTTTAGATCCCTTACACATCGCTTTTACTCAATTCTGTACCGTTTCCCTGTGGAGCGACCTCGACTTACCACGAATACACTAGTTGTTTTTGTGTTATTACAATTCTTACAAGTATTGTTTGATCCCCCATCCTTCGCTAAACGACCGATCCGATTGGGAGGCGATCACCCGGCGGATTGGGTCTGTCACCTGCACAAGGAGCACACAGGGGGCCTCGGAGGTGTCCGAGGAAACCCTCTTCGATGCCTAAGTCAGTCCGTGTATGCGCTTAAGGAACCTTGTTCGTGAGGAATAAGATGACATTTTTAGAGTGAAATTCTAGTGAGAGAAAATTAATTACCCCTTTATGAGAGAACACAAGAAGGTACTTATAGGTTTCCACAAGAGAGAAAAAGAGAGAGAAAGAAGAAATGTGGGTGGCGCGTGCTCCACACGTGCCCCTTACCTTAGGCTGGATCAGGAGGGTCTGTTGTACCACTCTCGGGGTCGGCAGGGTCACCATGGGCTTGGAAAGGCCGAGGGTTCACCAACTCCCTAGGGGAAGCGCAAGAGAGCTCGGCCCGGCCGACCGGGGGTCGGACCTTAGGACCTGATCTTGAAGGAAAGTGGTCAGAGCTCTTCGGGAGCATGCCCCTGCTGGTCGGCCGGGCGGATCCGACCGATGACTCTGGTTGGCGGGCCTTCTGACGGCCCGGGTCCGATCAGGATCGGGTCAGGCTTGGGTCTAAATGTCGGGCGACCCATAGCAGATAGCTGAACCCATCAATTGCCCCTCGGCAGCCGGGGGAGTAGGGCTCGTGCTGGCTGTCGACGTTCGCTTGCGCAGGGTGGGAAGCTGAAGCGTCGCTTCACCAGCATTAAATGCTATGCATGTTCCCTAGGGAGATTGTCGATTATTTTGGGCAAATGATGCGTTAGAGTATCTCCTTCAAAATGATTGTTTTCCCAGAAGATCCCTCGAGACGCGCGCCTGAGCGACACTTGTCTCATTCTTCTGGGATGGTTGGAGCTTCATTAAATGCTCGGCTTCCTCCTCTCTCATGGTTATAAAAGAGGGACTTCATTTGTCTCAACTCCGCAATTTTTGAACACCTTCATCGCTTCATTTCTCCTTTGTAACAATGGTCTGGATAGCTGATAAAGTTTTTAAAAGAGGAGTCATTTCTGTCACCACCAAATATGTAGAGCCTGTCACAAGTTCAAATATCTTCGAATGGTGCGAAGAATTATTGACCGGTGTAAGCTGATAGCTCGCCGGTCCCCCTATGCCCCTGGGGCTAGGGAGCTACCGGCGACCATACGCCGTCCGCGAAAGGCCTCGTTCTACATGAAGCTGATGTCTGAATCCTGCACCCTAGTAGGAGGCTGCAACTACCGGGGCTGTCGCCGGTGCTAACCCTGGCTGAGGCCGAAGAATGCTGACCCTGATCTTCCTAACTATGGATCCTCTTCTTCTTCCCCCCATAGAAAACCGAAGGATGACCTCGGCTATCCCGAGGGTACCAAGCTGGCCAGCTTTGGAGAAGACTGGGATGTAAGTAGTCATGCCTCGGATGATAGTGGAGGTGAGGGCTATTCATCAGGCCGTGAGATGTAGGAAAGCGATGAGGAGGGGCTGATGACCCTATGGACATCCCGGTTGATTGGGACTGTGTGTCAGATGATGGAGGCTGCAACAGCCCCAGGGACTACTCCTTCCCGGATGACTAGGACTGTGGGTCGGATGATGGAGGCTGCAACAGCCCCACGGACTACCATTCCCGGGCTCTGATGAAGACTGAAGCTTTTCCTAGCTCTCTGCTTGGCCGAGTCAGACCCTAGGCCTATGTTGTTTGTTTCATGAATCATTTTTAACTGTTGCTGACTTATAATTCCGACCTTCGGGTCTTTCTTAATGAAGAACTGTGACTTTTATTTTTGTGCTATTTCTCTTTTTTTAATGACTTTCGAATGATGCAACGTGACTCTTCTTCTTCTCGCCTATTTCTGTTTTCAATGTCTTGGGATGTGATGGATGGGTTAGTTGAGGGAGTGACACGTGTAAGGGTTTTATGGGGAAGGGCTTTGACAGAAGTACTGAGAATGAGGGGCTCTTTAGTTCTCTTCTAGTCTATATAAACCCCTTTCCTCCTTCATTCCCCCTTTTCACTCTCTTAAACGCCCAAAACTCCATCTGCCTCAAATCTTCATCTTCTTTGTTTAAATCTTCCCCTTTCTTGGAGCGATTTTGCTGTAGGCTGACCAGGCACTAACCTCCGACGATCTCCAAGATTTGAATAGGTTAGAACTCAAATCCTAACCTTTTGCTTTCTTTTTCCTTCTTATCTTTTTTAGCCTTTCTGAAAAGATGACGCAAAATTGCCGCCGGGTATTGTTGTTTTCTCGCTCCTCTACTGGTACTCCGACGGAGGATGACAAGGAGGCTTGTATTAGCCGCCCCTCCTTCTCTGCTGATCCGGGAGTTACTGTGGCGTAGACACCACCTTTGACGGTGTCTGCCAGGCTTCCTCCGATAGATAAAAGTGGGGGCGCAAGCTCCCCCGAGCCTGCCCCCTTTGATATTCTGGATACGGACTCCGAAGCTCTAGAGGTTGACCCTCTCACAATCGCCGGCCCCTTAAGGGCGAGGGTGACTGAGGGCGTTTATCTCTTGGACAAGGAAAAATACAAGGTGTCTCTGCACATGTACCCAGAACCTGGGCCGCGGGAGGAGATCTTGATTTACAATTGATCAACACATTTTATATCTATTTATTTCGTCCCCCGACCGTCGATTTATCGCATTTTCTTCTCCTAATTATGCTTTAAGTGTCGATATTTTCTAGAAAGTCGATACTGCCGTATCTCGGGTTATTTTTATGGATATGTGTGTTTTTGGACGCATTTACGTCTTGAAGAACTAAAAAGACTACGTCGATAACGAGAATGGGAATCGAGAAGGAACAAAGAAGGAAACAAATGCAAATTGAAAAGAAAGAATGATCGCCTACACAAGGGTCAACTTCAAACGTCTATATCTTGAGTTCTACAATTCTAATCAGAGTGATTCCGGTGGCGTTAAAAAGCTCTTTTTTCTTAGCTTTCCAACGGTATATTGCACGTCCGATTTGAACAAGTAACGAAGAAATGGAAGCCGTTTGAAATTGAGTGTGCGTTGCAGTGACCTACAGCGCTACTCGATCGAGTGCCCCTACTGTACTCGATCGAGTGCCACTCCGTGAAGCTCCTGCCCATATTTTAGGGGGTCACTCGATAGAGTGTCATCAGGCACTCAATTGAGTGCACCCAATCCGGGCCGCACGTCAATTCTTTTTTCAACTTAGAAAATGGGCTTGTTTTCGAGTCCAACTGATTTTCTATAAATCAGTTTTCTGACTTCATTGTCAGACACTTTTCATTCCACACAATTTTAGAACTCCTTCTATTTTTCTTAGCATAGAAGTATTACGTTCTTTTCCGTTTTTCTTCGCAAGATACATCGAACATCGTTCTTCCCTTTTTAGATATTGAATTATTCGGTATCAATACTTTTAATTTAATTTCAATTTCAGTTTTCTAGTTTAATTCTTGTCTTAATTCATCTTTCGTTTTCGTAGTAATTTTAATTTCAGTTTTTGTCTATTATTTTCTAGCATAGAATTATTATTGTTTCTCATAGTTTAATTCGATTCATCTTTATTATGTTTACGTGCAATTCATCTTTTGTTAGTTTGATCACAATTAATATGAGTATCTAAATTTTATCTAGGGTTTAAGGAGATCAATGCGTATTATTAGGGTTACAGTCAATTGACTTGTTTCTAATCGTATGAACTATCGCCTGATTATCGTTTTAACTCTGATTAATTGTTTGATGCATAATTCAATTAATTAGTATCGCAAATTAGGACTTTTCGCCGACGGGGTTAAGAACTAATTAGGCTACGATAATTTGGGTTGACTGACTTAATGCTAGCGACCGCAGGTTAAGTTTAGATCTAAAGGTTGTAGTGTACCGACCGGACCTGCACCTTAGGTAGTTCGATTATTGACCTGTTAGTTGACTCCCTGACCCGAGTAATATTCATTGTGAACCTGAGATCCTAGACTTTTCTCTTACTGATTTATCTATCAGTAATTAGATATTAGCCTACAAAAACCAACTCAACTGTGACCCATAACCTAGAGTCTAAATCTTAGGAATAGATAACTAAATTCTGTCTCCTTGTGGTTCGACCCCTGACTTCACTATCTACATTAGTTGGTGACCTTAGAGTATCTTTGATTAGGGATACGACTAACCCCTGTCAAATTTTGGCGCCGTTGCCGGGGTGACGGTGTTATTTAGTTGTTTATTTTTTTGTTTTAGATTTTAGGTTATTTTTCGCCCCGGGGAACATAAGTTCCTTGGGGCAGTTCTCACTGGTTTCCTGTAGTTTCCTTTTGTACTCAGGTTACTACCGCTAGCTAAGATGCCAAAACTTGATAGCTATTCAGAGCCAGTGGAGACGGCTTTGCCAAAGCCGATCAAACGGCCCACAGCTACAACTGGGTCGTTTGAAATCCGTCCTGCTTTCATCACTTTAGTTGAGGAAAAATCAGTTCGGAGGTACAGCCGGGGAAGACCCGGCGAAACATATCCGGATCTTCACCGACTATTGCTCCACCATTCCACTCCCTCCGGGAGTTACTCAAGAGCAGGTGATGGAGATGTTGTTTATGTTTTCCCTACGTGACGATGCTAGGGAATGGATCACCGACTTAGATCGCACAACTGAGGAGATTACTGACTGGAAATCCCTTGCCTTAGCGTTCTACAAGTACTATTACCCACCTCAGAAGACGAACATGCTAAGAAGTCAGATAACTAACTTTCGTCAAACTCCTCACGAGAATATCCACGAGGCTTGGGTACGATTTAAGAAGTTGGTGAAAGAATGCCCACATCACGGGTTTCTGGTATGGTTTCTGTGCAATCAATTTTATAATGGTTTATATGACGATTGTCGTGCTACACTTGATTCTGCAGCTAATGGGAGATTCCAAAACAATGTTGACGACGATAAAGCTTGGAAGATGATAAAGGATATGGCTACTCACCATGCCCGATGGGGTAATCCACGAGGTAACACTCGCGGGACGGGTTTAGAGAGTGAGACAACCAATGCTGTGGCAACACAGTTAGCGGCGTTGACTAAACTCTTGATGCTTATGAAGCCTCCAATTCTAAATGGGTCAACGCACTTCAAGCTTCCCGTCAGATTTTGCCATATACGAATCAACCACCATCGCCACCTCCAAATAATAATCAGGTTGTTGCTTCTGTTTCTCCTCATAATCATAATTTTCAGTCTAACTTTAACAGGCAAAATCAACGAAGACAACAATTCTATCAACAACAACAATTTGATGTCGTTTTGCGAGCTCAAGCTCAAGCGAATAACGAATATGCGGAGATTAAAGCACTGGTTCTACAAGGCTTGCAAGCTCACCAAAAGCGGGAAGCACAGATTAATCAGGTGATTGAACATCACAAGATTTTGGACAATCAAATTGCCCAGCTGTCCGCTCAGAAGCAGCAAAGAATCTCGGAGACTGAACAGGTCAATGCTATTACCATACTACTCCAACCCGGTGAAGGTGACTTAGTCGACATCGTCGATGAGACTGAACTGGAGAAGCAAAAACTTGCGAACGCGTTAGTTGAGCAAGCGACTTTGAACAAGCCAACTTTCGGAGCTGGTGAAAATCACGAGGCAACTCGATCGAGTCAGCCACATGGACTCGATCGAGTAACCCCACGAAAATCGACCAGGGAGGTTTTGAATGATCAACTCGACTGAGTCACGTCTCTCGATCGAGTCATGCCTAACTCGATCGAGTGGAGCACCTGGACTCGATCGAGTCGTGCTGGACGAGCTGTCATCTGATGCTCTGTCCCCATCTTCATCTCAAGAAACCCCTACTCTGATTCCTCCTGAGACAACTAAGGATGTTCCGATAAAGATCGTACTTCCTTTTCTACAGCGACAACGCAAGAAGCAGACTGATCAGCAGTTCAGTAAATTCATGGAGGTAGCAAAAGATCTTCAGGTAACCGTTCCCTTCACTGAATTGATTACGCACGCAGGTACCCGCCTACGGAAAATTATTGAAGGAAATAATTGCCCGGAAGAACGCTTTTGATGAGGCCGAGACCGTGGCATACGCCGAGGAGCGCGACACAGTCCTAAATAGACAATCTCCGCCTAAGCTTAAAGAACCAGGGAGTTTCTCTATTCCTTGTACTATTGACACTTTTACTATTGATAATGCTCTTTGTGATTTAGGAGCAAGTGTTAGTGTGATGCCAAATTTCCATTTTTACAAAGTTGAACATGGGTAAGCTGAAAAACACGAGTATGACCTTGCAAATGGCCGACCGTTCTCTTAAACGCCCTTTGGGTGTCTTGGAAGACGTCCCGGTCAGGGTCGGATTGTTTTTTATTCCCATAGATTTTGTGATTGTAGATATGGCTGAGGACTCAGTGATTCTTATCATCTTAGGTCGACCCTTCTTACACACGGCGCGGGCGGTTATAGATGTTAGGAACGGAAAACTAACACTATCGGTAGGAGAAGATAAGCTTTCTTTTTGCTTTAGCTTGACTCCTAAACGTACAACTGAGTCGTGTTATACTATTTCTGCCATTAACACGTCATCTAATGAGTCTGTCAATGTTATTCACAGGAATATCGAGGAAGCTGTCGTGCCACCTAGCCTTCCCGAGCTGGAAGCGCGAAGATGCAAAGAGGAAGTGGATGAAATCGAGCGCTTGCTCTATGGAGACCCGGTAGGAAAAGTTCGTACTTGGGAAGAAGAGGTCGAGGAAATTGAACGACTGTTCAATGGTGAAGTTTCCGAAATCGAGGTGGTTCATACGAACGATTACGACGGGCAATCTGAGTTTTGGAAAACCGAGCTCAATAAGATAGAGGTTGCCCTCCGGAAAGATAGGCCCCTCCGGACGGTAAAGGAGGACGTATACGCTACTAGTGACACAGTTGTCGAGACGAATCACCCTTCTCCACTACTTCCGACACTAATTCGGGAACCTCCTACCGAAACTCGTGCACCTGAACTCTCCATGCCTGACGAATTAACCGTTAGAGTTAATTTCGTCCTGGTTGCTGATTTAGGTGAATGCGATCAACCTAAGGAATTCCCTTTTCCTTATTTTAATTTTTTCAATTTAATTGATAAAGGGAATTTTAAACCTGAATACACGGAGCACTTTCATAAGCCGACGATTAAGCTGAGACGGTTTGATTTTCTAAATTTTAATGTTGCCGTGCCTATATGGTGCTACTTATGCTTGTATGTAACACAAGCCCGAATGTTCGATTTGCTCCTACGAGCTCTAAGTTATTTTGATCTCAACAGGGAGCAGATTAGAATATCTTAAAACAAGTGAAGTGGTCGTGCGGGACCTGTCTGAAACCAGCGCTAGGCGGGAGGCAACCCGACATCATTTGTATAAGTTTCCCCCGCTCTTCAGCCGGTTTGGGGGAGCTACCACCGTGTATACGGTACATTCTTTCCTTTTTATTTTTCGTTTATTGCTTTCTTAGATTTTTTTTCTCCCCTTGAGTCGAGTTGTCCTTAGGATTGGCTGTGAATTTTCTTTCTTATCTGCTTTAGAGTCACATTGAGGACACTATGACATTTAGGTTTAGGGGAGAGTTTGTGTGCTTTTGTGTGTTTCATTTTCCGTCGTGTGTTTTACTGCTTTCAAAAAATATAAAAATCCAAAAAAAATTGAAAAAAATCATAAAATTCCAAAAATATTTTATTTTTTATGTGGTGTGTCTGATGTAGAAGCATGCAAAATGGCAATGATGATAATGCTCATAACATGATTTCTCCTAATTTTCAGCTTACTTCGTGCCTGAAAATACGTTTTGTCTTGGGATTTGATTAAATTGATATGATATGCCTATTTGAACTTTTAATTGCCAAATGAGTAAATTTGATCACTTGTCGGCAAGCCACAAAATTCTGAGGATTTAGAGCTTCCTAGGCAAGTAACACTCATAACTGGTCTCATTATTATTTAGGAATTAAGTGGTTTTCTTCTTGTGAAATGTGTAACATCAATTTACATAAATATGACATCCGTCTTGATATTGAATACGTGTTTGGTTTGGGGAGTAGGTACATGAGGAAAGACAATTCTGTTTTTCATGAGCTCCACATAACCAAAACGACCCATTTTTACTACCTTGTAGATTTAGGTCATTTTCCTCTGTTTAGCCCATTTCAGTTGTTGTAAGCCGAATTTCATTGCCTATATTAATTAGCCACAACCCAGAATAACCTACCTTGTCGGGACAGTCGCAGTGAACTTAATTGGAATTACTTCACTATTTGGTCATGTTTGGAGATTTCTGCATCTTTTGGATCTTAGTGCTGAGTATCATTGTTGTGCGACCTTGTTTTCACCTTCCCCTTACGCGAAATTGAAAAAAAAATATAGAAACATGAAAAAAATGGAATTAGAAAAATAAGAAAAATTCCAAGAAAAAAAGAGAAAAGAAACGTAATATATATGCTTCTGGTAATATTTCGAAGAATGGTCGAAAAGATTGAAACTAGAGATTAATTGAGAGGATGAACAAAATTCCCTCTTACACCTAATCTTGAATATATATCTCTTGTTGGTGGTTTAATGTTATTTGTTGGGGTTTTTGATGGATAGTTTTTATTGTGTAGTTGCGACTGGGCCCGGTTTTAGCTCCACATTCCCATACGTGCTTAGGCACAACCCATTTTCTTCCCCTACTCATTTAGCCACCCTTTGTAAGTCCTTGGCATGTACTATGGTCCTGATTGGTGGAACACGTATTTGATTGGGGAGATTGATTTCATGTTCGATTGCATGCATGTTTCGTAAGTCGAGTGAGTGTTCTTATTCTTTCTTATCTTCACATTTATATACTCACCCGTTCTAATGAGTGTTGAGCGATAACCGCGAGGAAGTCCGACATTGATGGCCTTGCAAGATTGAAAGGTTGGCAAACAATTGTTCATTTAAGGCATGATTATTGATTTAGTTTTATTCTTTGACATCCCGTGTTTTCTAGCCGGTTTAAGATGATTTTTAGGAGCATGATTGTAAGTTTGCTTTGAGTCGTGCTTCCCATCACCTGTCCTCTCTAGTATTATATGTTTGGTTTGCTTGAGGACAAGCAAAGGTTTGGTTTAGGGGAGTTTGATCAACGGGTTATTTAACAGGAATAATACCAACTTTGGGTGGTATTCCATCAATAAAATCAACTTTGATTTATACGGAAATAAAACCAAGTATGAGTTATATTACACGAGAATGAAATTGACTCTTAAATGACCGGATGAAGTCGGTTTTGTGGGTCACATGCTATTAATTAACACTCATCTTCATCTTCTTCATTGCCCCAAATCAAATTCTCTCTCTTTAACCATCCTTTCTCCAAATCCAAATCCAAATCAACCTACATTTTCAATTAAACCAATTATAAAAGAACAGTAACTGGACTCGATTTAGGGGAAATGAAAAAAACACTCACCATTGACATTGCCGAACCACAAGATTGAGGAATGAACTTGACAATACCCCTGAAAATCAATTTTCGACATAATTAATGATAATTACCTTCGATCAAGTTTGACAAAAGTTTAAGTAAGGTAAACAAATAAAAGTTCCGTAAAAATTACCTTCGACGAAGGGATGAAGTGATGAATAGATGAAGAATACGTTTTGAATTGATGAGAATTGATGATTGATGAAGCGAGAAGATGAAGTTTAAAGTTTGGGAGTTAATGAGGTTAAAAGCGAGGTTAAAAGTTTGGGAGTTTAAGAGTGTCAGTAATGAATTAGTGGTAATATTAACAGGTGTAGGCGGTAGTAGGTAAGGCAATTTCATTTTCGTGTAATATGACTCATACTTGGTTTTATTCCCGTATTAATTAAAGTTGGTTTTATTGATGGAATATCACCCAAAGTTGGTATTATTCCTGTTAAATATTGATCACTTGTCGGCAAGCCACAAAATTCTGAGGATTTAGAGCTTCCTAGGCAAGTAACACTCATAACTGGTCTCATTATTATTTAGGAATTAAGTGGTTTTCTTTTTGTGAAATGTGTAACATCAACTTGCATAAATATGACATCCGTCTTGATATTGAATACGTGTTTGGTTTGGGGAGTAGGTACATGAGGAAAGGCAATTCTATTTTTCATGAGCTCCACATAACCAAAACGACCCATTTTTACTACCTTGTAGATTTAGGTCATTTTCCTCTGTTTAGCCCATTTCAGTTGTTGTAAGCCGAATTTCATTGCCTATATTAATTAGCCACAACCCAGAATAGCCTACCTTGTCGGGACAGTCGCAATGAACTTAATTGGAATTACTTCACTATTTGGTCATGTTTGGAGATTTCTGCATCTTTTGGATCTTAGTGCTGAGTATCATTGTTGTGCGACCTTGTTTTCACCTTCCCCTTACGCGAAATTGAAAAAAAATATAGAAACATGAAAAAAATGGAATTAGAAAAATAAGAAAAATTCCAAGAAAAAAAGAGAAAAGAAACGTAATATATATGCTTCTGGTAATATTTCGAAGAATGGTCGAAAAGATTGAAACTAGAGATTAATTGAGAGGATGAACAAAATTCCCTCTTACACCTAATCTTGAATCTATATCTCTTGTTGGTGGTTTAATGTTATTTGTTGGGGTTTTTGATGGATAGTTTTTATTGTGTAGTTGCGACTGGGCCCGGTTTTAGCTCCACATTCCCATACGTGCTTAGGCACAACCCATTTTCTTCCCCTACTCATTTAGCCACCCTTTGTAAGTCCTTGGCATGTACTATGGTCCTGATTGGTGGAACACGTATTTGATTGGGGAGATTGATTTCATGTTCGATTGCATGCATGTTTCGTAAGTCGAGTGAGTGTTCTTATTCTTTCTTATCTTCACATTTATATACTCACCCGTTCTAATGAGTGTTGAGCGATAACCGCGAGGAAGTCCGACATTGATGGCCTTGCAAGATTGAAAGGTTGGCAAACAATTGTTCATTTAAGGCATGATTATTGATTTAGTTTTATTCTTTGACATCCCGTGTTTTCTAGCCGGTTTAAGATGATTTTTAGGAGCATGATTGTAAGTTTGCTTTGAGTCGTGCTTCCCATCACCTGTCCTCTCTAGTATTATATGTTTGGTTTGCTTGAGGACAAGCAAAGGTTTGGTTTAGGGGAGTTTGATCAACGGGTTATTTAACAGGAATAATACCAACTTTGGGTGGTATTCCATCAATAAAATCAACTTTGATTTATACGGAAATAAAACCAAGTATGAGTTATATTACACGAGAATGAAATTGACTCTTAAATGACCGGATGAAGTCGGTTTTGTGGGTCACATGCTATTAATTAACACTCATCTTCATCTTCTTCATTGCCCCAAATCAAATTCTCTCTCTTTAACCATCCTTTCTCCAAATCCAAATCCAAATCAACCTACATTTTCAATTAAACCAATTATAAAAGAACAGTAACTGGACTCGATTTAGGGGAAATGAAAAAAACACTCACCATTGACATTGCCGAACCACAAGATTGAGGAATGAACTTGACAATACCCCTGAAAATCAATTTTCGACATAATTAATGATAATTACCTTCGATCAAGTTTGACAAAAGTTTAAGTAAGGTAAACAAATAAAAGTTCCGTAAAAATTACCTTCGACGAAGGGATGAAGTGATGAATAGATGAAGAATACGTTTTGAATTGATGAGAATTGATGATTGATGAAGCGAGAAGATGAAGTTTAAAGTTTGGGAGTTAATGAGGTTAAAAGCGAGGTTAAAAGTTTGGGAGTTTAAGAGTGTCAGTAATGAATTAGTGGTAATATTAACAGGTGTAGGCGGTAGTAGGTAAGGCAATTTCATTTTCGTGTAATATGACTCATACTTGGTTTTATTCCCGTATTAATTAAAGTTGGTTTTATTGATGGAATATCACCCAAAGTTGGTATTATTCCTGTTAAATATTGATCACTTGTCGGCAAGCCACAAAATTCTGAGGATTTAGAGCTTCCTAGGCAAGTAACACTCATAACTGGTCTCATTATTATTTAGGAATTAAGTGGTTTTCTTTTTGTGAAATGTGTAACATCAACTTGCATAAATATGACATCCGTCTTGATATTGAATACGTGTTTGGTTTGGGGAGTAGGTACATGAGGAAAGGCAATTCTATTTTTCATGAGCTCCACATAACCAAAACGACCCATTTTTACTACCTTGTAGATTTAGGTCATTTTCCTCTGTTTAGCCCATTTCAGTTGTTGTAAGCCGAATTTCATTGCCTATATTAATTAGCCACAACCCAGAATAGCCTACCTTGTCGGGACAGTCGCAATGAACTTAATTGGAATTACTTCACTATTTGGTCATGTTTGGAGATTTCTGCATCTTTTGGATCTTAGTGCTGAGTATCATTGTTGTGCGACCTTGTTTTCACCTTCCCCTTACGCGAAATTGAAAAAAAATATAGAAACATGAAAAAAATGGAATTAGAAAAATAAGAAAAATTCCAAGAAAAAAAGAGAAAAGAAACGTAATATATATGCTTCTGGTAATATTTCGAAGAATGGTCGAAAAGATTGAAACTAGAGATTAATTGAGAGGATGAACAAAATTCCCTCTTACACCTAATCTTGAATCTATATCTCTTGTTGGTGGTTTAATGTTATTTGTTGGGGTTTTTGATGGATAGTTTTTATTGTGTAGTTGCGACTGGGCCCGGTTTTAGCTCCACATTCCCATACGTGCTTAGGCACAACCCATTTTCTTCCCCTACTCATTTAGCCACCCTTTGTAAGTCCTTGGCATGTACTATGGTCCTGATTGGTGGAACACGTATTTGATTGGGGAGATTGATTTCATGTTCGATTGCATGCATGTTTCGTAAGTCGAGTGAGTGTTCTTATTCTTTCTTATCTTCACATTTATATACTCACCCGTTCTAATGAGTGTTGAGCGATAACCGCGAGGAAGTCCGACATTGATGGCCTTGCAAGATTGAAAGGTTGGCAAACAATTGTTCATTTAAGGCATGATTATTGATTTAGTTTTATTCTTTGACATCCCGTGTTTTCTAGCCGGTTTAAGATGATTTTTAGGAGCATGATTGTAAGTTTGCTTTGAGTCGTGCTTCCCATCACCTGTCCTCTCTAGTATTATATGTTTGGTTTGCTTGAGGACAAGCAAAGGTTTGGTTTAGGGGAGTTTGATCAACGGGTTATTTAACAGGAATAATACCAACTTTGGGTGGTATTCCATCAATAAAATCAACTTTGATTTATACGGAAATAAAACCAAGTATGAGTTATATTACACGAGAATGAAATTGACTCTTAAATGACCGGATGAAGTCGGTTTTGTGGGTCACATGCTATTAATTAACACTCATCTTCATCTTCTTCATTGCCCCAAATCAAATTCTCTCTCTTTAACCATCCTTTCTCCAAATCCAAATCCAAATCAACCTACATTTTCAATTAAACCAATTATAAAAGAACAGTAACTGGACTCGATTTAGGGGAAATGAAAAAAACACTCACCATTGACATTGCCGAACCACAAGATTGAGGAATGAACTTGACAATACCCCTGAAAATCAATTTTCGACATAATTAATGATAATTACCTTCGATCAAGTTTGACAAAAGTTTAAGTAAGGTAAACAAATAAAAGTTCCGTAAAAATTACCTTCGACGAAGGGATGAAGTGATGAATAGATGAAGAATACGTTTTGAATTGATGAGAATTGATGATTGATGAAGCGAGAAGATGAAGTTTAAAGTTTGGGAGTTAATGAGGTTAAAAGCGAGGTTAAAAGTTTGTCGATTTGTTTTCCCTGATTTCTTTGTTCGGATGAAATAATTACAATAATTCTTTCGAACGGGTAATGTATTTAATTTGAAAACGAAATTTTATGCTATAAAATTTGGTTTTGGATATATACTTCCTAAATTATTGGTGTTTTACTATATATTTTTGTCGTTGAAAGTGTATTTTTGAAATGCTATAAAACTCCAAAAATAAGACAACAAAAATAAGTGAGACGCAAAAAAGCGTCGAGAGTATAAAAGTTCCTGACGTCAAAAAGCATCGTTAACTAAAAACGCTCATGACGCAGTGAAGCGACGAGAATCTGGACGAAATAAAACGTCGCCAATCTTGGCGCACAAAAGCGTCAAAAAATCCTGACGCCCAAAAAGATGACACTTTACTGAAGTGTCGAAAATAAAAATACTGACGCTTTAAAACGTCAAGATTGACCATAAAAAGCGTCGAAAATATCAGGTATTTGTAGTAGTGGTTGGTAGGTTGCGCCTGCATTCTTGAGGCCAAAGGGCATCATTTTGTACATGTATGTCCCGGCGCTCGTAATGAACGCACATTTCACCCTGCCTGACTGCCATAGGTATACCTGGTGGTATCTTGAGGAGGCGTCGAGAAAACTCAACATCGAGTGCCCGCTGGTAGCGTCGACCAACTAGTCGATTCTCGGCAGAGGATAGCAATCTTTTGGGCACGCCTTGTTGAGATTGGTGAAGTCAACACACATTCTCCAGGCTCCCGACGCTTTCTTCACCATCACGACATTGGCCAGCCACTCCGGGTAGTCACAGCTTTCAATGAAGTCGGCTTTCAGAAGTTTTTTGATCTTCTCTTTGATAGCTTGGTCCTTCTCAACTGACATATTCCTCTTTTTCTACTTGACTGGTCTGGCATTCGGGTCGACATTTAACTTGTGCACAATATGGTTTGGGTCAACCTCCGGCATTTCATCAGCCGAATAGGCGAAGACGTCCTTGTTGTACTGCAACACCTTGATCATTTTTTCCCTGTATCGACTAGGACCGGTCTTCCTGGTTCTAGGATGGCCTCATACTCAGCCTCATTGTTAGACGCCGGGAAGGTGAACCTGAGGGCATGCTCGAAGTTGACTACTTTAGGACTGGGTAGCACGACCCCTGCCCCCGCACCGTTGGCTGTGGACGAGCCATCCGTGAACATTAGCCATTCTCCGGCGGGGGGATCATCTTCCTCAGAGTGGGAGCACTCGGCCAGGAAGTCTGCCAGAGCCTGGGCCTTGATGGCAATCCTAGGCTGATAGCTCCAGCAACATGGCAACATGCTCTCATCCCCAGGTTCTGGGCGGTTAGTCGACTTTTCAATAGTCAGCTGGTCGGCCGAAATTTCTCTTTCCTTGGTGGGGGAGCTACTTACTTTCCTTTTTCCTTTCCGCTCGGTCTCGTGGTTCTGAAGGGCTACCGAATAGCATTGACGAGCTGATTCTTGGTCACCATGTATTTTGCCCTCCATCCTAAAATCGGTAACGTAGGCTACCGTCAGCGCTCTAATGGAGATAACGGCCCCGACTTCGTCCAAAGTGGCTCTGCCAATCAGGGCGTTGTAGGCCGACTTTGCGTCGACCACCACGAAGGATGCTAGAATATTTCGGGCCGAGATGCCTTCTCCAAATGTGACGGGTAGCTCGATGACGTCTATTGGGATGATGTTTGCACCGCTAAACCCATAAAGGGATCCCGGAGCAGGCTTCAGGTGCCTCTTCTCCAGGTTCCTTTTCTCGAACGCATCTTTGTAAAGCAAGTTGGAGTACGCGCCTGTGTCCACCATACATCTCTTAACAATATGATTGTTGATGACCAGGGATAGGACTAGCGGGTCGTTGTGAGGGTATGTGACGCGTCCTCCATCCTCTGGGGTTATACTAAGTGTCAGAGCGGTCGGACTTCCAGCTTTCTCTGCATAACATATTTGGTTATGGAGCTCGCGAAGCTGTTGCTTTCGTTCTCTACGACTCGTTTGACAACCTGCATCGCCCGAAACCATACGGATGACCAGCCGGTCCTGCCTTGACCCTTCTAGCCTTTTAGTTGGTGTTTTTTGGTTTTTTGCTCTAGCTGAATGGGAGCCTAGCCAACCATTCCTGATAAGATTTTTTATCTCATCCTTCAGGTGCCGACACTCTTTGGTTGTATGCCCGATGCTATTGTAATAACCGTATTTTAATATTCCTATTTTATGTTATCTCAGGTCTCTGTATGGACAGTAGTATGTTTATTGGTTAACACGTCTATTGTAACCTGTTACTAATACTCGTATAACGTATAATCTTTTCCGAGTTGAACTTATTTAAGTTAACCTATTCTAATATAGTACCCGTTTAAGTTCTAATATGTTCCCGAGTCAATTATTCAAACCTCCATAACAATAATATAATAATATAATCATATAATAATAATAATATAATAATAATAATAGTAATAAAAGAGGGTAGGGTTACGTATTAGTATTACCCCCTCAGTTTTCATTATTGTTTTCCCACGCCTCCATAACCTCCTCCTCCGTTTTCTTCATCTGCAATCACCATCCCTAGTATTGTCGATCCGTTTCACCACTCATATTTCTGGTCTCTACCGCCAATAGTGTGTCACCGTTGCCGTTGTAAGTTGGAGTTGCTCGTTTAATTTGACACACGTGCCCCTCTTTTCCCTTTTTCGGTCGTAATCCGGTGGCCGGAGTTCTTGGGCAGTCGTCATCGTATAGAACATCATTGTCGTAGAGGTCGTGGCCCTAGAACCGACGTAAGGTATGTGGTTGATCGTTGTGCTTGTGTTGGATTTTTATTACTAATGTGTCGGGTAGTCGGGTTGGTGTCATCGTGTTAACGTTTTTGCTTCTGTCTTGTTAGTGTTGCTATTGTAGTGTTGTTGTTACTGTCTGGGTTAACGTTGTCGGAGTGCGTTTGAGGCTAGTGACCCCTGGTGGTGGTATTGTGTTATTATTTTCGGTGTTATAATGTTGTTACGTAGTGTTACGTTATTGCGAGGCGTTACGTTGTTATTGTGGGAGTTCTATTATGCGGGGCTATTGTCGGGGTCGTGGCAGTGTTGTTGGTGGAGTACCGTTGTGGTCGGAGTTGTTGTCGTGATTAAGTTAGTGTTGGTGTCGCAGGTGTTGTATGTCACGGTTGGTGGTATCTCTCATTTTATAATTTAATTAGCTAGGTCAGGTTGTCTCGGCTTATAATACAACTAGGTCATATCGGTCTTAGTTTATAATTTAGTTAGGTCGGGTTTCATTTTATTATTTAGTTACGTTAGGGTCGATATTAATTATAATATATAATATTTTATTAGGATCGAACTTCGTAGAATCTTCGTGGTGAATTGTACTGCCGACGCGGTGGTGACCTGCTAACTAGGTAAGGTTATCCGTACTCAGTTTACGTTGTATGTATGCATTTTGTATGATATGTAATGGTATAATGGTTATATTGAGATTGCGGCTGTGTGCCTATTGAGATTGAGGCTGTGTGCCTATATTGATATTGAGGCTGTGTGCCTATTGATATTGCGGCTGTGTGCCGATTGAGAGAAGCTAGCTAGGACTAGCTAGGCCCGGTTGATCTCGGGACCTTCCCTGATGTTTCCTCCTAGGAGAGCTTAGGAGGGGTGTGCACACTCGGACTGACGGGGCGTGACTGCGGTCGCGATAGATAATGGGAATGATGATGATGATGATGATGATGATGATGATACTGATACTAATGTTTGTGATGTTGGTTATACTAATGTTATTTATTTAATGTTATCGTAAGTTGACCTTGTGTGTATGTCTGATGTGTCTGTGATGATCCGATTGACGTTTCCGATCAATTGGGGAGCAGTCTATTATGCAGGTTATGTATATCGTGATGTGTTTGGATGTTGAGATACATGTACGGGATTGGGGTGAGCGCAACTTATGAGTCCAGACGTAGCACGGGTGAATGCATAGGCATTCCCGTTTTTAAATAGATTGTATAACTTCCGCTGTGTAACCAGAGTTAATAGTTAATGGGTTGTAATTGTTTAAATCTTGTGGCCGGTTTGGTATTCCATATTGTATTGTAATGAGCTACTACCTCGGAAAACCGAGATGGTAACATCCTTAGTTACTTGGGAATGTCTGGTAAGGCTCCTGGGTAAATGGGGGCGTTACAAAGTGGTATCAGAGCGATCGATCCTGGAGCCTGAATAAATGAACCTAGGAAAATAAAATGAACCCCGGTGATGGACCATCAGGAGCCCCTCTAAAACTCGGTTGAGGAGACGTCCTTATACCACCTCTGGCCCTCCTGGTCTTGACCCGGTAACAGCGTGTGAGGAATGAGATGGGGTACAATAAGTGGGATACGTTGTGATGCTATGAATGTGGTGATGATTCTTGTGATAATTAGGTGTGTTATTTGACGCATACTATGTAGTGGACTACATGAGATGATGTGTGATAGTGCGTAGTTGCTGTACTATCAGGGTATATTATTTAGTATACGATGTCATATGAGTAATAGGTTAAAGTACATAAGGTTGAATTAGGATTCGATCATCCTTTGTGGGAGAAAGGTCATAGTGAGGATGGTAATAATGTTAGACACAATGTCACGATGTTTGTACGTAGAAGTATCGTATTGGTGGCAAGCTGTGTCCGTCTCGTCGATGTAGTATACTAGTGCAGTTTTCATGTTACTTAGATGAGGTTGACGACTGGTGATGGTTTGGGTATCGTAGTATCTTATTGGTTAATAATTTGTGTGGTTTAAGTGTGAGTTAATATGAATGTTTGTCAAAATTACAGGGATAATTGTGTGCTCCGTTTCGTGTATTATATGCTTTCTTATCGATATAACGTACTAGCTCCCTTCACTTTACCTAATGAGGATTTATAGTTGAAGTGTAATGGGTCGTAATGTGTTCATCAAGTTTTTCATATGCTAATAAAGTACGAGTAATGAAAATGATAGTCAGACAATACGTAAATATTTGGAATTTGCTTTGAGCTAATATGTCCTTGTTTCATGCCTTTACTTCATATTGGAGTTTCATTTCAAGTTTACATATGTGGTACCTGGAATTATGTCGAACTATTTGTATTATAGGGAGCAACAATGTATATATATGAATGCGTCGTTTCTATTTCGAACACCTTGATTAATATATTGACAAGATAAAGTGTGAAATCGAAATCTATTTATTACTTGAGTTTGAGTAATGATATATCTGTGGTGTCATCGTCGTATTCATTAATGTGCATTTTTCTCAAAGTCACTTGGATATTCGTATTTCGTTCCAAGTTTATGTGCTTATCCGCCAATGTGATAGGTTCTGAGTTGTACGTTGTTGATTTCTATTCTTGATGGTTTAAAGAAGTATTTATAAAAACCTGTGTTGAGTTAATGACACACACATTTACAGCACTTTATCTAACCCGAATAATGTGTTTACTGAGTTCTATTTTGATGGCCTAAACAACATGCTTGCTAATTAACAGTGTCGAGATAATGTCAGAAGAACTTACAATACCTTCGTTAACCTGAATAATGTGATACTGAGTCATTTAAATTACCTGTTTACAGTGTCTGTTTCTCAAAAATTTGAAAAGAGACTTGCGTTTATATTTAGCCTCGTTGTTCACTGTAAAGTTTTGTGATTAAAATCTAGATCCTTCAGCTGAATAAATTAATTGTGACCGGAGGTGAAAGTACTTTACCTCGAATTTGTCATTAGTAAAAAAAAAGGGTCTTGAAACTCATTTTATTAATCATAAATTTTGCAAGATCAAGAATTGCTGGTTCATGAAAATGATTTTCCAAATCATCGTTACGTTTGGAATTTGAAAAAAAAAAAGATTTAACGAGAAGCTTGTAGAGGACTGTCTTGAGAATCTGACTCCACTGGTTTACACTGTTCGAGTCACGATGATTTAATTATGATTTTTCTACCATGAATAATTATTCTGAAAAATGTGATTAATTATCCAGTATAATGACCATATTTTGTTTTTATATTTTTTTTCTTACCTTATTGTATCATGTAAGAGAGTCATACTTATATGTTCATGATGAGTTAAGGGTGAATTCGGGTCATAAATATGTCCTATTTATTGGGTTGCATAATTGCCTTAACGTGTACCTTACAAATTAGACATGTTATCAGATAAATTTGTCATGGTCATAAGTCGCTGCTTATGTGATAAAGAACATCGGTAGACGTATCTAATATGTGGGAGTCATTACATTAAGAATTCAAGGAAAGCCGAGTCAGTAGACTACGAACCGAGTACACTATCTGCATCTAAGTAAACTAGATTTCAATTTCCAGATTCGGTCGAAATAGATGTAAAGAGTTTGGACATGCATGTTTGGTAGATCAGTCAATTGTCAATTATCTTAACTTCCCTTAGCTTGTATATTCATGGTGAGCTTCTGTCTTTAAATAACCAGTCAATGAGTAACATATGCTCAAATAAATGAACGTTTTATGATGTGTGGAGTAATTATTGGTTTTAAGTCTCATGCTAGTGTCTAAATCAATACTTATGTAAGCATAAGACACGACGAACTACGTACTTGATCAATTGTTGAAACCCTGATAAACATATGTCCCTGGTCACTTGTCTCCATGTCCGAAATTATTAATGTGGTCATCCAAAAGTGTTTAGTTGTCTTACTGTTTTGCCGTGATTGCTTTATTACTTGCCTAAATGTTTCCCCGCATTTACGTATACATCTAAGTTTGAACTGTTATAAATCCAACTGTGTCTCCGGGTGATCATCAGATAGATTGAGTGTGCGTGTCATAATGATAAAATCGAGTCGTGATATATGTTGACGAGATCGGATGTCGTGCGGATGTGGTGTCGTTTAAATTACTTGTAAGAATGTTGCGATAATGGTTGTTAACGAGTCTAACGGTATGAACAAGAGTAATAATATAAACCCGGTGGAAAGAGGGTCACGATATTAACTATTAAGATCCATTACAAAAAGATAATAGGTATAGTGATGGTACGAGGGTCTGGAATAATGATTATTTTGGGTTCCAAGGTGTAGTTGTATTCGTTGTGTCATCACTTATGTTACAATGTCACCAGGTCGGGTTATAATATAAGGTAGTAACTTCACACACTCTCAAGTCCATACAGTAAAGTATAATGTTGTAGGGTATCAAGCCCTGAGGGTGGGCCAATCGTCTTCATGTGAACTAATTGATTTACTTTCGTGATGGTCGTCGTAGTGTCCATATATGTAATAGTGTGAGAGTCCACGCAATTATATAAAGTTATAAGTGTATTAGATGTGACATGCCAACATGTGAATTGGGTCATGACAAGTATACTAAGTATAAACACAGTGGTACTAATAACCAGTATGTTTAGCTTAAATTATGTGAAATATGACATGAGAATGAGTATGCAAATTGTATGTCGGTACTTATGTTGAGCCATGAGAATAATCTAAGTGTAGATGTCTGTAGTTATTAGTACAAAAAGAGTAAGTAAATTGTGAAATGTGGATGAATGTCGGGGGTAGAACCCCTCGTGACCAAGTATGGGTGAGTAAGTTGGAAAACCTTGATGAAACAGGAACGAATGTTGTGTTGGCATGATGCCAAATGGAATTAGAGGTCGTGAAATGACCAAGTGATGATATGTATATGAGAACGTATTGAAAATCGTTATTTCGGATCGAATGAGTTGATTGCAAATATTAACGACTTACTCACCCCTGTTTAGGGCTTATAAGTTATAAATATGATTGTATGAAAAGCCTAGAGTGGTGTTTTATTGTCAAGATAGTGTTGTATAATGCTAGATGTGTTGGGTAGGGTAAGACTAAGACCAGTGAACTTCGGGACGAAGTTCCTTACAAGGAGGGTAGGATGTCATACCCGGTTATTTCCTATGATGTGTGTTCTTAACGATCGTGTCAGTCATCGCATAATAAGTTAAAGAGGTTGCTGTTAGTCTTAAGTGTGTGAATAGTTATACAGTAGTACGGTAGTACATGATGCATATACAACAGTTAGTTAAGTCATGTGATGCATCCGATTAAGGGTGAATAGTGCGAGGTGTCGGCTAGTCGAGAGGCGTTGTTATTTGTTGGATCGTGAACTTCGGGACGAAGTTCCTTATAAGGAGGGTAGATTGTAATAACCGTATTTTAATATTCCTATTTTATGTTATCTCAGGTCTCTGTATGGACAGTAGTAGGTTTATTGGTTAACACGTCTATTATAACCTGTTACTAATACTCGTATAACGTATAATCTTTTCCGAGTTGAACTTATTTAAGTTAACCTATTCTAATATAGTACCCGTTTAAGTTCTAATATGTTCCCGAGTCAATTATTCAAACCTCCATAACAATAATATAATAATATAATCATATAATAATAATAATAATATAATAATAATAATAGTAATAAAAGAGGGTAGGGTTACGTATTAGTATTACCCCCTCAGTTTTCATTATTGTTTTCCCACGCCTCCATAACCTCCTCCTCCGTTTTCTTCATCTGCAATCACCATCCCTAGTATTGTCGATCCGTTTCACCACTCATATTTCTGGTCTCTACCGCCAATAGTGTGTCACCGTTGCCGTTGTAAGTTGGAGTTGCTCGTTTAATTTGACACACGTGCCCCTCTTTTCCCTTTTTCGGTCGTAATCCGGTGGCCGGAGTTCTTGGGCAGTCGTCATCGTATAGAACATCATTGTCGTAGAGGTCGTGGCCCTAGAACCGACGTAAGGTATGTGGTTGATCGTTGTGCTTGTGTTGGATTTTTATTACTAATGTGTCGGGTAGTCGGGTTGGTGTCATCGTGTTAACGTTTTTGCTTCTGTCTTGTTAGTGTTGCTATTGTAGTGTTGTTGTTACTGTCTGGGTTAACGTTGTCGGAGTGCGTTTGAGGCTAGTGACCCCTGGTGGTGGTATTGTGTTATTATTTTCGGTGTTATAATGTTGTTACGTAGTGTTACGTTATTGCGAGGCGTTACGTTGTTATTGTGGGAGTTCTATTATGCGGGGCTATTGTCGGGGTCGTGGCAGTGTTGTTGGTGGAGTACCGTTGTGGTCGGAGTTGTTGTCGTGATTAAGTTAGTGTTGGTGTCGCAGGTGTTGTATGTCACGGTTGGTGGTATCTCTCATTTTATAATTTAATTAGCTAGGTCAGGTTGTCTCGGCTTATAATACAACTAGGTCATATCGGTCTTAGTTTATAATTTAGTTAGGTCGGGTTTCATTTTATTATTTAGTTACGTTAGGGTCGATATTAATTATAATATATAATATTTTATTAGGATCGAACTTCGTAGAATCTTCGTGGTGAATTGTACTGCCGACGCGGTGGTGACCTGCTAACTAGGTAAGGTTATCCGTACTCAGTTTACGTTGTATGTATGCATTTTGTATGATATGTAATGGTATAATGGTTATATTGAGATTGCGGCTGTGTGCCTATTGAGATTGAGGCTGTGTGCCTATATTGATATTGAGGCTGTGTGCCTATTGATATTGCGGCTGTGTGCCGATTGAGAGAAGCTAGCTAGGACTAGCTAGGCCCGGTTGATCTCGGGACCTTCCCTGATGTTTCCTCCTAGGAGAGCTTAGGAGGGGTGTGCACACTCGGACTGACGGGGCGTGACTGCGGTCGCGATAGATAATGGGAATGATGATGATGATGATGATGATGATGATACTGATACTAATGTTTGTGATGTTGGTTATACTAATGTTATTTATTTAATGTTATCGTAAGTTGACCTTGTGTGTATGTCTGATGTGTCTGTGATGATCCGATTGACGTTTCCGATCAATTGGGGAGCAGTCTATTATGCAGGTTATGTATATCGTGATGTGTTTGGATGCTGAGATACATGTACGGGATTGGGGTGAGCGCAACTTATGAGTCCAGACGTAGCACGGGTGAATGCATAGGCATTCCCGTTTTTAAATAGATTGTATAACTTCCGCTGTGTAACCAGAGTTAATAGTTAATGGGTTGTAATTGTTTAAATCTTGTGGCCGGTTTGGTATTCCATATTGTATTGTAATGAGCTACTACCTCGGAAAACCGAGATGGTAACATCCTTAGTTACTCGGGAATGTCTGGTAAGGCTCCTGGGTAAATGGGGGTGTTACAGCTATCGTGGAACGTACAAAACTTCTTTGGTTCACCTTTGGGGTGACGCGGCTTGTTTGGGCAATTCCACTTCGCTGCCTCATTTTCTAGTTCAAAGATCTCGGCCCTTGATTTGTTGAGAGTAGTATAGTTATCAAATTTGGGTTGATAGGGTATACACTCTTTTCTGAGGGTACTATTCTCTTCTCCCTTATGCTTATCAGCCGAGTCTCCCTTGCCACGACTGCTCTGCGCTGCCTCCTGGGCCCGGTTTGATGTCGTCGTGGTATCGGGTAGGGTGTGGTATTTTTCTTTGAGCATGAAACCTTCAACTATTTTCCGGGCCTTGGCCAAAGATTCAGGTTGGGCGCGAATGAGCTAGTTCTTCATTTCTCCGGGCACAAGGGAGTTAGTCAGAGCATATGCCGCGGTGGGATCGTCAATTTCCTTCTTGCTGGAAAGCGAGGTCGAACCTCTTCAGATACTCTCTGATGGACTCACCCTTTCTCTGCTTCAGCGTCATTAAGTCAAAGCGGGTGAGCCTACGCATTTTATACCCAGCGTATTGGTCTACGAATATTGTTGCAAGCTCTTCAAATGTGTAAATGGTTCCTCGAGGTAGGTCCCGGAACCACCCCTGGGCAAGCCCTACCAGGGTCGTCGGAAATATCTTACACCAGGCGGCATCCTCTGCGTCATACATTCCCATGTAGCTCTCATATGCGGCCAAGTGGTCCTCTAGGTTTGTGCTTCCGTTGAACCTGACCGTTGGCATTTTTATCTTGAGGATTGGGCAGCTTTGGACGTCCGGGTGAAGCTGCGTCCTCGTGGGTCTGCCCAATATCCTGGATCGACCTCCCTATGAGTGGTAATCATGATCTTCCCACCTGCTAGGGGTCGGGAATTTGCTATTTGGGGAACGATGTCTGGGGGTATGTCTGCTCATGGCTTCGTTCCACCTCTCGGGGGATTGGTGCCGGGAACGCGATCGCTTGCCCTGAGGTAGCTGGGGGGCCTCGACCCCCGGGCCTTGGGCCTGATGGTGCCTTGGCTCGATTGGCTGGCCCTGATTATGTCTCGCCTGCATGCTTTTCGACAGCCCTGGTGCTTTCTACCGCTTCTCGGCTGGGGTTACCCTGTCGAATACCCCGGCTCGTTTCGGGCCCAAGCGTGTCGTGACAGGCTCCCTTGGTTTCAAGCGTTCCTGCATGCCCTGCGACAGATACCCCTTCTCAGCTGACGCGGTTGATTCTATGGTGTGGACCGATCCATCCTTTTGCTGAGGCTCTTGCTCTTGAGTGTCAACCAGCAAGTGTTTCTTGGCATGGACGTACCCTTTGGCCGCTATCTTCGTCTTTCTCTGAATTCTACTGGCGGCGGTTCGCTTCGTTCCCCCGGCACCTGCAGAGTTTGGGAACTACAGGCACCTAGGGGCTGGGGGTCGTCGCTAGTCCGCCCACCAGGTCCTCTGGCGTGACCTGCTTGTTGAGCATGGCTGAGAAGAAGGTGGTAGCCTACGTGGCTTGGGTGGGAGTGAGTTCCAGGCTTAGGCCTTGCTCTACCTCGTGCCCTCCGCGACCGTCGCTTCTCCACTTGGAGTTCCACGAAGAGTAGCCTACCCGCCTTCCCGGAGGGTGGCGGCGGGAGTAACTTCTCGTGGCATTATGGGCATGTCGAATCGTGGGACGATGATCTGCTCCGTTGGATTTGTACCCGTTTCGATCTCTTCAATTTCGAGCATCTTTTGATGGCTTTTCGTTCTTTGAGGACTTCTAACTCGATAATCCCCACAGACGGCGCCAAATTGTTCCGGTTAGGAAATAATAAAACCCGAATCGGATTCGGATCTAGCTTGGATTATGTTCTTTTGGATCTAGCTTAACTTTCACGCCTCACCTTTCTTCTCCTCCAACGTCGGACCTTCCCGGCGGATTGGGTCTGTCACCTGCACAAGGAGCGCACAGGGGGCATCGGAGGTGTCCGAGGAAACCCTCTCCAATGCCTAAGTCAGTCCGTGTATGCGCTTAAGGAACCTTGTTCGTGAGGAACAATATGGCGCTTTTAGAGTGAGATTCTAGTGAGAGAAAATTAATTACCCCTTTATGAGAGAACACAAGGAGGTATTTATAGGTTTCCACAAGAGAGAGAAAGAGAGAGAGAGAGAGAGAGAAGAAATGTGGGGGCGCGTGCTCCACACGTGCCCCTTCCCTTAGACTGGATCAGGAGGGTCTGTTGTACCACTCTCGGGGTCGGCAGGGTCACCATAGGGTCGGAAAGGCCGAGGGTTCACCAACTCCCTGAGGGAAGTGCAGGAGAGCTCGGCCCGGCCGACCGGGGGTCGGGCCTTAGGACCTGGTCTTGAGGGAAAGTGGTCGGAGCCCTTCAGGAGCATGCCCATGCTGGTCGGCCGGTCGGATCCGACCGGTGACTCCAGTTGGTGGGCCTTCTAACGGCCCGGGCCCGATCAGGATCGGGTCATGCCTAGGTCTAAATATCGGGTGACCCGTAGCAGATAGCTGACCCCATCATTTATAATACATAGTAGTAGATAGTTATCCAAAATTTGAGAATTACGGGTCATGATCCATGGATAGGCATTATTGCTTATTAGCAATAAGTATTTTTTTAATAAAATACTCCGTAGTTTCTATGAGTCGTAAATCTCATAGTATGATATTTGTTTCAAAGGCGAAAGAACTGAAATAAGGCCTTGTCCTCGCACCACAGAGACACTCTATGTCGAAGTGTTGACCACTGGGCTGCCATAATTGTTGATATTCTTCTAGGTCATAAATTTATTATATAATGGTTCTTAACTTGTGGAGGCCCCTTCGTGGATTGGGCCCCGGTTCCAAGAATCGGGTGACCATGCTTTCTGACGAGTAGAATCGTTTTACTAAAATACTACTCATAAATATTCACGAAATAGTTGAACTTTGATACCATGTTAAACCAAACGGGAAGAGACATAAGTCACTTACAAGGTTACAACTTACGAGCTCAAAAAAAGTTTCATCTTAGGAAGCATTGATAGTAAAAGAAGATATTTAGTACTCCCTCCGTATCACTAAAATATTCCCACTTTTATTCATCTATAAGGGATATAATATTGAAGTGGGAAGATTTTAGTGATACGGAGGGAGTACATATATTAGTACGTGTGTATACACGTGTACCACAGGATAGGAGCCACTTGAATGTAGTACTCCTTATTTGATTGAACGGCTTACGGCCCTAATTCGTGGTACTTGAGTTGGAAACTTCGGAAGGTAAGGACAAAGGACGGAGAAAGGCGCGGAGTGATGGGGGGTTGAAGTCTTGAAGAATGGCCGGAGCAGTGAGAGTGACTATTGAATAATCGCATATGGGGATTATGTATGGGGCTCTCTCTATCTCTTTATATAAAAACGTGACTATTCCATGCCTCGCTCTTTCAACACCCTTTTCCAATATTTTGGGTGTATTAATGTGTAGACAACAATATCACTTTCATCAAATCATACGTAAATAACTCACCGTCTACTCTTTATTACTTTCGTTTCAATTATAAGTTTTGTTGTTTTCTACAAGTCCATGGTTAACCAATTTTACAGAATTTTCTACTTGTTATAGCTATATCACACGTATGTCCAAACCAAGATTACCTCCTCTCATTTGTATCGACGCATATACGAAGTATTAAGTAAAAGGCCAAATTAATATTCGGGTGTAAAAATTGGATGCACCGCTATAGCCTAGCTATAAGTATCGACTTTAACAAATTATTGTCACATGATTTTCAACTTAAACAAACACGACTCTGTATTAAGGAGTCTCCGATTCTTGTATTGTCACGTAGGACAAACACAAAATTAATAAAAGTTGGGGGTATATATAGCTTTAGTATTCCATAAATTTAAGTTTACATTGGTCAATTCCAAACTATATTGAAATTAAGCTTCATATTAGGTTGATTGTTTTAGCAAGGTCGCAAACTTTCTAAAAGGGTATGTGAAAGATTTAAAACTATTGCATTTTCATACGATTATTAAATTTTTCGCTATTTTCTATTTTGTCAAAATTATAGATTTCATATTCACATACTCAGAAACCAACAATGTTAGTATTTGATACTCTGCAAATGTGGGTTCCTCCGTCTCATTGATTTGTTATCATTTAGATTTTACAAAAAGACTAAAAAATTGTGAATTACACAAAAAATCAATATCTTATTCATATTATCCAAAAATAAAAATTGATAGCAAATGAATAAGCACCCTAAGGAGTCGTTTGATTCATTTAATATATGTATGAGGTATGAGTTTAGAATGAACTAAACCGTTTGATTAGCGAAATTGTAATCTTCATACTAATACCTCAAACCCTCCAGATATGGGTTTATCAGGGTTTGAGTTTCATACCCTTTGAATATAAGTTTATTCGATTTTTCGAAAAAAATTATTTCCAACTTTTTGTTGCTGAAATCTTATGACTAAAATATTTTATAGAAAACACTAATTTAAAAATATTTATAAAAAAACTTAAAGTTTTGTTAATGTAACTCATAATTTTTAAACTCGTCGACAACGAGTTTTGATGAAATTTATTTTACAAAGTACTTTTCTTTCAAGATATTTTTTTTTAATTTTACATACTTAATGTTATAGTATAAATTTTTATATTAAAATAAGATTATTAAATTATCATTTTACAAAATTATAATTTCGAATTTGATTCTCAATCATGTAAAAAAATGAACCAAACAGCAAGTATCAGGAATCAAGTTCCAAACCGATATCACCCTGATTTGATTCCTGATTCCAAACTCATACCCGTTTGCGAACCAAACACCTCTTAAAAGGAAAATGATAACAAATCACAGAGAGTCTGAGACGGAGGAAATATTTGATATCCAAGAACAAAGAATGACTCCAATTTATGATCAAAATATTATTCTATTTTATGACAATCTTGAATATTATTATACTTTTAATACAATATTATTATAAATTTTTCTTAATCTATGTACAAAAGAGAAAATGTTCTATTGGATATAAATTGGAGAGCATTAAAAGTCTAAAAACGTAATAATCGAAACTTGAAGTCGAACCGGAAGTATAACCCGTTGAAACAGTGGGTGTTAATCGTGCTCCTGCCCGCCGGTAATTATAAGATGATTTTTTTGAATATATCAGTCATTAATTTATAACGAGTAAATCTTATCCAACGGAGTACTAGTAATTTTGAATGCACGTAACTACGTGTACACAATCTTATCCTTTCACTCCATTTCCCCCATAAATACACCCCTTACTTACCCCTCCCTATTTCCCTCACCTTAATTTAATCCCTGCACTTTCACTAATCACCCCCCTTCGATAAACAATAACCAACTTTTCTCTCTCCTCAAAATCAAAACAAATGGCTTCCAATCTCCTCCCAATCACCACCACCGCTGTCGCCCCCGCCGACACCAAACTCTTCGACCTCAACCGCCGTAGATCCGCCGTCAATGGCGGCTCCGGCAAGTGGTGGACCCCGCTCTTCGGCATATCCCCCGACGCCGACTACATTGACAACGGCAACAAAAATGTTGCCGTCACCGCCGCCGGAGAGGCGAAAGGAGCTGGGAAGTTCAGGCCGGGCGGTTTTACAGAAGAGAAGGCGAAGTTGTTGCGTCTGAGGACAAAAGAGTCATTTCACGATGTCATGTATCATTCCGCCATAGCTTCTCGCCTTGCTTCAGACTTTTCGGCCTATGGAGACGGAGATCGTCAGTGAGGGCAATAGAGTCATTTTCACGATCCATATCATATCATCTGTTTATTTTGCTTGTTTTTTCCTGTGTTTTTTTAATGTGAAAAAACTAAAATCAAAGTTATATCCGTCGTGGCGTCGGGTTGGGAGTAATGGATGAAAGGTGTATGTGGATAATGGATTGGGGATATGGATCCAGTTTTTTTTTTTTTTTTTTAGTTTAATTTTTAATAGTTAGAGTTGATCATGTAATGATATGGTGTACTTGGTAATGCAAGTAATTAGGTGTATTTTATGGCTTCATCTTATTTTCTGATTGTACATACTTCCTGATTTTCTATTAATCATTACTCCCTAGTTGTTAAGATGAATATTGTGGACGCTAGATACCTTAGTATAGTGGTTAAGAGTGTATAACGTGTTATAGGTTCAAATCTTCTTCTCTTTTATCGTCACGCAATTAATTGTGTGCTTCGTTGAACAAAAAAGACGATCTATTATGGATAGAATTTCAATATCCTCTTCTCAAATCTCAATACAACTGTACTAAGTACAAGTTTCATTAAACAAAAAAAGCAATAATCATAGTTTGATGAGAGTGGACAACGATACACTCGACCCATCCCGGTCCTGATTGTACTATGTACTAGTAATACTAAAACGTGAATTGATCCAATCCAACTCGAATCTATAGGATGCTAAAACGTATTTCCTTCAAATGAGCGAGATGGAGGAAGTAGTATATCAAATCGTTTGAGTCTATTTAGATAGCTGAATCTAGGGGTGTTCACAAAGTGACTCGGACCGGCAACCCGACCGACCCGGACCGTACGGTTCGGTCCGGTCTACATGCCGGTCCGGTCCGCGGTTCTCCAAAAACTTGGTTGCCGGTCCGCGGTCTGGTTCGGTCCGGTCCACACTTAAAAAAATTAATCAAATATAGTGTATTTTGTCGGTCCGCTCCGGTCTTAAGAGGGTCCGTTCCGGATTTATTTATTAACCGGTCCGGTCCACGGGCTTGAATTTTTTGGGTTGCCGGTCCGCGGGTCAAACCGGTCTGGTCCAGGTTTGGACCGACGAACACCCCTAGCTGAATCGATAGAATAGATTAAGAAATGAATTTTATTTGATTCTATTTATCCATTATGATCGTGCTCATATTCAAACTAACAGCGGACGCACACATTAAAGCAACCAAGACTGTTTCAGCCAGAATAGGGTCTTTTTTTTTTATTGGCACACCATGATGTGGTTAAAAATTAAACCAAGCCCCGATGAAGTAAGATAGGTTTAGGAAAGTCTCTGAAGTGGTAAGAATTACCTTACTCCAATATTAGAGGTTCCATTCTCACCTTCGACAAAAAACAAATTGGGATCTGTAATCATTAATCAGTGATGAACACCGGGATGAAGACGAAAGACTTGAATTAATTTACTGCTTTGGTCGCAGTCATCAACAATTAATTACTTGTATTACTCAACTGGTGTTATTACTATCCTATTGAAGTTGTTTGCTTGAGCCAGCAGGAACTTAAAAAGCTGTGGTGTATGTTTTGAGTCCATGACTATGAGCTCATGGTTTGGTTGTCTTAATTTGAGTGAGGTCATGGTTTTGGTCTTTTGGATCATTGGATGGATGAATAATTATTGCTCATTTTTAATCATATTATTTCCATTTCTGATATCATTGACGAGGACGACGTTTAATTGTCCTTTTGTTGCGCTGATCCCTGACATTAACTTTCCGCATTTCAAATCAATTTAGTGCTAAAACATCATGAAGGACTCCATAAAAAAAACATCATAGAAGGACTAGTTAATATTCTTTCGAATTGGGGTTGACTTAAATGAATAGTTGAACCGAGCTTCATTGAATTGAGTTGGATTTAAGTGAGTCGAATTAACAAAAAAACAAAATGGATTTAATGAGATTAAATTAAATTGAAGTGAACCGAAAAGTGTGAAGACTTTACGACATATATATAAAATAGTAATGTAAAATAGTCTTTTAGCAACTCTGTGGGCGCACTACTGAGTATTTCTCCACATCCAACTTTCCACTGACTGGCTTAACCTCGTTCAACAATTGGGTGATCTAGTTGATTCTTCACCACAAATCTACAAGATTATTGACTAGCGTTTTCATTTGCACAACACTCACATAACAAAAATTTTATCAAAAATGAAAATAGATAACTGCTGAATAATACATACATCCAGAAAGTAAAATATATACTTATTGATTGGAACGGGGGAGTACCACCCAATCAAAGAATCTCTTAAAGTGTGTTTGGATTGGAGGGAGTAGGGGATGTAGAATCCATGGTTTGGTAGGGAATGAGGGCTAAGGGAAATGAAGGAGGGGGTTCATTTTCCCCTGCAAATCTAAATCTTTCCAATGTTAGAATAAATAGATTCTTCATTTTCTTCCTCCAAGCAAATTTATCTCCCATCAATGCATGGCCGGACGAATGATTCTATTTAAGGGAGGGCACGATAGTTTCTTTTGTAAATTTTGTGTATTTTAAATTTTAGTTTTTGAAAATTTGTCATGCAATAAAAAATTTCAGTTCTCCATTGGATTTTTATAGTATAACAATGTTTTAATTTGGTGTTGTTGATGTTATATAATATTTCAATAACAATTAAGCATTCAACAATACTCGTAATATGTAGCTTGATGGTTTAGAATTGTTTACTTTAGTTATGAGGTTTAGGGTTCGATTCCTTACTAATAAATATTCTCTCCATATTCTTGAATTAATCTCACTTTTCTTATACATACTCCCTCCGAGTTCTTATTATTGACCCACATGTGCTTTTTAATTTCCACACTTTAATTTTAATTATGTAGTAAAATGATCACACTTACCGTTGCCTTTTCACTACGGAGTAATTTTTTAAACTTTGTGTCCAACCCCAACGTGGCTAATTCAAAAGTATGGAAGGATTACTTAGATTTGGAGGTAAGACTCCATACCTTCAATTTCCCACCCCTTCCTTTCTTTACTTCTTTCCTTTTCTTCCCTCTTGTTAGGAAATAAGTGCCTAGTAATTATCTTTTTTAGGCTTTGAATTGATTTGTTCCTGATATCTTTCCTAAAGTTGATCTCTTGTTTTGGTAACATGAGATTGTTTGGTTTTAGGAAAGATTAGTCCTTGTTTCCTAATTAGTTTAGGTAACTAGTTTAGGTAGAATAATACTATATAAAGACCTAACTAGTTTCTAGGTTAATTAGGACAGAGAAATGATTTGAGAGCACAATATAGAGGGATGATTTGTGAGGGTTTTCTTGAGGGAAAAACTCCGTTTGTTCCAAGTCTCTATTATTTGGTGGTTCTATTGATCTCGTCTTCGTTGGAAACCGTTGGAGTTTGTTTGGATCTTGGTTGGCCGCAAGATCGTTTTGCCCTTCGTCTCGTCGGTGAGTTCGTCGCAGGTCGACTCAGTCTGGGTAGTCTCTTTCCAGTTTGAGATTACTATCTGGTTGGTAGAATTGGTAGTACTTTTGGCTTTAGCGGTGAGCTATTAAGTACGTGTATTACGATCTACTGTTGTACTATTATCTCCACAATACTGAATTTGATCTCCTTGTCGGTGTGGACGTAGCCGGTGATTTTGCTGGTGAACCACGTAATTCTGTGTGTCAGTTTATTATTGTCTGCTATTTGTTTTGTTCTTCTCGCGTAATTAACAAACCGTAGGTAACGGGACGCCTCCGTTACAACAAACTGGTATCATAGCTTCAGGTTGTTCCGCTTCCGCTTCTGAGCTGTAGGTTTGGCTTCCGCTGAGTTAGGCGTTATTTGGGTTTGTTCAATTTTTGGTGAGAAGATGTCTGGAGCAACAATTTTAAGGGTTGATAAATTCACGGGGAGTAATAGTTTTGGGTTGATAGGCTTGGGTGAAGATAGTAGTGTTGGCGGTAAGGTGGAGTTTTCATCTGTACTTGTCGAACTACGTAATTCTGAAGACAAGCTATCGACGGTTGTTTCCGCTTCTCAATGAGGCGGGCTCCTAGGTGGAGCAGACCCGTGCCTTGGGTTAAAAAGGCAGGACCCGTGCCTTGGGTGAAAAAGGCAGGACCCGTGCCTTGGGTGAAAAAGGTAGGACCCGTGTCTTGGGTGAAAAAGATAATCGAGATCTCGGGGAAGATCTTTTGTGCTTTGGGTTGAGAAGCTGAAGCATGTTGGCACTACGGTACTCTAGGGAAAGGAGAAAAATTAATATTGACTGAAGACCGTTGAAAGATGCAATCGTTCAGGTCAAGGTGGAGACTATTGGGACAAGTAGTTACTTGAGAATCGACTCTTTGAAGCTGCACTTTGAAGACTGGTTCGGGTTGGACAATTCTAGTCAAGGTGGAGATTGTTAGGAAATAAGTGCCTAGCAATTGTCTTTTTTGGGCTTTGAATTGATTTGTTCCTGATATCTTTCCTAAAATTGATCTCTTGTTTTGGTAACATGAGATTGTTTGGTTTTAGGAAAGATTAGTCCTTGTTTCCTAATTAGTTTAGGTAACTAGTTTAGGTAGAATAATACTATATAAAGACCTAACTAGTTTCTAGGTTAATTAAGACAGAGAGATGATTTGAGAGCACAATATAGAGGGCTGATTTGTGAGGGCTTTCTTGAGGGAAAAACTCCGTTTGTTCCGAGTCTCTATTATTTGGTGGTTCTATTATTGATCTCGTCTTCGTTGGAGACCGTTGGAGTTTGTTCGGATCTTGGTTGGCCGCAAGATCGTTTGCCCTTCGTCTCGTCGGTGAGTTCGTCGCAGGTTGACTCAGTCTGGGCAGTCTCTTTCCAGTTTGAGATTACTATCTGGTTGGTAGAATTGGTAGTACTTTTGGCTTTAGCGGTGAGCTATTAAGCACGTGTATTACGGTCTACTGTTGTACTATTATCTTCACAATAGTGAATTTGATCTCCTTGTCGGTGTGGACGTAGCCGGTGATTTTGTTGGTGAACCACGTAATTCTGTGTGTCAGTTTATTATTGTCTGCTATTTGTTTTGTTCTTCTCGCGTAATTAACAAACCGTAAGTAACGGACGCCTCCGTTACAACACCTCTCTCTTTGCTTCCTAGTTTTATATCCAAACACACTTAGAATCATACTCGTATCTAGTAGATAGCCTAATACTAATACGGAGTAGATTAATGATCAAGAGTGGAAGCAAAGCATAGTGGAGGCGTGGAGTATTAGTAGATTAATCATGTGGTCATATCTAAGCTACATAGTTAGATTTAGATTACATGGGTGGGATTGATTAGTATGTAGCTAGAAGCCTAGTTGAGAGGATATTTAAAAGCATAGTGGAATGTGAGTAAGAGATACCCTTTGTCTTGATAACGTGTGAGATGTGCAGTGGAATCAAAGCAAAGTGGGAGAAGAATATACTATTACAATTACACCGTACTTGCTTCTTTTCCTAAACCTTCCCTTTCTTCTTTGACGTAGGAGCTGTTTTATACGGAGTAATAATCAATGATCACGCACATAAACCAACCAAATTAAGTTTGAGGGTGAATATAGTGGTGTTATTTTAAAAATAAATGAGTGATCGAAGAAGATCGATTAGAAGAAGGTTAGGATATACTCCCTCCATTCAACTTCACCCTTCACATTTTTTTTACACTATTCACACTTGAAAGAAATCTTTGATTTTCTCAACAATCTATAAGTGAGGATATAGTTATGTGCGATTTTGTTTGATTCGTTTTTATGAGTACATAAAAAAATATTAAGTTTTTATAATTTTTGTTTATGTAAAATGAAAGATATCGCTAGTGTAAAACGTGTCTTCACAAATGTGCAAAAATGAATTGAATAGTGATAAGTAGAGTTGAATGGAATGGAGTATAAGAACTAATTTAAATTCCGTACAAATTGCATCTAGCTGTAATTATAGTTTTAGTTATAAAACAAAGTCAATATATATAAAACTAAGTTGAAAGTCCTTATGCTCAGGGGCGGCTAATAAGGAGTTTAGGATGAGTGGGGGAACTGGGGCCCCAAATTCATTTGGCCTCATAATCCTTTTGCTGAGCATTTACTTTATCCTAACTAGATGATTAGTATAGGGTGAGCCGGGTCGAATCCACAAGGATGGGAGTAAGTCTAAAGCATGCGAGGATTCTAGACTAGGTTCGAGGCTAACTATAGTGATTGACTAAGAATAGCTAAGACAAGAAAAATCTAAGATAAGCAAGAAAACAAACTAATAAATGAGCGATAAACAATCAATAAGAGAAAGATGACTAGGGTCAATCATGTTCATAGGATGAGTAGGGGTTCGATTGGATTCTAAAGTCGAGGCAATAACGCTAATCTAGACTAGGTTATATCCTCTCGGTATAGGACAATCTTAATCTGATCAAACTGAGTTCTTGCAACTTGGAGTGGTTAATCCACCTAATGAACACAAAAATCTAATCTAAGTGTAGGTTGTCAAAGTCAAGACTCAAGAACAAGGACTAATCGAAATACAAGACAAGTCATGAATTTCAAGAAACATTAAGAGTGTATAACATTAAAAGATGAAAATTCAAAGGCTAAACCAAAGATTAGCCAATCAAACTACCCATTAATCACCCTAATAATCCCCTAAGACCCTAGAAATAAAACTACTCATTATTTATGGTTATGCAATCCACAGCACAAACATCATCAAGATGATATTCATATAATAAAAGGTAGGCTCTTTGCATAAATCAATCCAAGAGAAGATCTTCAATGTTGTGAATAATAAAGTAGATTAATCCAAATAAGTCTTCAATATTACAAAAGATTATTAAGATTAGACTAATATTAAAACTAGGGGTAAGGAGAAATTAAATAAAGAATAAGATAAATTGTTCTAAGAATCTAGTTTGGATGCTAAGGGTATAAGGTTTTGAAGAGTTTATGGATTCCAAATATCCAAGAGGGGGAGGGGTGAATTAGGTACCTTTTAAAAATTTAACTTAAAACTTTATTAACAGTCACACTGTAACAAATTTGCCTTGGAAAGAAGTCTGGTCACAGAACAAATGTCACAGTATAGTCGACTATTGTCAGACTGCCTATATTCCTCTTAACAGAAGATTATATTACAATATATTGACTGTTGCATGCACTATGAAAAACACAATTAATGTTAATATTAATTCACGAACAAAATAAAGCAAAACTAAACGACATGTGTTCTACATTGTATGCAGCAAAAATAAAGTGAGAAGATTGAACACATTATGTTTTTGAATTGGTTCGGCCAACACTCTAAAGGCCTACGTCCAATGCTCTTTTTACTAATAATGTTAAGTAATCCATTCCAAAAACTTAAACTCCTACAATAAAAAGCTACCAATAACCTAGTCCGGTTACGACTCTCGAGTTTACAAGACTACTCCGTCTCTAAACTCTCCAATGACCTACTCTGGTCACGACCAATAGCCTACTTCGGCTACAACTTTGAGTTTACAAGACCACTCCGTCTCTAACTCACCAATGACTTACTCCGGTCACGACTCTTAATAACTTAAAAAAGTTACAAGATACGACTCTTAATAACTTATAAAAGTTACAAGATTACAATTCTAACCAAGTTAGACAAGAGCATTCATGACTCAATGTAGTAGTTCGTTCGACTGTGACTTTGAAGATTTTGAAAATATTTTGCAAAGATTTTGAAGATTAAAACTTAGTTATTCAATTTGCAAATAATAGATTTCTTAGTTGAAAGTCTTTGATAGTGAACGAAAAGGACTCCCCTATAAATAGTGGAGAATGATCAAGTTTAAGGTTTCTTAGAAGTCAACTCTATTGAGAGAAGTAAGCATGAAGAGAGTAAACTTGAAAGAATGAAGCATGGAAAGCAACTTTCAGAATTTTCAAATTTGTGAGAAGATGTTCAGGTTAAGGTTTAAAAACAAATGGGTAGAGACAAACACCAATTTATGAGGTGAACTTCTTTGGGAAAGAGACCAAGTTCACTTTTGGTGTTTGGTAAAAGGCTAATCAACCATTCTAGGGTAAATTTGGGTAATGGGTTTTCAATAAAATAAAAACTACGGAGTAGTTGCTTGTGTATCACTGCACATTTCCAAAGTCAGATTAAAAGATTTGAGAAGATAGAAATTTGAAATTTGAAATCTTTTAAATTTGAAATGGGTCGAACAGAAGTAATAATCAACCAAACTGTGACATAAAGTTGGGTTGGCTAGTTACTTGAACTTACTACAAAGTGTCAAGGGCTTTTATCTTTACAAAGTGACACTCATTGACACATTCTTGACATTGACATTCTTGATTCTTTGGGTTGTAAGTTATACTTTATGAATCGATAATGAATTTTGTCCCACAATCGATTATAGATTCAATCTAATTCAACCCAATACAATCGATTAATGGAAATAAGGACTAACCTTAGTCCATGTCTTACAGACGCACTCAATGATAAGAAGAAATAAAATTGATTCTCCTCCTTAACCCTTGTCTTTCACTTTCTATAATTGTGTGTTTTTGTATATGTATATGTACAAGGCCAAGAGATACGTGTTTGATCTCAAGTCAAACCGTTCACACCTTTTCGTGAAAAGACGTCTTTTGATCTTGGGTAAGGTCGGAAGGAATAGTAATTCCCGACTTTAAGAACATTAATCGAAACCGATCAATCACGGTGTCGTCTTTTATATTAAAGTCTCGAAATATTTAATATGAACTTAATTTATATTTAAACCGAAACACTTAGGCCACAGGAATATTATTAAATATTCTAACATGGGTACCTTGATTCATTGATTCGTGCCAAGAAATGAATACAAGGAGTGTATATATATGTGTGTGTATGTGTGCGCGCGCGCATGTGTGTATATATATGTATATGTGTGTGTATATATATTAATGTATGTGTGTAGAAGAGAGATCAGGTGACACTACAAGAGTTTAAGTCATTGGCGACTGATTTTAGCTACTGACATCTGTCGCAAATAACAGACGTGCGACCGTTAGCAGTCGCTAAGCGTCAGTGGCTACAGTTAGTCGCTGAATAGCGACTGATTTCAGTCGCTAAAAAAGCGCGCGACTGAAATCAGTCGCTAAATTTAGCTACTGAAATCAGTCGCTAATCGAAGCTTTTAGCGACTGATATCAGTCGCTAATGTCAGATTTAGCGACTGATTTAGCGACTGATATCAGTCGCTAAAATCTCAGTTAGCGACTGATTTCAGTCGCTAAATAGTGCGACGTGGCATCATTTAGCGACTGATATCAGTCGCTAAATATAAAACTTAGCGACTGATATCAGTCGCTACCGTGCCAGAAATAGGCCGGTTGAATTGATTATTTTTCTAGCCAAAATCTGCACAATAAAACAAAGCAACAACCACAATACATTCCAAATTCCAAACGTTATTCCAAAATTGTCAACCAAGTACGCAAACGTCGTGAATACATACACTACATTAAAAGTGTTGTTACATACAGTTTTTTCAACCAGCATTTCTCCCACTACAAATTGTTTTCAATAAATCAACTCAGCCAACAGGAAAACTGGCGGACGCACCACTATTACCGCCGAAGGGGTCTCTAGGATCCGGGAATCGGGGAGTGGGGCCGGAGTTGCAGTTATATTGCTGCGTGTTCCTAAGACGCCGAATCTCTTCCATAATTTGCAGGTTAATGGACTCCTGCGTCTTCAGCCTCTCATTCTGCTCCCTCATCTGCTCCGCCATAGCTGCCCGTTGCGTCCTCTCCTCTTGAATTTCCGCCCTCATCTCAGCCATCTCGGATGGTACACACTCGGTCGTCGTAGAATGGGCCCCCCGAACATTGGGTGGTGTCCAGTACAGGGAATGAGCGTTCCCCGTACCGTACACCGCTCCCTTGCGGTATCCCTCCGCGACTGTAAACCAAATTGTGCTCGGGTCCACACCTTCATTTTCGGGCGCTCTAGTGGCCGCCAAATACGATCTCTGAAAGAAAGAGAAGTCATGATTAGGTTGATTGTTTGAAGGAAAAAAGTAACGAAATATTGTGTTTGAAACTTACCCAAGTGTCCAAATCCTTCTTCGTGGCGAATGATCGACCGGTCTCATCGTCCCCCTTACTCTTCGATTCGAGAAATAGCTGCACAGGAGGAGGGAATTCTCCGGTTTTCTTCTTCGCCTGTTGACAGTACATGTAGATTATTCATTTATTTTTATAATGAAAACATTAAATAAAAATCCAATATAGAAATCAAAGGAACGTAAATACTAACGTTCATGGCCCGCTGGTGCATCGACTGCGACCCACCGTAGTGGGTGCACTCCGCCTCTGCCTCGGGGTCCCCTCCCCGCCTCTTGTTCTTCTTAGCCTGGACGGATCTCTTCAGGAACTTCGGGTCGGCTCGCGATGTTTGGAACTGTTGGATCGCGTCACCTACAATTTATACACTTTGAGATCAATAAATGTTTTGAATATATATACAACTTTCTGTTCAGGTGACCACACCAATTTAGTAATCGAACCTTTAAGTTGTTTCTGTAACTTTGCATCGCTTGCCAGCTTGTACATCATGTCTTTGTATCTTACAGTTGCGACATCCATGTATCTGTCTCGAACAGCCACCTCGAGACCAACGTTGTAGCAGTGTTTCAACTGCAAGATAGTTTGTTGTCGTTGTATTAGTAATCTGTAAACAGTAACAGATAATTAGTAAAAATCAGAAATTGGCGTACCTTGAAGTTGGCAAACCACTTCTCCCGTTGCCACAGAGGCAACTTAGTCCAGCTCGTGCAGTAAGTAGTCAAATCATTCATGAAACTGTCCTTGACACCAGTCACCGTCGCACGAGTACGAAACCTACACCAAAGAGTGAAATAAGATGATGTCTCACAAAAAAAAAAAAATACAATGTCTCACCATGTGCCCTCGGGGCCAATGATTAGGCGCCCGTCGTCTGTGTAGCGAAGCCCTTCATCCTGGCGTGGTTGCGGTTGCTCTTGTTCCTCATTGCCCTGCGCCTCCTCCTCGTTCTCTACTTGTTCGTCCTCTCGCCTGTTTTCTTCTTGGTCTTGCAGCTGTACCCGGTCCCTGCTCCTACTGCTGCCGCTGCTCGAACTACCAAACCTCAACCTGCTGCCCAACGTCATATCTGCATACATGTAATAGTTGAAAGTTAGGAACTGACATCATAATATTGAAATACACTCGAAAAAAAATCATGGTTCGCAGATTACTACGTACAAATAATATAACTTACTGAAACTATACATTAATAAAACTTACTAAAACCACTTACAAATTACTGAAAACTTACTACGTACAAATAATATAACTTACTGAAACCACATACAAATTATTTTCTCTAAAGTAATTTACTAATATATATATACACTAGTATATACAGTACGTATGTAAATCACATTCAAATACATACACTTCTCCTTGTTTTTCTTAACCGTCCCAATGTCCCATCCCACTTCCTTCATTTCTCTCCCAAATTTCCTTAACCACAGCCCCTTTTTTGTTTTAATACAAAAATGTTGAGAGAAGAAGAAACAACAACAGCATACTACTACCCTAATAATACCACTAGTAATAGTAATTACTACTATTCCTGTGATGATATTAAATCTCAGTTAGCCATTGACACTTTCAACATCTTCCATAATTCTTCTTCATCATCATCTTGCATTCATCTTAATCCTCCTCCTAATACTATTCAATCTCAATCTCAATCTCCTTTCATTGATTGGTACTTGATTCTTAGAGTAAGTTACCATATATATACTCCTTCCAATTTTAAATGGTTGTCACGTTTCAACCTAATACTCCTCGCATATATTGCACAAACAATCGTTTAAAATCGAAGGGACTATTTTTTTCCAGCTTCCAATTGTTACATTTTATTGGAATTTTTGAGGATAAATAATGGGTGTGTACGTACGTTTTAAATAATGGGTGTGGAATTTTTGAGGATAAAGTGAAACAACCCAATTCAATCAAACACTTAACTGCAAACCCTAATTTTATACTAACAATCTACCTAATTCAAATTGGGGAACCTATTGGGCGATTTAAATCCTAACTACACTAAATATTCCAACAACTAAGAAACTATCCAACCCAATAACTAATTTATTTAAATCGATAAAAACAGAAATTAACAAATAATTGAAACAAATAAAGATAGATAAACATACCTTAAGGAAAATGAGAAAATTGAAGAAGGAATGAAGAGGAAAGGAAGGAGGGACGAGTGTTAGAGAGAGGGGGGAGGGTTTTAGAGAGAGAGAGCAAAATGAGGGAATGTTTCGGGGGAGGGGGGTGTTCGTTTATTTAAAAAAAATTAACAAGTTTAGCGACCGAAATCGGTCGCGCGCCACTCTCATTAGCGACCGATTTCAGTCGCTAAATCTGTCGCCAATTCTTTAATTTAGCGACTGAAATCGGTCGCGCGCCGATTTTTTAGCGACTGATTTCAGTCACTAAAGTTAATTAATTTTTTAAAAATTCCGTCTCCTCGTCCAGCTACTAATATCGGTCGCAGTATGAACTTTCAGTCGCTAAATTAGCCACTGAATTTATCAGTCGCTAGTGATTAGTAGCTACCTGCAATATTTCTTGTAGTGTGAGTCCACCCTTATCTAATTTGAGTCCGTGAGTCCTCATCTTAACCCTTGATTTAATTATAGATTAATGGTTAAAATTTGTACGTTTTCATAATTAAGGAAATAACAAAAATATCTTAGTAATTTTTTTTCTCTCTCCTCCTTTAATTTCTACACCCAACCTATCAATCTATTCAATTTTTCACCTCTACTCTTACCCCCACATTTCCTTCTTACCGAAGTTTTTTCAATTCTTAAACCTCCCGCCTACATCATTCACTGTCACTGCCTTCTCATATTCATTCTGAACTCAAGCCATTACTTTCATCTTCATCTTCTCATCGCCTTGTCATCTTAATTCACGTTTCATTCTATTCACAAATCCTTCGTTCATACAGTTTACAATTT
Organism: Agrostemma githago; assembly: GCA_958450325.1. Lineage (NCBI taxonomy): Eukaryota > Viridiplantae > Streptophyta > Magnoliopsida > Caryophyllales > Caryophyllaceae > Agrostemma > Agrostemma githago. The sequence continues at coordinate 8,592,562 of OY288241.1, read as the reverse complement.
ATCTTCACAATCATCAACGACGCAGCTGTAAACTTAAGGTAAATTAGGTTTTTTTTTGGGTTTTTAATTACTCTATTATTCTTTTAATTTATTTTACTGAGTTTGTTTTTATTAGGTCTGTGTTTGTATTCTGTAATGGGTTTCGTCTTATTCCTTTCTGTAGACACCCACATTTGACCGCCAGGTGTCTATAGTAGTTCCCGCCAAACACCCGATGATGATAGGACGTAAACGTGCTTTGACAGACTCGGATATGGGCTTGTAATCATGGACATTTGGTTTAGACATTTTAAGGAGTACAAATCTCACAAAACGGACCTCAAATCCAGGCCCAGTGGGTCGTTTCGAGTCAAATAACACTAATTTGGGTCGAAACCGTCACCAGGGGTAAAATCGTCTTTTAGCGACCGAGTCAAACCCGGTCAAAGATATTTTTTCCCGAGTCACACGAGCTGGCCGTGACATTACACGGTTGATTCGTACTCAAACACCAAAAAAAATCAGCCTTCACAAATATTAAACAAATCTGTTCAAGGATAGAATTCGATCTCAAGTAGGAATTCTATCCGGAAACCGAAACAAAATACCACCCGAGCTCAGATACTCGGCTGAAACAGCCGAGATATCACCCCAGCCAGCCAAGTTTTTGGCTTCTTCTCTAAGAAACGAGAAGTCTATTCCCTCACGAACTCTCGTATTTCCTATCCAAACCGGTGTTTCTTGTCACACAAGCAAGACCACCTCGGTTCCTATAAATAGGACCCTCCCTTCAACCTCAAAAGACACAGAAAATACACAGAAAATTAACGAAAAATCAGACTGAAAAATACCGAGAAAGTCAGCCAAAAAAGCAACATACAAAATCCCGACGTAATCCCGAAGTAATTCCAAAAAAAAAACCGACGAAACCGATCCTGTCCGAACCGGCCGAATTCCACGCCACACACACACTCCAAACTGACACCTTAACTCACCCACATCATCTCGACGCTCCCGTGTCTAAGCCACCGTCCGACGAGCTCTATACCGAGAACACAAAGCATGTAGGTTGAGGGTGTAAATCAAACCCGTCTCTTCCCTTTTTTCTCTTCTTCGTCTCGTTTTTTATTATGGGTCTCGCGTCGGTCTTTCTTTTATTTTCTAATATCGATATTACTAAAACTATTTTCCTATATCAAATATTCTTAAAATACGATATCGATTCTATATAATCGAATATCGTATCGAAAAGAATTATATTAAGTTTTCGACGAAATCGTTACACCTTTTTACAACTCTTCGTTCAAAATCCTTTTTTTCAACTTTTCGTCCAAAGTTCTTTTTTTATCTTTCGTTCAAAACAAACTTTTTCAAAACCTTTTCTAAAGTCATTCCGAATATTCGATATCGATTTTATAATCGAATATCGAATACGACGAATATCGAAAATATAAACCGGGTATAAATTAATCTATATTTGTACGCGATTTATAACGATTTTCGACAAAAAAATAAAAAATGGACAGACTCGCGTGCGAGTCGCGCCCGGTCCAGGCGACTCGCGCCCGAGTCTGACCCGATTCCATTTTTTTTAGTTTTCGTTCGTTTATTTTTATTATTTTACGAAACGATTTCTAAATTTACATCTTTTCTAAAACTATTCTAAATATTTGATAATCAACTATCGAATATAACGAATATCGAGAATATTAAGTCGAGTACGAATTATGCGATATTCGTACGCGATTTAATCAAAAAATTTCCGAAAACCATTGTCGAAATCAGGCCGCCACGCGACCCGCATGAGTCTCGGGCGAGTCGCGCGGCTCTCGGCCCAAACGTGTCTTTTTCGTCCTTTTTTAATTCTTTCTCGAACATCATTTTTTACACAAAACAATGTTTTAAACTATATTTTTCAGATTTCGATTAATATTTATTTTCTCGATTTCATATTTCTTTTCTATATTATTATTTCAATCGTTACTAACTCGTTTTCTCGTGTTTGTAGCAATTTATTCTCATACATTCTTTTTATTGTTTTATTAGACTAAAACGAACTCACATGCTAAGATAACTTTGACGTTATTAGTTTAAACATGCATTAAACGACTTAGCAACCCATTCTATTTTTCCTCACATGTTTTAGGAAAATAATCACTGCATATCATTTCATCGTCGAACTAACGCGTGTACACAAAACCGAACGATATCTTAGTAAAGGCCGCTAAGTGCGGGCGGGGTTGGGTGTTCTCGCTGAACTTCCCAACACGTACCCTCACCCCTTACTCAGAACCGTGGTTTCCGGATGTCCGAAACCATTGGCAACGAGAGTCATTCAATATACGATTAACCGCCCAGTCGGCATCGGTATCGATATGCTAAGGGACGAACCCGATAAACTCTGACATCGGAAATGGGCCAGGCTTTAAGTATGGCCCACTACGACATAGAGTGGGTTCGAATGGTTCCGAATAACCATAAAATTCGGTGGCGACTCCTACTTCGATTTAAAATTCTATTCGATCCATCTCATATGGAAATTCTATCGCCTCCCCAAAACCCGCGCTTCGCCGCGTCGGGGTGGACCTATGTCATGTCCACAATTTGGCGACTCCGCTGGGGATTAACTGATGTGTCACTTACCATCGGCATCCTCAGGGTGAGACTCGAAAAGAAATCGTTCGATTAGTAATGTACACGTTTTAGTTCAATGGTTCATGCATAACCCCGTTCTATCCCGGGCCGGTTACTTGTGGACGACGTCCCACTATACCACGGTGCATTCCCACTTGGGTGCACTAAAGACTTCGATGGCGGAACTCGTTTAGACTTTGCGGCATGTCCTAAGACCAACTCGGCTTAGGGAGTCCGTCCTCAGTACGAGAATGCGATCGTTGTTGGTATAGACCCTATTAGACCGACCGAGACTTAGACTAAGAGCATACATGGCGTCGTTATACTGATTCTATGACTACATGATCTCCTTTGGTCTTTTCAAAAACCGTTATTTTCAAAAATTACATCTTTTCAAACCCATTCTTTTTCAAAACCCGGAAAGCTGCCGAATTTAGGACTTATGATTTTGACTCAAAATAGCCTATTTTTAGCCGGTATGCTGTCCAAACCTTTTCAAAAAAAAAAAGCCCGAAATCTCGGCCCGATACCCTTTTCTCGGTTTTCAAAAAAAAATCGGGCTCTCCAATCCGACTTTGCTCGGTTTTCAAATTCAAGTTCCCTTTTCAAAATCCTCTTCTTCTTAGGACTTCCCGTATTTAGCAGTGTCGGGTCTTGTCATAAGTTAGAGTCTATAGCGTCGAAACTCCGTCGATCTTATATCACGGGTTTCCACCCCATCCCAGTCCGCCTTACTTGTCAAGGCACGGCCCACCTTCGTAGGACTAACTCCTACAAAGGGAAGCCCGTTTACACACTCGAGTCTAAAGTCTGGGGATTTCTCACGTAGACCTTCCTTCGAACAGGACTAGGCCCACTCTGCCAAATCCTAAGGAAGGCCCACCACTCACGTGTCATCCATTTAGAAGTCAGTCTCCGGTCTTCTTTCTAGTCTAGTCTTTTTCTTGCTCGGGATGTACTTTTGATTCTAAGATCTGGGTCAGTTACTGATTACGCGGTGCCCTTACAGACAGGTCACCCCACACTCGAGCCATGACGCAAAAAGCTATAGATGAATTGACCACCTCATTGGCCCAAATCCAAGACCAACTGAGGCAAATACGGGAGGATCAGATCGCCATCGTCACGCGGGTTAGCGCCGTAGAACAGGGAACCCCCAACGCTTTGATCGATGATGATGGGCCTTTAGCCGCATTGGCCGGTGCAGTCCTCAAACTGCAAGAACAGGTCCACTTGACAACCCAAAGCTCCATCTATACGGAGAATGCTAGGATTTATACCCCACTGACCGATGAATTACCCACCAATCTCAATCTGACGGGTTTGCCGATGTTCGAGGGTACTGAAGATCCGGTCCACCATATCCGGGCTTTCAAGGAATTCATGGCCCTTAAAGGGGTTAAGTCCAACATGTTCAAGCACCTGTTCGCTTCTTCTCTCGAGAAGCACCCAAGAGCCTGGTACTACAGACTCGATCCCAAGAAATACAAAACTTGGGACGACGTGGCAACGGAATTCGCTCGGAACTACGCCGACAATACGGAAATCCAGACCACCATGCGCACCCTGGAGGTAATGGCCCAGGAACCTAAGGAGGGATTCACAAAATACCTTCAACGCTGGAGGGTTGAAAGCGTCAAAATGGTCGATAAGCCCAGTGAAAAGGTGCTGGTTGAAGCCTTTGTCAAGAACCTACTTCCAGCTTACCGGGTCCATCTCCGGTACGCCATCATACCTAGTTTCGTGGTCCTGACTGAAATGGGAACAAGAATCGAGGATGATCTAAGATTGGAAAGCCTCACTAAGGCCTCCACTAAGGGATACCAAGGGGCTAGTTCATCAACGAGCAAGCCCGCTACTACTGCTGCCACTCGTAGCATTTTCGACGAGGTAAACGCACTCGATACCTCATCCCAGAAGACTACCACTCCCCGGGTATTCACTGACATAGGTACTACCTATGGAAACGCCCTTAAGAGGTTATCATCAAAAGGCCTGATCACCCCGATAGGCCCAACACCTGATATCCCGGTCGAACGTCGCTCTAAGGCCTACAACCTTCAGGCCTACTGTCACTATCATCGTGGTAAGGGGCACGATACCGAGAAATGTTGGAAACTGAAGCACCTTATCCAAGATCTCATTGAAAGCGGGAAAATCCCTTTACCCGGGGGTAAGCCCAACAACAAAGACAACCCGTTGGCCACTCACGCCATCTTTTCCGGAGAAATAATGGATTGTTCACACCTCACTTCTCCATTTATCCCACAAATAAACGGGATCTGGTGCGATGACGAAGATGATGTCTACCTCACCAAAGGGGAAGCTGTCCCCATCACACCTGAGGAGATTCAGAAGGTTAAGTCCAAAGCTTTAGCCACTAGTCAAGCCCTCATCATTGCTGAGTCCGCTCCGGAAGAACCAACTCCTGAAAAGGCTCTTGTGAAGCAGCTAAGCAAAACTCGAGTTGACCTTTCTATATGGCAACTCCTAGTTAGCTCCCAAGAACATCGAGAGGCACTCACTAAGGCCCTCGATCAGGTCAAAATCGACTCTATGGCTACTCCAGCCGAAATGGTAGCCACAGTCCTACCCCACCTAAAAAGCAGATCCATAGAAGAAGGCCCACTGATCACCTTCTCCAATGCTGATCTACCACCATTCGGGCCGGCCCACAACATGGCCCTCTACATCACAGTTATCTGCCGTGGAAAGTACCTACCCATGACCTAATTGACGACGGGTCAGCAGTCAACGTTCTTCCCTTAAGGACCGCCAAAGCCCTCGGCATCACCGAGGCCGACTATATTCCAACAGCTCAAACCATTCAGGCTTTTGACGGGAGTCCAAAGTCAGTAGCCGGGGCCACAAAACTCACTATCATAACGGGCCCGATAGAGAAAGAGCTGGAATTTCAAGTGATTGACGTGACTTCTTCCTTCAACCTTCTTTTAGGAAGACCTTGGATCCATGCAACCAGGGCCGTGTCCTCCACTTTGCATCGGAAAATCAAGCTGCCTTTGCATGACACCGTCATCACTATAGAAGCCACACCTATGACTGTGGCTAATTGCAACACCTCGGGCCGCACCGATCTATGGGGATTCGATTTCATAGGAGCCATCGAAGAAGATCATCTCTTCCGTCCTTATTTCACCGTCCCCCTAGACCGAATGTTACAGAATCTGGGCTTTCTACCAGGGGTTACCTCAGGGCCCGATCTCCCCGCAGGAAAAATTCTCGAAGTTCTGGACAATGGGAGGACTCAAACGGGCTTGGGCTACACCCTAACTCCAGAAAACATGGGCCAGACTGAAACTAGTAAGGTCACCTTCGTCACTCCAGTATTCGAGACTGCTCAAACCGGCCTATATCGGCCCACACGCCCTGGGGCCCACTTGGCCCAGGACTGCAACTACATACCAGACGACATCTTCGCTCTCATCCAATCCGAAGATGCTAAGAATACCGAGCCCACGCTAGGGTTACTTTTTGGAGAAGAACTCGCAATTCCAACGCCGAAGGAAGAGCTAGTCAGCCTCATACTCCGCAGTCGCACCTTTGATCCGTCCAAGCTAATCTCGGAGGTCGGGTCCGGAACCAGAGCTTGGAGGAAAACTGTCAAATGGACTGACAGTCAAGGAAAAACTTACAAGCTGATCACAGGAGAAGGAGAGATGCCAGAATCTGAGTCTGAGTCTGAGTCAGCGTCCGAGTCAGAGTCTAAGATTGAGTCTAGTGAGTCTGGTGCTAGGGTCAGTCCTGTAACTCCCCCTCTTCCTTTAGCCACTCCTGGTGCCTCGGGGTCTGTCCCGGGCACCCTACCTATCCCGCCACTGACTAGTGATCAGATGGCAGCTCTTTTCGAGCTCTTTTCTCAATTCATGATCAATAATAACAACCGTTCTGCTTACGACTTGTCTCATTTTCAAAATTTCAAAAATTTTATGTGCAATGACATTGAGAAGCCCGACGAACAGGTATCTTTACCCCCACATCTGATCGAGCAACTAGAGCAAAGGGAATCCCGCAATCCGGTAATCGAAGACACCGAATCCATCAACGTGGGAACAACCTTAGAGCCTCAGATGCTTAAGATAGGACTATCCTTAGATCACGAGGAGAAACAACAATTCATAGTTCTCCTTCAAGAATTCAAAGACGTCTTCGCATGGTCCTACAAGGACATGCCGGGGATTGATCGCGAAATAGCCGAGCACCATATACCGATCAAGGAAGGGTTCAAGCCGGTTAAACAAAAACTCCGACGCATGAGGCCCGAATGGTCCCTCAAAGTCAAGAAGGAAGTCGATAAACAATTCAAGGCTGGGTTCATACGAGTCTCCGAGTATCCAGATTGGGTTGCAAACATAGTACCAGTCCCTAAAAAGGATGGTAAGGTTCGTGTCTGTGTAGACTTTCGGGATCTTAACAAAGCAAGCCCGAAAGACGATTTCCCATTGCCACACATCGATATACTGGTGGACAACACAACAGATCATGCCCTTCTATCATTTATGGACGGGTATGCGGGGTACAATCAGATAAAAATGGCAGAAGAAGATATGGATAAGACCACCTTCATTACACCTTGGGGTACTTATTGCTATACAGTTATGCCATTTGGTCTCATCAATGCCGGGGCCACCTACCAACGAACCGCCACGACTTTATTGCATGACATGATGCATAAGGAAGTGGAAGTCTATGTGGACGACATGATCGTCAAATCCAAAGACAGGGACGGTCACATCACCGCCCTGAGAAAATTCTTCACCCTACTTCGCAAATACAACATGAGGCTAAACCCTCAGAAATGCAGTTTCGGGGTAACATCTGGCAAATTACTGGGTCATATCGTCAGCCAACGAGGTATAGAAGTCGATCCAGCCAAAATCAAGGCCATCACCGAGATGCAGCCCCCTAAAACCGAAAAAGAGATAAGAGGGTTTCTCGGAAAAGTCCAATACATTAGCAGGTTCATCTCAAAGCTAACCATGGTGTGTGAACCGATCTTCAAGAAGCTGAAAATAGGAGAACGGTTACTATGGGATGACAAATGCCAAGCAGCCTTTGATAGAATCAAGGAAATTTTGGCCTCACCACCGGTCCTAATGCCACCTCAGCACGGTTTACCTTTGTCACTATACCTAACCACGACAGAGACCGCCATGGGGGCTATGTTAGCTCAAACGGTCAATTCCGAAGAACGGGCCATTTACTACATCAGCAAGAAGTTTTTAGAGTACGAGTGTAAGTACACTATGCTCGAAAAGACATGTTTAGCCTTGGTCTGGGCCACTAAGAAGCTCCGGCATTACATGCTTAGTCACGAGGTGCAGGTATTATCCAGAATGGATCCAATCAAATACCTCTTCGAAAAGCCCATCCTCAATGGTAGGATATCAAGATGGACCCTGATGTTGGCAGAATTCGACCTAAAATTCGTACCACTAAAAGCCATTAAAGGACGAGTAGTAGCCGAGTTTCTCGCCGACAGTCCCATAACCGAAGAAGGACACACCGACACTTGGTCCTTCCCAGACGAAGACATTTTCCACACTGACACCGAAGCATGGGACTTGTACTTTGACGGGGCATCCAATTTTCGAGGATTTGGAGTCGGGATCCTCCTAATCTCACCAAAAGGGGAACATACTCCCGTATCCATCAAGCTAGACTTTGACGTCACTAACAACGCCGCTGAGTATGAAGCATGTATTCACGGGCTACAAGCCGCCGCCGACTTAGGGGTCACAAACCTCCGAGTGCACGGTGATTCATCTCTGGTCATTAATCAAGCACTTCAAAAATGGAAGCCTCGAAATGCTAATCTCGTGGCCTACCAGGCACGAGTACGGGATCTTGAGAAACAATTCCACAAGGTAGAATATATATACCTACCCCGGGAAGAAAACCAATTCGCAGATGCACTCTCAAAACTGGCATCTTTGCTAAACATTCCCGATCATATGACCAGTATGCCGATTTGTGTCGAAAGACGGTCCGAGCCAGCATATATCCACGACATTGAAGAAGTCGAGATACCTGATCCTGAGCCATGGTATCAAGCTGTACTGACATACCTAGCAACCGGGGAATATCCACCCGGAGCTGACAACCGAGCCAAAAAGGCCCTGCGAAGACTGGCAACCCAGTTCATCCGCACTGACGATGGGCAACTCTACAAAAAGACAGCACAGGGGGCTCTCCTCCGATGTGTCGACAAAACCAACACCGAAAAAGTTATGGCTGAAGTCCATGATGGCGAATGTGGTCCACACATGAACGCCCAGATGCTGGTCCGGAAGATCATGAGGCTCGGTTACTACTGGAATAGCATGGAAACCGATTGTCAACGATATGTTAGACATTGCCACAATTGTCAAATTTTTGCCAATGTACAACATATGCCTCCATCCTTGCTATACACCATGACATCACCATGGGCATTTTCAACATGGGGAATCGACATAATTGGAAAGATAAACCCATCGGGAACCGGAGGACACTGCTTCATTTTGGTAGCAATCGACTATTTCACCAAGTGGGTCGAAGCTGAATCCTACCGTATCCTCAACGCCAGCCATGTTGCCAAATTCATTCAAAATAAGATAATATGCCGGTATGGGATCCCCCATGAGTTCATCAGTGACCACGGGACCCATTTTCAAGCCGAAACAGCAGCCTTGCTGACCAAATACAAAATTCAAAGGCATACATCTTCACCATACCGACCCCAAACCAATGGAGCGGTAGAAGCGGCTAATAAAACAATTGTCACCATACTCAAAAAGATGGCTGATAATTATCGAGACTGGCCCGACAAAATACCATTCACTCTTTGGGGATATCGAACCTCGATTCGTACTGCGACCGGGGCAACACCGTATTACCTTACATACGGCATGGAAGCAGTCCAACCTGTTGAGTTGGAAGTGCCATCACTCAGAATCCTACTTGAAAGCCAAGTACCTGAAGCTGATTGGGTTCGAGCACGATATGACTCGCTAGTCCTCTTAGATGAACGACGATCTTGCGCCCTCAATAATATTCAAATCTATCAAAAGAGAATCCAACGGGCTTTCAACAAAAGGGTGAGGCCCAGAAACATCAAAGAAGGAGATTTGGTCCTCAAATCAGTTCGAGCCATATTACCAGTGGACCCAAGGGGAAAGTTCAAACCTAACTGGGTTGGGCCATATCTGGTAAAGAAGATTCTATCAGGTGGAGCGGTAATGCTAACAGATCTGGACGGGAACGAGTTTGTCAACCCAACTAACCTGGACCAGCTGAAGCGCTATTACCCTTAACCCACCTTTCTCAATGTCATTTGCAAAAGTTTATTTTCAAACTTTTAAAGACAAGTCAAAAGCTAGAATTATTCATTTTACTGTTTCAAACATCTTGAACCAATAGTCTTGATGTACTTCGAAATTGCAAATTAATTCAGTCTGAACTACGTTTGGTTTGATTCCATTTATTATGGATACGTAGGCAGCCCCTCAAAAGGGCACAACCACTGCAATCGAAAAAACAGGAATGGTTCTTTAATAAACCTTTCTTTATTTCAAAAAATAAAATTACAAAAAAAAAAAATCAAAAAAAAAATCATCACAAAATAAATAGTATTAATACTTAAATAATATAAACTAGGGCATTTTTCCCTTTCCTTTGCCCTTAGCCTCCTTTTCGGTCCATCGGCGTCGAGGTGGAGGTGAACGCTCCCTGATCACCAAGGGAACCTCTTTAGCCCGGGCTCGTTTCTTCAAACTCGACTCCCCGGTCACCTCGTTATCACGCGGGCCTAGCCTATCTCGGACCGCCGTCCTCGGTCCGAGTCTCCCCTCCAAATCACTAGCACCAGTCTCATTAGTCTGAGTCTTAGGTTTTGACTTGGAATCCGACCCAGATTCAGCAAAGGTAATGGGAGTCTCCTCGAAGAACCGCCTATTATTTTTGGGCGATTCTCGGCGGGCCAAATCAAGAGCTTCTTCGGTTTTCAAAGCTTTACGGGCCTCCTGGGATTCTTCCGAAGTCCATCTTCGATATGATTCAGAAACCCAAGTGGTTTGACAAGGGCGAGGTATAGTCCATATGACACGGGTGAACCAGCGCTGTAGCCACGTGTCACACATAGCGTCCGTCAATTGGATCGAAACGCTAATTATTGCCTCAGTCTCAGGGATCTCCTGAAACGAACCGAACTGTCTTAAGATACGGTCCGGATAAATATGGACAGTCCAGTCCAAAGACAAAATCACCAGGTAACGGGCTTTGTCTCTCCTAGCTAATCCCGTCAGCCTTGAAAGGAACCACCAAATGACGTTCCACCGGATCAAAGGCCCACCATGAAATGTTAGCTCTTCATCCCAAAATTTTTGAGTTACGGGATGACTTGGTCTTATTCGGCGAGACCTTGAACCAATCTGATTGCTCCGATATTTGAGTGTATTCACCGGGGGCTCCATGATTGATAGACGCTCGAATAACCAGGTCTACAAAATTTTCGAAAAGTCAAAAACTTTCGAAAAATCAAAAAAAAAAAAAATCGAAAAATTGGAATTTTCGAAAAATTCGAGAAATTCAAAAATTAAGAATTTTCGTAAAAAATTCAAAAATTCGGCAAAGTCAAAAATTCGAAAAAAAAACCGGAAAATTGAAGATTTCGGAAAAAAACCGGGAAATTCGGGATTACCGTAAAAAAATCAGGAAAATCGGGCAATTATTCGAGGAAAAAGATTAAATACCTGCAAAAGACGGATACTCCCTGTCAATTGTTGATTTGGTTCAAGCCTCCTAGCGTCAAGACCCATAATAATCTCCCCAGTTATCAGCCAAGCTGGGCTGTGACCTGTCTCCATCTGATCAACTATGCTGATCAGCCTGATCTCACCTAAGCATGAGTCAGCATCCATTCGACCTTCGAAGGCGTACCTATGCAGCATACAAAAGGCAAAGGCCCTACGCCTATGGGTAGAAGTAATTCTTTCACCCACTGGGTTCATAAATTTATCAGCCAAGTCAAATAAGGAAACTGAATTTCCTTTCACCATACGGGCTGTCTCAGCATGTGACAACCCTAAAAAATCCCTCAGCCTCCTCCTTGGATCGGGATAAAATGGAGGAATAGCAGGACGAGCATTAGGACACCACCCTCCAATAGCTGCTATCTCTTCAGGAAGAGGACATATTTCTCCTCGAGGAAATGCAAAAACATGAAAGGTAGTATCCCAAAAGGCTAAGCAAGCATCAAGAAAATGCGAATCTACCCTAAGTCGCTGAAGTGGGAATAAAGCCACAATTCCCATTTGAGTTAACTGGACTCTATCCTCATCTCGGAAATCCTGGGCCCACGCATGAAGCATTGCGGTCAAATGGTCAATACCCATCGCAAGAATAGTTTCTTTTATTTTATCCTAAAAGATCTAAGGGATTTTGAGATAAAAGAAAGGATTTGGGTGGAAATATGAAAAATAAAGGAGCCAAAGCTCCCTATTTATAATAGAGAATACCCCTCTTCCTAGTCATCACAGGAATAGGATTCTACCAATTTTCTCCTTCGCCTAGGCATACAAGGAAATCCTATGAATCCATGTCAGAATCCGATTAGGAATCAAAATCATCCCAAGCATCCTTATTTCCAAACTTTTCAAAAAAAATTCAGCTTTTTATTTTCAAAATTTTCGGAAAATCGTCTTTTTCCCCAGCACGAGTCAGTGTTTCGCCTAAATGTTACATACAAATTATGTCAGCATACAGGTACACTCAAGACTCCCAAAAATTCTAAGTTCCCCAGTGGAAAAGCTCATGCAAGCTCCTGCGCAATTCTAAGACAGGATATATCTGCAAACAGGTATACCCATAGCTTCCTAGGCAAGCTCCCGCGACATTATCAACATCAACCCAGGTATAATTTCTATTCTATGGCTGGCGAGCCCTTTACGCAGGTCTAATGGACCCTAAACGACCCGATCGGAAGGCTGCCAGGTTTTAATCCTTGATTGACCTGGTAGCTACTCTGACTTTTGCCTTGTCCAAGCCTCAGTCAGAGTGGGGGCTCTGTAGACACCCACATTTGACCGCCAGGTGTCTATAGTAGTTCCCGCCAAACACCCGATGATGATAGGACGTAAACGTGCTTTGACAGACTCGGATATGGGCTTGTAATCATGGACATTTGGTTTAGACATTTTAAGGAGTACAAATCTCACAAAACGGACCTCAAATCCAGGCCCAGTGGGTCGTTTCGAGTCTAATAACACTAATTTGGGTCGAAACCGTCACCAGGGGTAAAATCGTCTTTTAGCGACCGAGTCAAACCCGGTCAAAGATATTTTTTCCCGAGTCACACGAGCTGGCCGTGACATTACACGGTTGATTCGTACTCAAACACCAAAAAAAATCAGCCTTCACAAATATTAAACAAATCTGTTCAAGGATAGAATTCGATCTCAAGTAGGAATTCTATCCGGAAACCGAAACAAAATACCACCCGAGCTCAGATACTCGGCTGAAACAGCCGAGATATCACCCCAGCCAGCCAAGTTTTTGGCTTCTTCTCTAAGAAACGAGAAGTCTATTCCCTCACGAACTCTCGTATTTCCTATCCAAACCGGTGTTTCTTGTCACACAAGCAAGACCACCTCGGTTCCTATAAATAGGACCCTCCCTTCAACCTCAAAAGACACAGAAAATACACAGAAAATTAACGAAAAATCAGACTGAAAAATACCGAGAAAGTCAGCCAAAAAAGCAACATACAAAATCCCGACGTAATCCCGAAGTAATTCCAAAAAAAAAAACCGACGAAACCGATCCTGTCCGAACCGGCCGAATTCCACGCCACACACACACTCCAAACTGACACCTTAACTCACCCACATCTTCTCGACGCTCCCGTGTCTAAGCCACCGTCCGACGAGCTCTATACCGAGAACACAAAGCATGTAGGTTGAGGGTGTAAATCAAACCCGTCTCTTCCCTTTTTTCTCTTCTTCGTCTCGTTTTTTATTATGGGTCTCGCGTTGGTCTTTCTTTTATTTTCTAATATCGATATTACTAAAACTATTTTCCTATATCAAATATTCTTAAAATACGATATCGATTCTATATAATCGAATATCGTATCGAAAAGAATTATATTAAGTTTTCGACGAAATCGTTACACCTTTTTACAACTCTTCGTTCAAAATCCTTTTTTTCAACTTTTCGTCCAAAGTTCTTTTTTTATCTTTCGTTCAAAACAAACTTTTTCAAAACCTTTTCTAAAGTCATTCCGAATATTCGATATCGATTTTATAATCGAATATCGAATACGACGAATATCGAAAATATAAACCGGGTATAAATTAATCTATATTTGTACGCGATTTATAACGATTTTCGACAAAAAAATAAAAAACGGACAGACTCGCGTGCGAGTCGCGCCCGGTCCAGGCGACTCGCGCCCGAGTCTGACCCGATTCCATTTTTTTTAGTTTTCGTTCGTTTATTTTTATTATTTTACGAAACGATTTCTAAATTTACATCTTTTCTAAAACTATTCTAAATATTTGATAATCAACTATCGAATATAACGAATATCGAAAATATTAAGTCGAGTACGAATTATGCGATATTCGTACGCGATTTAATCAAAAAATTTCCGAAAACCATTGTCGAAATCAGGCCGCCACGCGACCCGCATGAGTCTCGGGCGAGTCGCGCGGCTCTCGGCCCAAACGTGTCTTTTTCGTCCTTTTTTAATTCTTTCTCGAACATCATTTTTTACACAAAACAATGTTTTAAACTATATTTTTTCAGATTTCGATTAATATTTATTTTCTCGATTTCATATTTCTTTTCTATATTATTATTTCAATCGTTACTAACTCGTTTTCTCGTGTTTGTAGCAATTTATTCTCATACATTCTTTTTATTGTTTTATTAGACTAAAACGAACTCACATACTAAGATAACTTTGACGTTATTAGTTTAAACATGCATTAAACGACTTAGCAACCCATTCTATTTTTCCTCACATGTTTTAGGAAAATAATCACTGCATATCATTTCATCGTCGAACTAACGCGTGTACACAAAACCGAACGATATCTTAGTAAAGGCCGCTAAGTGCGGGTGGGGTTGGGTGTTCTCGCTGAACTTCCCAACACGTACCCTCACCCCTTACTCAGAACCGTGGTTTCCGGATGTCCGAAACCATTGGCAACGAGAGTCATTCAATATACGATTAACCGCCCAGTCGGCATCGGTATCGATATGCTAAGGGACGAACCCGATAAACTCTGACATCGGAAATGGGCCAGGCTTTAAGTATGGCCCACTACGACATAGAGTGGGTTCGAATGGTTCCGAATAACCATAAAATTCGGTGGCGACTTCTACTTCGATTTAAAATTCTATTCGATCCATCTCATATGGAAATTCTATCGCCTCCCCAAAACCCGCGCTTCGCCGCGTCGGGGTGGACCTATGTCATGTCCACACTTTCTAATTTAATTGTTTGTTATGCTAATTTAATTGTTTGTATGTTCGAAATTGATTATACACATTCTCTGTTTACAATCGTTCCCCTGCATATCTGATATAAACAAATTTTGTGTTACTTTAATGAACATTATTTGGTATTTCAATTGGTATCATCTGTTATTTTAATGAATAACCTATACAACTAAGTTTATCCTGTTACTGATATCTTACTATCTTCATCGTTCTCGTGCTGAAACATACATATAGTGTTACTTTAATGCCTTTAATATATTACTTTTATACATAACATCTGTTACTGTAATGTATAGTATCTATGAGTAAGCATTTGTTGCATGCATGATTAATATGCATCCTTTTTCTCTAATGTCTAATGATGTTACTTTAATTTATATGATATATTACTGTGATGCTTATTATCTGTTACTTTAAACTGTATACTATTTCAATGCGGATGAGGTGTATGTAATCCTCTATTCAGTTTGTATCGTTAGCATTGTTCTCATAATACCTCTTTTCAGATGGCAAAAGGAGGTAAAATGGTAGTCGTTGGTGAGAAGAAAGGGGGGAGGGGGGGGGGGGGGGGGGGGGGTTGGTGAGAAGAAGGGGGGGGGGAGGTCAGAAGCAGGTACGACGGGCAAAGAAAACGGCTGTCAAGCCATCTAAGTTGAAGAAAGTATTGACCGAAGACGGTGGTGACGCCATTGTCGAGCGTACGTCGTCGGTCAGGTGCAGGCCGAAGCTTCTGGTTGATCTAGTATCTACACTAAACCAGAGGCAGCGGGAGGCACTTTCAAGGATCGGGTTCGGTGGCGTACTTGAAATAGGCCTTAGAAGCTAAGCTTCCCCACAAAGTTTGCGACTGATTTCATGTCTTTATTCAGCGACGATGCGCTGATATTCCAGATGCGGGAGCAATCAGTTCCTTGTAACCAAGCATGATGTACATGACTGCTTCCTCATTCCTCTCGGACTGGACCCTATCAAGTTGCTGCCAATGGGTCGGTCGAAGGCAGCCGAAGAGGAGTCTGTTGTGAAGCTGAAGAAACAGTGGAGGGATGAGTTTAAAGTCGTCAATGGAAGTGATACAATCCCTCTCTCAAGGGTCCTAACCAGACTTCAGGAGGATGTAGAGGGTGGAGATTTTTTCTGTAAGTTGTTCGTGCTGTACAACATGTCTGTATTCTTCAACCCGACATCCAATCATGGAGTTGATCTCAGACTGTTGAAGGCTGTGCAAGATGTACAACAAATTAAAAACATTGACTGGTGCACGTTCATACTGGACGGACTGGCTGATGCGTGCGAGGACTTTGTATTCCGTAACCCATCGTATCTATTTGGCTGTGTTCCATTTTTAATGATCACATACTTCCAGCGATTTGTCCACCGTAACATCACAAACCCGTGTGATCTTCTTTTGATCAAGCACTGGGATGGTCAACGCATGCTGGAACGGTTGGCCGGCGAGTTTATCGGTGGCGGGCTCGGGCGTCTGACCCGATCAGATGTGGAATACCCTCGTTGCCTTCATCTGCCGAAGGGGGGACACGTGACCTCGTCGTTGAGGATTACGCAGAACCGGCAGTCTGATGATCTGACATTGCCCGGGCAAGAGAGCGATAAGTTCATAACTATCAAGCTTGCTCATGGCGTTGAAGATGATAGTGAACTGAGGGCCAGGGCGGTCGACGTAAGTAATCGTGTCATTAATTCATTATGACTTGGAAACCATGGTTTTGTGTCCCGTAAATCTGTAAGGATGTAAATCTGGAATGTGTCTGTAAATCTGCATGTTACTCTAATGTATCATCTATTACTTTAACACATAACTGATGTTACTTTAATGAACAATATGTGTTACTTCAATGCTTACAATCCGTTACTTTAACCTGTATCATCTACATTTTTGCTCAAACATATATGATATATGTTACTTTAATTCATACCATTTGTTACTTTAGTTGGAATCATCTGTTACTTTAATGTACACCCCCTTTTCACTTCACATTTTGTCAGTTGAGTACCCATTCATATGTACTTGAATGGTCATTCTATTCATTTTTGCACCCCAATTCATATTTGAATACAATTATTGTTTCATTCAGGAGGTCTATGAGGTTCATCTTATGATGAGAAGGAATGTAGTCGCATTCCATGATTGGTAGGTGTCACATGCTGCCAAGATCAGGGGGATAATATCGGGCAATCCATTACCCAAAGACCTGGTCCCATCATAAGCATCCCAGGCATTCTGGGGAGGAGCAGAGCTTCACCGGGTGGTGGACGAAGTCTGTGAGGCGCTTCGGCGCTAGGGAGTTGTCGTTGTAGGGGCCGATATTTGAGGCTAAAAATACAAATGCAGATGATGAGGATGATTTTAACTTTCAGCCGTACTCGACAGCTGAGGTTAATGAGGTTGTACAAGAGGAATTGCAGTTAAACAGTGTCCGCCAGTTGGTGCTGTCTCTATGGGATAAGGATAGAAGCAGAGATGAGGAGGTCGGTGAGTGCTTGTGGGTGGAAGTAGACGGAAGGAAGGTCTTCCACCCTTACTTTTTTCATTCCGACAAGCAGTTGGGATGAATGCAAGTCGTCGATGAGAGGCTTGGATGCTCAAGTGTCCGTGACTTCCCGGATCCCGACCAGCTTACGTTGTCGGATTTTCTGGGTAGGGATAGCAAGCTTTTCAGGTCTGTTTTGTCTGTAAGGAAAGACATAATTGACTACGTCTTCACCAAAAATGAAAAATATAGTACATCGTAAGTGGTCTACATCACCTAATTTTGTCGTGCGTTTTAATGTCGATTTTGTTGAGTGTTACATAATCCATTCGAATTTTTGCAGGGAGATGATTGTAAGGTTCAATGACTTCTTCAACGTACCCTGTGGCGAGCTGGCCACGCTGGCGCCTGGAGAACAACGTTCGAACGCTGTAATTGACAGCTGGTGCATACTTCTGAATCACATGGCAGCTGCTCAGACTGCACCGCGGCGGACATCACGTTGCTTCTTTGGTGTCAGCCACAGCGTAAGCTAATTTATTCCCTTGCTCGTCCAAAACGATAAGTATAAATATCATCAACAAACCCTGGTAATATTAATATAATGTCATCATATCAGTCGCTATAATATATTATGCAAAAAAGGGTGTTACTGTAGTTCTTCGACTGTGTTACTGTAATGCATTTTGTGCATTACTCTAATGATGGTGACCTGTTACTCCAATAAATATCATGCAGGATACAGCTCTGAAGATTTGGAGAAGCAGATTGAATACCTTGATAATAGATCTTACGACAAGGAGGATTTTGAAAGTCGTCCTTATGTCGGGATGGCACGGCTCTCAGTAAGTCTACTCATTTTGGTGTATATTCTAACATCCTTACATACAAAATGCTGTATATAAGGATGACAAACAAACAAATGATCTGTTATTTTAATGTCTACCATCTGTTACTTTAATACAGTTTTTTTTCTTTTTTATCATCAAAGTCGTAGAAATGGGTAAGTACATGTTGCAGAGAGGTATCGCTAAGGGGGCGAATGTATCGTCGTTCCCTCTTGTCAACATCCCGTTCGGATGGCAGGGAAGCGGGTTCTCTGCTAATGACTGCGGCGTCTACCTCATGATACACATGATGTTGTATGCCGGGAAGGAGTTCGACTATCCCTTGGGCACGAGTGAGGCGAACAATCTATATAGAGCATAAATCACCGCGACTCTGTGTCTCTGCGACATCAACAAGGAGAGGGACGTGTTGATATCGCGGGTGTCCTCCTTCGTAGCTGATAAATCTAACCTTGTCATTAGTAAGACTATGTCAGCTGTTGTCACGTCTATCAATGAGACTGACAAGAGTTCAGGAGAGCCGATCCCCGACGAAAGACTCGCTAAAAAGAGCCGCGTGCCACCACCCACTCCAAAAACACCATCTGCAAAAACCACACGTCAATCACCGGTCACCACCGGATCATTATCTGTCCTTAGGAGTCGATCTACAAGGGATGGGGACGGCTTAGGCTGCTCCATCGACTGTGGCGATGTAGATCCCAGCTCCCGATGGCATCCCCGTTCCTTGCAAACAACAAGACCCTGCTGGGCAATATTTGCGTCCTGCGAAAAAATGTAGTGGACTACTGCATATTTCAGCACAACAAATACAACAACAGGTAAGAAGATGAACACTACACATATTTGGTATATATTATTGTTTAATTTTTTTTGTCACTTATCTGTTATTCGCAATGCCTACTGATCGTTCTGAATTCAGTGAAAGGGTGGCGGAGTATTCACCGTTGGCTGCAATCACCCGGGGCGATGTAATGTCGATGCTTCCGGGTAACGACATGCCTTCATCTGTCGTCGAGTGCATGTCAATGCTGATGAACAGCCTCGTCGCAAATGGGAGCGGGTCGGGTGATTCTCCGAAGATAGCTTTCTTTGGTATACGACAGATGATATGCCCAACGAGTTACTGTTTAGGAATTTATGGATAGAATTATGGGATGGGGCAGTATGTGGTAGTATACATTATGCTCGCCTAATATTCTTATTTTTTTTGGAATTTGATTGATTAGAGTAACACTTCAACTGTTTTGGAGTAACACTCACCACGTGTTGCAGTAACAAGAATTCTATGTTTCACTACAGCACAAGGACACCAACAAATTTCCTTGTACTAATTGTAAATGTTCACACAAGCCCAACATTTTTACATGATTGCATAATGAGTATTATTGCCGAAGATCCGGACTGCATATCTGACGCGCCCCTATTTAGGATCAGTCGTTAAGCGAAGGATAGGGGGTCAAACAATATTTATAAACTCACAAAACACAAAAACTACTAGAGTATTCGTGGTAAGTCGAGGTCGATCCACAGGGAACGGAACGATATTGAGTTAAGAGTAACGTGTTTGGGAACTAGAGGGGGTTTTAAGGGTCGAGTCTATGCTAGAAATGCGGTAAAAGACGGAAATTAAATGACAAGAGAAATAACAATAGAAATGACTAGAGATGAACAATCAAAGGAAAAGTTGTTAGGGGGAAGTCAGGATTCGGAAATTGGGGTCTAAGAGTCTCGAAATTGGGTTGGTCACAACATCAATAAAGGGAGAATGCCACCTTTCGGTTTCTTTACCCAACCCACCTAAAAACTCGCTTTCGCGGTGAAGAAGGGTAAGTCTCAAGTAAAGGTAATTTCTACCCCGAGTTTCTCCACATTGATAGAAACGAGTCAAGGCCGATTATCTAGTTGGCCGGACTAAAACAACAATGACACAACAACCATAAGCATGATAAACCAACAAACAAGCAACCCACCAACATCCCTCAATTCAAATAATCCAAAGTCCTCATCCCTAAACCCCTTAACAAGGAATCTACTCACTACTCATAATAGAAAACAACATAACATTAACAAAGGAGAAAACAACTAAAACATGCATAATAGCTAATCTAAAGAAAATAACGACAAAACAACAAGGAAATTACGTTCTAACAATTTAACCACAAAACTATGAAGGAATTGCTGCAATCTATCAATATAAACTAGAAAATAATATAGAACAACATAAACTAGATCTAGAGAAATTAACAACAAACAATGAATAAAAATGCAATCAACACAATAAACATGAAATGATCTAAAACAACATAAATAAAGATGATCAAAACAAGAAAATGATGAAAGAACAATTAAATGAACAATATTGAAAGAACAATAATTAAATCTAAACTAGAGATTAGAGAGTGGAAGAGAAATATACCAACTATGAAGATCAACAATAAATAAGAAGATTGCATAAATAAAGGTTGAATCTTTGATGAAGAAAATAGAGGATTTGTCACTAATCCCTTAATAATCTTCACAAATATTCAACAAAAACTTGAATTCTACAAACTTGAATGTAAATCTAGAGACTTGATGAAGAAAACTATGAAGATCTAATACTAGATTACTATGTAAACTACTAGAATTATAGATAATTACTAAGAATACTACTAGAATAATCTACTAAATGGAAAGGTAAGTAGTGAGAGAATGGAACTAATGGAGGTCTAATGGAGTTGTAATGTGGTTGCTTAGACAACAAACTAGGGCGCGCGCGCACACACACACACACACACATATATATATATAGTACACTCTTAATGGATCTCTTAACCTAATGTAACACTCCGTTATTTTCCGAGTTAATTATAAAGTTTGACTTTTCTACTTTTATTTAAATCGGATTTTTAAGTTGGAAAAAAATATTTTTAATGTCATTATAAAAAAATTTAAGTATTTTGGACCATCTTATACTAAATCGATTTTGATTTTCTTAAAGTGGAACGTTATTTTATAAACCGACTTTGTGTCGGGTTAGAATTTGGGTCAAACACAGATAAGGAAAAAAAAAAAAAACTTATTCTATTTAAAACCCCACACCGTCCCTTTATACCCTTCCCAACCTAACATCCTCTATTCCTTCCCCTTACCTGCCGCACAAGTCACAACTACTCCTTCCTCTGTTTTCAAGATTTTTCGTCATCAAGTTTCCGCCGTCAGCCCTTTTACTCCTCTGTTTTAAATCATCTAAGTTGTAAGTTTCCTTTTTCCAATTCAAGTACTCTCTTTATTTATTTATAATTAGTGGGTCAAATACGGAGTTAGTGTTAGTGTCGGGATGAGTGCGTTTTGAACAATTGTTAAGATATAGTGTATATATTGATCGATAAATACGAATACAAGATGATTAATATCGGAAAGTAGTAGTAAGATTTGTACTCAATTTTGTGGTTGTTGTTGACTCGATTTTAGACTTGATATACTCCACGTTAATGGCGAATAACTCAATGATTTAGGCTGAATATGGTGTTGGCAGTTTGTTGGCTTACGTTTTGTTTAGGAAAGAATTGATGAAAGTGGGAGGTCAATGCTATGTACATTATACTGTAGAAAATAGGTGGGGAGTTGGAAATTTTGGTTGAAATTGGCTCTTCGCAATTTAGGATTTGATTTGTACTATTGGTGTTATTATTATACCCAAGTCTTTTGTTGTCCGTCCGTGTAGGCTCGTTATGGTTGTAATTTTAGCTTTGAGATGGAGCTAGGTAATATTAGGTCAGACTAGGTGTATATTAATTAGGTCATTATTGAATCAGTTTACATTAATTGTAGCTTGTGGATTCGAGGAGAAGGAATTTTTGGATTAATCTTAGCTCAGATTGACCGTCTTGAGAGGTAAGGACGTTTTGACCTTTTCACCTTTAAGTAAAGAGCATGTCCGGTTTAAATTATATTTTTGAAACAGTTTTATAATTATTTTGTCAACAATGAATTTTTATGATACTCTTGTAATATTTTGGATGTTGGAATTTTGTAACACAAGTATGGTATTATTTTGGTACAATTCTTTTGGTGGTTATAACAGACTCTGGGAGCTCTGTTGGTCTATGAGGTTAAGGTGCGTCTGAGACGTTCCTGGGATTTCGTCCCGAAACTGAACTCCTGGCCCGAGTTGTGTTAAGCGGGGTTTTTCCGGTCCCCCACTTGCTAGGTAGTTAGACTTCCTCCTTTGGCAGCCTCATCCTACTGACTGCCCAAATGTGAGTAGTGCGCACTATAGTAAGTCTAGCTAAGCATAGGTGATACCTCTAGATCGTGCAAAAGGGTAGGACCTTGGCACACAGGTGGAAACAATATATTTTGGTTGGTTTTGGTTTTGACTACTATTTTCACAGTATTTTGGTTTGGTGTTGAGACAATAATATTTGACTCTGATTTCAGTTTACTACAAATTATTATTATTGTATTACGTTTTCAATATAATATATTTTACTCAGCTTTGCTGACGTCCTTTTGTTTTGGGTCATTCCCCCGCTGGAACCTGTACCTATTTGTGTTTTGGATACAGTTGATAGGTACAATTAATATGCTGCATGGGTGCATTTGGTTCGGGATGCTGAGCGAGGAAGGATTTTATTATTTAACGTTTAACTCCAAACTATTTATATTTATGTTGAATTGTGGGTTGAAGTTGTTTTAAACCGTTTTGAATTTTGTGGGACTTAAGTCTTCCGCTGCAACATTTTCATTTAATTATTTATCGTATTTACATTTCTTTTTAATTCATATATTATTCTTTTGCCTTGCATTTGGCCTTGTGAGCTAAATGCGGAGTAACGGCTTTAAATTTTCCTATTTTATTCTGTTATTTTGGTCGCGAAAATTTAGGGCTGTTACAGTTGGTATCAGAGCAATAGGTCTTTCCCAAATGTTTTGCAAAATTTGAAATGGTTTAAAAAAAAAAAAAATACTACTTTATTTATTTATTTTATTTTTTTATTTTTTTTTTTTTTATTTTTTTTTTTTTTTTAAAAAAAAACCTTTCTTTTAAACCGAGAGTGATGGGTGCATTGGGTGCATTGCATATGCATGAATTATGTTATATATGTATATTTAAATTTGTCATGATTTAGTACTGTTACTATTCTTACCTAATTGAAATGTGATAGAGATACTACTTACATTAATATTGTGATTGAACCTTCTTATATTTGGACTTAATAGAATATTGTTTACATCTATAGTGACAATGTCTCGAGGAAATGAAAACAATGATATGGCCGCTATGATGGCACAATTGTTAGCTCAGAATGCAACTCTTATCGAAGCTGTACAACAAATGACTGCTGTTACCCGAAATATGAATGATAGGGTCGAGAATGAGAATGATCCTACACCCACTGTTACTGGAATGTCTGAAGCGGTACAGAAGAAGAAACCGCCGACTTTTACTGGGAAAGGGGATCCTAATGAATTAGATAATTGGGTTAGGGAGATGGAGAAAATTTTTCTGGCTGTAGGGTGTCCACATGAATTTCAGGCTAGGATCGCTGTCTTCTATCTGAAGGAAGAGGCGGACATTTGGTGGCAGACCGTTAAAGAGGACTTTATGAAACCAATTAGAATAAGAAATCCTAATGGCACACACACACTACATGATAAAGACTGGGATACTCTTAAGGAAATGTTAGAAGCAGAATTTTTCCCAGAACATGTGAAACATCAAAAATTAGCTGAATTTGGAGACCTAAAACAAACCGATGAGATGAGTGTGAAAGACTTTTATAATAAATTTGTTGAACTTAGTCGTTTTGCTAAGGAGCTAGTGCCAACTGAGGGGATTAAAGCATCTAGGTTTGAGGATAAGTTACATTGGAAGATTAAGGGTAGATTTGCTGGGGAGACATTCACTTCTTTAAGAGATGTCTATGCTAGGGCTGTTAATATTGAGAGGAGTAACCAGAAGATGGAGGTTGAGATGGTAAGTACTGGGAGTAAGAAGAGGGAGTTTCAGGGTAGTCAGTCTGACACTCGAGCAAAGAGAGGGAATTTCAATACTAATAATAACACCCAACACGGAGGGAATGGGAAGGAAGAAGGTAATAGTTGGAGAGGTAGAAACCAGGGAACACCTAATGACTTTACCCCACATTACTACTGTAAGTTATGCAAGGGAGATCACCCAGGCGTTGACTGTCAGGGGAATAAGGTGACATGCTACTGGTGCGGGAAGTTAGGACATCGAGAATTCGAGTGTAGGAACAAGAAGGCAGGGAAACCTCGTGCTACGCAATCTGTTAGTGCTAGTGTGAATCAGAGTAATCGATTTGAGAGTCAAGGGAACACACATAATTTTGGTAGATCCACCACTAACAATAATTTTAGGAATCCAGCTCCAACTCAGACCAACATTACTGCAGCTAGTAAACCCGCGGGCCAAGTAAATGGTGCACAGAATAGCAAGAAGCCTACTGGGAAGCTCTATGTCATGAATAGAGAGGAAGCCGAAAACACAGATATCGTTTCGGGTAATTTTCTAGTGAATTCTATTTTAGCTCATGTTTTATTTGATTCTGGTGCATCTCACTCTTTTATTTCGACTAAGTTTGTGGATAAAATGAATGTTGAATCTAGTGAAATTGCGGATTATGTTTTTGCCACGTCATCTGGGGACTTAGTAAACTATAAGAGGGTTTATAGGGATGTGTCTGTTTTTATTAGTGATTATGATTTTTAAGAGGTCTTTTTTTTGGGTTGACTAGTGCACCTGATTTGTTTATGGACTTAGATGAACCGAACTTTGAGGACTTACTTAGATAAATTTGTTGTGATATTCATTGATGACATAGTATTTTTATTCAAAGAATGAAGAGAAGAATGAGGAACATTTACGAATTATCTTAGACATCTTGAGAGGAAAATAGTATTTGCTAAATTTTTGAGGTATGATTTTTGGATGGTACGAGTGAATTTTGGGGAATATTATATCTAAGGATGGAGTATCAATAGATCCTGCTAAGGTTGTTAAGGAGTGACCTAAATCAGAATCTGTGACTGAAATTCGTAACGTTTGGGTTTAGTTGGTTACTATATGAGATTTGTGGAGATTTTTTTTTTTAAAATATAGATAGATTAATGACTGCACTAATAAGGAAAACCATAAAATTTCATTGGGATGAGAGGTGTGAGGAATCGTTTCGAATTTTAAAGGAAATTGACCACTGCGTTAGGATCTGCCTTACCGGATGGGAATGAAGTTTTTGAAGTTTATACCTATTCATTTTAAGAATGAATTAGTTAGTGTTTTCAACCGAATAAGGAAGTGATTGCTTATGCATTTAGGCAGTTGAACCTTTATTACCCTACTTATGATTTGGAGTTAGCAACCGTAGTCGTTACCTTGAAAATTTGGAGACATTATCTGTTTAGTGGACCATTTAAAGTTTTTATGATCGTAAATTTTAAGATATATATATTTACCCATTAGGAGCTAATCGTGAGATAAAGAAGTTGGTTGGATTTGATTGAGGACTATAAGATCGAGATTTAGTATCAGGTAAGAAAAGCCAATGTGGTGGCTGATGCTTGGAGTATGAGTTAGATTCTTTAGGAGTTTCCGAGTGGAAGTGGAGTTTAATCTTTATGGATTTTATAGTTGGGTTGTTAAGGTCAGAGGAAGGTAATAATATGATTTGGGTTATAATTAATAACTAAGAGTGCACATTTTATTACCATGAAGGATATGTGAGAGAGGAAGCAACTTGCTGATACTTATATACATTATGTGGTAGGATTTCATGGGGTTTCAAAGGATATTATATTAGGTAGCGAACATGGTGAATTTTTCGTGCTTCGAGGACGAAGCTTTATTTTAAGGTGGGTAGAAATATACGTGACTACTTGTTTTTGTGGTAAACTAAACATGTTCTTGTGTGATTTCATGCTAATATCTATTTATTGGTCACAAATATGAATATTTTTGCTATTATCGATGCTTAATAAGCACAATGTCATTGGTTATTACTTGAAATTGACTTGTTTACACATATTTGTGGTTTGTTTGTGCTCAACGCACATATTGCTGATTGTGTGCTCAACGCACGTGTTGTTGGTTTGGTAGTGCTAACCGCACTTACTTGATTGATTGATTGATTTTGTGCATCACACACTTGTAAAATGGTTGAACTTGTGAATTTCAAATCTTGAAATTTATTTAAATATTTTTGTCCGATATGCTCTTAACTTGGCAAGTGATACTTTACCTTAGAGGCGTATGAGAATTGTGGTGGTTTCGAACTTTGATATTATCTTATGGAATTAGGTGATTTTATCTTGTGGATTTAGGTGATGTGAGTTGTATACTATGAAATTTAAGGAATTAGATAGTTATGGATTTTGAGGATTTAGAAATGTGAGATATCTGTAAGGTTGTGTTTAATTTGATGGATTTTGGATATATGGAGTAGATGATTTATTTTGGAGATATATATGAAGATTTTTGGTGGATTTTGGATATATGGATGAGCGGGTCATTTTGGACATTCATGAGTAATGTGAGACGTCATTTTCGAGGATGAGTTTAAACTTCGAGGACGAAGTTTTGTTTTAAGGAGGGAAGTCTGTAACACTCCGTTATTTTCCGAGTTAATTATAAAGTTTGACTTTTCTACTTTTATTTAAATCGGATTTTTAAGTTGGGAAAAAATATTTTTAATGTCATTATAAAAAAATTTAAGTATTTTGGACCATCTTATACTAAATCGATTTTGATTTTCTTAAAGTGGAACGTTATTTTATAAACCGACTTTGTGTCGGGTTAGAATTTGGGTCAAACACAGATAAGGAAAAAAAAAAAAA
The DNA here is from genome assembly GCA_958450325.1 of Agrostemma githago. NCBI lineage: Eukaryota > Viridiplantae > Streptophyta > Magnoliopsida > Caryophyllales > Caryophyllaceae > Agrostemma > Agrostemma githago. The sequence continues at coordinate 8,565,267 of OY288241.1, read as the reverse complement.
AAACTTATTCTATTTAAAACCCCACACCGTCCCTTTATACCCTTCCCAACCTAACATCCTCTATTCCTTCCCCTTACCTGCCGCACAAGTCACAACTACTCCTTCCTCTGTTTTCAAGATTTTTCGTCATCAAGTTTCCGCCGTCAGCCCTTTTACTCCTCTGTTTTAAATCATCTAAGTTGTAAGTTTCCTTTTTCCAATTCAAGTACTCTCTTTATTTATTTATAATTAGTGGGTCAAATACGGAGTTAGTGTTAGTGTCGGGATGAGTGCGTTTTGAACAATTGTTAAGATATAGTGTATATATTGATCGATAAATACGAATACAAGATGATTAATATCGGAAAGTAGTAGTAAGATTTGTACTCAATTTTGTGGTTGTTGTTGACTCGATTTTAGACTTGATATACTCCACGTTAATGGCGAATAACTCAATGATTTAGGCTGAATATGGTGTTGGCAGTTTGTTGGCTTACGTTTTGTTTAGGAAAGAATTGATGAAAGTGGGAGGTCAATGCTATGTACATTATACTGTAGAAAATAGGTGGGGAGTTGGAAATTTTGGTTGAAATTGGCTCTTCGCAATTTAGGATTTGATTTGTACTATTGGTGTTATTATTATACCCAAGTCTTTTGTTGTCCGTCCGTGTAGGCTCGTTATGGTTGTAATTTTAGCTTTGAGATGGAGCTAGGTAATATTAGGTCAGACTAGGTGTATATTAATTAGGTCATTATTGAATCAGTTTACATTAATTGTAGCTTGTGGATTCGAGGAGAAGGAATTTTTGGATTAATCTTAGCTCAGATTGACCGTCTTGAGAGGTAAGGACGTTTTGACCTTTTCACCTTTAAGTAAAGAGCATGTCCGGTTTAAATTATATTTTTGAAACAGTTTTATAATTATTTTGTCAACAATGAATTTTTATGATACTCTTGTAATATTTTGGATGTTGGAATTTTGTAACACAAGTATGGTATTATTTTGGTACAATTCTTTTGGTGGTTATAACAGACTCTGGGAGCTCTGTTGGTCTATGAGGTTAAGGTGCGTCTGAGACGTTCCTGGGATTTCGTCCCGAAACTGAACTCCTGGCCCGAGTTGTGTTAAGCGGGGTTTTTCCGGTCCCCCACTTGCTAGGTAGTTAGACTTCCTCCTTTGGCAGCCTCATCCTACTGACTGCCCAAATGTGAGTAGTGCGCACTATAGTAAGTCTAGCTAAGCATAGGTGATACCTCTAGATCGTGCAAAAGGGTAGGACCTTGGCACACAGGTGGAAACAATATATTTTGGTTGGTTTTGGTTTTGACTACTATTTTCACAGTATTTTGGTTTGGTGTTGAGACAATAATATTTGACTCTGATTTCAGTTTACTACAAATTATTATTATTGTATTACGTTTTCAATATAATATATTTTACTCAGCTTTGCTGACGTCCTTTTGTTTTGGGTCGTTCCCCCGCTGGAACCTGTACCTATTTGTGTTTTGGGTACAGTTGATAGGTACAATTAATATGCTGCATGGGTGCATTTGGTTCGGGATGCTGAGCGAGGAAGGATTTTATTATTTAACGTTTAACTCCAAACTATTTATATTTATGTTGAATTGTGGGTTGAAGTTGTTTTAAACCGTTTTGAATTTTGTGGGACTTAAGTCTTCCGCTGCAACATTTTCATTTAATTATTTATCGTATTTACATTTCTTTTTAATTCATATATTATTCTTTTGCCTTGCATTTGGCCTTGTGAGCTAAATGCGGAGTAACGGCTTTAAATTTTCCTATTTTATTCTGTTATTTTGGTCGCGAAAATTTAGGGCTGTTACACCTAAAGCCCAAATCCACTTTTTGCTCCTAGTGGGACAATCACCCTTTAATCTTCATAAGGTGGAATTTTGCCCCGTCGTTCACGGATGACCGGTGGTTTTTTTTTCTGGTTTGACAATTTTGGATGTCTTCACCGTCGGGCGAAATTTCACCCGGTGGACGAAGTTTCGCCCGGTCATTTCGCCCGGTGGAGAAGCTCTCGGAAAATCTTCAGAGAGGGAAATTTACCGTCGGGCGAAATTTCGTTCGGTGGTATTTCATCGGCTGAAGTTTCACCCGGTCATTTTCTGGCCTCTTTTCTTGTCTCATTCTTCGTCGTATGATTGGATGGCTTTGAACTTTAAGTTGTGTGCTTTGCATTTCAGACGACATTCCCCTCTCTTGTGCTCGTGGAAGATCGATCATGCTTTTGGTGCCAAAACCTATCAAAATTGATAGAAAAACTATCAAAAACACGTAAAACGCACAAGAGGGACGGTAATGCGAGAAATACTCAAAATAAGGCGATAATCGCACTCTAATCTCACAAATCGAGGGGAAAAAACGGGTCTAAATGGGAGAAAAAACAGTCTAAATTTAGCACACAACAATTCCCCCACACTAAACCGTTGCTCGTCCTCGAGCAAAGATCCAAAAAGAAATTACAAACTACTAGTACTAGCTAGACTATGCTAAGCCGATACAGGGCAATTAACGAGCCCGCTCCGTCCCTTCAACTCACATCGAAATACCCATGAGGTAGAGTACATCTATGCAAGGCAAGTTGGGGCTTGCTCAAAATGGTGGATGCGACTAAACACACAAAAACACATAACACGAAAGAATATACGCATCCAAAGCAAAAATAAAACACCGAATCCCTCATCGAGACGGCGGGGAAGACACTGATTACTTACCTAAAACAATAATAAACACTCCAAGATAAATCACCCACGTAAACAAGGACCAAAGCCTAATACTATGACATTAAAGCAATAAAGATGTTGATAACTTAGCTAGGTTCTTCTAATCTTCTAAAGGGGTACTACGGGGCGATAAACGGAGTGGAAAAAGTGAACCATGGATTGGTTTGACACTGTAGGTAGGTGCAATCCCGCTCTCTTTGGCTAAGCCAAGAGGGTCGTTCCAAACTCGAATTTCCTAAATTAGCCCAAACAAAAAGGTGGAGTGTTTACAATTTTTGGGGTGGTTCGACTAATCACCGCTATCTTCCTACCTCAGGACTCGGTCCTCTATTAGGCACTTCACAGCGACGAATCGATCAAGGGATTTTTTTAGGAGATGTTTTTGATGATGTGATTTTCATTTGATGCTCTTTTTCTCTCCCTTTGTTTTTCATATTTTTGTGCCCTTTTCTCTTGCTTTGGTTTGCTTTTTTTTTTGCTTTTTGATGTGGTTCAGAACCAAGCTTTGAGGTTATTTTTGTGTAAACTTATGGTGGTGATATATAGGTGGAAGAAAAATAGGTAATCGAGAACGCGCGCCATTACCGGATAACCTACAAAAAGGCGGAAAGAATTTGGACTAAAGGTGCAATGGTCATTCGAGCAAGGTCACCTAGAAAAGGGGATGCGGGAACCAAGGCCTAACTCCTCCATGGGTGGTCAAGGTGGTCAAATGCAAATCTCGAAGTAAACCTCTAGTAGAAAAGGTGGACTCAAGCTAAAGGATCAACAAATTCATTGATTTGGAGTCATTCTACTAGACTAAGGTCCAAAATCTACAATGGGTTATCTACAATGGAATGTGAATTCTTGTAATAAGTTTTTAATTGGGTTTTCGAAAATGTTTAGTCCTAGACACACTATACAAAGGCAAAAGGAACACACGTAAAAGAAAAGCAAATAAAAGAAAACACTTGTAAAGTCATGCACTCCATACTCCATCGAGATACAAGCACAAAATCAACCACAACACTCAAGATGCTCAACTTCGAGAGCCTCCAAATAGAAACAACCTAACTCCTCTAAAAAAGTAAAGAAGTAAGAAGGAAGGAAGTTACCAAGCGGGGTGCTTTCATAATCTCTTCAAATCGTGCCATCAAGGTGGTGGTTACCTGTAAGAGTAGAGAACAAAACTATACACGGGACACGAAAACATAACGAAACGAGAGAGGAAAAAGAAAAAGAAAGTGAAAATGTTTTTGGTTTTTTAAATTTTTAAATTTTTTATGATTTTTGGAAGATAAAACATAGTAGATCCCTGCCCCACACTAAAACTGTGCATTTTTCTCAATGGACAAGTAGGGAAGATCGAAAAAGACGGTAAAGAAAAATAAGAAAAATCTTTTTGGATTTTTATGATTTTTCAAATGTTTTTGGATTTTTCGAAATTTTTGAGAAAAAAAGAAAATAAACGAAGAGAAAGCGGTAAAATAGTGGCGGGCCTAGGTGCAATCACGTCACCTAGACCCTAGCCAAGTGGCTAAGAAATCGAAGATAAAATAAAAGAAGAGAAATTAAATTAAAAGAACAAAAGAGTGAAAAATTGGGCATAGGTGTAGTCACGTCACCTAACCCGGATTAAGGAAAATGAAAAGTAAATGAAAAGAAAAAAAAACCAAATTTAAAGAAAATGAAGAGAATTTGGATTTTCAAAAGGGTCAATGGCGTAATCACATCGCCTAAAGATCGGGAGCAAAACCAAGGCCGCTTAGGCCACAACAATCGGACTATGGGACAGCTTGCAATTTGGTTAGAGGTAAAACAATCACAATGATCATGACAATGATAATGGAACAAGGAACGAAATTAACCAGAGACATGCAATTATAGATGATTAAAGACTCACCGACACAACCCGCACACATATAAAACATACACACCACACTACCTACCGACTCCGGGGAGGGTCTAAATTGAGTAATCGTTCGATGCATAAGAAGCTGTCGGAGACCCGGGATAGGATTCTATCTCACAAGCATACTCCCAAACTCCCTTTCCTCCCAACTCAGTCTCAGTCAGTCGGAATTCGCCGGGTCCCAGAGGTAGGTCATAATTGTGGCGAATAAAGATAGTGGTACGGTGTGTGTTGGGAACAATTAAAGCTCTTCCGTGGCTAATGTGGACGAAGCGTTGATCGGTTACATGAAAGATCCAAGTCGGAAAATAGGCCTCCTCAAGCCAAATGGAATTGTCTAGTGGGGTGAGGTGGTTTGTCGCATAACTCAAGTTGGTCGCAATTATAGTCACAAGACCTCCACAATCTACAAAGGGGCGTTGGGCAAAAATAATGTGGTGAAAGTGCAACGCCACGACAAGTGGTAGGTCTAAAGGGTTAGGGTTACCGAGCAAAGAGTCACAAATTAATTTCAAGACACACACATCAAGATTAATAATATTATCGGTCGAGGATAACAAGCAGTGGGAGAGTATCTCGGAGAAATAACGAATTGCGGGGTTACGAATTTCGGAGGTAAAAGATGATTTAGGCTCGTAACCCCTTTGACAGCGTGATATGTGCTTCCAAAGATCTCTTCTAGACACACTAGCTTGTAAATTGCTCGAGGGTTCACTAAGTCCGGTACCCGATGAGGGTAAGCCTAAAGCTAAGCCAAATTCGGAAATAGTCAAACAATGGGGTTTACCGAATAGTCTAAATTTAATCGCTCTTGGTGTGGTTGGATTGTCAATGGTAAAAGTTCCTAGGAACTCACAAGTAAGGTCTTTGTATGTAGAAGCCGCGAGGCTAAGGAGTCCACTAGTTCCGGTCCTTGACGATAACTCTTTAATATCGTCAACAATTCCTAAATTTTTCATTGTGAAGGGACAATGCCACCTAGTACTCTGAAAGGTCTTTTCAGAGAAGGTTCGAGCTAGAGGGGTATTAGGACAAGGTAAATATTTAGGCTTAGAAGACTTGTAACATTTAGAAGATTTAGAAGGTGTAGAAGTCGAAGCCATACCTTGCTTTCGAGCGGCTCGCCTTGCTCTTGTCTCCATAATAATAATTTCCAAGAATAATCTCGAAACTTTAGCTTCACCTTCTTCAAGAACCCCAAAAATGATCACCCAAGATGAGATGGAATTATGAATGGAGGTTTGAATGTGGTTTGGGGTATGGAAGGTGGTGGTTTGATGATTTTATGAGGGGTGAAAAGGTGGAATGAAGAGTGAGGTAAAAGGTGATATAAATAAAGGTAGTTGAGGAGGGAAGGTGAAAGTTTTAAAGTAGAATGGTAAAAATTTGGTGTAAATGTTTTGGAGGGAAAGTTATTTGGGGTATTTTTGAAGGAGGGAATTGAAAGTGTTATGAGTAAATAGGATAAAGGTGATCAGCCAAGGTCGTCGGGTGAAACTTCACTCGGTCAAGTCCCATCGGGTGAAATTTCACCCGACGGATTTCGTCGTGAAAATCAATTTTGCCAACTGTTTCCACCGAGTGAAATTTCACCCGGTGAAAATCTCATGGGGCGAAATTTCGCTCGACGGTATCTTCGTCAATCCTGGCAAATCTGGCAATTCTGGGAATTTTTCGTAGAGCGAAGTTTCGCCCGGTCAATAGTCTCACCGGGCGAAGTTTCGCCCGGCGGTCTTGTAAGCTTCGTTTTTCCGCCTTGCCATTTCATGGCTCTTCAATAATCATCTAGAGATTCAAATATCGACACATCTCACATTACATAATCAATTTCTCCCACAAACATGTTTGTAGTCTTCAATTTAAATTCCATAACTTCTCCAAAAGCTTGATCTTCATCCAAATAAATGCTCCATGGCGAAATCCAAATTCATCCATTCTTCTCAAACAAAGTTAATAACTCAAAGAATATTATACATATATACAAGGTTGTTGCTGAGGATACCACCAAACCTACTTCAACTTGAGAGGGGGTTAAACAATGCTCCCCAACGGGAGCTCACCAAGCTTCACGATAACAAAGGTCTCACGAACGTGACCGGGATGATAAAATCTTCAAACATTGCCCGTTGACCATAAACTTCTCGGTTTCCGGGCTAGAAATCTCTATTGATCCATATGGTTGCACCTTGGTCACTTCGAATGGACCCGACCATTTTGATTTCAACTTACCAGGAAAAAGCTTAAAACGAGAGTTGAAAAGTAATACTTTATCACCAACGGAGAAGTCCCTACGAAGTATTCGAGAATTGTGTCATTTGCGTGCTTGCTCCTTGTAAATCTTCGAATTCTCGTAGGCTTCAAGTCTTAGTTCTTCCAATTCTTGAAGTTGGAGAAGGCGGTTATTTCCAACAACATTCTCGTCAAAGTTTAGCTCTTTGATAGCCCATTTGGCTTTGTGTTCTAATTCCACCGGTAAATGACATGCTTTACCATACACAAGACGATAAGGAGTGGTTCGGATCGACGCTTTGTAAGCCGTTCTCAATGCCCAAAGGGCGTCATTCAATTTCAATGACCAATCCTTTCGGAGTGTATTTAAAACTTTTTCCAAAATTCCTTTGATTTGACGGTTGGATATCTCGGCTTGCCCATTTGATTGAGGGTGGTAGGCTAGAGACATCTTGTGAGTGATACCATATTTCCTAAGAAGGTGTTCAAAGGTATCTTTCCTAAAATGAGAGCCTCAATCGCTAATTATGGCTCTAGGCATACCGAATCTCGGGAAAATAACATTCTTGAAAAGCTTGATTACAACCTTGGAGTCATTGGTGGAAGAAGCTACGGCCTCGATCCACTTTGAAACATAATCAACCGCGACTAGGATGTATTTGTTGCTAAAAGAGGATGTGAACGGACACATGAAATCAATGCTCCAAACATCGAACAATTCAATTTTCAAGATGGATTGAAGAGGCGTCTCATTTCTTCTTGTAATATTGTCACTTCTTTGGCAAGCATCGCATGTGAGAATGAAAGCTCTTATATTTTTGAACATAGAAGGTCACCAAAACCCGCTTTGGAGAACCTTGGCAATTGTCTTTTGGTTGGCCAAGTTTCCACCATAAGGTGTCGAGTGAAGGTGCTTCACTATATCAAATCCTTCGTCGGCCGTCACACATCGTCGATAGATTCCATTCATACAACGGCGGAACAAATAGGGCTCATCCCAATAATAGCGTCGGGCTTCATAACGTAGTTTCTTCCTCTCTTGCTTGGAATAATCGTCCGGAATAAAATGAGACACTAAGAAATCGACGATATCGGCATACAAAGGTGTAATAGTTTCAACAGCCATCAAGGTCTCATCTCTCATAGCTTCATTGATGGGTATACCATCATCTTCATTGCTTCCTTTACTAACCGTTAGTCTACTAAGGTGATCCGCTACCAAGTTGTTCGATCCGGCTTTGTCTTTAATATCGATGTCAAACTCTTGTAGAAGGAGGATCCACCGAAAGAGTCGGGACTTGGTCTCCTTTTTTGGACATAATATATCGAATGGTCGCGTGACCGGTATGAATGATGACTTTGGAACCGGTAACATATGTTCGAAATCTTTACATGGCATAGACAACGGCAAGCATCTCTTTTTCGGTTGTGGTGTACCTCGATTGGGCTTCATGTAGGGTCTTGCTTGCATAGTAAATCACATGTGCTTCTTGTCGATCCGTTGACCTAAGACGGCACCAACGGCAAAATCGGAGGCATCGCACATGATCTCAAATGGAAGATTCCAATTGGGTGCTTTGATAATTGGAGAGGTGGTAAGAGTGGTCTTTATCCTACAAAAGGCCTCAAGACACGAGTCATCGAAAACAAAAGGTGCATCTTTCATAAGCAAAGAAGTTAGTTAACGGCTTGGCAATCTTAGAAAAGTCTTTAATAAATCGTCTATAAAAACCGGCGTGACCTAGAAAACTCCTCACCCTTTTTACATTTGTTGGTGGTGGTAAGTGCTCAATCACGGAGACTTTAGCCTTATCAACTTCAACTCCTCTATTAGAAACAATATGACCTAAGACAACACATTGCTCAACCATAAAATGACATTTTTCCCAATTCAAAACAAGTTTATACTCTTCACATCGAGTTAACACTTGATCAAGATTTTCAAGGCAAGAATCAAAATATGTACCATGTGCACTAAAGTCATCCATAAAAACTTCCATAGATTTTTCAATAAAATCGTAGAAAATAGCCATCATACATCTTTGAAACGTTCCCGGCGTATTACACAATCCAAATGGCATCCTTCGATAGGCATAGGTGCCATATGGACATGTAAAAGTGGTCTTCTCGTGGTCATCGGGGTGAATAGGAATTTTGAAGAAATCTCGAATGACCATCGAGGAAACAAAAGTAAGAATGATGCGCTAATCGTTCAACCATTTGATCAATGAAGGGAAGGGGGAAATGGTCTTTGACGGTGACCGTGTTTAATTTTCGGAAATTTATACAAATGCGCCAACTGGTAATGGTTCTAGTAGAAATTAACTCACCCTTTTCTCCTTTCACAACCGTCCTTCCTCCTTTTTTTGGCACAACTTGTACGGGGCTAACCCATTTACTTCCGGTTATTGGGTATATGACGTTAGCCTCATACAACTTGAGGACTTCCTTCATGACAACCTCTTTCATAGCGGGGTTCAATCTACGTTGACCCTCAACCAAAGGGCGGTGGTCATCATCAAGGATGATCCTATGCATACAAACATTTGGGCTTATGCCTTGGAGGTCGGCAATGCTATACCCGATGGCCTTTTTGTGTTTTCTCAAAACAATCAAAAGTTTTTCCAATTGAGGTCCATCAAGTGTGGCATTGTCGATAACAGGATAATTAGTTCCTTCAAGAAAAGCATACTTGAGGGACTAGGGGAGTGGTTTAAGTTCAAGATTAGGAGGAGAGGATACCATACTCTTACCCACCGGTAGTGGTTCTACCTTTTCTTCATGGAAGCATTCTTCTTCAAGAGGTATGGAATCAAGTGGCTTCTCTTCTTTCTCATCATCTATCAAGCTATACTCAACCAAACTATCAATAACTTCAATGGAATATGTTTGTTCAATCATTGGTTGTTTAAGAGCTTGATAAAGGGAAAACTCTACCGACTCGTTCCCTATGTTAAAAGACAACTTTCCATTCTTTTCATCAACTATAGTACCACCGGTAGCCATAAAAGGTCGACCTAGAATAATGGGGGTATAATAGTGTCTTCGGGCATATCCATGACAACAAAGTCGGAGGGGATGGAGAACTTACCAACTTGTACGGGTACATCCTCAAGTATCCCAAGTGGGTACTTGACGAACCTATCCGCAAGTTGAATCGACATACTAGTGGGTCGCATCTCCCCCACACTAAGTCTCTTAGCAATAGAATAGGGTAACAAACTAACACTAGCCCCTAGATCACATAAAGCTTGATTAACAACAACATTTCCAACCCGAGAAGGGATGAAAAAGCTACTGGGATCCTCTAGTTTCTTTGGCATTTGATTCATGAGAATGACATTACATTGTGCCGTGAGAGGGACACAGTCTTTATCCTCAATTGTTCTCTTTTTAGTCAAAAATTCTTTCAAAAACTTAGAATAACGAGGCATTTGAGAAATTACCTCGGTGAAGGGTAAAGCTACCTCCACTTTCTTCAACATATCCACCAAATGGCTAAATTGGGCATTCCCCTTGTGTGACTTAGCTCGTTCGGGAAAAGGCAATGGTGGGACAAAAGCGGGAGGCGGTGGAACATTCGATTCTTCTTCTTCTTGGGCTAATCGCTCTGACTCTTTTCTTTTTGCTTCTTCCGCTTCCATTTGCTCCTTCTTCTTTCTCTTGAGTTTTCTTTGCTCAATCTCCGCATTTTGAAGAATATCAAACTCCGCTTGTATTCCCCGGTTTTGTTTGGGGGAAGTGGGCGATGTTGCTTGTGGTGCACTTGGTTGATTGACATTGGTTTTGGTGCTCTTGGTGTTCAAGTTCAAGTTCTTCTATGGATCCTCAAGTTCTTTGCCACCTCTCAAAATGACGGCGTTTGCTTGGTGTGGAGGGTCTCTTGGGTTTTGGGGTTGCCCGGGCAAACCATGGGGTGGATGAATTGGATCGGCTAAGGCTTTTGTTGCTTCTTGTGATTCCCAAACCTTTAGCCTTGCTTTGGTATCTTGATGCTCACTCCATAGTTGCCCAACGGCTCTTTGAAAATCACAAATATTATCCCATGGAACTCCTCCTTGACCATATTGAAAATTGCTTGGTTGGCCATAAGATTGAGAGGATTGATTAAATGGTTGTTGATTGTAGAGGTGATCAAATGGCCCAAGCCCATAAGCCCGGCCCGGCCCGCTTTTTCGAAGGGCTTGGGCCTTATATTATGGCCCAAAAAAGCTCATGGGCCGGCCCTAAAAAGGCCGAAGTGTTTTTGGGCCGGGTTTGGGCCACGAATTTGGCCCAAATTTTGGCCCGGCCCGGCCCATACTTAATAAAAATAGATTATTTTTATTACTACTTTTTAAAGTTAGTGATAAGATTATAACTCTCTTTAGAAATTCTTATATAGTTATACGTAATTTATGATTAATATCTCCGTAATATGATCGTAATTACTCAAAGTAATACCCAATACAAGTATATATTATATTTTTGGTGCAAATGTAAGTATATATATATATATTCCAACATCCAGATTCATCAAATACAAGCACCAACCACCTATTCAATTAGTCTATCAATAGAGCTGAGATATTTACACGGTGATATATGTATTATATGTTTAATCCCTATGCAGACTTTCTTCTTAACAAGCTCCACTAATCTATTTGGATGATCTATCTTCTGGAGCAATCTCCCCTGATTCCTATTCCTCCATACATGATACCAGACTGCAAGAATACCTGCCGCATATATCTGTTTCAGTAACAACGATTTGGTTCGTAGCCTTATCCACCAGTTCGCTGTTTCTTGCAGTGGAATATCTTGTTGAATCCACAGGGAAAGACTCCTGAAACACCGCTGCACATATTCACATTGGGTAAATAGATGCTCATGTGTTTCAGTCGCTGCACCACAGATAACACAGTCTAAATCCTTCACAATGCGCATATATCTGTTTCAGTATATATTATATTCATGTATATTTTATTAAACATCTTAAATTTGTTACGTTATTAATTACGGAGTATATAATATTATTTAAAGTGATATATATACATGTCGATATGTTGTTTATCATTAATTTCTAACGAAATTGTAAAATTTATAAACAAAACACATAAGTTTAACTTATTGTACGGTGATATTTAGATATTTATTTCATACGAGAGCATTAAATTATAGGGCCCAAAAACCCATTTTGGCCCGAAAAGCCCGTACTAGCCCGCTAGGGCCGGGTTTGGGCTTAAAGAATAGGCCCACTCGTTTGGCCCAGCCCGGCCCAACTCGCTCATGTGGGCCATTTTTATTACTTAGGCCCGGCCCAAGCCCGCATTGGCCCGGCCCATGATCACCTCTAGTTGATTGTAACTTTGATTTCCTTGAAAATTGCCTTGGAATCCTTGATTATATCCATGATTAATGTTATTACCATGTTGATTATGGTAATTGTTGTAATTGTTGGGAACATGGAAGTTGCTACCTTGTTGATTGAAGTTGCTCCTTTGGTGAGGAGGCAAATATGGGGACATCTTTGGAGGACATTGATTAAAGGGCCTTTGTTGACTTTGATTAAATGGCCTCTGTTGACTCCCTTGGGCACGTGGCATTGGATTTTGAACATTTTTGTTTCCATAAGAAAAATTAGGATGAAACCTTGTGCCGGCATTATAGTTCTTAGAAAAGGGATCAAATTGAGGTCTTTGCCCATACACTTGTATAGCTTGGACTTCATTTGGTTCTTCAAAATAAGTTTCTTCATTAGGAATGCAAGAGCTAGAATCATAGCCATAATTGCCACAATGGTCACAATGAACTTCTCATGTTATTTGTTTAGGAGGTGATAGTTGCCTTGTTGGAACACTCCATTGAATTTGGTACATGCCTCTAGGAGTAGGCTTAGAATTCATGGCATCGATTCTCTTTGTTAATTCTTCAACTTGTGCTTGAAGTTTCAATTCGTTAGAACTCTTAGATGAGTTCACTTCAACTTTCTTCCTAGAATCCCTCGATTGACCCATTCTAGAATCACTCCTTGCCATCTTTTCAATAAGATTCTTAGATGCCTTATCGGAAAGGGAAGAGAAGTCTCCTCCGGTGGCCGAATTGAGGTTTTCCTTAGTTCTCAATGAAAGGGTATTGTATGGTGAGGGCATTTGCGCAATAAGTCTCTAAATCTTTCCCAAGCCTCACTTAGGCTTTCGAATTCATCTTGCTTGACTGTTTGTATTTCCATGCAATATTGGTTAGTCTTTGACGGTGGAAAATATTTCTCCAAGAAGGCATTGGATAATTGAGCCCATGATGTGAATGTATTAGCGGGATGGCCTTGAAGCCATCTACGAGCTCCATCTCTCAAGGTCTTTGGAAATAACAATCGGTGCAATTGGCATGAAGTTAACCCATTGAGACGGGCCCCTACTAATTTTTCTTTAAATGAAGCGATGTGCTCTTGGGCATCTTCTTGGGAAAAACCATGAAAAGTATCTGGTTGAACCGCATTTGTCAAAGAAGCTTTCAATTCATAATTCTCGGGTATCTCCCCGAAATCAACCGGTGAAGGTTTTCTTCATGAGGTGTAAGTTGGAAATGGGAGACTAAGGTCGCCATTTGTTGGATTGGTGGTGGTGATATATTTGGATTTGGATGATTTGGAGGGGTTGAATTTTGATTTGGTGGTAGTGTTCTTGGTGATGGTGGGATTGGTGGTGAATTTTGTGAAGTGGATGATGTAGAAGATGTAGGTGGTAGGATGGGATTAAGGTTAGGAGGTGATAGTGAAGGATGTGGAATAATGGTGGTTGAGTTATTACCCCGAAAACGCAAAGCTATAAATGTCCTTTCCCGCTCCGGTTCGAACCACAGCGATGATGTATTCCTGGGCATAAACTCAATTAAACGGTAAGACTCCTAGCACCTAACGGTACTAGAGAAAAGGAAGAAAAACAAACTTAAGAGAAATAACCAAACATAATAACTAAAAACATAATTACTCGCCGTTCCCCGGCAACGGCGCCATTTTGACGCGCCCCTATTTAGGATCGGTCGTTAAGCGAAGGATAGGGGGTCAAACAATATTTATAAACTCGCAAAACACAAAAACTACTAGAGTATTCGTGGTAAGTCGAGGTCGGTCTACATGGAACGAAACGATATTGGGTTAAGAGTAACGTGTTTGGGAACTAGAGGGGGTTTTAAGGGTCGAGTCTATGCTAGAAATGCGGTAAAAGACGGAAATTAAATGACAAGAGAAATAACAATAGAAATGACTAGAGATGAACAATCAAAGGAAAAGATGTTAGGGGGAAGTCGGGATTCGGAAATTGGGGTCTAAGAGTCTCGAAATTGGGTTGGTCACAACATCGATAAAGGGAGAATGCCACCTTTTGGTTTCTTTCCCAACCCACCTAAAAATCCGCTTTCGCGGCGAAGAAGGGTAAGTCTCAAGTTAAGGTAATTTCTACCCCGAGTTTCCCCACATTGATAGAAACGAGTCAAGGTCGGTCTAATTGGCCGGACTAAAACAACAATGACACAACAACCATAAGCATGATAAACCAACAAACAAGCAACCCACCAACATCCCTCAATTCAAATAATCCAAAGTCCTCATCCCTAAACCCCTCAACAAGGAATCTACTCACTACTCATAATAGAAAACAACAAAACATTAACAAAGGAGAAAACAACTAAAACATGCATAATAGCTAATCTAAAGAAAATAACGACAAAACAACAAGGAAATTACGTTCTAACAATTTAACCACAAAACTATGAAGGAATTGCAATCTATCAATATAAACTAGAAAATAATCTAGAACAACATAAACTAGATCTAGAGAAATTAAATGCAAACAATGAATAAAAATGCAATCAACACAATAAACATGAAATGATCTAAAACAACATAAATAAAGATGATCAAAACAAGAAAATGATGAAAGAACAATTAAATGAACAATATTGAAAGAACAATAATTAAATCTAAACTAGAGATTAGAGAGTGGAAGAGAAATATACCAATTATGAAGATCAACAATAAATAAGTTGATTGCATAAATAAAGGTTGAATCTTTGATGAAGAAAATAGAGGATTTGTCACTAATCCCTTAATAATCTTCACAAATCTTCAACAAAAACTTGAATTCTACAAACTTGAATGTGAATCTAGAGACTTGATGAAGAAAACTATGAAAATCTAATACTAGATTATTATGTAAACTACTAGAATTATAGATAATTATTAAGAATACTACTAGAATTATCTACAACCTACAAACCGCGTTACTTTAACTCATACTGTGTGTTACTCTAATACATGCATTCTGTTACTTTAACTCATAAATCCCGTAAAAATGAAGACAACAAGCAGGCTAGTGTGTACCTTGTTTATAGTGGACCAGAAATTCTTTACCCCTGGTGGCATCCCTCACTGTAGTTACTTCAACCCCATCCCTTTCAGCAAATCCTCTCACACTGCACGTCCCCACTGAACACCTGACCTCCTCTTGAAATTCATCAAACATGACGTGGGTGTAGATCCTGGCGGCGTGCTGTTCTATCGGTAAGTGGGTTATTGTCTTCGGCAGATATTGTATGTTCTCGTTGTCAAGCATTTTCTGGGTATACCTCTACTGATCCATAGCGCTCTCGAACCGCATCCAGAATTCAACCAACATTCCGTGCTGGTTCTTAAACCGTTTGAAGAAACTGTTTTCGCTCTCCGATCTATGTTGTTCGCATTAAGCCAGCCATCTTCAGATCCCTGCATTGTGTCATGACCTACTACTTCCTAATCGAAAAGGTAGATGTGAAGCACTGAACATCCCCCACATCGTGCTCCTCCATTATTTCCATCCACTGCTCGTCGAATTCAGCTGAATCGATCTCGTCATCCCACACTATTGCATTCAATTTCTTCAGGAGTTCCTGGTAGTCACTTCTCGAGGCACCGTATTTAGTGGAGACCTTATTCATGATATGCCACATACAAAATCATTGTCACGCCGATTTAAACATCTTGCGAACGATGATAATATCCTGGGGTCCTGATCAGTGACGATGTACTCAGGCGCCTTGCCGCCCATGGCCGTCAGGAACCGTTCGAACACCCAGTTGAACGATTCAAAGTTCTCGTGCGCGATGAGAGCGCCACCAAAAGTCACCGATCGTTTGTGATGATCGACACCGGTGAATGGGGTGAATATCATTTTATATTTGTTCGTCCCATAGGTCGGGTCGAACGAAACTGCATCACTAAACAACCTGTAATTTCTCCTAGAAACACCGTCAGCCCAAAATACCCTGCTCAAACTACCATCATCATCCAGTTCGTAATCAAAAAATAATCCCTACCGATTGTCGGTCATGTCCCTAAAACGATCGATGAATAACTAACTGTCCCTCTCATGGACGAAGCACTTTATATCTTTGCCAAAGTTCTTGAAGTCGACCAAGCTGGCACCTACGTTTGCGAACCCTTCAACCTGCTCCTTACACATCTTGTACGTCCGCGTAGCACCGATCTTCAGCTGAAACAATACATGGATTAAAGTAACGTATGACAAGAATTGAAGTAACAGTAGAAAGGCATTAAAGTAACACGGGGTTAAATTAACAGAAAATGCGCATTCACACATGGTATTCATTAAAGTAACGGATGGTATGAACCACAGTAACTTATCATGTGCATTAAAGTAATCCCAGATATTTTGTAGTGCGGTGAACTCATATAGTGATCAGAATTTTAATAACTGAATTGCCAAGAAGCTACTAAACACATACGCGTGAATTGTTCAGGATCATTTGCTTGTGGTACTTCGTGAACTTTCTCGATATCTTATGGAATTCTCTGTCCTTTGGTGAAATTAGCTCGTGGTTGTGCCCACTATGGAAAATATCAATTTTTAGGGGCCTGCCTTTGTTGTTCAACCTAATCCTTGCTTTGCAACCAACACGACGGACCTTTGTCTTCCTTGTCGGTGCTTTGACAACGACTCCCTCGGTCGTCTCCTTCACTGCTTCCTCCTTGGACGACGACTCCTTGGTCGTCCATCCGCGCTGGCATTTTTCTTTTTGTTAAAACCTTGTCTGTTACATACGAGCAGCTTTGATTTAATCTCACCACCTCGCCATCTTTTTATTGTGTACCTCCTCACATCGAACCCACAAGCCGATGCGTAGATCTTATAAAATTTTACTGCCTCTTCCACGTCCTTAAAAATCTTCCCTACGTATGGAGTGAAACTCTCGCCCACATCCCTGCACCATTCCTGTGCTTTTGCGTCTACTGAAAAACAATAACAGTGCCATTAAATATGACTGTAACACTGAACTCAATCAGCAGAAGATGATTAGAATCACTCTGTCACTCCATCGCAATAAAGTAACAGATGAAATTAATTAAAGTAACAAATGAAATGCATTGAAGTAACACTATACTCAATCAGCAGAAGATGCGTACAAACTAGAGATAAAGTAACAGATGACAGGCATCAAATTAACGGTTAACGTGAATTAAAGTAACAGATATTGTGAAATAAAATAACACCAGGTATATACCATTCATATATTATTTAAAAAAAGTGGTAATACACAGTGTCCATACCATAAACGTAAAATCTAATAATATGGAGCATTTTAATGGCTCCCATGGCATCATTACAAAAACTTACAAAAGCAAAAACTTACCATTTGTCTCTTTGACAAGTTGTATATCAGCCATTGAAGGAGAAGTTGCAGTTGCACTAGGAAGAAGATGAATGACTGAACGTGTATTAGAGTGTCGTGACTGAACGCGTGTACTTCGATTGGAGGTTATTTTAGTTGAACGTGGTAGATGATAGTATAAAGCAGTATATTTCTTTGAATGAGAGGCGTTACTCTTTGATATTGTTTCCTATTTTGGTGGCAATCACGTCCCATTATTATAGGAAACAATATCTTTTTATTTTTTTTATTTTTTTAATATGGCGGTTTCCTAAATCCTTACGACACTCCAATGTACTACAATAACAGATGAAAAACACTAAAGTAACGATTGGAGTGTATTAAAGTAACACGACATATAAAGTAACAGATGGTAGACATTACAATAACAGATGTTGTACACTAAAGTAACGCAGTATGTGAACTACAATAACTCACTATATTGTGCGTGCGTAAATTTCATGTGATCAATCATACATCTTCCTATATACTACAGCAAGTAGCAACACGATATATATGCAGTTTCCCATATTTTAAACGTAAAAACTAATAATTGAGTAGCATCTTAATGACTTCCATGGCGTTTCCAGTATAAATTACAAAGCATATACTCATCGTTTGTGTGTTCTACGATTTGCATATCCGCCATCGAATGAAATTTTTTAGCCTGATTGATCGACCGTAAATTGCAGTAGCGCGAAGAAGACGGTGAATGATTGAATGTGCTCTTGATTGTGTTGATTGGAAGTAAATGGCAGCGGCGTGAAGAAGAATTTCAATGGTTGAATGAGAGAATGATGAACGTGAGTTTTGTTATGAATGAATGTCAGTATGAATGATACGTTACTCTAATATATTCCTTCCTATTTTGATGGAAAAAGTATCTTATTCTTTTTTTTATTATTTTTATTAAATATTCTGATGGATCTTGTCCGTCCATCCTCATCCCAATCAATGGATGGCATGAGGACTTAGGGACTCAATTCTTATGAGTATATATATAAGGGGAGGAAAAAGGGGAGGGATCAAGAAATCAAAACGGTGTTGAATAGGGGGTCACGACCAAGCTAAGACCTAGGGTCCATCCTAACCAGGATGAGTCTCGGCTAACCAGGATGAGTCTCGGCTCACAATGGTGACACTCTTTCTCATGGTCGTGATGACTATTATGGTGACACCCTGCAGCGATCCAACCTCCTTTTACCTTCCGTCACGGTCTGTGTTCCTTTTGGAGACGTATTAATGTACATAGGTGTCATTTTTAGAAAACTCTGTATCATGTATAGTTCAAGTTTTAAATTGCAATAGAATACTAATAATAGACGGCAGAGTGAGAGGGCATAATAGGCTTAATTCTGAAATGAAATTGTGTCACAAATGGTTCATTGAATTCTTCTTTAATACGATTCATGGTTATATAGAGGATGATAATATTAAAACGATTAACTGTTGAAAAATTTCACCATATAAATCGATTTTGGACACTTACATTGATTGATTATTAATGTAACAACCCGGATTTTCGATGACTTAATTTAATAGATAATGCGGAGAATTATCTAAGTCATTTAATTATACAATATCAGAGTGTGATAAAATCCGGATCACTACGGATCCTTAAAAAGAAACGACTATTAACAACATAGTCTCGATTTACTAGTACAAAATATAAACCGTATTTTATACAGATATTTTATTAGGTCTCTCACTCGATCCCTTCCCATCGCCTCAGACTTGCACAAATATATATAAAACAGAGACCGCTGAGCGGGACAGCAACCAAACCGTTCATCTAACATCACCTCATACATATAAAATAATCATGTGAATAACAAATAATATGCTTATAAAAATATTAAAGGATATCACGTAACAGATAATTTCCTTTATTCCAATTAACCAACATGTGAGGTGATGAAAACAATAAATTTTTAGAAGATGGGACATTGGCAACCATTTGATTTTAAATCATTTTTCAAATGAACATATAAGCACACGAGTCGTGGCTTCTAGTATCACCGCTACATCCTATTGGCTTGCATCTCACCAATAGAAGTAACCGTGTTACCAACTCGTAGAGCGAACCGATCTCATGATGTTTACATCTCACCCATAAGGCTCAATTGGGTCGAACTTCAATTATATTATATGTTTATTCAGACGGGGCTCTGGGCGAAATGAAAGCTGATGATTACATTCTCTGCATCACCAAGAGGGAACCCACAGTTTTTAGAATCTTGTTCTGCCCCCATAACCTAGGTAGTAATACTGATCAAGTACTTTTCTATACGTGTGCACATACCCTACACAGACTCTTGAACCGCAGCTCTCACTGCCGTAGGACGACTACCTTAAACACTAGGTCGACTCTCGGACCACAGCCTCTGAGTCTGCTTTTCATTAAAAGTGCAGTCGAAACACCACGAGTGGTAGATTCCAACACAAGCTATTCGTTCCAGACTCGTATCGTAAACCTTATATAAAAGTTGTCCGTGAACAATTAGTATTTTATTTGGTGACCTTAAACAAATTGGTCGGACTCATTTGAAATAGTTAAATCCTCAAATACTTACTTTCAGTGTGACAATGTTACACTTTGATCCTCAAGTGTCACCCGAAACATCATATCTCAAAAGTAGTATATGGAATATCCTTTATATTTTAAAAAAAACCTCTCTTTTAAATAAGGTTTTATATTAATTTTAAAACTTAAGATATATATAAAAATATATTTAAAAATTTTAACGTTTTTGGAAAATACAATTTAAATCATACTTAGTCGATTTATAAAATTTTGACGTGAAATTTCTTTTAATAATTATGATCGTCGTATAAAAGTTTTTTTGAATAATTTAAGTTCGTTTATTATAGAAAACGTAATTAAGTTTATAAAATATAAGTGGAGTAAAATTTTATGCGTAAATAAACAATAAAAGTATTAAAATTAATTTACACTTAAACATGCTATAAGTAAGTCACATTAACAAGAGTAACCAATAATATGAAATGGAATTTATAAGTAGGAACATAAATAACACATAAAAGTACAAATAACATGAATTTAAAATAACGTACGTAAATTTTATTCTCCTTAGGTTCTTTTAACTATTTAATCCGTTTCTCAAATAATTAGAAATGTAATTGTGGTAAATAAATTTCACAAGTGATAATTTAATCAAGTTAAATTTAACGAAATACATAACATGAATAAAATATCACATAACATTTTTATATATATAAGTAATTTAGTCATACAAATAAGCCTAAATAATTAAATAAGCAATTTATTAAAGTTAGTAACACGATATACTTATATATATATATATACACACACACACACACACATATATATATATAGAGCAAGGATCAAGTGAGTCCTCTTTTCATCTTTGAGTCCGTAAGTCCTAATTACAACCATTGATTTAGAGGGAGATGGATGGTGGTGATTGATTTGAGTAATAAAAGAAGTAACTGACATATATGGTAAAAATATATGAAATCTCTCTCTTCCCTTAATTCTCTCTACAGAATCTTCCTCTCTCTTCTCATACACATTACCTCATAATTAAAAAAATTTCATTCAAAACTCACCCGCCCAACTACTGTACAACCTTTCACCCTTCATCTTCATAATTATTTCCTCTTCATAATTTTCAATTGTCATATTCAACAATCGTCATCTTCATAAGCTTCGAAATTTCTTCCTCACAAACTTCGAAATTCAAAAATTGTTGCAGTCATATTCAGTTCAATCCCTTCAACTATACCCAAGGAACGCTTCGATCATCTTTCTATGATTAGAGTTTACGAAATTTTCAGAGTTTTAACCTTTTTGTGTGCTAATTAGTGATTGCATATTGTCATCTGGGTATTCGACTTACATTGAATTTGATTATCACTAATGGAATAACGCTGTTAAATTCTGTTACACTGACTAAGTGTTCCTGTTACTCTAAGGAACGACTGGTGTTACTATGAGAGTGAATGATGTTAACCTACAATACAAATCTGGTCTCATAATCAGTGTGTTACAGCGACACATTGTAGCTGTTACTTTAACGATTAAATGATGTTACTCTAAGTGATGAATGATAGTATTTTCATAATGGTGGTTAAACAACGTTGTTTTCATCAGTTACTCTGACGCATTATATATGTTACTTCAAGGAACGAATGTTGTTACTTTGGTAATGAATAGTTCTAACCTAAGAAAGAAGGTTGTTAACCTGCATCACTGTGTTACTCTAACGCAGTGTAGCTGTTACTTTAACGAACAAATCATGTTACTATAAGGAATGGTCGTTAACCTGCATTACTGTGTTACTCTGACTGTACTTGTTACTCTAAGTAACGAATGATGTTACTATGGCAATGAATGAAGTTTACCCAAAATACATGTGATCTCATAATCAGCGTGTTACATTGACGTATTATAAGTGTTACTTTGATGAACAAATTATGTTACTCTAAGTAATTAATAGTGTTATTCTTTGTCTCATGGTTAAACAATGCTATTATCATCAATTACTCTGACACATTATTTATCGTTCTTTAAAGAGCGACAATCGTTAATTTGTTAATGAATGGTTCCAATTCAAGCTATCCTCACTTACTTTGGTAATCATTTGTTTAAACAACGCTGCCGTCCTCGGTTACTTTAACGCATTAGGTCTGTTACTCTAACTGACGAAAGGTGTTACTCCAATAGAACTGAGATGTTACTCTAACTAAATGCACATGTATTAAATAAAATATAGAGTTAATTGTTACGTAGCACAACGCTACTCGTAAAAAAGTGTGTACAAAAATCAGTTATTCTTGTAAACAAAAAAAGGCAAATATTTTTATCATGACAAATCCGCAAGCCAAAGCGTAGATTTTGTAAAATTTCACTGCCTCATCAATTGTTCCGAATACTTGCTTCATGTACGGAGTGAAAGCCTCACACACATCTCTGCACCATTCTTGTGCATTCGGTTCTTTGTCAATGCTTCCTGCAAGAAATTAAAAAACCTTACGCCCATGGACATACGTGTTACTTCAACTCATAAGTTGTGTTACTTTAACTCTTAAAGGAAGTTACTTCAACGTCAGCGCCAAAAACTCTTTTCAATGTTACGTGTTTGTGTTACTCTAATTAGAATTAGGTATTACTGTAATTCATAACGTGTGTTACTTCAATGCCATGTCTGCTTCAACATAAAGCAAAACAATAATATCAGTGAAACAATAATATCAATGAACCATTGTTATTAATCCATGATTAATCAAATGAATAAAATTCCACCTCTTCCAGTGTTATCCTGTGCGTTCGCATCTTTGCCAATACCACCTGCACAAAATTGAACAGCGTTACACCCATGCAAACCATTTGTTACTTCAATTCCTAAGTTGTGTTACTCTAACGAGTACAATACGTTACTTTAACATCATCATCAAAACCCTTTTCTCAACGTTCATTTGTGTTACTGTAATTGCAATTAAGTGTTACTTTAACTCATAAGGCATGTTACTTCAACCACATTTATGCGTTAATAGAAATCAAAACAATAGTATCAGTGGATATCATGGAAAATCTAAATAAAAAACATAAAACCCTGGAATCTATAAAGATCGAGAGAGCAATTAACCATTGATACGAAATTATGATGAATGAAATGACAATGAAAGCAATATAAACATGAAAATCGACGTAAAAAAAGAACGCAAATTGACGCACAATTTATCCATGAATAAAAATTGAATCAAAACGTTAAAGAAATATTGAAGCTCACCATTGTTATACTCGATCAATTGCTTATCAACAGGATGACGCGGTTATTGAATCCATTGTAACGGGATTTCAAGAACAGAATTGATGAATGAACGTGAATGAAGAAAGGATTTTTTTGTGAATGAAGAAAGGTTTTTTTTTCGGGTTTGAATGAAGGTGAATGATGAATGAACGTGAATGATGAATGAATGTGATCAAGGGAGTTATTGTTTCCTAAATTCATGGGAGCTATTTTAGGAACGTAAATCTTTTTTTTTTTCAATGTAAATGCTAGGATGCATCTTGTCCATCCATCCTCATCCCATCCAATGGATAAGATGAGGACTTATGGACTCATATAGAGTAAAGGACTCATAAGAGCCTTACTATATATATATATATATATATATATATATATATATATATATATATATATAGAAAAGGGATCAAGGGAGTTTGGTGAAAAGTGGGAAGTTGGGAAGTTGTGTTTTTGGCCCTTGATCTTGGGTTGAATGGATGACTTAGATGGATGATGTATAAAAAAAAGGAGACAACAAACTGACAAGCAGCAGTGGAGAGAAGGAAGCAACCCTCCCCTCAATCACACTTCGCAGCAATGGAGAGAGGGGAGCATCCTCTCCTCAATCAAACTCTCCCTTCTTCATTACTTCTCTCCTCTCCTTTTCAATTCATTTCCCTAATTCAATTCATCTCTCCCTAACAAAACTCCATCAAATAAGCTCCATTAATAACTCCGACCATACTCCGTCAACAACTCCGATCATACTCCGTTTTTAACACAACATGACGGATAATTATACCAAGGTATGTTTATGCATAAACTTTGATCATCTTCATTTTTTTTAGCTTCTTCTTCATCCTCATCTTCATCTTCGATCATCTTCATCTTCTTCAAACTTCTTTTTATTTTTCATATCTTTTTTTCTTTTGGTATTTATAAAATTATTCATCTTCATTATCTAAAAAAAGAACAACTTCATCTTTAAGATGAAGTTTGAAGATGAAGTTGTTCTTTTTTTGTGGGATGAATGGAGCTTGAAGATGAAGATGAAGATGAACAAGTCATTTAGTGCGTAATGTTTTTGCAGAATTGCAAAGTCACACTCATTATGTTGTACAGTCACACTCATTATGTTGTAGAATCACGCAGATGTACACTCATTGTAGTCACACAGTTAAAGTTCATTCATCCATATATATTCAACTTTCATTTTTTTTTTTGATAGTGAAGATAAATAATTTTATAAATACAACAAAAAAGGTATGAAAAATAAAACAAGCATGAAAATGAAGATGGTTAAACGCATGATACCCTAATCCCAAGGTATTCTACAGCTGCGTGATTCTACAACATAATGAGTGTGACTATGCAACATACTGAGTGTGACTGTACAACTTAAAGTGCGTGACTATACAACTTAAATTGTGTGACTTTTTCCAGGTATTTTTTTTATCTACATTCAAGTTTCCACGTTCGTCAAATCCCTACTTCCGAACCTCGATGATTTTCAGGTATTTGTTTTTATCTATTTAGAGCATCTTTAAAATAATTAATCATCTTCATCCTCATGCTTGTTTTATTTTTCATTCCTTCTTTTTTTTGGTATTTATAATATTATTTATCTTCATTATTCAAAAAAAAATGAAGGTTGAATATGGATGAAGGAAAGTTGAATAACTAATGAATGTTTAAGTTATTTGCTCTGATTCGTATAGTCACACAGTTAAAGTTGTATAGTCACACTCATTATGCTGTACAATCATGCAGTTGTAGAGTCATTGTAGTCATATATTCAATTGTGTTGTGTGATTTAGATTGATTGTGTGTTTTGTTGCAGCGAAATAGTTGGTGGAAAGAGGAATGTTGGTAAAAGGGGCGGTGGGAAGAAGAAGGTCGTGGAAGATACAACGACCGACCACGTAATTGGACAATGTATTGTTGCGCACGTACCGGAGACCATCGTTAAGCTCTTGTGTGTTTATGTGAGATAAAATATTTGCTTTAGGATGAACGTACTATGTGTAAATGATGTTTGGTGGGTTAGAATGTTTTTATGTTTGACGTACTATATGTAAAGAATGGACTTTGTCCAATGTAAATATATTTTCATCGCTATTTTCTGGTTTCATAATTAATCACGCGAGGTCTATAGCAAAATCACTTATCCTTCCACCTGTGTGACTATACAACATAATCTCTGTGACTATACAACTAAATTATACTCGTACTTATTTACACTTCAATCATCATTAGCAAAGATGATTACATACACTAATCACTGCAAAAATTTGTGTGATTCTACAATACAATGACTCTACAACTGCATGATTGTACAGCATAATGAGTGTGACTATACAACTTTAACTGTGTGACTATACAACATAAACTGTGTGATCCTACAACATAATGACTGTGATCCCACAACATAACGAGTATGACTATACAACTTCAACTGTGTGACTATACAACATAATCTCTGTGACTATACAACTGTGTGATAAAAAGAAACCCTATATTACACACTATCAATCTTGCAACGCACGCATTCATCTCTAACCTTGATGAAATGTGACCTTTCTCAACAGCGACTGTTGAGAAATATAACAATCATAAGTATAACAACCATACAAAATACCAACAATAATAAATATAAAGAAACCATGCTCCAATGGTGCAAAATAACTAAACCCTCTACATCTCCATGCTCCAATGATGCTGTTCCTTGAAGATTCGTATGTGCTCGAAAATGTCCAGTCGAAAATTTCTGTTCAACATGCAGGAGGTAAGATGAGTACATACATATATATATGGTATATTGCATTTGGAATTCCATTTTTTTGTTTGGTTTGTTAATTTGAAAAGTTATACAGTTGTAATGTCACAACCACACTCTATATGATGGACAGTCACACAGTTATAACGTGGTAGTCACACTTAATATGATAGACAGTCACACGTTGTATTATGTTATAACGTGATTGTGACAGTCACACTTAATATGATAGACAGTCACACTTAATATGATAGACAGTCACACTTAATATGTTATAACGTGGTAGTCTACAACTTCAACTGTGTGACTATACAAATTATAACATTCATTAAATATTCAATCTTCATTCATTCATATTCAACCTTCATTTTAATCCATATTTAATCTTCATTTTTTTTGGATAATGAAGATGAATAATTTTATAAATACAAAAAAAAAGTATGAAAAGTAAAACAAGCATGAAAATGAAATGATTGTGAAGTTATTCTACAGCTGAGTGATTCTACAACATAAAGAGTGTGACTATACATCATAATGAGTGTGACTATACAACTGAATATGTGACTACAATGAGTGTACAGCTGCGTGATTCTACAACATAATGAGTGTGACTGTACAACTGAAAGTGTGTGGTCTTGCAATTCTGTAAGAACATTACGCACTAAATAACTTGTTCATCTTCATCTTCAACATTCATTCATCCCACAAAAAAAGAACAATTTCATCTTCAAATTTCATCTTAAAGATGAAGTTATTCTTTTTTTTGTGGATAATAAAGATGAATAATTTTATAAATACAAAAATAAAAAGATATGAAAAATAAAAAGAAGCATGAAAATGAAGATGAATATGAAGATGATGAAGAAAAAGAAGTATGAAGATGAAGATGAAGATGAAGATGAAGATGAAGATGAATATGAATATGAAGATGAAGATGATGAAGAAAAAGAAGCATGAAGATGAAGATGAAGATACCTTCGCATGATGATCGAAGTTAATGACGGAGTATGTTGGGTTAAAAACGCAGTATAGTCGGAGTAGTTGACGGAGTATGGTCGGAGTAGTTGACGGATTATGGTCGGAGTTATTAATGGTGTGGTCGGAGTTATTAATGGTGATTATTTGTTGGGGTTTTGTTAGAGAGAGATGAATTGAGTTGAGAAATGAATTGAAAATGAGGGGATTGGGAAGTGTATGAGGGAAGTAATGTAGGGATTAATTTGGGTGAAGGGATGTTTCCCTCTCTCCACTGCTGCTATGTCAGTTCATTGTCTCCCTTTTTTTTTTTAATAATTGAACCCCATCCATCCACCATTCATATTATGATGAATGGATGGAGGGGATCAACACTAAGCAACTCTCCAAGAGTTGCTAACTCCCCTGATCCCCCTCTATATATATATATATATATATATATATATATATATATATATATATAATGTTGTTAAAAGAAAAGTTTGGTTACCTTAATAGCTACTATTTATTAATTATATTAAAATTAAAGATTGTCGGGGTCGATGATGTCGTCGAAGTTTGGAATATCGTCTCCTCCTTCTTCTAGAATAATACGTTTACCCATACAAAAGAAAATAATTTTAGTTAGATTCTGACCCTACTAAAAATAATAAAAATTAAAATAATAAGTACCGTAAGTAAAATAGACTAATAAGATGAAAGGTTGAAAGAGTCGTAAATACTTACGTACTTGCGTAAATGAGTAAGGTTGATAGTACGTTGAAGATACGTAAAAATTTATGAGGAATAACTCCTATTTATAGTTATTCTATTAACCTACAACTACTAGCCATAGGTTTCACTAATCACCCAAGTAGCTATCCTACGTGCATGAGTATGAATTTTCATGCTTATGCATGAAACACGTATTATAATTTAATAAATAAAAAAATTCCTTTTTTTTTCATTTCGATCCATATCTCAGACAAACAAACGTCTTTTATTCTTAAAAGTTGAAATATAAGGTCATTGGATTAAAATAATGGAACCCATAAAATTTATTAAAAATAAATTTTGTAAGACGTAAGTACGTTCCGTAGTACTTGTTCATGACCTCGTGTAACTGGATTTTAAAAACGTTATATAAAAATTTCGATAAATCGTTTCAAATTTTATGAGACGAGAAAATGTCAGAATGACAGGTTACTGTTAAAATACTTTCGAGTTTTAAACTTTGTTTAACGAAAGATAAAAAATTTAAATACGTTTATTAAACACGGAGTGTTACAATTAACGGCTGTTTTTAGTTCTTATATTTGTTTCTCAGACCAATTGTTAAACATTGCTTGAACCACCCACCTAATTAAGTCATCTAAAGTTCCAATATTTGGTGTAAACTATAAATCCCAAATCCTGGTTCAAGTTGCTACCGGTTCCTGAATTACTGATTCGATTGGGAGGAAATGGTTTATTCAGTTAGCATATTATTAACATGACATGAATCCCAAAATCTTTGCCTAACATGAAAGTCACAAGAGATTAATTAGGACGAGATTAAAATATACCTCATGGAATAAGTCAAAATCTAATACGAACGATATTAGATCTCTATAAGATGACTTCAAATAAATAATAATAATAATAATTATAATAAGATGACTTCAAGTAATTTTCATAAATAATACTCGTAATAAAATGGTAGGTAGGATTTCTCTCTTGTCTTATAACGTAATAAAACTCCATTATATAGGTAGAGGCTAGAGAGATGACTATTTTTCTATTATGATTTTAGTTTTTTTTATCTCGGCCTTCAATTAAGATTGAATAAATATGGAAAGACTCCTCATTTAATCCAATATTATTGTGATAGCATATCTCTTAAGATACGATTTGCAATAAGATCACAATTATGGGGAAAAAATATTTTCTTAATAATAAGGAAAATATGTTACCTATCTCATAATATTATTATATCATAAAACACTCTTACATATTCTTCTTGTACTCCGTATTTTTTCAGATCAATTGTTGAACAACTCTAGAACTATACAGTCTAAAGATCTACGGAGTAATTTTTAGTTCAATAAACCTGAATAACTAAAACAACATTAGAAATAGTTTTTCTAACATGTGCAAATGAAACAAATGTTAGAAAAACTTTTTTAGGGAGTACTATATAAGTTGCTCGTATTGAATTAGAATTCATAGTTGAAATCACAGGAGAGAGATTGATTTATTTTTAGGACTCGCTTGGGATGGGGGTAATGATTCCGGGAGTAATATAGCAAAAATGAACTAGAAATGGAGGAGCTTAGCTTGTTGCTTGATTGTGGCATTTTATGGTGTAAAATAGATAAGAGGAAGGAATAATTATCCCACTGGGGGTAATGCATTACTTGGGAGGAGAGGAGAGTAATGTTTTCCCCTCCAAATGGGCTAGATTACCTTCATTTTCTCCATTTTTGCTTAGCACCATCACTACTCTCCGTCATTTTCTAGTTCATTTTTACTCTATTACCTCCGGAATCATTACCTTCATCCCAAACGAACCCTTAGGATAAAAGAAAAATCTAAGTAGAGCGATTAATTGGAAAGGGTTTAAAATAGGTAGAAGATGCATGGTTAAGAAAAACTTAAGAAAAATTTAGTATGATTGAATAAATAATTTCATAAATCATCCCTATTTTATTGAAACAAGGTTTTTTTAAGCTTCCACAATTAATCTCACAATTTAATGATGAGGTGGCAGCCCCACAATTATTTGGGAAATATAATATTCCATCTAAGAGAGGGACTCTATCTTAACTCATGTTAGTTAGTTGTTTGACTCAAGTTAAATGATTTTAATCATCCAACTTTATTAAATTATCGTACTCAAATTTATACTCCGTACATTATTAATTTATCAAACTAATACTTTTGGTGACTTTATTAATTTATACACTATCAAACTAAATAACCAAGTCATATTTAAATACATCAAAAAATTAAAGTACACAATTTTTAATAGAATAGAATTACATAGTACAAAGGCAAATTTAAATATGACTAAATATTAAAACCAAGTAAATTAATTCTCTCATATCTGTAAAGAAATCAATCATCACCGAGAATTTAAAATTGTTAAATTATAACTCGGCAACAATTACAGCTACCACGTTTTCGACCTTATTAGGGGGGCAAGACGTAAGCTACCGAAAGTTTTAACTTAACAATTTTTTTATTACAAATTGCCGTCGTTCCAACTTTACACTACTACAATTCCCCTACTTTATGACACTTTAAGCTCGACATTTTCAAAAGTGTCGACAACTTTTACCCAATATCCATAAGAAAACCGCTCCAAATTACATAACCATGTAGAAACCCGTTGAAAAAATTTCAGGTCCCTCTTTTCATTTCCCTCCAAGCATAACCCTAAATGTTAATCTGCCTCCCCATGGATAATCTCATCATCGATTCCTACATTCACTCTTCTTTTTTATTGCTCTCCAAACCTAATTTCCATGTAACATGGTTTCATCATCTTCTCCCCCCCTATTTCTTACCTGTGTCGGGCTCAAGTTTGTCCTCCGATCTAGATGTCGAGTTGCTCATCTTTTATACCGATCTAAATTGTAAGTAAAACAGCCTAATTGTTTCGTTTTTAGTTTTCTAGGGTTTAGATTTCTAGTGTTCGAATATAAGAGTGAGCCTGAATTTCTGGATTTTGTTTTTATTTATCATACTTTCTTTGGCGATTAGGTTAAGTAACTGCCCAGACATATTCTGAATTTATCATAATTTCTAGATTTCGTTTTTTACTTTCTTTGTTTTAATTTCTGAATTTTTGGATTTTGTCTTGAATAATCTGAAGTCTGCACAGATGTGCCTATGTTATAGTAACTGCCCTTATTCACCCATTAGTTTATTGTTTTATATATTCGAGTAATTGAATAGAATTAAGGGGTTAAATTGGCCTAATTTAGGGGTAAAATTAGGGTTTTTCTGTTAATCAGCGATTAAAAGCTTAGTAATTAACTCAATCCAATTTGCTGTATTTTGGCTCTTTGTTCAATGTAATGAGAAATTACTTAAGATAGTTCGTTAATTACAGCGACGTTGTTACTGGTATCGACAGGCCCGTCTAATAGCCTGTTGAGCCTATTCTAAGAACAGGGGCCCAACTTGTTAGAGGGTCTCGTCAGGTTAAAACAACTTATAAATATATTATAAGTACTGAAAAGGCAATAAAGGTGATAGAAGTGCATTGGTACCATGTTGAATCAAAAGGTAACTTAAGTGCCTGAGGTCAGGTGTTTGAATCCCTTGAAATGCGAAGTTTTGTGCTCTTATCTTTTCGACTTTTTAAATGTTTGTTACATTTTCTTAACGTCTAAAGGTAAATATACCAAGTATATTACCATTGATATACATATCTATTTTAATTATTTGATAATTTATGGATGATTTATTAATTTATACAGAGTAATAATCATTTTATCATAATGAATTAATCTTTGTACCGTCTATGGATTTTAAACCGTAAATCTCAAATACGGAGTATTGGATAATAGTAGTACTTCGTTAATATTTGTCGTTCATGAAACTCAATTATATCTAAAAATTTGAAAGCAAACTTCAATTTGTGGGTCTATTATAATACTACGGAGTATTATTATTTATCAAAATAACCTAAAACAATTGGAAACGGTGATTGAAGGGCCTCCAAAAAATATTTAGAACAGGGTCACTAAATATTATTTGATGGGCCTGGGTATCGAAGTAACTTAAGATATACCGTAGTACTTAAATTTTGGTACTCAGAGAATCCGGTTTTCTTGTGTAATACCGTTTGGTGATCGATTTTTGTTTCGATATTGCTATCATCAGCTATCTAGTACGGAGTAATATTGTGTTGTATGATATGAAGTCACTAATTAGTTATTAGTGATTATTCCATCGTCTAGTGAGGTGCTTGATCCTAGAGAGTATCGCCTTTGTTATTTTACGATTTCCTTTTATTATCAGATGATTGATTGTTGGGAATTCTGTAGGTGTTGTAGAAAACTACAGTATGATACTCCTACTAGAGTCGAGAAAATATGGCTTTTGCTATTTTACAATTTCCTTTTATTATTAAATGTTCGACTGCTGAGAATTTTGTTCGTGTTGTAGAAAAATGCAGTACGATACAATTCGAGAAAATATCACTTCTGTTGTTTTACGTTTTCTTTAATTATTAGATGTTCGACTGTTGTGAATTTTGTTGGTATATAGAAAACTGCAGTATGATACAATAGTCGAGAAAATATCGCTTTGGTTAGTTTATGATGTTGCCTATTAGCTAGTACAGAGTCATTGTTTAACTATCGAGAATTCTGTTGGTGTTGTATGTAGAAAAATGTAGTATGATATACAAGAGTCGGGAAAATATGGCTTTTGTTATTTTCGATTTCAGTTATTATTAGATAGATGTTCAACTGTTGAGAATTCTGTTGGTGTTGTAGAAAACTGCAGTATGATACCAGAGTCGATAAAATATCGATTTGGTTACTTTATGATGCTGCCCATTAGGTAGCACGGACTACGGAGTAATTGTTTAACTATCGAGAATTTGGTTGGTGTTGTTGATCCGAATGAGGTGCACTACCTGATAAATAAAACGGTTCGCTGATTTTACAATGTTGTTATTAATTTCATTTGCAGTGACGTTTGAAGGGCCGGAGCTAGCAAAAGAGGGACGACCAAACAAGAAACTCGGATACCTTAACACGTTTACCAGGCACTTGAATCGAACAAGGTATGTACTGACTGATTTAGTTGCTTCACTTATTATCAAAGTTCCTGATTCATCCGTAAAATGCACTTCTACTACCAATATAATCTTCATTGTTATACTGTGTGCTTTACTTGTCGATGTGAATGGTGAAAGTTGGTAAAGGATTGTGAATCGGTTTTACCTTCTCAATCATGTCAAAAGTTCTATCTATTTATAAAACTTAAATTTTTACGTAAGTTGGGATGAAATGGGTGTTTTTATTGTGTAGGGGCCATAATTTAGCATGTAATTTTGAAAGAGCGCAAGCGAAGATGATATTTTGATGGAGTGAAATGTCTGCATGATTGAGGAGTTGACAACTCTAGCCGACTTAAATGTGAGTAATATTTTTTTTAGGGTGCATTAGTATGAAAAATTGATCTCTTCATCCGCTGCTAAATGTGCATTAGTTAAAGGTGCAATAACGCATGACAACAACTTGCAATGTCAAACATTAATTTCTTCCTCTGTTGCTACCAAGTACACGGAATAATCTCTACAGCAAATAGAGAGTGGGCCTTCAGATTTCAGCTCAAACATGGACAAAGACAGAAACTGAAAGCAGCCTGAAATGGGCATAACATCCCTACAACATGATTTTGCACAATGAACAAAGTGTTTTATATTAATTGAGATGCAGCATCGGTAATATAAGAGTAGTAATGAAGCCTGATATACGCTGCTGAAAATAGAAGGAAGTGGGTCTGCTGAATTAAGGCATAACATTCCCCATTCAACCTGCTACGAACCAGTTTGTACTAAGTATAAATGTAGTATGCATCAATGAATAAAGCACTCTGCAATGCCCCATTCAAAGTTTTGTTTTATGAAACTTTATTTAATTTATATGTGCTCTCTTGTTATAATTATTGAAAATAAGCCCAACTCTTTGTGTATTATTGATAAAATTTTTGTAAAATGTAGAGTCGCTAAGACATAAATCTACAACGCAAACAGTTAGATATCAGATCAATATGTATTATTACGGAGTATTAATTAATATACTCTTTCTGTGATGTCATTCTTGACGCTTTTTCTTGATTATACTCAGCTATTACAATTTACTATATATATATATGATAATTGTTATACAATTTTCTACATAATTTGTTAGTACATACAAAATGAGTAATAATAATAATAACAATAATAGTAATAATAATCCTAATCCATTTTTATTTAATCAATATGATCCATCATATTTACAATTTCTTGCTTTTCAAAATATGTCAACTAATTATCATAATAATCGTCCCCCTAATATTCAAGCACCAAATATAACTCAGAATCCGCAGTCCAATTCACAATTTAACCTATATTCTCAAAATTTCGGGGTGAACTCATATTTTGGTTCACCAAATCCTCATTTTGGTGGTAATGAGCAAATGAGTTACAATAGTGATCATGTCACTCGTTTGTCACAAGATGAAAATATTATTGTGGACAGGAACGAGTACGCGGACGAGTCGAACGTCATCAGGCAAGGCAGTGACGGAGGCAATGGAAATATAAAAAAACGTTTTGTCAGACGCTGAAGATAGAGCTCTCGTATCATCTTACATGCGAGTGTCAACAGATGGAGCAATTGGAACGGGGCAACGTGTTTCAAAATTTTGGTCGAGAGTGAGAAACTTGTTCGAGGAGGCCCGACAATCAAACCCCGGTACAATCAAACAGCGTAATGTTGGCATGCTCACTAATCGGTGGTCCCGAATTTCAGCTGGAGTACAGAAGTGGGTGGGCAGTACGAGAGAGCTAAAAGGAGATGTACCAGCGGAATGAATGAGAACGACATTCTATCTGAGGCTCGTGCGTTTTCAAAAAAAGACGCGGTTTGGGAAAGGCAGTGGTATTTTCTTAAGCAATACCCGAGATGGGAAACGGTTATTTGTGAGTAAGAATCACCACAACAACCGGAGGGAAATAATGCTGACACAACTGCTTCTGATAGTAGTGGGAAAAGGATTCGTGCGAACGATGAAGATTGTCTCGAAACAGGAAACGAAGGCCCAAGCAGCCGTCCACCGGGAATGAAGGCGCAAAAGCGAAAGAAGGGAAAATCTAAAGTTCTTGATGAAGAAGATGAAATTATTGGTAAGGAAATCCAAGAGATTACTGGTATAATGAAGAAGAAGATGCTAGACTCGGAGAGGAGAACCGACGCGGAAATAAGTCATAAAAAATGGTTGCAAAAGATGAAGTTATATGAACATTTATGTAGTAGGAATAACTTGAATGATGTGGAGGAGCGCAAGAACCAACTGTTCCTAGAACTGAATGACATCTAGACGTGACCTTCATAAATAAATTAGATAATTAAGTTTAATTTAAAATTTAGGGTTTTTCTACGTTGTACCCTTATGTTTTTCCGTTTTCTACCATGTACCCCTCCTATTTTCAATACTCCTACTAATACCCCTGTAGTTGATTAACTTCGTAAAACGTAACCTAATCACAATTATCCGTCTAATGTTCCGTTAATTAGATGGCATGACAGTGATTATAGGCTATGACATAACCATTTTTGACGACCTTGGCTTGTATTCCCTCCATTTTCCCCAAATTTTCCTCCATTTCATTAATTTTCCCCATCATTTTATACATCAACTTCTTAATCTTTATTACCTAATTGATTTTCCTCCACTTTTATCCGAACTTATTCTTTAACTTAAAATAATGATATTTTACTGATTTCTAACGAAATTAATTTAATCACATTTACAAACAAAGCATTAATGTTGCACTTAAAATAAAGAGGGAAAGAATTATGATAAAATAAAATAAAAATCAAAAATTATGTATGCAAAATTAGAATTAGAGAAAACATAGGAGACAGAGATTAAAATTAATTGGGGTTTTTGAGTAGAATAATTGTAATTAGGCCACCTTTAATAAAATTAATCAACTACAGGGGTATTAGTGAGGGTTTAAAAAACAGAAGGGGTATATGATAGAAAACGAAAAAACAGAAGGGTACAACGTAGAAAAACCCTAAAATTTAAGTATCGAGTAATGTCATTGTTGAGCTAGGTTACAAAGTTAAGCAGCTCATTAATAATAATGTACGTTTGATAAGTTTATGTTTTAGTTACTTTTTAATGTACGTTTAATGTAAGTGCCGGCAAATGAAACTAGATGAAATCCCCACTGTTGGAGTTGCTCTAACACACAACATTCAATTAAATTACATAACATTACTTCAAACACACAGGTCTAGACGACACAAAACTACTATAGAAAAAAATTACTTCGAAATATAAAAATAAACTGAAATGCCATAAATATAAAGTACTAAAAATTGTTCTCAACCGCTATTTTCCCGATGCTCTTTTTTCTTCCAAATGTGTTCCATTAAATCATTTCTGAGTGTCAAATTAACGGAGCTGTCTTCCAAGTGAGTTCGTTTAGCGATATATTCCTCCACTTTATTGACATACCCTATAGAATGTTGAGATACTTCAACAGTTGTTACATCTTCATCTGATTCGTCATTGAACTCATTTGGATCATCATACGACGAATATGAGTACCTCTCGTCTTCTACAATCATATTATGCAATATGATGCAAGTTTTCATAATCTTTGCAAACATTTGCTTATCCCAAGTCATAGCAGGATGTCCAATGATGGCCCACCTTGCTTGTAACACTCCAAAAGCACACTCCACATCTTTTCGAACACTTTCTTGTTGCTCCGCAAATAGGCGTTCCTTAGGAGTTTGCGGTAGCGGAATTGATTTCATAAACGCGGACCAATTTGGATAAATACCGTCGGTCAGATAATACGGGGTGTCATATCGACGCCCGTTGACGACATACTCAACAACAGGGGCTCTTCCATTTAACAAATCATCGAATATGTGAGATCGATAAAGTACAGTTAAGTCGTTTAGGGTACCTGGTAGGCCGAAAAAGCAGTGTCATATCCACAAATCTTTCGAAGCAACTGCTTCTAAAATCACAGAAGCAGTTCCATCCCTTCCTTGATATTGACCTTTCCATGCAGTACGACAGTTTTTCCAAATCCAATGCATACAATCGATTGAACCAATCATACCAAGGAATCCTCTTTTCTTATTCACTTGGAGTAGTTCATTTAAGTCGTCTGTTGTCGGACTCCTCATGTACACATCTCCAAACTGAGCTATTACTGCGTCTGTGAATTCATGAATTGCGGTCCTTGCCGTGCTTGAGCTGAGTCTCAGGTACTCATCCACTCTATCGGCGGCCTCGCCATATGCGAGCAACCGGATTGCAGCAGTACATTTCTGTAAATCTGAAATGCCCAATCACCCAGTAGCGTCCGGTAATTGGTGGAAAAAAGGACTGTGCGCTTTCACGCCTTCCAACACACGTAGGAATATGTTTTTTCGCATTCGGAAACGACGGCGAAACACATTATCAGGATACGTGGGTTGAGGGGCGAAGTAGTCATTGTAAAGTTGATTGTAGCCTTCTTCTCGGTTTCTTTCAATTCGACGCCTCTTATGAGGTCGATTTGTACGAGCTTTGCACTTATTTCGCAAACGTCTCCATAATGATATAAGAGATAGACAAGTGGCGGCATCATCCTCTAAATCGTCAGATAAAGAAACCATTTTTTTGTAAAAGGTGGAGTAATTTGGTGTTACTGATTGTTGAAATGTAGAAGTGTGTTTGTGAGTGTATTAATTTTTGCACATTGTAAGGAATATTTGTAGTTGTTTGGAATATATCCGTTGGAAATATAGCCGTTTGAAATATAGTCGTTGGAAATATAGCCATTTGAAATGTAGCCGTTGAAAATATAGCCGTTTTTTTTAATTCAATGCTGTCGACTTCTCTATATAAGGTGGTGTTGTGAAATTTAGAATTTATTCACATCCAACATTCTAATCATTTTCAAATAATATAGCTGATTTCATTTTATCAAAAACAAATTACTCAAAATTGACTATATGGGATGATAAAGTAAGAGAGTATCAAAGAGAAATTGACATGATAAAGGATAATGCTCCTCACTTTCTTGCTCGTTTGAACCTTGTCATGCCAGAAACGGTGTACATGAATATGGTACATTGTGAACCACCATTAACGATGCTGAGCTGATCTATCATATCTGGAAACGCGAATAATGTGTTGAGTCCACCTGTTTTGTAATCCCCTATAAATTCTAACGCAATACAGTGGCGGAAACACTCTAGATTTGGGATTAAAACACACTGATATTCTAAATTTTACAAAAAGAACGGTCAGTCAATACAAATGCCATTTTTCACAAAAGGGCTAAAAATAAAAATTCTCCAAACGGGTTTAACAATCCAAAAATTAATATAAATGAAGTAGAGTAGGATTCATGCTACTCGCTAGCTCACACCCAAAACCAAGCAGCAAAATACCTGTCATGTTATAAACATAACAACCACAATTCAGTGGGAAGTAACGACGACGTTCTCCCAGCCATATTACACGATATTAAAGCATAATTACTATTATATCAAAATAGTTCAAAATGGAAAACGTTTAAAATGATATAGTAAAATAATTCAAAATGATTGCCAACCTGCAAGTCAGTATCAATCAATAGTAATAACGGCGTTATGGATATGAATCAATGCAACAGAATAGACTTTCACTAGGAGAATACTAAAAACTAGCTTCGAGAACTTAGTTAAACAAATCAAACTTCGATCTCTAATCTAGGCAACTCAACCATAATAAAACGGCGACTTATAAATGCGAGGTCCTAGCTTAAGTAAATATGCACACCCCTCCGGGAACACCGAATGTGCCCAGTTCAACCCGACGGCGTCTTACATGCGAGGTACGAGCTTAAGGTCAAAATGAACATACACTTCTGGACAAGAACATGCCCAGTTCAACAACCAATGCATCCCTCTCGGATACACTAGCCTTATAGTTGATGGCAAAACGTATACTCTAGACTGTATTACTCTACCCGTACACTTCTCTTGTTCCATAACTTCAAAACAAAACCATTACTGAAATTCAATAGAAATGTAGTTTGTTTTTCAAAAGAGAAAACTTTATAAAAATAGAACTTTTCTTAAAATAATAACTTCCCAGAAGTAGGTACTATTATAAAAAGAAATCGATTAAAATAAGTTATATAAAATAGTAGTTAATATTAGGCCTCGAGACGTAAACATTATATTTATTATATAAATGTATAATTCTTGATTAAAAGTCAACTAAAGTCAAAATCATAATTATTTCTAAAAAGGTTGAAGTTTAAGTAATTAAAAGTAGTTAAATAACAAATTGATAGATTTTCCAGAATTGCACTGTCTTACTATAAAATTTGTAAATAAATCATTAAAAATCAAAACAATGTAAGATAAGTGGGGTTAAAAACTTTAGAAACTTAGTTAAAACTTTTATTTCTGGAGAAAATCAAAATTCCAAATAAAATATGGGTTTTTATTCGTATGTTTACAAACTGTCAGAATTAGACACCCGATTGTATTTCTTTAATAAAAGACGTTTAAAAATTGATTTTAAATAAAATCCAATTGGAAACATTAACTATACTCTTCCTAGTTTCTGTACGTAAATTACAAATATTAAATAAAAAGTTTAACATATATTGCAATTTAGATCCTATCACAACTGACAGAATCGCAGATTAGTTTGACACTTATTCATAAACAATTTATTGTGACCAAACCACTTGGAATTTACGAAATTAAATAGGCATAAATTATACTTAAAATAAATAATAGTCTCTTTTCAAAGTTTTCCGAAATAAAGTCTTTAAAACAGATTATTAATTCGCACAAAAACACTATCAGATTCCGAAACATGCTGTAACTTTATTAAAAACAATAAAACTTTCAATTTGATAATTCATACTTTAAAAATCACGAAATTTGTTAAATAAATTATTATATGTATGCTTTGGTCTCGGCCTTATAATACTTTTTAATAATTAAAAAAACGATTTATTTGAAAATCTCGTAAAAATGATTAAAATAACGAAACATGTGAAAATTTACGGTTTTAAAGTTTTTGTTATTAAAAACGAGACATACATATATTGTCTAACAATAATCTAATTTCTATACATGCAACTACAACAATAATATCACATAATACCGAGTAACGTGTCAATGTTACCTTAATCGAGATCTGAATTAATTAAATAATCGTTTTCATCGGATCTAGCACGATAGCCTGGCCTACGAAATAATTAAACATATGGTATTAAACCACATTATAAGAGAATAGAAAGGAGAAAACGAGATGAAGAACGAGTAAGAGTAATTAAATTACCCTCAAGATCGGAAAGAATTAGAGACGAATTAGGATCGGATTGATGACGAACAAAAATGAGGAAGTTTAACGTGAAACATAGAGCTGAAAAGAAGACTTGTGTTGTGAATAAAATAGACTAGAATGAAAGAGAATATAAAGAGAAATTGAGAATCTAAAAGATAAGGATAAACAAGTCACCAGGACTCTTAACTCAACCAGGAGACGAGATGGTTGAGATGGAAAGAACAAGCAATAAATCTATG
Organism: Agrostemma githago; assembly: GCA_958450325.1. Lineage (NCBI taxonomy): Eukaryota > Viridiplantae > Streptophyta > Magnoliopsida > Caryophyllales > Caryophyllaceae > Agrostemma > Agrostemma githago. Next base: position 8,524,914 of record OY288241.1, on the reverse strand, counting down.
TGATAAGTTTCCGATTAATAAATAGGATAAATATAATATGAAGTGTTAATAAAAGGTGTCCGAAAATATTTCTCAAGTCGATAAGAGAAGGTTCGTAAAATAATATAAGCATTTACGAAGAAATCGGATTAAAACGAGTTAGAAAATAATTATTTATGAAATCGCGTAGTAAAATAATTAAATAGCCATTTTTCGAAAATAAAATATTTTTGAGCTAAAAACCATAATCGAGCATTTTTACAAACGTAAATAGTTAAAACTTGATTTTAAAACTATTGTTCATAGAAAATATGATTTCTCAAAAATAATTAAACATACTTGCGATGAAAAGAATTAAATGAGTTTTCAAATAAAAATAGAATAATTAAAATCCTTTTACGAAAATAAATAATTTTAGGCTCGATAAAGAAAGAGACCTCGAAATAGGAAAAATATAATTGACGAAATATTACAGAGTTACGATATAATCGTAATGAAACAGATAGCAAAGTTGGGAAATTTGCGGGTGTTACATGTTTTGAGCAATGCCACATTAGGTAATATTATCCAGTTTTATTTTGATAAATCGTAGTTGGAAAGATAACTTACATTCTACATGATTTAATACGACATGTTTTTTATTACGTTATTTCAGATACTTGTATCTCTAAAGACGAAGAGCGTCGCAAATTAAGGAAAGAAGTCGTCGAAATTATTAATCGCTTGTTGAACGTAATGAATTCTGACACCTTGTTTGATCTACTTTCTGGGGCTGGTAGAATTTTCATTCCACGTCACCGCCTTCATTACTGTGACGTATATGATGACGTTACGATGGAGGAAGAACAAGAATATTTATGCGATCAAGATGTACCGGCGGACCGACTTAATTACGATTCTGACGAGTAGTTAGGAAGTGAATGTGATGACTCTGATTGATTTTAGTTGTTATAATATGTTCATGTACCCAGTCATGTCTGTTTCCTAAATGTTTTTCGTTTAATGTAACGTTCGTTCTTATGTTTTTTTCCAGTCTTTAAATTGAATGTTTGTGATTAATAAATGCATCGTGGTTTGCTAGCAGGGGCGAATTTAATGAGTAGCAAGGGGTAGCGGGCGCTACCCCAAGCCCGGAAAATTCAATGAAGAAGATGAGTTTGTGCTACCCCGAAATATAACTAAGTATAGAATAATATAATAACATGCATAAAAATAGCAATGAAATGCTTTGGCCTAGTGGTAAAGTGGTGGGTAAATGTATTGAATGTCAAGGGTTCAAGCCCCAATATTGATTGTTTTCACTCTTTTTTATTTAGGTTTAATTTTCAGTAACCACATCAATCATGAGTTGTTTGTTAAACAAAATTGAGTTTTTATTTTAAGATTTTCTATAAAAGAGAAAAAAAATCTTTAAAAAATTTCGCTACCCCATATTTTGAATCCTAGATTCGCCCCTGTTAGCTAGAAAATGTGTACAGTTCCTATTTTGCTTTAACCTTACGCCAATTTTAATTTCATAAAAAGTAGAAAAATACGTAAAAAGTAAACAAAAACAAATCATTTTTTTTAATTGCACTAAATTTAATTAATCATCTAATTATAATATAATCAAGAATGTTAATTATAATAAAAGATACGGAGTAATTGAGAATGAGTGAGGTAAATAGATAAAAATGAAGTGTGAAAGGTGTGGGTCCATTATGGAGAGGTTGATGGAGAAAAAATGTATCCATTGTAATTTGAGATTTTTTGGTGGAGAAAAAAAGGTGGAGAATAGTGATGGAGAGAAAATATAGAGAAAAATTCATTCGTTGTAAAACATGCTCTTAACTTCTCAATTTTAACCAACCAAAGAAACACTTTTCCCAAATTCAACCAACAAAAAAATTACTTTTCTCAAAGGTTAGGGCATGCCCACCCATGGAGAAAGGGATCTCCATGGGTATGATGGAGTAAAAGATGTTCCTCCATTCCTGGGGGCATGGCGCAGGTAGTTTCATTTTTTTGTTTTCTTTTTTTTTTATTGTGTCCAACAAATGACTGACACCTGGCAAAGTGAAAATGAATTAATTTCCATTGATTTTAGGTATGTTTGCAAATTGTACTCCGTATAAGTAATTTTCGTTCATTTTAAGACCGATCATTTACTCGGTATAAATTTAATTTAATTCATTAAAAATTTACTAATTTCGTTTAAGCGTGCGCTTTGGTTTTAGTATCTCGCAATGCGTCTATTATTGTATCACTTTTTAATTAATATATGATTGTAATGTATTATGTTTCTACCATTGTAAAAAAAAGTACTCGTTTTTTATTTCATAGTGAAAATTAAAATATTTATAACGTCATTAATTTTACGTTGTCTTAAAAAGAAATAAAAGTAAACAATAATCTCAAAATAAATTAAGGAGTCGAAATTATGAATTTAAAACATCGCTTATTATTTAACTACTCGTAATTACTAACTTTACGGAAAAAATAATATGAGATGGTTGATGTAAATTTAATGAAAAGATGAGAAAAATTTAATGTGTATAGTAGGATAAATGAGGTGGATGTGGTGGGTTTAGGGATGGCAACGGACCGGATCCGGACCGGATCCACATGGATCAAGATCCAGATCCGCATCTCCATCAGCGGATCCGGATCCGGTCCAGATCCGACGGATCCCAAAATTATAGATCCATATCCAGATTCATCGGATCCGGACCGGATCCGATTAACGAGTTAATTAAAATTTCGTATTCTTCAAGCTTTTAGATTAATGAGTATTTTGGCAATATTAAATTTAAATAATCTTACAATTAAAATTATCCTAAGCCAACTTAAGTTACGAATCAAAGTTCAAAACCAAAAAAAAAAGTCTTAGAAATAATAAAATAAATACAAATTAAAGTTCCGCCAAATCAAGTTACATAGTTTACGAATTACAAAATAAAACACTAATTTAGTAGTCGACACTTGAAGGTTCTTGAGTTCTTTCTTCCATGTCTTCATGAGAAATAACATCAATATCCTAATGTCAAATAATATATAGCATGTTAATATATGAAAACAAATATCACTAACAAGAAGAGAGGTTAATTAACAAAAGCAATCAATAAAAACTCACCATGTCAATTGCATCAATATCTTCTCCTTCGCTATCTGAATCCTCATTTATAGTAGAGCATGCACGTGTGTCTTCTAGATTATCTTCAAAACAAATATACATACATATCATTATGTATCAAAGAATATATTGCAAATAAAATAATGTGAGAAGTTTAATAATAAATATTACCTTGAATATCCTCAACCTTCCAATTTTGCAAGCACATTAAGACTTCTATGGTGTTAGCATGAAGTTTTGAGCGATGAGAACTAATTACCCTTCTTCCCATGCGAAAGGCACTCTCGGAAGCCACACTAGAAATTGGAATAGCAAGAATATCCTTGGCAATTTTTCTTAGTGTAGGATATTTATGATCCATTTTCCACCAATTAAGAATGTCAAAGTTGACATTTTCGGGTTGTGTTTCATCCTCCAAATAATGGTCCACCTCACCCATTACATTCACCTTTCTCTTCTTTGTTTTCTTTTCTCTAGCAAAACCATCTTCTTCACCTTCCACACTAGAAATATCAAGAGCTTTTTTCCCATTTCCTTTAGACAAGTCTTGTGTCACATTTTCTTCATTTCTATGTTGATACTCAATAACAAGATCATCCAAAGATTTTCTCACCATAATCACTTTTTCTTCACTACTTTCACCATATAATTTCTTAAAATAATACTCGACACAATCCATCTTATTCCTAGGATCCAAAATGGCGGCAATAGCTAAAAGAATGTTTATGTGATCACAATACTTATCAAATTTCACAACCATATTTGTAGCCATGGTTCTAACAATAAGAGCATCATCAACTAACCAAGATCTCAAAGCAAGCTTTATCTCACAAGCCTTTCGAAAAAATAAGTTAGAAGTCGGATAATGCTTCCCCGAAAACACTTTAGTAGCATTACTAAATATCTCCAACTTCTTACAAATAATACTAGCCAAGTTCCAATCTTCATTTGAAGGAATATCAAATTTCAACTTTCTATTTAGTCGTTTTAGTCTTTCAAACACATCCACATAAGGCAATGCGGATTCAAGCATAGCAAAAGTTGAATTCCACCTTCTTACAAAGTTGATTGTTACTAATACCCAAAAAACGACAAGATTCATCAAAATTTTCAATCCTTTTAGGAGTAGCACCCCAAAATGAAACACACTCTCTCACTTTTGTTATCCCCGATTCAGTGACCTCTAACCCATCTCTAACAATCAAATTTAAGATATGAGCACTACATCTCAAATGCAAGAACTTGCCTTTCAACATAAGACACTTTTTCTCAAAATTTGCAAGCAATATTCTCATCATTGCATCATTTGTGGTACAATTGTCAACCACAACGGAAGAAATCTTACTCTCTAGACCATATTGAGACAAACACTCCATTAAAACTTTAGCGAGAACATCTTTTGTATGTGGAGATGGCACATAACGAAACCTTCAAATAAACACACAATTTAAATAAACACACAATATATAATATCAAGAGATGGTGGATAAGTTTTATAAAGATTAAAATAGTTACCTCAACGTTCGATTCCTCAAGTTCCAATTTCTATCAATGAAATGTGAAGTAACAACCATGAACCCTTTTTTTTAATGGAGGTCCGCATATCCGTTGTCACCGCAATTCGACTATCATTAAACTCCAACAATCGCTTAAGAGAAAGCTTATCGGCATCATACAACTTCAAAATATCTTTTTTCAAGGTATTCCTAGAGATCATCTTGTAGTAAGGGTTTAGACTCGTAGAATATTCTCTAAAGACGTGATGATTAACCATCGATAAAGGATATTCATGCACCACCACCATCTTACTTAATATACTCCTAGTATAATCTTGGTCAAACTCTTTATATTTCTCTTTTAACTCTAAAGTAGAAGTGCCATCAACCTCCCTTATTGTTCTTAACTTCTTTTGAGAACCATCAACTGTCAAAAATCTCATTGAACAAGTGTTACGTGCATGTTTACCAAGATGAGAAATCCCATTACGCTCATTGTAAGAAAGATCTTTCTTACAAGCTTTGCATTTTGCAATCATAACACCTTTCACCTTTACTAATTCAAAAGAATTCCAAACATCGGAAATACGTTTTTTAGTTCTTGGTGCGCTTACATTGGATTCTTTTTGTTCGATTCTAATGGGGTTAACATCTTGATCATCAGGAACGTTAATGAAATCTTCCTCCTCACTTTCTACATCTATAGGAAAATTAACAAGAGACATAGTGGAACCGCTCAATTCTTCATTAGAGCTTAAAGAAAGATTATTTGATCGTTCACCTTGCATTCTGAATTTCTAATAATCCAAGGGAAAAAAGCAATTAACAATTATTGAAGATGGGTCTCATTAATAAACATCACATACGCATTTTACTATGCAACAATCAAGATTAACCAAATTACATACTCAACAATCACCATAAACAAAGAAAAAAGGGAAAAAGGGGGGAAGACAACAGAAAAATACCATAAACAACATTGCAGTACAACAATCACCAACAAGACAGTACAACAACAGCCGGACAAAAATAACATAAACACCGAGTACCAACAACATCGCAGCAACAACAACTCCATAGCAGCATTTTGTTATAACAGAAGGGCCATAACAGAAACAATATAACAAAGCAGCAGCAATGTTACCAAACCGAGTACAATGGCGACATAGCAGCAGCTGAAACCGAGTACCAACCCTTTACCAAACCCCATAGCAGCAGCAGAAACCCCATAGCAGCAGCAACAAACAACAAGACCGAGTACCGACTCATTTTGCTCCATTGACATTCAACAACATAAACAGATATTGAAGAGAATAACAGTTAAAAACGTGCGAATCAATGAAAATAAAAAACATAAACAATGAAAATGATAGAAATTATGAAGAAAGAGAAAGGAATGGAAGGACACTACCTTGATGGATTTGGACGGATGATTGATGATGAAGATGTACTGCAAATCTGGCGAATGTGAGGACGAAGATGGAGCTGGAGTGGTGATTATGGTCGATTGATGAAGATGGAGTTGGAGTGCGATGAGTGTCAGACGTGAGAGTTGAGGATTTGAGGCTAGGGTTAGAATTGTTTAGGTGTTTGTTTTGTTTGTATGATGTTGTTTGTATGCATTGGGCTAATAAGTTTGCTTTACTGGCCCCAGTTAACATTTAACAACAACTTCACCAGTCCAATATTTTTTTTTTCTAAACGGATTTGCGGATTGGATCCGGATCCGCCTAATAAGATCCAGATCCAGATCCGTTTAAAGATAGCGGATCCGGATCCGATCCATATCCGACGGATCTGAAATTATAGAATCCATATCCGGTCCGTGCGGACCGCATTTTGCGGATCCGGACCGGATCCAGGATTCGTTGTCATCCCTAGGTGAGTTCCTTTATGGAGAAAAAATTGAATCCGTGAATGGAGAAATCTTTTTTAGGGGAGATATTGGGGTAGAAAAAGTGAGGTGGAAGGAGTGGGGTCCAATATGGAGAGAAAATGGATCCATGGATGAACATGGCCTTAAATGCCACATTTAACGAAGAAATTTCAATTCAAAACATTACTCATATCAGGAAAATTACTATCAAATGTTAGAAAAAAAAATTCAAATTAACTAAATATTGTTGTCCATTTGAAAGAAAGAATTGTTCGAAAATGGACTAAGAACAACTTAAGCCATAAGTGACTAGAAGCCTATCTATCTTTAGAGATATTGTTGGTTGATGGAGAGGTAACTACATGAATAAACAACAAAAAACTTAGATTTAATGTAATTACTTATCTTAAATACTTACCTTAAAACGTTCTTATTTCGGACATGACGAACAAATGTAGTGTACAAGGAAATATTTCAAATAAAAAATATTAGATCTTTTCGGACTTAAACATGTATGTTAGTATGCATGTTATTTCTTTTACAATTATTTCGACGATAATCAATGCGCCATTTTTTTTGTACGAGTGTTTATTGAAAATACACAAGTGTGATGATATCTAAAACATAAATTGCAAAACATTTTTTAGCGGTCGCTCGTGCATGCTATGCACGGGGTTAATACTAGTCCTATTTCAAAAGACAAGATAAAGTACAAATTTGTAATTGTCACAAAAAAAATTATGTGAGACGGTTTTAGGGCAATGATCTAAAGGAATTACTTTTTACTAACGATGTTTGACTCAATCCTAAGAAATGTACCCTAACTTTCCCAACTTTACCCTTCCCATAATTTACCCTAACTTGTAACTAGCTTCCACTTTTCCTCTTTACCTAACGATTTGAACCGAATTGCGAAGGAAGCGGATCAATAATAGCATCATTTCAATTCTCCATCGATCATCATATGAAGTTTCTACGGCTCCCTTAACAATTTATGGCATTCCATCATCATTTCTGTTGATTAGGTTCTTTCAATTTTGCCTAAATTTGAGGAATAAAATACTTGAATTGTAAATTCTAGAAATTAAATTATTCAACTACACAACTAATATCAACATGCCTGGGCTAAGGAGTATATGAAAGAATCAATTTATTGAATTATGATGTTAGGAAATAACTGCCTAGCAATTGTCTTTTTTGGGCTTTGAATTGATTTGTTCTGGATAGCTTTCCTAAAGTTGATCTTCTTGTTTTGGTAACATAAGATTGTTTGGTTTTAGGAAAGATTAGCCTTGTTTCCCAATTAGTTTAGGTAACTAGTTTAGGTGGAATAATACTATATAAAGACCTGACTAGTTTCTAGGTTAATTAGGACAGAGAGATGATTTGAGAGCACAATATAGAGGGCTGATATGTGAGGTTTCTTGAGGGAAAACTCAGTTTGTTCTGAGTCTCTATTATTTGGTGGTTCTATTGATCTCATCTTCGTTGGAGACCGTTGGAGTTTGTTCGGATCTTGGTTGGCCGCAAGATCGTTTGTCCTTCGTCTCGTCGGTGAGTTCGTCACAGATCGACTCAGTCTGGGTAGTCTCTTTCCAGTTTGAGATTACTATCTGGTTGGTAAAATTGGTAGTACTTTTGGCTTTAGCTGTGAGCTATTAAGCACGTGTATTACGGTCTACTGTTGTACTATTATCTCCAAAATAGTGAATTTGGTCTCTTGTCGGTGTGGACGTAGCTAGTGATTTTGCTGGTGAACCACGTAAATCTGTGTGTCAGTTTATTATTGTTTGCTATTTGTTTTGTTCTTCTCGCGTAATTAACAAACCGTAGGTAACGGGACGCCTCCGTTACAACAAACTGGTATCAGAGCTTCAGGTTGTTCCGCTTCCGCTTCTGAGCTTCTGGTTCGGCTTCCGCTGAGTTTGGCGTTATTCGGGTTTGTTGAATTTTTGGTGAGAAGATGTCTGGAGCAACAATTTTAAAGATAGATAAATTCACGGGGAGTAATAGTTTTGGGTTGATAGGCTTGGGAGAGGATGGTAGTGTTGGCGGTAAGGTGGAGTTTTTCATCTGTACGGGTCGAACTACGTAATTCTGAAGACAAGATATCGACGGTTGTTTCCGCTTCTCAGTGAGGCGGGCTCCTAGGTGGAGCAGACCTGTGCCATGGGTTAAAAAGGCAAGACCCGTGCCTTGGGTTAAAAAGGCAAAGCCCGTGCCTTGGGTTAAAAAGGCAGGACCCGTGCCTTGGGTGAAAAAGACAGGACCCGTGTCTTGGGTGAAAAAGGCAGGACCCGTGTCTTGGGTGAAAAAGGCAGGACCCGTGTCTTGGGTGAAAAAGGCAAGACCCGTGCTTTGGGTGAAAAAGGCAAGACCCGTGTCTTGGGTGAAAAAGACAATCGAGATCTCGGAGAAGATCTTCTGTGCTTTGGGCTGACAAGCCGAAGCAGGTTGGTACTACGGTACTCGAGGGAAAGGAGAAAAATAACTATTTGACTGAAGACCGTTGAAACATGCGATCGTTCAGGTCAAGGTGGAGACTATTGGGACAAGTAGTGACTTGAGAATCGACTGTTCGAAGCTGCACTTTGAAGACTGGTTCGGGTTGGACAATTCTAGTCAAGGTGGAGATTGTTAGGAAATAAGTGCCTAGCAATTGTCTTTTTTGGGCTTTGAATTGATTTGTTCCTGATAGCTTTCCTAAAGTTGATTTTCTTGTTTTGATAACATAATAAGATTGTTTGGTTTTAGGAAAGATTAGCCTTGTTTCCCAATTAGTTTAGTTAACTAGTTTAGGTGGAATAATACTATATACAGACTTGACTAGTTTCTAGGTTAATTAGGACAGAGAGATGATTTGAAAGCACAATATAGAGGGCTGATATGTGAGGTTTCTTGAGGGAAAACTCAGTTTGTTCCGATTCTCTATTATTTGGTGGTTCTATTGATCTCGTCTTCGTTGGAGACCGTTGGAGCTTGTTCGGATCTTGGTTGGCCGCAAGATCGTTTGTCCTTCATCTCGTCGTTGAGTTCGTCACAGGTCGACTCAGTCTGGGTAGTCTCTTTCCAGTTTGAGATTACTATCTGGTTGGTAAAATTGGTAGTACTTTGGGCTTTAGCTGTGAGCTATTAAGCGCGTGTATTACGGTCTACTGTTGTACTATTATCTCCACAATAGTGAATTTGGTCTCCTGTCGGTGTGGACGTAGCCAGTGATTTTGCTGGTGAACCACGTAAATCTGTGTGTCAGTTTATTATCGTTTGCTATTTGTTTTGTTTTTCTCGCGTAATCAACAAACCGTAGGTAACGGGACGCCTGCGTTACAACATATGAAGACATTGGTACATGACAATTGAATTAAAGAAAAAACCTTCGATGGTTTTTAATTTCATGCGTTTATGGGTGATTGAATTTTCAGATGCATTTAGAGAGAGAAAACCAAAAAATAAACTTTCTGATAGGATGAAACGACAGAGATAAAGTGGTAAAATGTTGTTAGGAGGGAGTAAAGTGTCGTTAGGAAAAAGCACGACCCATTCGTGGGTATAAAAAGAAATCGTCCAGAAATTGAATTGAATTGATAAGCAGCGTCTGAGAAACGCGGGTTTTGAGAAAACAAACAGAAAGATTTACTCATAACTAACTGCTGCATTCAAATTTCCTAAGTTAGTGCAATTCAGCGTGAAACACTACAAAAAACGAGCCCGAATTGCCTCGGAAAAATCCGACGCAAATGAACAAAATCCGACGCAAATCGTAGTTTGCGTGGGATTAACCGACGCAATCGGCCGCCGTTATAATTTGACGCAAACTTTTTATTTTGCATCGGCTATTCCGACGCATGCATTTTGCGTCGGCTTTGCGTCGGCTATTACGACACGAAGAAATGGAGGTCAACACCCTGTCAATGGACTTTGCGTGGGATTAGCCGACGCAAAGTCAACAGAATGTTTGACTTTGCGTCGGCTAATCCCACGCAGAGCCTCTTAGTCAACACCCTGTCAATGGACTTTGCGTGGGATTAGCCGACGCAAAGTCAACAGAATGTTTGACTTTGCGTCGGCTAATCCCACGCAAAGTCCATTGACAGGGTGTTGACTAAGAGGCTCTGCGTGGGATTAGCCGACGCAAAGTCAAACATTTTGTTGACTTTGCGTCGGCTAATCCCACGCAAAGCTTATTAACAAAAAAACCGTTCCTTTGTTTTCAGCTCCCCGTATGCGCGAAATATAACAAGCTGCAATTAACCAACCCACTCCTACAACATACAACAACAGCACCACATCCCAAACAAAAGTCCATCAATAACTCCATTCAAAGCTCTCGTACATGTCTTCTTCACAAAACTCCACAAAACAAAACAAACATAAACTAGTATACTGTTATAGAAAATGAAAATATTACAAAGACAACCAGTGCTAGGTTCAGAATTCTATCTAGGAGTTGGTAAAATATATACACACAATGCAACCAGAATCCAAACAAGTAACATAAGAGAGCGGAACTACCTACGAAAGGGACTCAATCTGCTCTGACCCAAAGGGATGACCATCGTTGTTGTCGTCATCGTCGCGCCTGGTCATGCGTGGTCCTCCACCGCATCCGTCGTTCCCCATGGCGAACCGTTCCCTCATGAACTGAATAAACTGGTCCTGCTCTTCGCACCTCTTCTCCAATGTCTTCAGGCGCTCTTCTTGCCTTTCGAATTTATCTTCCATACGGTCGTTGAGCGTGCGTTCCTGCGAGGTGGCGGTGGGGAGGTATGTGTCCGCAGATACCTCTTTACCACGGTTCAAGCATGGGCGAAAGAGCTCTTTCGCCACGTTACCTATCCCCCAAAACCTTTTCTTCGAGTTGTAGCCACCTGACACATCGTGGAAGATCTTGAGGGTGTTGGGTGCTTGATCAGAGGCGCGTGCCTCCTCCAGCGCTTTCTCGTAACTCTCCTGAAACAGCAACATGAAACAGTGTTATAACTTTAGAAACACATACTATCACATCGTAATTTTCATGACTAATATATTTTTTAAAAACATTACTACTACTCACCACGATCTCCGGTCCTCTAGGGTCAATCCACTTGCCGTCTTTCCCCTTCTTCGTCTTCTCCAAGAGTTGGACCGGGGTTGCAGATGGGCCCTTCAAATAACAGTGTTAAAATTTTCAGCATTTATTTACCAATAGTATATATTGAATTATACTCAAATTTTTTACTTGTGTTGTAAGCACTTACCAACTGCGCGAAGGCTGTTGCTGCACTCCTACTTTCAAGGTAGCTCGTAGGTTTGGCCACCCCGTCCACCTGCCCACCTCTCCTGTTCGACGACTTAATCGCCGATTTCTTCTTGAAGCTTGGGTCGGCAGCGTTCTTCTTCAATATCTCCCACTTCTCGATCGGAATCCATTCCGCCTTCTCGACCCTCGGGACAGCTCGCTGGAATAAGTCGGTTATCCTCTTCTTAATCCGACTCTCATAATCCGACCTGAGGTCGTACCCCAGGTCTATACGCACTCTTTTCTGTTTGTCAAAAAAAGGATTCGTTAGTTACAATTGAATGTATAAATCGTGCAACGAAAACCTTAGAAACAAAGTCGAGGTAATTACCGCGAAGTGCATATACATCGCTTCCCGAGCTTCCGGGGGCGCCTCCGTCCAGCTACGGTAGGCGCCAGGGATGGACGCATACGTCATGACTACGGAATCCCGCATATACTCAGAGTACTTCTTGTCGTCCCACCTATACAAGTCAATTATGATAATGTGAAGCAAATAAATGAGTGAAAATTTAGAAAAGAACTGGTTATAACAACTAAAACTCACCAAGTAGCAGAATCCACTTTCTGCCGTGATAGGTACGCTTTCCCAGGCGTGGCAACGTAGACCGTCGCCCCGACTTCCTGGACAGCGTCCACACCTAGGATGACAGGAGTCCTAGGTGTGTCCTCCTCCATATGGTCACCATGGCTGGTGGCCCCCGTCAGCATCTCACTGCTACCTGCCATAATCACGTCTACAAAATATGTTTGCGCAAAGTTAAACTGTAGAGTCAGTTCGTTTAGGGTAAAGCAGGAATTTCATTAAGTACCAAAAGCACAATGTGGAATATATGAAGACTCCACATATGCAATCGAAGAACATTGAGAGAATTGTCACCAAATTTTGCTCTTACCAACACAACACAATTTCATGTTTACCACCTAAGTGACATGAAAGGCACAAGAACAGTCCCAAAACGGGGACTGTCCAAGAATTACTCCTAATGAGTAACTCTTGAACGGGCACTAGGTAGGCCTGAGTAGATTTCCAACAATGCTCATGCACAGTACACAACGAAAACAAATAACAACAGCAATCATATCTCAACACAGTAATCCAAAACATTAATACTTATTATAATTACAACCACTAACTAGTAGTAGTAATAGTAGTAAAAGTAGAAGTATTAAATTATTAGTAGTAGTAGAAAATTAGTAGTAGTGATAGTAGTAGAAGTAGAAGTAGGAAATTACTAGTAGTAGTAGTAGAAAATTAGTAGTAGTGGTAGTAGTAGAAAATTAGTAGTAGTAGTAGTAGAAAATTAGTAGTAGTTTAGTAGTAGTAGTAGTTTAGTAGTTTTAAAAGTAGAAGTAGTAAATTAGTAGTAGTAGTAGTAGTTTAGTAGTAGTAGTAGTAGTAGTAGTAGTAGAAGTAGAAAATTAGTAGTAGTAGTATAGTAGTAATAGTAGTAAAAGTAGAAGTAGGAAATTAGTAGTAGTAATAGTTTAGTAGTAGTAGTAGTTTAGTGGTAGTAGTAAAAGTAGAAGTATGAAATTAGTAGTATTATTAGTAGAAAATTAGTATTAGTGGTAATAGTAGAAAATTAGTAGTAGTAGTAGTAGTAGAAAATTAGTAGTAGTAGTAGTAAATGAGTAGTGGTAGTAGTAGTGTTAGGTTATTAGTATTAGTAATATTAGTAGTAGATTAGTAATATTATTAGTAGCATTAGTAGTAGTAATGAAGTATTTTAGTGTAATATTAGTAGTAAATTAGTAATACTACTACTAGCACTACTAATGTAGTACTACTAACACTACTAGTTAATCTAGTACTAATACTACTACTCGTAATAATAGTACATACTACTACTACTACTAATCTAATAACACAATTTCTAACCTAATACAATAATCACTAATACCTAATTAACATACTAACTAACCTAATTAACATACTACAATTATCGTCTAACAATAAAAGAAAATCTAACCTAATTCACATACTAATTAACCTAATTAATATACTAACTAACCTAATTAACCTAATTACTAAACTAACTAACCTAATTAACATAATCACCCTACAATCTAATTAACTAATTAAACATACATAATCATCCTACAATCTAATCACCATAGTTATTAAACTAATTATAATTACTAATATAACTTAATCTAAACAGTTTAGTAAACTAATTGAGCTAGAATTAAGTAAAAATTAATCTAATTAAATGAACTAATTGAGTAAAAATTAAATTGTAAACCGTAAACTAACAATTAACCGTAAACAGCAACACACCTGAGATTTGGGGGATCGGGTTAGGGTTTTTCGGGGCTGGGTCGGGTTAGAGTACGCCGGGTTTCGGGACAGCCGTCGCCGGATTCTGGTACGCCGGCAGGGTCGCGCGTGGGGGGGTGGTTCGCCGGCAAAATCGTCGTCCGTGGGGGTGGAGGTGCGCCGGCGAAGTCTGTCGCGCGTGGAGATAGGGGTGCGCCGGGGAAGTCTGGCGCGCGTCGGGGGTTCAGGGGTGGCCGGATTGGGGTTCGCCGCCGGCAGGTTCGCCGGATCTGGGTTAACTTAGGGTTTCGATTTTGTTTTGGGGATTGAATTAGGGTGATGGTGCCGGATTGGGTCGCCGGGGGTTTAGGGTTGCCGGTGATGATGCGGTCGTTGTTTACCGTCGTCGTTCGCCGTCTTCGCCTTTTTCGTCGTCGTCTTTCGAAGGAAGATGGGGGCAGAGTTTAGGTTCTGAACAAATTGCGTTATTTTTTTTTTATATTAACAGGTATTGCATCGGAATAGCCGACGCAGGCCGACGCAGATTTCAAGTTTGCGTCGGCTATTCCGATGCAGACCTCGATATTTTTTTTTATTTTAAAAACGTTGCGTGGGATTAACCGACGCAGACCAACGCAATATTCAAGTCTGCGTCGGCTAATCCGATGCAAAACATTTAATTCTGGGTTTTTATTTAAACACATTTTGCATCGGATTAGCCGACGCAATCAGACGCAATATTAAAAGTTGCGTCGGCTAATCCGATGCAACGCTATTAATTCTGTTGACTAAATCTTTTAAATTTTGACACACTTTGCATCGGATTAGCCGACGCAATCAGACGCAATATTAAAAGTTGCGTCGGCTAATCCGATGCAACGCTATTAATTCTGTTGACTAATTTTTTTAATTTTGACGCAGGGCTGCATCGGATTAGCCGACGCAAAATTTTAACATTGCGTCTGCTTGCGTCGGCTAATCCCACGCAAATCCTTTGACATAGTGGCGCCAACCCAAATTTATTGGCGCCTGTATCATGGAGTCGGATAGCGTCGGCTAGTCCCACGCAATGTTATTGCATCGGATTAGCCGACGCAATACGACACAGTAACGCCAGTTGCGTCGGATTGAAAATCCGACGCAATCTATCCGACGCTATTTCCACTGTTTTTAGTAGTGAAATTGAAGCAGAATTGCGTGCGTGAAATTGAAGCAAATTTGCATCTTATAAATACACACAAACAAACTCATACCATCCCAGGCCATTATATTTCTACTTGCTAAGTGTCGGTCAGTTACTGTGTTGTGGCTTCTCTTTGGTATTTGATGATGAGGCTTGTGAAGTAATAGATAAGAAAACTAAGGAGGTTGTAGCCAAAACATCCATGGGAACTAACAAAATGTTTTCTTTGGATTTGGTTAAGAAAATTAGTACAACACTAGTTGTGAAGGGGGATGCCAAAGCAAAGCTTTGGCATCTAAGATATGGGCATCTAAATGTGCAAGGATTAAAGCTTGTAAGCAACAAAGGAATGGTGAATGGTCTGCCAAAGATTAGTGGATTGGATTTGTGTGAAGGATGCATTTATGGAAAGCAATCCAAAGGCTCATTTCCATCAGGCAAAGCATGGAGAGCAAGTGATTGTCTTGAACTGGTACACGCTGATTTGTGTGGACCAATGAAGACCGAATCTTTGGGAGGAAGTAGGTACTTTCTTCTATTCATTGATGATTTTAGCAGAATGTGTTGGGTGTTTCTTCTGCAGTCCAAATCAGAAGCTTTCGAGAACTTTAAGAAGTTCAAAGTCATGGTTGAGAATCAAAGTGGAAAGGTGTTGAAGGGGTTAAGAACCGATAGAGGAGGGGAGTTTACCTCTAAGGAGTTCAATGAGTTTTGCGAGGCTCAAGGTGTAAAGAGAGAGCTAACAGCCCCCTACACTCCAGAGCAAAATGAAGTTGCAGAAAGGAAGAATCGTACTGTGGTCGAGATGGCAAGAAGCATGTTAAAAGCAAGAAGGCTCCCAAACGAATTGTGGTGTGAGGTAGTAGCTACAGCAGTATACATTCTCAATATATCACCATCAAGGGCAGTTCTAAACAGAACTCCATATGAAGCTTGGAGAGGGAGAAAGCCCTATGTAAGTCATCTCAAAAATTTTGGTTGTATAGTATATGCATTGGTGAATTTAAGGACTAAGCTTGATGAAAAGTCTGGGAAATGCATATTTATTGGTTATGCAACTCAGTCTAAGGCGTACCGATTGTATAATCCGGTAGATGGCAAGGTGATTATAAGCAGAAATGTAATATTTAATGAAGATGCAGTTTGGGAGTGGTCATTGCAGGAAAATTACCAAAAGGATCTCACATTTGAAGACTCGAATGAACCACAGTATCAGCAGATTCAGGGAGAAGAAGAAGGAAGGCAGGAGCCCTCTCCACCAGAAAGCCCACAGTCCTCAGAGATACCAAATAATGAAGATTTGTCCTCTGAGTCATTAGAAGATTCTCCACCAAGAAAGATGAAAACCTTGGTGGAAATTTACCAGACATGTGGGTTTGCACTTATAGCAGCTGAACCAGCTGATTTCTATGAAGCAGCAGATAAACCCGAGTGGCAAATTGCAATGGAGTATGAAACTAGATCAATCCAAAAGAATGAAACATGGGAATTGGCTGAGCTACCTGCTGAGAAGAAAGCAATTGGTCTTAAATGGGTGTTTAGGACAAAGTTCAATACTAATGGCAGCGTCAAAAAATATAAGCGAGGCTTGTTGCGAAAGGGTATGCTCAAGTTGAAGGAATTGACTATGAGGAAACTTATGCTCCTGTAGCCAGATTCGAGACTGTAAGAGTTTTCTTAGCATTAACTGCTCAATTTCATTTATCTGTGTTTCAATTTGATGTCAAATCTGCTTTTCTAAATGGGAAACTGCAAGAGGAGGTCTATGTAGAGCAACCAGTTGGGTTTGTCAAAAAAGGGGAAGAGCACAAAGTTTATAGGTCGAGGAAGGCTTTGTATGGGTTAAAGCAAGCACCTAGAGCATGGTATAGTAGAATCGATGTATTTTTCACAAAGAATGGCTTTGTGAGAAGCGAGAATGAGCCAACTTTATACATCAAAAGGCAAGATGAAGCAAACTTTGTTGTAGTTTGTCTGTATGTGGACGACATTATATATGTCGGTTCCTCACAAGAGCTCCTGAAGGAATTCAGAGACTCCATGAAGCAGGAATTCGAGATGACAGATTTGGGTCTATTGCAGTATTTTCTTGGGCTAGAAGTCATACAAAATGAAGATGGTATATTTGTGTGTCAAAGAAAATATGCTCAAGATTTGCTGAAGAAGTTCGAGATACATGAATGTAAGAAAATAACAACTCCAATGAATCCTGGTGAACAACTGCAGAAGGATGATGGCACAGATGCAGTAGATGAAAAGCTGTTCAGGAGTATCGTGGGAGGCCTAAACTACCTGACTCACAGAAGACCTGATATCACATATGGGGTAAGTGTAGTGTCCAGGTATCTGAATTGTCCCACAAAGCAGCATCTAGGAGCTGCGAAAAGAATTCTCAAGTATGTTGCAGGCACAGTAAATCTGGGAATCTGGTATGAGCCAAAAGAGAATTTCAGACTAGTTGGGTATACTGACAGCGATTGGGCAGGTAATCGCAATGATAGAAGCAGTACATCTGGGTCAGTATTCACACTAGGATTTGGTGCCATCACATGGAGCTCGAAGAAGCAGGAGACAGTAGCGTTATCGTCCACTGAGGCTGAGTACATTGCTGCAGGTGCAGCAGGAAGGCAAGCAGTGTGGCTGAGAAAACTGTTAACAGATCTGGGAATTCAACAAGTTACAACCACTGAACTATGGTGTGACAATAAATCTGTAATAGCGATGACAAAGAACCCTGTGTATCATGCTAGGACGAAGCATATTGAAGTCCAACATCATTACATCAGGTGGTTAGTCAGTGAAGAAGTAGTCAAGGTACAGTTCTGCAGTTCGAATGTCCAGAATGCAGATTTGTTCACTAAAAGTTTGTCCCAGGCCAAGCATCAGTTCTTTGTTGAGAATATTGGTGTTAGCAGTATTTGAATCAAGGGGAAGTGTTGGATTGTGATCCAAATACTACCTTTGAAAGAGTCATAGGTTGTCCTACAAACTAGGAATAACGTAGTTGTTGCAGTTGCTTTCAGTTTCAGTTTTTGAAGGAGTAATGCTCCTAAATTTTAGGCACTTTCTTTTCATGTACGTTGAGGTATTAGTTAACCTTATTAGTGGAGTCTAGCATTATTTAAGGATGTAATTCCTATTTCATTAATTTAATTAAGTAAGCAGTTTCCTTACCATAACATAAAACCTTCACAAAATATCCAACATTGTTTGCGGGGGGAGACTGGAGATGTGCACTGCTGGGCGGTTGCGGGGATGAAGACGGCAGAACTGGAATCACAAGAAGCGGAGGCAGACGCGCTATTGGAGGATGTTATTGAAGTGAAGAGACGGGGTCTCAAGAGGGTGATTTTCGAGTCTGATTGCCAGACGATTGTGAAACCCTTGCAGGGGGTAAGGAAGGTAGGAGTGAAGTGTTCCAGATCCTTGACGAGATACGCTCCTTGGCCGGATGTTTCGAGAGAATTTCCTGGTCTTTTGTGGCACGGAAGTTTAACCGAGTTGCTCATGCGCTTGCTCACTATGTATCTGTTCCGAGAAGAGTCGAGTGGGACGAGAAGTTACCTCCGTTTATGGCTTGCTTAGTTGCGATGGATGCTAGCACTAATGATCAGCAATACCCGGCCCGCTTGGGGTTTCCAAAAAAATCATTAGAAATAGTTTTTCTAATATGTGCAAATGAAATAAATGTTAGAAAAACCCTGTTACGGAGTACTATATAGGTTAATGAATTAGAATTCATAGTTGAAATCGGAGGAGAGAGATTGATTTATTTTTAAGGACAAAAGAGTAATCCATGTAGAGTGATTAATTATAAAGGGTTTAAAATAGGTAGAAGGTCGTTAAGAAAAACAATGTTACGAAAAATAATTTCATAAATCATCCTATGTTAAAAGACAAGATAAGTACAAATCATTATAAATTTGTAATTACCAAAGAAATTCTCGTGTGAGACGGTTTTAGGATCAGAATTTAAATCGTGGGTAGGAAGTATCGGAAGGAGTATAAAAAGAAATCGGTTATAAATTGAATTGATAAGCAGCGTCTGAGAAACGCGGGTTTTAAGAAAACAAACAGAAAGATTTATTCATAACTAACTGGTGCATTCAAATTTCCTAAGTTAGTGCAATTCAGCGTGAAATTGAAGCAGAATTGCGTGCGTGAAATTGAAGCAAATTTGCATCTTATAAATACACACAAACAAACTCATACCATCCCAGGCCATTATATTTCTACTTACCAATCTTCTCTTTCGCTGATAACTTCATTACACCCTAATTGTCAATTTCAATTTCAATGGTACGCAACCGCAATCCTCTCTCTTTTTCGATTGTAATTATTAAGGTCTTGAGTCGTCACTAATTACAATAATCTTTTTCTGTTGTTGTTTTAGGCGTTGCCGGAACAACAGACTGTCAATTACCCTAGCTTTAAGCTCGTCCTTGTCGGCGATGGCGGCACTGGTACATACTCTTTTCTTCATCTTAATCTCATATCATTACATGAACTTGTTCTTCGCCTCCTTTCTCAATCCTCATGTTAATATGATAATTCTATCAACTACTTGTTCTTAGCCTCTGTTTTCGTGTTAACATGATTGCATCAACTCTGATGTTAATATTATTATCGTACGAACTTGCTGTTCGCCTCGTTCCTATGATTGCTTCGCCTCCTTCTTCATGTTAGTTTGATTGCGTAAAGTTGTTGTTCGCGTAGTTCTTGAGGTGTTACAAGTTTTTTTTCCCCTTGTTATTAACTTCTACAGTAGTTTCTAAGTTATTCGTCTTGATTCTTCGTTCTGACATTGATGAGGTTATACGGAGTATTTTGTTATTATTTCGTCTTTAGTATTCACGACGTGGATTTCTTGAGAAATCTTGAACAAACGGTAGAATGTTTCAGTCAAAAATAGCAATCGATAAGGATCTTATTCTTGATTGTTTTCACTCAATTGCAAAGAACCTTGCATTCCGGAAATATTGCTTAATTTTACTTGTACATCAATGAATTACGGAGTTGAGTTACGGTAAATTTGGCAACTAATAATGCTGTCCTGAACTTGAATACTTGCTTATGCCAGGGAAAACAACCTTTGTGAAGAGACATCTAACCGGAGAGTTTGAAAAGCGATATGAACGTAAGTCTGCTCAACATTGCCTGCCTGCACACTGTATTACTGTATATAATGTATTCACATGATTAACAGTGTGGTTTGTTTTGATTTGATCCAGCAACAATTGGTGTGGAGGTTCATCCACTGGATTTCACCACAAGTCGTGGTCAATTGAGGTTTTACTGTTGGGACACTGCTGGTCAGGAGAAATTTGGTGGCCTTAGAGACGGTTATTACATCCATGGGCAGTGTGCTATTATCATGTTTGACGTCACAGCACGGCTGACATACAAGAATGTCCCCACCTGGCACCGCGATATCTGCCGGTCACTCTCTCTCTCGACTTGACTTGTTTCTTTTACCTTAAAATTATTTTATTATTTGCAACAGTAATCCTGAATTGAAGTAAGTTGATTGCAGTGTGTGCGAGAATATCCCCATCGTTCTGTGTGGGAACAAGGTTGATGTGAAGAACAGGCAAGTGAAGGCGAAACAGGTTACATTCCACAGGAAGAAGAGCCTGCAGTACTATGAGATCTCTGCAAAGAGCAATTACAACTATGAGAAACCTTTCTTGTACATGGCCAGGAAGCTTGTCGGGTAATTTTCGATTGCTTATTAACCCCACATTTCTTTGTTAATGTGTATTCGACTTGAGTTTGGAGTAATCATGGTGCTTGGTTATTGCAGGGACCCTGGACTTACATTCCAAGGGGCTACCGCTCTTGCTCCACCTGAAGTTTTTATTGACCAAGCAACTCTACTACAGTAAGTCTTTGCGACAATCTCGTTGTTCAAAAATCATCCCCAAATTATTTTGGATTTAAAGCTCTGTTGGTATGTCTTAATTGTAACTGGGGGATTGTTTAAATTGTTTGTTTGTTTCAGGCTTGAGAAAGAAGCAAATGAAGCAGCTATGATGCCCTTGCCGGATGAAGATGATACATTCGAGTAACAAGCTCTCGGAATTCCATGTCTAGGTTTGAAGGGGTGCGGCCATAGAATTATTACCTCGTATTACTTAGCAGTGCTAGCAGAGTCGAGTATATTCTCTTAAAGTAGGGTTATTCAGTAGCTGAGTCAGTATTTTCAATTTGAATCGTTTTGAATGCTGCTGCTGCCTGCTTCGGTATCATATATAACAGCCTAGCTAGCTTACAGAATATTGTTAAAGAGATTATTACTACTTTTGTCGTAATCTAATTCCTTTTGGTTTGATACTCGATAATATTAACCATTGAGCATCAACTGCATGCCAATTACTCCATACACGCCTCTTAGTTCAGTTCGGCCTTGACACATAAACTCAAAAATGGTGCGGGTCATCTGAGATGGGTCCAAATCGTGACTTATGAATTGGCATTACTCAATTTCAGTCGACCTGCAAGCTGCAACCATGATCTTACAGGTCAATTGGAGTCAGCCACATATTGAACTGGAGTGATATGCTAAACACGGTATCTAACACAGCATATTCATAATCACAGTGACTGTATGATGTAACAGCCACTTGAGATGTATGATGCACAGGGGAAATGGTGTCCAACTCTTGGATGTAACCATCCTGTTATGCCTGATGACCCTGGTAACTGTAGACTGTCAAAGTATACCTGCAACTGTCATCTTAGCTTTTGCTACAGGGTTAGTCAGCATTCTTTCTTTCCTGCATGCAGTTTGTTGTTTCGACTTTCGGGGTATTCAAAAATCGGTCTGGTCTCCGGTCGTGGAAGATTTGGTCGACCAGTCTCCGGTCTGGTCTGGTCCAAACTAAAAAAACAAGTAGAAAAAGTAGTTTGAACCCATCGGTCGAGTCTTTGGGTCTGGTCTCCGGTCGTGGAAGATTTGGTTGACCAGTCTCCAGTTTAGTCTGGTCCAAACTAAAAAAAACAAGTAAAAAGAGTAGTTTGAACCCACCGATTTGAGTCTTTGGGTCTGGTCTCCGGTCGTGGAAGATTTGGTTGACCAGTCTCCAGTCTGGTCTGGTCCAAACTAAAAAAAACAAGTAAAAAAAGTAGTTTGAACCCACCGGTTTGAGTCTTTGGGTCTAGAAATTTTGGGCGTGTCTGGAAGATTTGGTTGACCAGTTTCTAGTTTACCGGTCCAAATACTTAAAATTCAGTTAAAAAAATGGTTTGAGCCCCTAATTTGGACCCCGGTAGAATCGGACAGGTTCAATCCGGTCCAGTCTTTGGGTCTAGAAAGTTATACAAGATCTTTACCTTCTTAGGGTTCTAAATTGTCCCAAAATATTAGGACAATTTCCCCCAATCAACCAGCCAAATTACAACCATTTGAAACAATATCCAACGCCAAGAACACACAATTTGCTATCGAGTATGAAGCAAACGCAGCATCATTCGGAGAAATTACAAACACCTATTACAATCTAGACAATTTAAGATACACATAGAAATCAGTTCTGCTGTTAAATTCTGCATTTTCTGGACATTATATTGTAATTTCCCTCAGACTTCGATCAGTAATTTGAATTCGGATCCTGTTTTTACCCATTGCTGTCTTCTTGCTCCTTCAAACTCTTTTTCTTTTATGTCTGAGCTCTTTCTCCATTGTTGCTCGTCTCCATTCCTGCAAGACTAATCCGGCCTTCCAATTCTTGTAACTTGCAACCACCCAGAGGCATCATTCGTAAATTCAAGTATCCAATAAAAAAAACCAATCTTTGTCTTTAACTTCACAAAATATATGTCCACTCATGAATCTCATCGTTATTTCAATACAACGGAGAAATCAAGCCACCCAAAAAAATCGTTGATTCAATAACAAAACACAATTCGTGTAACACATATAAGAACCAAACTTTATCTCATAACAAATCCTGAATTAAGTTCTGACGATTAGCCAACAAAAACGACGAAAAAGAGGATGAGCACTTTCCTTTTCTTAGAGCAGAAAATCTCACTTAAAGAGACCAGAAACTTGATTAGGTAACAAAATAAGTAGAAAGCGCAGTTGCGGACACAATCAATTTCAAGAATCATATTCAAGTTCCTCAACAAATATGCATTTGGATTAGCAAGTATTGCTGCCATCTACATAGTTAATCAGAAATATTTTTATCAGAATCATATTCAAGTT
The DNA here is from genome assembly GCA_958450325.1 of Agrostemma githago. Lineage (NCBI taxonomy): Eukaryota > Viridiplantae > Streptophyta > Magnoliopsida > Caryophyllales > Caryophyllaceae > Agrostemma > Agrostemma githago. The sequence goes on along the minus strand of OY288241.1, from coordinate 8,501,521 downwards.
TGAAGTTCCTCAACAAATAAGTTGTACTCCTATTATGCATTAATTCAATAAAACAAATAGAAAGAACAAAACCCCTTTTCACGGCACAACCAATCATTAATGTGAGCAGTTACTGTAAGCCTCGCCTCTTGAACTCTGTCAATATAAATTCCATATAAATGTTTTCAACATGCTTCTAGATCATCGATCCACCGGGTTAAATAGTTGGTATTCAAAAAGGATAAACACCAGACGACAATTCAAGCAGAATGCCGGAATGGAATTAAAGATAAGACCTGAAATTTATAAGCATCTATAAATACCTTGTGGAAGACACAAGATTCTGGCTTTACATATCCTTGAGCAAAGACGTACTCAAGCCGAATGCAGTAGCCAGCCATATGTAAGAAGAGATGATTCAGTCGCTCATCATAAGCTTCTAAAACAATTTCAGTGGAGATGGTTGGGCACAGTCACACTGGCAGCCGAGAAAACGATGGATCCGGTAGAGACCGTTTGTCCGTATCGTCTTTCATCGAGGCCAAGGTGGCACAAGCCCCCCCCTACTGTGACCCTGGACATGCAGGGGGAAATATCAATACTATATTGATGGAACAAATAGAGATTACCAACTGACACTCAATAAAACTCTTCCTCAAATGAATTCGACATGTACAACTAATATTACAAAAAAAATGTACTAATGTAGGATGGTCTTACATAAGTATTACCAGGGAAACTTTATGTTATTTACCAAATACCCCTATAAAAATGTAGTTATAAAGTACTCCATACTACATAAGGGTATTTGGGCAAATACCATGCAATTTAAACATATTAATGTAAAACTGTCTTACATAAGGGTATTTAAACATATAAATTAATGCTTTACATGAATCTCACTTCTATCAGTGCCATGTAATGAGAAAAAGAAATTTGCTCATAAAGAATAGAACTTGCGGATCACAGCCGCTTCAAACAAGAAAAAAAGATACATATGATATCAGATACGGTCTACCAAGGATATTGAACAGTGCAAATAAAAACACATATGATAGAAGAAGAAAGGGGGAGGGAATGAAGACAGAGGGCAGATAGAAAGAGAACAAACTGAAAAGAAAAGAATTTGACGATCTGAAATATCCATTACTTTATCATAGAGTGAATACAATGGAGGAAACCAATATGAAATATTTCTGTATAATACACAACAGGCGACAGAAAACACAACTTGGTTGCTTCTTTCAATTGCAAAGACCACTATGAAAGAACCTACAGTAATATTTAAACACTTATAGGCAAGATGTTGAAAGAGAATTATAGACTAAAATGTCAACTACTAGGAATGCAAATACTAGAGGAAACCAAGTTTCTTATCTCAGCCAAATGCTCATCATTTGATATATGCAGTGAATCCCGAAGGTTTGTCAGTAATAGTTCTTGTTCCCAACTTAGGGGACCTGACGCGTACAATGCCCCTATGGTACAACGATAGGCATGCAACTCTAACCTACGAATTTCGTCGGTCAACGCCTCTTTTGCAGGAAGGATGGGATTTCCTTCCTCGGATCTCAACTGGCAAAAAGACTCGGCATCACTAGACTGACTGTCATAATCTTCGTATTGACCATCGGCAAATAAATGATGTGGTTTATGGGAAGGGTTCTTATAAACACTACAACTACCAACAGATGACGAGACACTACCATCATCATTTGAACGTGAATATCCAACCTCTCCATCTGTTTTCTCCCTTTCCACAATCATTTCAGAACGTCCATAAATTTTGTTGGTTAAAGATGGATGCAAGCATTTATCATGCATCGTTTCTCGTGAGAAAGCAACATTTTCTACCTTTTCAGGTAATCGAGCTTGCTGATTCCAAAAGCTCTCATTGTTCCCCAATCTACCCTTCCTCTTGTTGGGCCTTGCATATGGTCCAACCGGGGAATAAACATGGTATAACTTTCTTTTCAACCTTTTCAAAGGCATCACTTGAGATTCCATAGTCAAGTTATCATCACCCTTTGTACGTCCACTCGTGAATGTAACCACTTTCTGAGCCTGATTATTATCATTTTGAGTTGATGGGAACCTGAACCTCAGATCTTCACATTTATTGGAAGCCTGCATAGAGCAACAAAACCCAAAAGATTAAGCTATTTACTCGTACACATGAATCGAAGAATAATAAGAGAAAAACATTTGAATAGACAAAGATGAGTGTGTGTATATATATATATACCTTCCCAATCACAATCCATTCACCATTCTGCCAGCAAATTCTAGCGCGTACATTGTACTTATTAGCTTTAAGTTCAACAGCCGACCCAAGTAGCCTAACCAAGAAGTGACTACGTCCTGAGACCTTCAAAACGGAGGCCATCTTCCAAGAATAGTTGTGCAATACCTCCACGACATCACCTGGAATCCAATCTTGCAAAACATCCACGAGAGGGGGGCACGGTCTAATTGCTTTACGGGACACTCTCTCAACCATTAATTTCCCATACAGCTCAACACCCCCTTCATATCTAACGGTATAACGATGACTACTGTAATCGATTATCTCAGCGCAGCGCCAAGATCCCGATGGCCCTTCCTTTAGGTTCAATACCTCTACTTTAGTACCCTTTCTAAATCTCATCTTGTATCGCCTTTCCACACCAAAAAAGAATCAATTTAAATACCTGCTATCAGCAATAAATTACTTTTTTGAATCAGTAATCATACCAAAACAAAGATCAAGTACCAAACTATATTAATCAAAAATACACAAAACAAAATTCCAGATCCTAACACAAAACTACCATTTATCTTTCACTAATAAGTAATGTATATTTCAACAATCAAAGACGATATCACAAACAAAACACAAATTCATCAACATCTGTAAACTGAAATACATGACATTAAAACTAAATTGATGACAATACAGATTAAATAATCAATCAATAATACAGCTAAAAGAAGCTAACTTTCAACAAAATAAAAGCCCATGAACATGAAATTAGCAGTAAAACACACACATCAACAGATTTCAAATTGCAGCCTACAAACTTTTTCAAAAAAAAAACAAGAACAATCATCAAACTTCAATCACACAGCAAAGTGAAACTACAGACGATATGGGATCTTCTAAAAAATTTTAAAAAAAACGCTAGCACAAAAATAAAATAAAAATAAAGAAATTATATAGTAGTACTAGTAATAAAATAAAAAGAAGAAAATAAAGGTATAATGGGATGGAATGAAGAGTGGGTAATGCTTGAAATGAAAGACAAAATTCTGGGAATTGTGGAAACAGAGAGAAATGAGGAGAAAATACCTGATCTTTCAAAGCAAAGAAAGATGAATGAAATCAATGATGAAAACTTTTTTATTTGGAGAGCTTTTTATGTTACGTTTTGTTATGTTAATCTTTAGTTTGGTGAAGGGGGATTTCTGTTTTGCTTTGCTTTTTTTTTTTGGTTTAATTATTTATATTAATATTATTATTATTATTAAAATGTTCTCCTAATTTTTGTGGGAATAGAGAAATAATAATAATAATAATAATAATACTCATGATAAATAATAAATAAATGGAATTGTATATGTGAGTTTATTTATGCAAAGAGAATATATTTTGCAGCAGTTGCTTATAAATTGGGGAAGTGATTTCTTTATCGTAATAATTTAGATAATTATAAAACTGTTATATTTGGAACAAAACGTTTGCTTTGCATATTAAGTCAATTAGCCAAGTTGCCAATGGACTAAAAATAGCTTATTTAAGTGATTATAACTGTTAATATATTGTTTTTCTTTATACGCTCTCTCCATTTACTCTTTAACTTTAACATTACGACATTCGTATTCTTCTTTTATACTATAGAAAAATAATAATAAATGGATTTTACAATATTATACTCGTAGGTTTCTTAATTTTTAATAATAATAACAATAACAATAACAATAATAATTAGCTAGAGTTTTACATTAGTTTCACTTTAGAAAGAGGCTAATATAAATTTATTTTTGGAAATATACACTAAAGAATAAGTGGTAATTTGTAAAAAAATAAAATACGTGGTGGTAACTTGTACTCGAAAATACGGTAAATATATGGTGGTAATTTATAATTTTTCCTAAATTTAATCATTTGTTTGCTTCGCATGTAGTCTGTGATGCGTGAATAATACGTAGTATAATTAAGCTATATGTATGACAATTTTCATACACGGGAATTAGAATAGGACACATTAGATTGTGATTTAACTCAAGCCGTTAGTTAGTTTTGGGTTAGGTTAGTACTACCTCTCATCCAAACAATTTTTTACACTTAGGGTTTGCTTGGGATGGAGGTAATGTATTAAGGGGTAATGAAGCTAAAATGAACTAAAAAATGGAGGAGGGTAGTGATGGTGCTAAGCGGAAATGAAGAAAAAGAGATCAAAATGACACTAATATGACCTCTTTTGGGGGCAATACAAAATAGAAACACTAACCACTCATCTCCTCCATTTTCTAGTTCATTTTAGAACCATTACCCCCTTAATACATTACACTCATCTCAAGCGAGCCCTTACTATAAATGGACAATCCAATCAAATCTTTACTTTCTCCTTTCGGCAAAAGACTTCCTTATAATCTTTACTCGTATATCCTTCCTCTATTTACACAAGATGTATTACTTTTTCTGTACTTAAGTTTGGTGGACTCGTAACACCATTTTATTTATCAATAATACGTCGAAATGACGAAATATGTCGTTTACTAAATACGGAGTACATGAAATTAGTGAATTGATAGTCAATCTACTATTTAAGTCGAAATATGTGAAACACAAAATCTTGAGAGAGACGGTTTCTCAATATGTGAAAAGTATCCATACTTTTAGTGTGGAGATTAGAGAAGGGATCTTGATGACATAAATGACACTTATTTTAGATTCACAATATTAATGTTAAAGTCCCACAATCCGTCATCATATCAAGTCTTTATGTAAGATCAAATCTTTTTCATCCATAAGTATAACACAATTTAGAAGACACATTCATGATCGTATCAAGCCAAATAACTAGTCTTTGAAAAATAATACTTCCTCCAACCTTTTAATATCTATCCATTAGATAGATACTCGTTTTCATTTGAGAGGGTATAACATAATTAAGCGTGAAGGTGGGACGATATTAGAAGACTAGAGGAAGTATAAAAGTAAAAAATTATCAAGTTCTTATCCAACCTTTAAGGGAGTAAGGACTGTTTGGTTTACTTTGCTTGCTTTTTCGAACAAATATATTTTAATTTTTTTTGTTGAAATATTATGATTGAAATATTTTATTGAAAACAATAATTTAAATTACTAAAAGAATGCTCTGTATTTCTTAAGTCTATATTAACTCAATCATTCAAAAAAATGAACGAAGTATCATGAATCAAGTTCCAACCTCATGCCACCTGACAAAATTAAGGGAAGCCTCGAAGGCTTGAAAAGGTTTGCGTCAAATAAAAAAAATGATAGTTAACTGATATCCGTGATTTGCCCAATGAACACTTAAGATAACGTTAAATAGTTTCCCTTATCAAAATTACAAGAGTACAGATCAAATATTGAGACATCCTAAAATAAAATAAAGGGTTTTTCTATGGGTGCCCCTCAATTATTGGCTTTTCCAAGTGGTACCCCCGCCTTTTTCGAATTACAATGTGTACCCTAAACTTTACTTATCAATCCATATCATAGACAAAGTGGTAAGTGTATTACAATAATTTTTTTAAATGAATAATTAACATATTAATCAATCAAATTTGATGCTTCAAACCACCTTTTCTACTTTACCATTGACCAAGCCACCAAATACCCGTCACAACGCACCTCTGTTGTCGGCCGACGTCGACCTATCTCCCTCACTCTTTTAAATCTTTCAACCTTAATCTTCATTTAACCTACCTAATTAATCGATAATTGAATTTAAGTTAACAATTTTGTACGTGTTTACAGTTATACTCCGAATCTAAACAGATTATACTTTTTATGTTATATTGTCAAATCAAATGATAACACTTAAATTAAACTCAATTACTTGTTAATTATCTAAGTTAAATGATACTGGAGTTTTAATCCTAATCTAAAAACATAATCTAACGACAAAATTTGATAGAAAAAAACATTCGGGGTGCTAGTTAAATTAATAGTAAACTTTAAGGGTATCATGTATAGACATAGAAAATGTAGGGATACCACGTAGAAAAGTTAAAAATATAAGAGTACCGCGTAGAAAATCTCAAATCAAAAATAAACAAATGACCATGATCGTGGGGTATACATATTTTTTTGCGAACAAGAAAATAACGTCGAGAGTTAGGACCGGAGTACCACAGCAGTTAGGTTGTGCGCCAATCAGTTCTCCAGGTACAAGGATACACTGTTTTAAAGTGAGACATATGACACATTTTTACTAGGAGTATTTTCGGGCCAACCAATGAAATTTGGAGACCATGTTTCAATTTCAATATAGAGAGTCTTAGTAAAATAGAGTTATAGAGTACTACTCTGTATTAAATAATTAACAAAAATACTTCAATAAAATAATACAGAGTACTGAATAATTCCAAAAAAAAAAATCAATTAGAGTACTATTAAATAATTCCAAAAAAAATAGTTCAATAGAGTACTATTAAATAATTCCACTACAACTTTTGTTAATTTTGTACAAACAATATATCGACACTCTTCACCTATTTGATTTTTGATTACTAGAACTGAATGGATCCCCCAATGGACCGGTCCTAAGTCCGGTCCTGAGTATTTTCGTGATAAGATACAAATACATTAGTGGTGTGGTGGGATGACGTGATTAGCAACTTTGGGTTGCGCGTGTGAAAAAAGCCAAAATGTGAGATTTGGATGTGAATTTTGTGATTTAGGATTTTCCAAGGTGTTAGTGTTATCCATCCATTTTACAAAAATTGCTCATTGCTATGTTTTTACTATGCCATTTTTATTCAGAAATTAAAAATTATTTACCAAAGACAATGAACTTGTTTGACAAAACATTGCATCAAATTTGTAATGGCTAATAATGTTAGTAAAATATTGTTAGCAGATTCTTAATGGTATGTTCAATTATTAATTAAAACAAGATTGTATAATCCTATTTTCCTTGACAAACACATAAAAATAATATATTGATTAATAAGTTTAAGCCAAAATTTATTAATTTTCACCCAATATATTATGAATATTTAACTAACAAAGCCAAGATTCTCCCTTCCATCCATTCACTTCAAGAATTGAATGAATGAGAATATAATATACGAGCAACAAATTAAGTTCAATATTCAAATGAACATGGAACGTATAAAAAATTTAACAATTGAAAGCAGGTAATTTGATTGGGTACTGTTTCTAGTTGCACATATCAGACACCTTCTTCATTTACGACCTTTTCAAACATAAACAAGTGAGTCATATACTCATATTCAATGGTTTACGAAATAATGATAGTAAATCAATTTTACGTAAATTTTAACAATTTCGTACTACACATTGACTTTTAGAAGGAAAAAGAAAAAAAAAAATATACTGTATAAATTTATGGCTTGACAGAGATTAAAAAACAAGAGCACACAAATTTTTTTATGAGAATGAGAAGAAAACAAGTTTTACAAAAGCCAAGTACAAAAATGGCTTCTTAAGACATGATTCAATCCAGAATTACAGATAGAGATAGTCAGTCCTCAGGCTTCTGCTAACTCACTCCCATTCCACTGTTTACGCATTCTATCATCCTTTCTGTCCGTCAACTTAACACAAAATAACGCAACCGTTGCTACACTCAATAACACATTAGAGCACTCGAGTTTGAATTCCGTCATCAGGAACATCGGGCGTTGCACATCGTCATTGCGCCCTGAGGTCAGGGAAAACATTCTTCAATAACTCGGATTCAGCTAGTTGTATCAGTCACAAAATTAACATGCTAACACTTTTTGGTCGTTAGTCCTCTTGTAACTAAAAAAGTTTGGTTTTCATTAGATAATAATCGAACAATTAACCTCTTGACTCTTGAGACAATGTCTCGTGCTATTTTAGCCACCAACTCACAAAAAAACTGAAATAATTGCCTGCCTACGTAGTAATCTCATGTTTTTGGTTTAAAACCAAGTGTTCAAGTGTTAATGACCTTGTGGGAGTAACATAAGCTATAAGCGCGCAATCAACATATAACAGTAGTAATGTTTGCACAGGTTGCTAAGGTGTCCCGAGAGCTTACCAAAGTTACCTCCAACAAGACAAGCAGTGGTATGCCTCATTGTTCTCCCTCATCATTCTATGTAGAACTTTTTAATAAATGGCGAGATTGATTTGCCAGAATACGGTTTGATCTCGCATCCAAATTCAACCTCTAACAGCCTATGATTTTCATTAGACCGACTCATTTCAAAGGAAGCGTTTATAGTATCTCCTTTAGCCAATCGGATAGGAGAATCCAAAAGGAATACCTGAAATCAACAAAAAGATGGATGGTAACATAAGTACAGTATTCACTATCAAAACTAAATCAGCGATCTTCTTAGCTCCAAGACCCTAGTTACGTCTCTTGAATATGGACTTGAAGATTTAACTAAATCAGTCAATATACAGTACTCCCTCTACTTTTTTCAATTTACTTGAACAGTCAAAGGGGACACATTCATTGAAAATGGAGGGAGTATATAATATCATGACAAGGGGAATATCATTATCAACTATACAACCACAGACATAGAGATACTACGAAGTAGATCTGAACTTTAAACCGGAAATAAGAAAAAAGACTCCGTACACAACAAGGCAACTTCATTGTGCTAGTTCTACTTACTTGCTGACCCCAATGTGTACCATTCTGAACGCTGGGAGCAGTTGTCAGCTCTACATCACATCGAGCTGGATTTTCACTTCTTCCCTAGTATACAGGTAGAACGGTGTATCATTGATTAGTAAACAAGGCATTTGCTTAAGAGTCCTGGATAAAAGGTAAGCAAATTTGACTCACTCGGAACTGAACATCAAACCATCCTCCAAATCCACAGAATTTTGTATCCTCTTCCGTGATTATTGAGGAAAATTTCGATTTGAGAGTGAGTATATCAGCTACTGTAACAGTCAAACAGTCCATATCCTCGATAATAGCAGCTGTCCCAACTACTTGATCAGGATGAAGATTATTCCATATTGAAGTCTGCAAAAAAAAGATATAACGTAGTACTAATTACTCTCCTCCAAAAGGATCCTATGGTATGACAGCGGCACAAAAGGAAGGTAGACCAAAGGGAAATACTTGTGTTTATATCAGTTATATGACATCCAAATTTATTTGACGGCCTAATAGATTCTATAATGATGGATAAATCTAAGCCGTTTAAGCCAGAAATGGTTCTACTTAGATTTATTTTTGGTCAGAGTAATATCTTGGGTTACCAAAATAAAATTGCATGTTATACATTCAATGATAGCCGACCCCAAATCTTTTGGGACTAAGGCTCTGATGTTGTTGTTGTTATACATTCAATGAGTTTTTTTAGTTAGGCTTTTAGTCAAGGGTAGGTCTTAATGACAAGACCGTCCTATGCAACATATATGTATATAAAAAGGTTAGATGAGCATTGTAGGTGAGTTAAGACAGTTTAAAAGGTTTGGCTATATAACTCATCATTTTCCGTTATTATGGAAAGAGGTTGTGTCACTCACCTGCAAGTAGTACTTTTTCTGCTCTGAGGTGAAGGGCTCAGTAAGAATGCCCATATCCACACCATACGAGCTTTTGGTGTCATGAACAAACGCAGACCAATCATCCATAGCCCCTTCAAAGTGATCCAGCTTCTGATCCACTAAGCGAGACCATATAGGAGCCACCCACATGCGTGCATGACTTGGATACCTGCAACACCAAACATGATCTTTTACTTCCTCTTAGACTGACTTTTTAGTAAAGCACGTGCAAGTTGGCTAAAGAAAGTCTTCACATTAAATCTTCACCTGTATCACCACATAAAAGAATGTCTAAAAGAAGAATGTGAAGTATACGTAGAACGAACAAAACAGAATCCATACATCATCTGTGGGAAGAAAGGGAGTACATTAATTACATGTTATAAGAAAGTTGGTGAATTGCTAATGACACCTTGAATACATCATTTCACGATTTCTCTTGACCAGAGAGAATCCTCAAGTAAAACATTGCTCACACAAAGCCAGTCGTAGAGTTCCCTGAGTTACAGCTTTGTAGAACGTTCCATATGTAGGCAATACAATTGCTACAATGAACCATTTTGGCTCTGAGAAATCAGGAAAGAATTCTTTTTTTAGGTTGCAAACATACATTGTTCAACTCAACAGTTAATAGATCTCTTTTCACAAATTATTGAATTAAAATTGTATACGGATAGTCTGCTCTAGAAACTTTAAAGGCGATATGGGCCCATTCATGGAGAAGCAGGAAAGCAATTATAATGAAACAATATCAACTTACATAATACATGATGCATATCGTTCAGAGTAGTGTTAATTATTACGGACTTACATGACTCCTGTTGGCTTCAGCCAACGGTCCCGAGCACAGATGACAGAATCAAACATGGATTCACGCAAAAGGAAGTACCCCATCCACTCCGATATGATTACATCAACTACACAAAGAAAAGTAAGTCAATAATTACGTGAACATTCCTAGCCCAAACTTGAAAGTTTTCATCAAAGAGAGAAGAAGAGAGAAACCTTTCTCAGGAAGAGAGATATCTTCAATCGTCCCTTCAATAACTTCAACGATCGCCTCAAGGCCATTGGCTTTCACAAGAGCCCGGGCATGTTCAGTCATTTTTGTAGCTTCCACGGCATAAACCTTTCTTGCACCAGCTTGAGCTGCCCATATTGCAAGAATACCACTCCCCGTTCCCACATCCAATACTGTCTTTCCTCACACAAAAGGGCACATATCTTAGAACCATAATCAAGTTAAACAAACAACCCAATAGTTATATTCATACAAATAAAAGTATGTCACCAAGTGAAAAAGGTAGGGACTTTAAAAAATCCTCGTGGAAAATTACGGCCTAAACCGCAAACTCATACAGTATATACTAAATGACATAAGGAATGAGAAACATGTCCAAGTGTTACATTAACTATCTATGATTTGTGGCCTAAAGTCAAGTGACACACTCACACCGGTTTGAGTGCTGGTATAACATGAGATATCTGAGTACACAGATATCACATACCAAGAGCATATACCATCTCCAAACCCTATTTTTTCTATTTCTATCCCCAAGAAAACGATCACTCACCATAAAAAAAAAAGCAATAAAGCCACAAAATCAACTCCTGATTCAAATGATTAGTTGCAGCAGGGTACGGGTCTTAACCTTCTCATGAAATCTTACAATAAACCCAATTTCCCACCAATAGCAGTCAAATTGATCTCCCTAATCAGACACCTCAAAGGATGATCTATTCAAAATATATTGCTAGCATTTTGAAGTGCACCAACAATAATGAGCTCATCAGAGGAATCGAAACCAGAGGAACATACTCCCCTAACAAATGTCTCACTGAAAGACGGAGTCATTTGTCCCGTACCAATGCCAACAGAGGCAGAAAGACCACAACTGAAACAGATACCGTTGTAGTTCAAGCATTGTAAAACCCCACCAATCAGCGACTGTAGACTTCTTTTATTGATTCAAGCGCACTTTTTTCGTCTTCAGTTCAAAGACTGAAACTCTACCACTTAAGCTAATTTGATTTCTAAGATCCACTCAGAGATAGTACAAACTACTCCCCACTTCATTCTTATCAAATTATTCACAACAATCCAACTCCCACAAGCCAAACAAAGCTTCCAACATTCCTCAATTACTTTTCCATACCCAAAAAAATCATTCTACCACTTGATCCAGGACAATCTCATAAAACCCGCCTTTTAACTTTACCAACTAAGTAAGCTGAAATCTCGCCTAAAGGCAAAAACTTTATTGCCAAAGAGAAACACAATCAAAGACCCAATTGATTCACCATAGCCAAACAAAAAAAGCTTAAGATTACCAAAGAAGCTAGCTAAAGGCACAAACATATATATACACAATCAAATACCCATATATTACAGGAGGAGTACCTTGCCAAGGAAGTGGTGTTTGTTTTGGAAGATGGAGTTGAAGTAAGCATCCATTCGAACGCGGTCAGAGAGCATTTCTTTCTGGTGGTATAAGAAGGCGTACGTGCAGAAGTAATTTGCAAAGTCGACGCCTTTATCAACCGCCCTACCACCACCACCACCACCACCACCACCACCAGGTCCACCACCGTTTGCGGCTGAGCTCCCCATTTCTCTGTCCATATTTCTTCTTCTTGTGCGGTGGTGTTGGTGTTGGTGTTGATGTTTGTTAGTGGAACAAGTTTGAGAGCAGAAAAGCGGGGAGAGGGAAGTAATTAGGGCAAATGGGGTTTTATAAGGATGGTGATTTATGGATGGGACCCTCATTCTTTGCTAACCTATCTCTTCTTTTGGAAACTTAGCCTTAGGGAATTAGGGGTTATGATTCAGGATATCGAATTAACATACTCATTCTATACGAATTACATTAGTCAAAATTCGGAAACCACCTAAACCAATGATCATATCACGGATGCATATCACCGACATGGACACAGATACATTTAAGATTTAATGTGTAGCGAAGTTTCGACACGATTCAAGTAAACTCGTAAAATATACTCCTTCGTCTCATTCTTTTTTTTTTGAGAAAATATAAGTACAAGTAGTATATTATATCACAAAATTACAAGGAAAGCACTAGTAAACTACAACAATGTCTGTAGCCATCTAACGTCTGTAGCCATCTAACATCTTTAGATGAAACCAGATAGTGAATCAAAGTTTGTATTCTACTCAAGATTTCTATCTTAATCCCCGCACTAACCGTTTGGGGCCGTTACAGGACTCCCTCTAGCCGACTCAAATTACGTTGCCTCCATACACGATAGAAGCCAACATTGGCCACAACTCTCCCAATGTTGCATTGTAACTTAGAACATCTTATCCTCACATCCTCAGTTAACCTCTGGTGCCACGGCAGATGCATCCACTTCTGAACCTCGCGTAACACTTGAGAACCGTAGTCACACCCAAAGAACAAGAGTTCCTTAGTTTCTCGATGCAGTTGAGACAAATAGCACAATTCACTCTCCACTATCCTCCAATGATGCGGCTTCACCCTCGTATTCAAGGCATTCTTGTGAGTCAGCCACGAAATGAATCTTTGTCGGGGAATACTCCAGGATCCCCACATAAGTCTCTACCAACTCACCTTCTCCTTCTTATCCCTCATAAAGTCATATCCAGAAGACACAGAATAGCCACTTCCTATCCCCACCATGCCCCGTTAGCATAATACGGAGTAGTATTTAATAAGCTCCGTAACTTTACGTCTCGTTCATTTGTTTGCCTTTGATTATAATATTTCTCACAAATATAAAAGTCAAACGAATGAACGAAACGAGGTATTCTGTTTTATATGTATATGCTAGTTATATTTTCATCTTACTTCATGCTTGTAATCTCCTTTCTTTAGATACTTGCGGGATTGATCCAGACCCGTTATGAATTTCACATGGTATCAGAGCTAATGGTACGTGAATTGAGTTTCTTGAATTAAGTTGGGCCAATATTTTACGGGTGGATACCAGTGCGCTGTTTCCCGCTGGGTTAGACACTATTTTTAGGGGTGTTCACTTCGTGGTCCGGACCGTTGCACTTTGGTCCGGACCAGACCGGACCGAATATTATATGGTCTGGTCCACGGTCCACATGATATTGATTATTTGGTCTTTGGTCCGGTCCTGGACCGAACCGATTGGACCGCTGACCGAATAAAGGACCGAATTGACCGTATTATAAAACAATATAATATAAATAATTTGCACAAAATCAGCCGCATAAGTGGAAAATCTGATGATAATATTATTAGTGGATTATTTGTACGGAAGTGCTGTCCAGAAATCTCGTCAATAGTGGAAAGAATAGTGAAATTATTGGAATGAAGGTGGCTAAGGCAACGCCTGTTATTTCGCATTTATTTTTTGCTGACGATTCCCTCTTCTTTTTAAAAGGGTGTCAGGATAATATTGCGAATTTCAATAAACTACTGCGAAAGTATTGTGATTTATCAGGACAAGAGATCAACAGAGAGAAGTCAGCTATGGTTTTTAGTCCTAACTGTAACATTGGAATAGTTAGAGATAGCCTGGAATTATTTCAGACCAAACCATGCGACAAATTGGGTAAGTATTTAGGAATTCTGGATATAAGTAACACGGGGTCTGGAGGTATATCACAAAGAATCTGCGAACAAATTGTTAAGAGAATTGAATCTTGGAATGGGTTATTTCTATCTCCCGCTGGAAGATTGGCTCTAATTCACTCGGTTCTTGCTAACTTATCAAGTTTCTTTCTATCGGTCTTCTATATTCCGATAAGTGTGGCTAAGAAGGTTAACACTGTAGACACCCACATTTTGACCGCCAGGTGTCTATAGTAGTTTCCGACAAACACCCGATGATGATCGGACGCAAACATGCTTTAACGTACTCGGAAATGGGCTCGAAATCATGGCATTTGGCCTAGGCATTTTACGGAGTACAAATCTCACAAAACCAACCTCAAATTCAGGCCCAGTGGGTCGTTTCGAGTCAAATAACACTAATTTGGGTCGAATCCGACACCAGGGGTAAAACCGTCTTTTAGCGACCGAGTCAAAACCCGGTCAAAGATTTTCCCGAGACACGTGAGTCAGCCGTGACACCTCACACGGCTGATTCTTACTCAAACTCTACAAAAAATCAGCTTCACAAAATAATAAACAAATTCGTTTAAGGGTAGAATTCGATCTCAAGTAGGAATCCTATCCGAAAACCGATTCAAACACCCAACCGAGTGCAAAACACTCGGCCGAGCAGCATGAACCAGCCGAGACTCCTCTTTCTTCCTTCACAAGAAAACGAAATTCTCGTTCTCCTCAGCTTCTTACCCAAGCGGTAATTCTAGTTCAAACACATCTCTCCTAAGTCAAGGACGGGAACCCCTATAAATAGGACCTCCCATTCATTCATTATCGACATCAATTAGTAGCGTTAAAATACACAACTTTTTCATCAATCATCCTTACACTTAGCATCGAGAAACCGATATTACAAACCCGAAGGAAACCGGTCCGATTCCCGACACCCTTCACCCGTCTCGTCCAAACCGAACCCCCTAGCCGAACCAAACATCACTCGACGCTCCCGTGCCTAGCCACATTGCGACGAGCCCCGATCCGAGTCAACAAAAGCATGTAGGTTGAGGGTGAACCAAACCCGATCTCTCCCTTTCTTCTCCTTCCTTCTTCCTTCTCTTCGTCCGTTTTCCTTATGGGTCAAGAGTCGTTTTTTTATTTTTATTTTTTTTCTCTAATATCGTTATTAACGAAAAACTATTTTCATAACAAATATTCTTAAACATACGATATCGATTTTTTTCTATAATCGAATATCGTATCAAAAAGAATTATATCAAAATCTCGACGATGTCAAAATCGTTACATCTTTTTTTTCCTTTTTAAACGATTTTACAAAACCTTTTTTTATTCATTCCGAATATTCGATATCGATTTCATAATCGAATATCGGGTATGACGAATATCGAAAACATAAATCGAATACAAATTAATTCATATTTTGTACGCGATTCATCAAATTTAGCAATTTCGAACAAAAATATAAAAACGGACAGACCCGCACGCGAGTCGCGTCACGCCCGGACGACTCGCGCACGGGCCTGAAATCCGAACCGTTTTTTTAACTTTTTCGTTCGTTTTTTTTATTATTTATTCTACGAAACAATTTCTAAAATTTACATCTTTTCTAAAACTATTCCAAGTATTTGATATTGATTTCGTAGTCAATTATCGAATATAGCGAATATCGAAAATATTAATTCGAGTACGAATCATGCAATATTCATACGCGATTTAATAAATCGAATTTTCAGAAAACCGCGTCCAAAATCAGCCCGACACGCGACTCGCCGGCGTCCCGGGCGAGCCGCGCGGCCGGCTATCCCGACGCACCCTTTTCGTTTTTTTTATTATTTTTTTCGAACATCGTTTTTTTATACAAAACAACGTCTTTTTAATGATATTTTTTTCAGATTTCGATTTTTCTCGATTTCGCATATTTATTTCTTGCTATTATCATTTATAAATCGATACTAACTCGTTTGTTCATCTTGTAGCAATTTCATCTTTTTATTTCATTTGTTTTATTATACTAAAACGAATCTCACATGTTAAATTCAACTTTGACGTTAATTAATTTTTTCATGCATTAAACCGACTTAGCAACCCATTCAATTCCTCACATGCTTAGGAAAACAATGTTTGCATATCATTCATCGTTCAACTAACGCGCGCATTAAAACGTCATTCGATATCCTAGTAGAGGCCGCTAATGTGCGGGCGGGGTTGGTGTTCTTAGTGAACTTCCCAACACGTACCCTCACCCCTTACTCAGAACCGTGGTTTCCGGATGTCCGAAACCATTGGCAACGAGAGTCATTCAATATACGATCAACCGCTCCAGTCGGCATCTATATCGATATGCAAAAGGGACGAGCCCAATAAACTCTGACATCGGAAATGGGCCGTATTTTGTACACGGCCCACTACGACATAGAGTGGGCTCGAACGGTTCCGAATAACCATAAAATTCGGTGGCGACTCCGACTTCGATTTAAATTTCCATTTGACCATCTCATGGAGATTCATTCGCCTCCCCAAAACCCGCGCGTGGCCGCGTCGGGGTGGACCTATGTCATGTCCACAATTTGGCGACTCCGCTGGGGATTTACTGATGCGTTAATAACCTTCGGTATCCTTCAGGGTGAGACTCGAATAGAAATCGTCTGACTAGTACAATACGCGTTTTAGTTTTACGGTTCATGCATAACCCCATTTTTCCCGGGCCGGTACTGGTGACCGACGTCCCACTATACCATTGATATAGTCCAAATTGGTTATGTCAAAGGTGTCCATTAGCCGATTCGTATGGGTTTTACGGCATGTC
This sequence comes from Agrostemma githago, assembly GCA_958450325.1. Taxonomy (NCBI): domain Eukaryota; kingdom Viridiplantae; phylum Streptophyta; class Magnoliopsida; order Caryophyllales; family Caryophyllaceae; genus Agrostemma; species Agrostemma githago. The sequence goes on along the minus strand of OY288241.1, from coordinate 8,484,417 downwards.
CTAATCTCAACTCGAGTTAGGGAGTCCGCCCCGATTCTCGATAGGCTATGTACACTGGTATAGACCTTTATAGACTGACCGAGACTTAGCTTAAGAGCATACATGGCGTCATTATACTGTTTCCATGACTACGTGCTACTTGATCCACATCTTTTTCAAAAACCGTCATTTTTCAAAATTTGCATCCTTTTCAAAATATCAAATTTCAAAACCCCGGGCATACACCCAATTTAGGACTTACGATTTTACTCAAAATAGCCCTTTCTCTAGCCGGTACTATGCCCAATTTAAAACTCGAAACTATTTTCGAACTTGCAAAACCGTCGCCCGGTTCGATTTCCGTTTTTTTTTCTCTTTCGAACAAAACCGGGCCATCAACCAAATTTCTCTTCGGGCTTTCAAAAATTCTGATTTTTCAAAAAAATTCAAGCCCGATGACATTTTTGCCGATTTTAAAAGTCGGGATCCTGTTTTCGATTTTCAAATTTTCGGAAATTCATCTTCGATATTCAAAATTCCGAAATTCCAAAAATGCATCTTTTCGAAAATATTCAAATTTTAAAAAAATCGGAGAGCCGCCGAAATTTAGACTTAAGATTTGACTCAAAACAAGCTTATTTTCTAGCCGGCATGCTGCCCATTTCAAAATTCGAATTTCCGATCCACCATTCGATTTTCGAATTTTCAAAATTCAATTTCAATTTTAAAATTTTCGAGATACCAGTTTCGATTTTCAAAATCTTCGAGATACCATTTTCAATTTTCAAATCTTCGAGATGCCATTTTCGATTTTCAAATCTTCGGGATCTCATCTTCAATTTTCAAATTGTCGGAAATTCCTTTTCTCGATACTCAAGTTTCAAAATTCCAAATATTCAACTTTTCCCCGGAATGCTACCGAAATTAGGATTTACGATTTGACTCAAAGTAGCCTATTTTCCAGCCGGTATTCTGCCCATTTCAAAACTCGATTTTTTTTTCGAACTTTCAAAATTATGGCCCGATGCACTTTTTCGTTTTTTCGAAAAATTGGGCCATCCACCGAGACTTCTCGGATTTTCCAAAAGAATCTCTTTTTCAAAACCTTCCTCTTCTTAGGACTTCCCGTATTTAGCAGTGTCGGGTCGTGTCATAAGTCGTCAAAGTCTTTAGCGTCGAAACTCCGTCGATCTTATATCACGAGTTTCCTCCCTATCCCAGTCCGCCTTATTTGACTAAGGCAAAGCCCACCTACGTAGGACATACTCCTACGAAGGTTGGCCCGTCTACACAATTATCGAGTCCAAAGTCTGGGGAATGTCTCACGTAAACCTTCTTTCAAACAGGGCCCAGCCCACACAGCTGGATCCTAAGGGAGACCCACCTTTCACGAGTCACCCGTCTAGGTGTCCTATCCGAGTCATTTCCTTTTCAGGCTTTTCCCCACTCGGGGGCTACCCTTCAGCAGAACGATCAATCACGGTTGCTCTAAGGGTCATGTCTTACACATGTTGTCTCACGTATCCCACTTTCGAGTCACTTAGATGTCACACCATCTGAGTCTCTAGCCTTACTCAGGGGGCTGTCCTCCACCCGAGCAATCAGCCACGATTACCCTAGAGAGTACCCTACGTTCATCCTACACCGGCGTCCTTATGATGCCTTCTTCGAGTCGTACCCACGTTACGAATACTCGGATCACCTAGGGTTAGGTCACCACGGTTGGTCCAACCACGCGGCACGGTCACCTCATTTTCGGACTTATCCTTGTACAGCTCGAGTCTCGTGGTCGAGTCTAGGTCACAGTCGTTACTTTGTCTGGATTAACGCTTAAGTAGCCCGGTCATAGAATCTTAGTCATTCCCGCCCCCGGGCCGTACCTAGTTTGACTCTCTCTCTTGCATTTGCGCAAAACCGAGCTTAGGCGAGTTCTAACACCTGTCGTTTCTTCCGATCAGAGACCCTATGAACGAGACACTACCAAACCATAACAAATCCCGCGCCGTCGAGAAAGGGGATATCCAGGGGAGTATGCTTATGCTGTCTTGCTCCATTAACAATATCTTCTCAAAAATCAATACCGCCCTAGATAACCTAAATGCCAGGGTGACCACCATCGAAGAAGACCTTGTAAGAACCCGAGCCCGTCTAACACAACTAGAGCGTGTAAGACAGCCTATCACCCAACTGAGCCATTTAAAGGGTGAACACTCTTACGAAACTGTCCGGTACCCTCAAGATGGCAAGGCCGAGAGAGGTAACCCTCAAGTCACCTCTACAAAAATCAAGAACCAGTCAAAGGAAAGGACATTTACCCACTTGGATATGTCCTACACCGTTGCTTTCCAGAAATTGGTTCCGAAGGGCCTAATACTACCTATAGGTCCAACGGCCGACCCACCTTTGGAAAAACGCTCCAAAGCATGGAACGCCGAGCATTACTGCAAATTCCATAGAGGAAGGGGACACGATACAGAACAGTGCTGGAAGCTGAAACACCTTATTCAAGACTTCCTCGATGCTAGGAAGACTCCCGTTTTGGAAACTTTGTCACTTGCAAAGCCCCTCATGGACTATACAGGGCCAGATGACCAAAGCATCCAATCTACCTCTTATGCATCCAAGAGTCCAGATTTAATTTAAGTCCAAGTCTGAGTCCGAGTCTAGAATATACTATTTATTTCAACTTCAAAGTCAGAGTCAGAGTCAATTGTATTCTGTCCTCTTTTTCAAAATTCAATAAAATCAGCTTTTCTATTTCTCATATATACTTTCCTTATGTGTTTCCGAGAACATGATGAACACCATCATACACTGTGAGCACACGCACGTGACTATTATAGGCACATCTATAATGACTGCAGGGAATCGAGACCCGTGTTTTCCTTTACCTATTTCATGTCTGACATAGGAAGCCACAAAACTATCCTTAGCAGGAGCGGTATCGAATCCTATGACAAATCTAGGTAATCTCCTAGTTTGGGTTAAAGACGGGAGGCAAGCCCATTTCCCACAATAAAACACCCATCCAATAAGACTAACCGATCCCTACCTTAGGTGTTAGTCTGACCAACCGAAAAAAAAAAAGCAAAAGGCCAAAATAAAAGAGCTGGCCATGATAAAAAAAAACTGGACAAAAAAAAAACAAAAGTCCAAAAGGAAAAAGCAAAAGGCCCAAAACAAAAGAGCTGGCCATGATAAAAAAGAACTCCCAAAAACCCATGACCATGATCAACGGTCAATTCAAGTGGAAGCCCCATGACCAGGGTACGGTCAATTATCAATACTCATACCATCAAATAGGGGAGAAACAATCAAGTTGGTCAGCTAACACCACATTTAGCCATCTCACATTACAACCCTCAAGACCTTCCCGAGACCCAGGCCAGAGACAGCCCGGAAATTTTGAGGATTCAAGCTCCATAAGATACCCCTAACCATTAGGGCCAGACATGGAAATCAGATCTCGCATTATTAAAACTTATCCCGATCAAAGTTCGAGTCATTCTACTCGACTTCCCCTTTACATAACAGAATTCACAATCACCATACGCAAACCCGAGAGCAAAACTCGTCAAATCCTCTCGAGAGCAAAACTCGTTAAAATCCCCGAGAGCAAAACTCGTCAAATCCCCCCGAGAGCAAAACTCGTCAAAATCCCCGAGAGCAAAACTCGTCAAATCCCCTCGAGAGCAAAACTCGTTAAAATCCCCGAGAGCAAAACTCATCAAATCCCCGAGAGCAAAACTCGTCAAATCCCCCCGAGAGCAAAACTCGTCAAATCCCCCCGAGAGCAAAACTCGTCAAATCCCCCCGAGAGCAAAACTCGTTAAAATCCCCGAGAGCAAAACTCGTTAAAATTCCCGATAAGAGAACTCGTTAAAATCCCCGAGAGCAGAACTCGTTAAAATCCTATCCCAATTCTTCTCATTCAAACCAGTTACCAACCCCAAAACACGGGAACTCAACTTGCGGTCGGCATAGAACATGTCCAAATAGTGCACACCACCTCTGGGAGCTATCCCGGAGAACACTCACAGTCACAGGATCAATATCCTAACCATTCTAGCCCTTTGATCAAGACATCACTGGGAATGCACCTAGCCTACACCATCGCTATGACTAGTTACACACAAAGCCCTAATAAACTAGGCACCACAATCCACTGAACTACGGCTTGGTTTGATTTCACCACATGTGAATACGTAGGCAGCCTTTCAACAAAGGCACAACCACCCACATTGACACACATTCAAAAAGCACCATCATTCCGGTCACGACACTGTCATGTTCTCGATAGTTAGCTTTGTCATTCTGGGGGCTTTTCCTAGGCATAAGTTCTCCATCCATTCACATAATCCAGATAAATTCAAAAAATCTAGCTTTCTTTCTGTAGTGTGTCCTAATACTCGGCTCAGTCGAAGACAAGAATCTGTCAGGACTCGAGGCAATACCCACTTTTGAAATGTACCCTAAAATCAAAAAGGATTCAAAAGAGCACTAGCCTACAACATTCCACTGCTAAGTCCTGCAAAAACAGTCTCATTACAGACTATTGCAATCCCCCCATAACACATCCTTCCTATTCCGAGGATTCGACCGTGTTGTCACTCGCCTAGGCTACGGAATAGCGCAACTTAAGAGTCTTGTCATCTTAGGTGGCCCACCTCCTTACCAAGTCACGGTCCAACCCTTAGAGAGTCTAAGTCGTGTCTGTCAACTCGTCCTGTCGCGTCCAGAGTCGAGTCTGCCGGTAGGCCTCTCTTTTCAAATTCTCATTTTAAAATTTGCAAAAACTTTGCCATTTGAAAAAAAACTTTTCGACAAGGTCAAATTTCAATCTATTTAAACTGCAAATTTCTTTTCCACCTCTTTCAATTTTGGAAACCTATCTCCTAGCACGTGAGTTGCTTTCAGGACTTCGATTTCAAAATGCAGCAAAAATCATTTTTACTCCCCAGCGCGAGTCATATTTGTTTCACCTACATGTTGCATGCAAAATTTTATGTAACTTATACAGGTACAATTCAGGACGCGCAATTCACATAACTCCCCAACGGCATTTAACAGGGTGAGCTCATATATAGGCGCACCTAAGTCTTATGCGACGAGTTCAATCCCCCCACGGAGTTATCATCAGCTCAAGTACATTTCTAATCCATGGCCGGCGGGCCCTTTACGCAGGTCTAATGGACCTTAAACGACCCGACCGGAAGCTACCGGGTTTTAATCCTTGATTGACCTGGTAGCTACTCTGACTTTCGCCCTGTCCAAGCCTCAGTCAGAGTGGAGGCTCTTTAGACACACACATTTTGACCGTCAGGTGTCTATAGTAGTTTCCGACAAACACCCGATGATGATCGGACGCAAACATGCTTTAACGTACTCGGAAATGGGCTCGAAATCATGGCATTTGGCCTAGGCATTTTACGGAGTACAAATCTCACAAAACCAACCTCAAATTCAGGCCCAGTGGGTCGTTTCGAGTCAAATAACACTAATTTGGGTCGAATCCGACACCAGGGGTAAAACCGTCTTTTAGCGACCGAGTCAAAACCCGGTCAAAGATTTTCCCGAGACACGTGAGTCAGCCGTGACACCTCACACGGCTGATTCTTACTCAAACTCTACAAAAAATCAGCTTCACAAAATAATAAACAAATTCGTTTAAGGGTAGAATTCGATCTCAAGTAGGAATCCTATCCGAAAACCGATTCAAGCACCCAACCGAGTTCAAAACACTCGGCCGAGCAGCATGAACCAGCCGAGACTCCTCTTTCTTCCTTCACAAGAAAACGGAATTCTCGTTCTCCTCAGCTTCTTACCCAAGCGGTAATTCTAGTTCAAACACATCTCTCCTAAGTCAAGGACGGGAACCCCTATAAATAGGACCTCCCATTCATTCATTATCGACATCAATTAGTAGCGTTAAAATACACAACTTTTTCATCAATCATCCTTACACTTAGCATCGAGAAACCGATATTACAAACCCGAAGGAAACCGGTCCGATTCCCGACACCCTTCACCCGTCTCGTCCAAACCGAACCCCCAAGCCGAACCAAACATCACTCGACGCTCCCGTGCCTAGCCACATTGCGACGAGCCCCGATCCGAGTCAACAAAAGCATGTAGGTTGAGGGTGAACCAAACCCGATCTCTCCCTTTCTTCTCCTTCCTTCTTCCTTCTTCCTTCTCTTCGTCCGTTTTCCTTATGGGTCAAGAGTCGTTTTTTTATTTTTATTTTTTTCTCTAATATCGTTATTAACGAAAAACTATTTTCATAACAAATATTCTTAAACATACGATATCGATTTTTTTCTATAATCGAATATCGTATCAAAAAGAATTATATCAAAATCTCGACGATGTCAAAATCGTTACATCTTTTTTTCCCCTTTTAAACGATTTTACAAAACCTTTTTTTTTATTCATTCCGAATATTCGATATCGATTTCATAATCGAATATCGGGTATGACGAATATCGAAAACATAAATCGAATACAAATTAATTCATATTTTGTACGCGATTCATCAAATTTAGCAATTTCGAACAAAAATATAAAAACGGACAGACCCGCACGCGAGTCGCGTCACGCCCGGACGACTCGCGCACGGGCCTGAAATTCGAACCGTTTTTTTAACTTTTTCGTTCGTTTTTTTTATTATTATTTATTCTACGAAACAATTTCTAAAATTTACATCTTTTCTAAAACTATTCCAAGTATTTGATATTGATTTCGTAGTCAATTATCGAATATAGCGAATATCGAAAATATTAATTCGAGTACGAATCATGCAATATTCATACGCGATTTAATAAATCGAATTTTCAGAAAACCGCGTCCAAAATCAGCCCGACACGCGACTCGCCGGCGTCCCGGGCGAGCCGCGCGGCCGGCTGTCCCGACGCACCCTTTTTGTTTTTTTTTATTATTTTTTTCGAACATCGTTTTTTTATACAAAACAACGTCTTTTTAATGATATTTTTTTCAGATTTCGATTTTTCTCGATTTCGCATATTTATTTCTTGCTATTATCATTTATAAATCGATACTAACTCGTTTGTTCATCTTGTAGCAATTTCATCTTTTTATTTCATTTGTTTTATTATACTAAAACGAATCTCACATGTTAAATTCAACTTTGACGTTAATTAATTTTTTCATGCATTAAACCGACTTAGCAACCCATTCAATTCCTCACATGCTTAGGAAAACAATGTTTGCATATCATTCATCGTTCAACTAACGCGCGCATTAAAACGTCATTCGATATCCTAGTAGAGGCCGCTAATGTGCGGGCGGGGTTGGGTGTTCTTAGTGAACTTCCCAACACGTACCCTCACCCCTTACTCAGAACCGTGGTTTTCGGATGTCCGAAACCATTGGCAACGAGAGTCATTCAATATACGATCAACCGCTCCAGTCGGCATCTATATCGATATGCAAAAGGGACGAGCCCAATAAACTCTGACATCGGAAATGGGCCGTATTTTGTACACGGCCCACTACGACATAGAGTGGGCTCGAACGGTTCCGAATAACCATAAAATTCGGTGGCGACTCCGACTTCGATTTAAATTTCCATTTGACCATCTCATGGAGATTCATTCGCCTCCCCAAAACCCGCGCGTGGCCGCGTCGGGGTGGACCTATGTCATGTCCACAAACACTCTCTTGGCTCATTTTTGGTGGGCTGGCAATAAATCGGGTCGAACTATTCACTGGAGATCAACCAATTTTCTAAGTTGCCAAAGCATCTGGGAGGACTAGGAATTAGAAATACTGCCTTCACTAATAAGGCGTTGCTAGCAAAAAATGCTCGGAGAATTATTCAGAATAAAGAGCTTCTGATTAGCAAAGTGTTTACAGAGAAGTATGGTTATATCAGAAATTATGAAGAACTACAAACCTGTAAACAGAAAGGCAGTAAATTTAGAGGGAGTATAGGAATATTAAAAGGTAGAGAACTTCTTGAGGAAGGGGTGAGAAGGAAAGTTAGATTGGAGGAAGGGTGTGAAAATGATAATATAAATATTTTTCAGGATAAATGGGTGAACGGATGCGTCCCGGTTATCAAAACAGGAGTGGATCTGGGTGAGCCTAGTTTGCGGGCTGAAGACTGGAGAATTTCATACCTAATTAGTAAAGAATATAGATGGGATAAGATTAAGCTGGAATCGGTTTTTTCAGATGACTGGTGCAGGAAAATCATGGCTATTCCTCTTCTACATAGTTCTGAGAAAAGTAATTGTTTTTGGACAAGAACAAGTTCAGGCAATTATAGTGTCAAAAGTGGTTATTATGAAATGATCCAAAACACCCCTATAACTTATAAATGTGGACAGAGATTGAGAAACACAATTTCCAAAATGCCAAATTTCCTCAATAAAATCTTGTGGAAGATTTCGGGACCAGCTTCTTGGAAAATTTTCCTTTGGAAAATAATGACTGATTCTCTTCCAATAGGGGTGGAAAGAGAGAAGAGGCAAATTACAGGATCTCACCATTGTGTGCTTTGTCATAAGGATGGCGTTGGCATTTCCACACCTGTTATCGAAACATTGGGTCATTTGTTTCGTGATTGTCAAACCAGTAAACTTCTTTGGAATCAAACCCGATTTCGGAATTTACTGGAAAATGATGAAAGCACAGATTTTTAGGATTGGCTGATGAGGAATATTACGGACTTCCACCGGAAAAATGATGAAGGGTTAGATCTCTTCAATTTCATGAATATCATCTAGGCTTTTCAGGAATGACATTATCTTCAACAACAGTAGTAATCTTTTCTCAGCACTTTATAATCGCTACATTTCATCAATCAATGTCTTGACTGACATTTGGGAAGGATTTAGAGATAAGAGTACTTCTCAGAATAATTCGGTAAACAACCGTTTTCCTGCTTCTGAGAAGGACAAATTGAGGTTGGGTATCAGAAACTCGGAGGCAGTATGGTTGATTTCACCAGCACTTCAGAATGGTCAATGTTCTACTACTATTATCAATGTTGATGCAGGTTGGATTCGAAATGGTAACGCGTCGGCTGGTTGGATCATCACTGGTGTTGGACAATATGGAGGTCAATATGTGAAAAGATCTGGAAGTATGCGTTTTTTAGCTGAATCTCCATTACAAGCAGAAGCATTAGCTGCTATCGCAACACTAAGATTGGCTCTGTCAGCCGGGTTGCTCCATGTTACTTTGGAAACTGACTCCTTACAACTTGTTTGACAACTGGCTGAGGTGCAGGACAAGCATCACTGCATTCGAGATATCATTTCAGAAATATTACATATGTCTGCTTATTTTCATTGTGTAGCTTTTAAATATATTCCCCGAAACCTTAATACATGTGCGCATGTTTTAGCTTCTAAAGCTTTGCGCAAAGGTTAAGGTAGGATTGTATTTTCCTTTGGCAAAAAAAAAAGTGAAAAATCTAATAAAAATCTTTAAATCATAATTTACAATGAATGGAAAATGAAATAAAATTCTTATAGAGTTTGATTATGCACTTATCATTGTTTTTTAAAGTTATTATTATATAAAAACTTTTTGGTAGTAATTTCTTTGGTCTATTATGGTCCATTACAGTCTGATCCACATTTTATTACGGTTCAACCCGGACCGGACCGACATAAATATGGTCCGGTCCATGGTCCAACTTTTTAAACAATTATGGTCTTCGGTCCAGGCTAAACGGCCCGGTCCTGGACCGACGAACACCCTTAGCTATTTCGCACTAGTCGGGTTTAGACTATGTTTATCTCTCGGTGAACTTCTTTATTCACAACCTATAGGTGAGAGGGGAGTGTTGAGAATTGGTTTCTAGACCCATATAGTCACATGTGACTGTGTGAGTAATCCAACATTGATAAAGGAGGGAAAGATGTTGTACTTTATAAGCCAAAAGTTACTCCCTCGATTGTCAATTAGTTTTAGAGTGGAACTCTCTGATAAAGTGAACTCTATCCGACTTTCGGGTGTGACCCAGACCCGTTATGAATTTGACATGTTGAGTTGGGAGCTTTGTCGAGTAGTTTCTAGATTTCAGGAGATGATCGCTTCTTTTCTTGTGACAAGCCTTGAACAATTTTCTTCATGCCAATTAAACTTGGGCTGGCGTGTACTGAAGCGTTTCTTAGATGTGGGCCAGTTTAGTAAATAAGAGGCGAGGTACTTGTAGATAAACCGGGCCCAACAGAGGTAAATCATGTAATGACAACAGAGGTCGATCCAATTATGAAGGTACTACGGAGTATTATTGTACTATGATCTGGGCCTGTTGGGGTTCCTACTAGGGATGGCAGTGGGTCTAAGATCCGACCCAGATCCGAACGGGTCGGGTCTGGGTCTAAATTTTTCAGACACGATGGGCATGGGTCGGGTCTGGGTCCTCCCCAAAAAGTTCGGGTACGGGTACGGGTCTGAATTTTGGGACCCGGACCCGACCCGTAGATCCGTTAAAAAAAAATTTAAATTAAAATTTAAATTCATTAAACATACCGAGCAGTGACTCATGTATCACTTAATATGTTTTTTAATGAATTACTTTGTGACGAATGTTTTTAAGACACATTACGTAGTTTTTTTCGGAAATTAAGTTCGTGTTTTTCTACGAAATTTTCATCGAAACAATGAATAATACAACAACGTAATAAATAAGGTGGACCCGCGGGTAGACTTGGACCCGGTCCAGACCCGGCCGGTTCGGGTCTGGGTCCAGGTTTGAAACTTTGGGTTCGGGTCCGGGTCCAGGTGGACCCGACCCAGACCCGACCCGTTGCCATCCCTAGTTCCTACCCCTCAATCTGAACAATAAAAACGGTAGTAAGTCTCCCTTGTGACGGGTGAGCTTATAACGAGTTGAATATCATCACGTAGCTAAGTAAAGACAATCCATTTGTTATTTTCCAAACATTGTACTTTTTGTCTTATCTCCAATTTTTTTCCTTATTTGACCTGTCATATATTTGTAACGGATATAACTGTCAGAAACATGAATTTGCATAAAAAAGAGATATTATAAAATTAAGTATTTAAGTACTCTTTGATCACTCGAGATTTGTTCTTTAGAAAGATGATTATCCATTTTTATACTTGTATTTTAGTTGATAGAAAATTACGTAGTGTTATTGATTTAGTTGGAGTGAGGAGTTGGATGTCACGCACTTTGTAATCACTATCAATAACATCTTTGATTCTTTGACTAGTGACAGATTCACCTGCATGTCTTGCACCATGTTTCCAGTATACACCAATACTATCGCTTTACTTCATTCGTAAAACAATAAATACTACTCCCCATTAAGGTTAACATTTAATATTACCAATTGAATTTCTGTTTGCATCGGTAGATAGAAGTTTAACCCTTTGGACCTGAAGAGTGGTTAATGTAAATGCTTCCAATCATATTTTGAAAATTCACCGGATTGTTAGGTGAATCGTCTCAGTTAAATTCTTAAAGAAGATGATAGAGGACCAATTAGGCCACTTTTTAGTTTATTTCAGTTTAACCTCAGTAGCATCATTTTGTCTCAATACTTCAGTTCAGTTCAATTTAGTTAAACATATTTCAATCCAAACAAAAGTACATGACCTTTATATTTTTATATCCTATTAATGTTATGTAATACTCCAAAATGTTACTACTTCATACAACTATGTTGGATCGGAGAATGTTATATATTTGAATTATAATTTACTCCATAATTTTGAATCAACGATGAGTAGTTAACTTTGAGGGTTCGGTTGGGATGAGGTAATATATTAAGGGGTAATGGAGGTTGAAAGGTAAAGAAAATGGGGGAAGGTGGTGGATAGTAATAGTGTTTTATAATGTAAAGGGAAGGTGAGGGAGTAATAATTACCTCTATATAGGGTAATGCATTACTTAGGGGAGAGAGGAGTAATGTATTACCTCCATAGGGAGGTAATTGTTCCTCCTTCACCTCCTTTTTACACCATAAATCACCACTACTAACCACTCCCTCACTTTCATTTTCTTCACATTTCAACCTCCATTACCCCTTAATGTATTACCCTATCCCAAGTAAGCCCTGAGTATTCATATTTCATATCTAACGGATAATGGATAATGTTATGAATTCAAATTAAACTATTGTAAATTGTAAGTTGTAACCCTTTATGCTTGAGCCTCAAATATATAGCTAGGATTCCAAAATTCATGTCATGCACTAAGTTGATGACTTGGTCACACCCATCGATCCAACATCTCAAATAAAGGAATAAAAATGAACGTGAATTTTAGTCTTCAACTCATAAGATCGACTAAATCAATCAACCAAGTTTAGAAATCAAAGTACCACTTGACTTTACACAAATTAAAAACAATAAATCATTTTTATCCTAGTTTATTTATTGTAATGCTAGCTGTATAGTATGATGTGATCCATCATCAAACCCCCCCTCCCCCTCAAAAAAATAATGAGAAAATCAAAAGAAAACCAACCAACCCACTTCAAACTTTCCCTCAAAACACACAATTTAACTTAAACCAGTTATTATAAGTCTGGTGATGGATGACAAGAGATCTAAAATACTTGCATGCATACTGGTTGTAACTTTAATCACATTAATCACAGTAGCTTCTTTATATCTTGGGCCTTCCTGGCAATTCTTTTGCATATTTGGGACCTGCATTACCATCATATTTATCATATTCATATGGCTCATACGACGACGTTCCAAGGAGGTCTCCTACATTCTGCCCCACCACAAACAAATCCCTATTATGTCCAGGGAACTCTCTGTTCCCTGCAGTTTTGTCAGGAAAGTTGCCGGAGTTCCCACCAAGTTCCGCCACAAAGAGCTCGAACTTGCCACCGACAACTTCAACGCCCTCATCGGCCGCGGCGCCTCTGGGAGCGTCTTCAAGGGGATCCTCAGCGACGGTACCTGCGTCGCTGTCAAGAGGATCGAAGGCCAAGAGCGAGGGGAGAAGGAGTTCCTCTCAGAAGTTGCAGCCATTGGCAGCATTCAGCACATTAACCTCGTCAGGTTATACGGCTACTGCGTTGTTCCTTCCGGGCCACGCTTCTTGGTGTACGAGTTCATCCAGAAGGGTTCGTTGGATGGGTGGATCTTCCCCCGACGAGACCGAAGAAACCGTCCAGGTGGCTGTCTACCCTGGCATCTGAGGTGGAGTGTCGCTGTCGACGTGGCAAAGGCCTTGTCATACCTTCACCACGACTGCCGCTCCAGGATTCTCCACCTCGACGTCAAGCCCGAAAACATTCTCCTGGACGACAGTTATAGAGCCGTGGTTTCGGATTTTGGGCTGGCCAAATTGATGGGCCGAGACCAGAGCCGGCTCATTACCAATATCCGAGGGACGAAAGGGTACTTGGCACCCGAATGGCTTTTAGAGAATGGGATTTCGGGGAAATCCGATGTTTATAGCTACGGGATGGTTCTACTCGAGATGATTGGGGGGAGGAGAAACGTACGAGTGATCGACGATAATCCCAAGGACCGGTCTCTGAGAAAATACGAGTACTTTCCTAAGATTGTCGTGGAGAAAATGAGAGCAGGGAAGCTAATGTCGGCTCTAGACCCGAGGTTATTAGACGGGAAACCGCGGGTGGAAGAGGGTCAGCTTAGGAAGTTGGTGTACATTGCTTTGTGGTGCATCCAAGAGAAGGTGCGGCGTCGGCCCACCATGGCCCAAGTGGTGGATATGCTCGAAGGGCATTTACGCGTGGACGAGCCACCCGAGACAGAGATGATCATCGTGGATTTGTTGGCGATTGGGACGGAGAAGGTGGCAGGGCAGATGAGGATGAAGGCCACAGGCGTTTATTTGTCGGATGTTAATACTAAGATTGGTAACACGGGTGGTTCCACTTCATTTGAGGGTTCCGTTTTATCAGGTAGATAGTCCAAGGTTTATTGCTTGATTTTTGTAAGTTAATTTGTTTTTTTTATAATGTAAATTAAATTGTACTGGGTTTTCAATTTTGATCAAGAAATGGCAGTAATTGTAATTACAAGGGTTCATTTTCATGAACAATTGAGGTGCATATTCTGCACACAATTCGTTTCATCTTTCCACAACATCAAGAAACTGCTAAATCATCTACTCTTTCTTCAGATATGCACATTTTGCTGACTTAGTTAAGACGAATCAACATTTTTTCGATATCAGTTTTGAGTGATTGATCGCTCAGCTTTCATTATAAAGTGAGGAAAGGAGACGATAAAATTGGGACTGAAGATGTAATTTATCCGCCATTGTCTGCAGATATTTTTTGGGATTTCGTATCACAACTTCCAGATTCAAATTCCCCTTATATGAAACTGATTCAGAATCGTTGACACTCAGGGAAGAAGCAGAGTCCATGTCCGATCCACTGACATCCTTAATAATTAGCTGCTTTTCACTTTCTGATGCCGATGAAGTTTGGCAAAAATAACAAAAGATAATGTGGGATGGAGACGAAATGAAAGAATGAGAGACCTATAGCCACAATGCCAAAAGTAGACACACAACTCATCACTCAGACTCAGACTAAGCCAGCCAAAATATACAAATATTTAAGAGGGAATACAGTAGGGGAGTTACATGACAAACAGGTGAAATTGAAGGACCTACTCAAGCTCCTGGTGAAGATGCAAAATGCATGTTTTTAAGCTTCGATCTTCACAAGCACTGAGAAGCTCAACCGTTTTCACCTGTGCTCTACTTCCTTGATAAAGGAAACCTCCGCACGTCCGAGTTTTGGAGATAAGAGCAGCACCTTATCATGATCAGCATCTTCGCTTTCTGTATGCTCGTGATGACTGCCGACTGAGGATGTTTCACTTAGATCTTCTTCTATACATGTAACATTGACGTCGACATCAAATTAGTAGCCGTACAAGAATGTATGGGGTCATAACTATTACAAACAGCTACAAGGTTCTAGAGAACCTACTCACCTGTACATTCATGAAACTCGGGCATTTGTTTGACGGTTGTTACTTGCAGACTTTCTGGGAGCAGGCAGCTACATACTGAACCTGAAATCCAGTTCAGATATGATTGGTTTAGCATCATTGGAAAAGGATGAATTAGGTGCAACACTCGACCCTGATATCATTGGATCATTAGCCTAACTTAAAGTTCTCCATTTTCAGTGAAACTAAATAATCACAACATGAACAAGGCAAATTTACTACAGTAATTGAATTGGCTGTGCTTATAGCCTTGCCGTACTGTGGAACGGCTGCACTTGTCAGCATAGGGTATCTTGACCAATTCAGGTTCAAGCATTTAAACATTCTCGCTGAAAAATGAAACTAGTCTTGAATTTCTCACACAGGTTGACTTGTTTCTTAGGAGTTAGGATGATTAATCAGATTCTGTGATCCAGCCGTTGGATCCTGGACTGGGATCAATTGTCACTCAACATATAAAACCACACAATTTCAGAAGCTAAGACTAAACTTTGGCATACATTATACTGTAATTTCCCAACACCCAATTACTCATTCATGGTACGGAAAATTAACAATATTTTCACCTCCATAACTCATCTTCGCAATAAGGCCTGATCAAGAAAGACCAAGTTCTAGCCCTGAAATCTATTTTGACCTATATTATGGTGCAAGACCCGATCCGGCCCCGTACAGTATTGTCTTAAACTGTGCTGACCCACCCAACACAGTTGGCAAGTTTAGTAATAACTGGCCAAAAGGAATATAAGTAAGACAAAATATAAATAAAGTTCAAAGCATACCAGCTCTAGCAAGGCGATTAACCCATCCAGGGATTCGTTTTCCCGTTAATCTATTAGCCATGTCATCCGTGAAATGGTTGCAATTTTTGGTGATGAGATGATACGTGTCTCCATGATACTCAGAGGCAACCCGTTCAATAAAAATTTGGAAATCCGACTGGGACATACTAATACGACCAAGGGGGATAGAGCTTCTATATATAAAACCCGGACAACTCCTTGGTTCCACTTCAAAAACCCCGCTGGCTGCAAAATCATGGGCTCCAAAACCATACTCCATGCCATGTACTGTTTGTAATAATTGAGCATGGTGTTATTACTCGATGCACAACTAACAACTGTGACAAGCGACTACATCCATTGACATTACATTTTTTTAGTTGACCATTACACCATTCTTTAGAAGAATCCTACAAAAACCTCATGGCTACAAGGATGATTCAAGGTAATCAAACCCATCATAGAGTATAAAACAAAAAAGCGGAAGGAAGATCCAAGTAGAACATACATACAAGTACACAACAATTTTACAAGGCTCCTCAAAGTATCCCTACTTAAACAATTGTACATCTCATCTTCACCAAGTCCAACACTAATTATATACAGACAATACTGTACTTAACATATGTTGAATTAGTCTCCCATTAACCTGATCTTTCCGACTTATTTTCAGTCGGTACAATTAAGGTAAGTCTAGCCACGTTAATTTTAGTTTGTGTTAGTCAATTCAATTTTTGTTCAACCCCCCATTAGATTAAGTTAAGTTAGATTAAACCACTTTCTCCTAAAATCTCCGTTCAGGCGTGGGCCTAATTCACATAGGAGACGGCCTCACATGATAGGTAATGGCCCGTAAAACCCTTTACGCTTCCGGCATTGACAAAGCATGATCAAATACACAGCAGAAAGACAACCAAGATCAATCAAATCAACGAACAAAAGAAGCAAGAACAAAAGCATGGTGATAATATGATACAAATAGAAATAGGAGGGGTGGGACATGATTCATGAATGAATGAAGAGAAATAACCTTCGATTCCGGAATGGAAAATGCCAAAACCGAACCAATAGGTGTATTGATTAAGAGGGGTGAGATCATAGACATTCAAAACAACTTGGGTCTCAACATTTCCTCCCTTTTTATCCTTTGCTGCTGATAACATTTTTGTTTCCTCATTACCCATCGAATCCAATTTCCCACCCTTATCTTCACTTAATAATCCCTACCTTTTGCAATAACTTAGAAGAAATAAATCCCAAAAAAATAATTCAAAAATAGGATGAAAGTTTCCAGCAAACAACAATTATTTTGATTAGATTAAAGAATTAGGAGGATACTAGAGAACAACCCAGATCTTGAATAAAGTAATTTAAACATTTTAAGATGAAAACTTTAGGTTTTGAAATGGGGATGTGGATTACACGAATCCCCCAAATAATGATCTGGGATTGTAATGCAAGAGCTTTAGGGGGAAGAAGGAGGGAAGAGAGAGAGAGAGGGGGAAGAAGATGATTAAGAGGTACTAATACTAATATTTGTCTAATTATGAAAGTAAATGTATGGAATTGGGCCAATTTTTGAGGATGAACTCATTCATTCATTCAAGGCTGCTTGATGGACCTACTCTAAATGTACTTTATGTATGCCAATTATTTTGTGTAGGGCCCTAAACTTTTAAGGATCCAGCCTAAAACCGAATATTCATCAATTCAATTTAGCTACCAATTTTTCACCCAACCACCTCAATATCTACCTTCTACGGAACTATCAAGATCTCGCTTGTTAGTTGGTAGGGAGATAATGAATATAGGATTATTGGGAAATATAATACCAACTATGGGATGCTTTTTATATTTGGAAATTTTTCACGATAATTTTGAACTTTGACAAATTATACATGGTACCCATCATTTTGTTTGTTCCCGTGGTAACCTTATTATACTACCTCCGTCCCAGAAAGATTGTCCCATTTTCTCATTATATGTGAGGAGTATTTTAGTGAAATGTGACAATCTTAGTGGGACGGAGGGAGTATGTGTTTTAGTGTTCGTGGTACCCTACCCATTATCTGTTATAACTCCGTTAACTTTCCTCTAATTAGACATGTGTACTACTTACCCACTACACTAATCTATTACTTACGGAGACAATTTTTGAGTAAACACTCAACACTAATCTAATACTCCCTCCATTTCAATGATATCTCCCACTGATCTAGCGTCTTTTATATGTGTTTACGACGGAGATTTGAGCTAGATTCGATGATTAAAGATGCGGATTTAGAGTGAGAATCGTCTAATTGGTTTTATCTAGTAAATTGTGCTTTGGAGAAAAGACGGTTTTTAGAACTCTAATTCCTTGTTATTGTGATTTGGGCTCGAGACGAAGAGTATGAAGATCAAGCCCAACAAAACCGAGTGAAAAGTCAAAGCGCAGCTCGGGATTGAAGACGGAATTGTTTTGGATTCCGTGTCAGCTTAATTATTATTTATTATTATATTATTATTAGTGTTAGGAAATAACTAGATTTTCCTATTTTTATTATTATTACTATTAGACTACATATTATTGGAGGGAGATTATTACGTTATTCATCATTATTCACGTTACATCAATAAGAGAAGAAACAAGAACCCTAATTATGTGTAACTAATCTCCCATCTCGAATCAAGGATTTGAAGCTACTAGTTACTCCCTCCGTTCCAATGAATTGTTTGCCTTTACTTTTGGCACCAAAGGCAAGGGATCCAATTAGAAGGTGACATGTAGAGCCAAACTCATGACAAAGGTCAAATTACATGTAATAAACATTCCTAAAATAGAAAGGCAAACAATTCATTGAGACGCCCCAATATGGAATAGGCAAACAATTCATTGGAACGGAGAGAGTAATTGATTGTGAGACTTTTCTTAATCTTTATTTAATTACTTGAGTGGTGTTGCTCTTCGCAGTACGCATTTTACTCGACGCAGTATCGTTTTTTCGATTTTGCCCCTCTCATTTTCCCTCCCTCAAATTCATCCTTTTGTTTTCCTCTCTTTTTATTTTTCTCTTCTCCATATCTACTTTACTCAACGCAGTACATTATTTTTTTACTTTTACGCAGTACATTTATTTTTTTTACTTTTACGCAGTACATTTATTTTTTTACTTTTACGCAGTACATTTTTTTTTTACTTTTACGCAGTACATTTATTTTTTTTACTTCTACGCAGTACATTTTGTTGCAGTACATTTATTTTAAAATTTCATGCAGTACATTTACTTTAATCTTTGAAATCAGAAGGTTTGTGTGTCTGTGTGTTAACCGTATGGTCGGTTTTCAGCCATAGTGAAGTACTTTGTTGTGGAGTATATACTTATCGACCGTACTACGTTGGTTAAAATATTGAAAAAAAATAACTATTCTGAAGAATAACAACAAGCAGTACAGAAATAAGAAAAAAAAAATCACAGTACACAAGTCTCCGTACAAAACAATGAAAAAGTAACACTATATACTCAGTTCTGTAATACACTATTCGATTGCATACTTCCAATTTAATACCCAATCTTAAAGTATTAAATCCAAGAATTGAGTTTCTAAACCAAAAAAATTGATAATTTTGATATATAACAATAAACAAAAAAATCGATTATTTTGAACTTTAACCCTAATTTCAATAATTAATGATTGATTTAATACCCAATCTTAAAGTATTAAATCCAAGAATTGAGCTTCTAAACCAAAAAAATTGTTAATTTTGATATATAACAATAAACAAAAAAATCGATTATTTTGAGCTTTAACCCTAATTTCAATAATTAATGATTGATTCATGTTCTTGAATCAAAATCTTTCAATAATTAACGATAAACAAAAAAAACAAAAATTGTAATTAATGATATATAACAATAAACAAAAAAAATCGATTATTTTGAACTTTGAAACAAAAAACCCTAATTCGATAATTAATGATAATTAATGATTGATACCTGTTCTTCAATCAAAACCGTATCCATGATCTTTTAAATTTGATAAGTTGAATGAATGTCGACTTAGATTTAGAGGTAGTCAATAATAATTGAAAAAGAAAGAGATGATTTTAGGGTTAGGGTAGAGAGGATGAGAGAAGAATGAAATTAGGGTATTTTCTGATAAGGGCATCCAATGGAAAAATATGGTAAAAAAGTACTGCGTCGAGTAAAATGTGTACTGCGAAGAGTAACTCCGTTGTTTATTCCTTGTGCTAATTTTATGATTGTTCTTTGTTTAATCTTTTTGGCCAATTGATTATTTCAATCTTCAATCTATTGCAATTCTTTGTGTTTGAATCCGTAATTGTTCAATTCACTAGATAAAGTTGCAACCTTTAGACCTAATTATTTGTATGCGTTTCATCGTAATTTGGTAAATGGAGGAATAAACATATAATTCGAACCAATAACCGCGTGTGTTAAAGGTCGTTATTTCTATTGATTTGTTCATATCGTTCATGCTGTTATTGAATTAAATCTAGACGCGTGGATTAGGTTGTTCAATAATTAGGTTGCTTAGTATCGCGTTTCGACCTAAGTAATATTATCTACGGAACAATTGGAACTTTCAGTTTCACAATAGAATACTAAAGGATTAAATAAAGGTTAGTAGTCGATGATCAATTGTTTAACTAGTTAGTGGATTTTCTTTGAGTCGAGTCTCTTAATTATCTGAATTCTCATTATTAGTTATTTTACTTTACTTATTTTAGTTATTAGACTATTCAAGCACAAAACCCCCATTATTCTTGTTACTTTTATTTATTTTATTCACACATTAATTTACATCGCCTTCCCTGTGGATTCGACACCCGACTTACCTCTACTATATTGTTAAAGGTAATAGGACTTAATTATTTATCTTTGGGAGCATACAACCTAGGCGGCACCAAATTTTGGCGCCGTTGCTGGGGAAGGCAATAGTTAATTTTTGTGTTTTGTTTAGTGTAGATTTTTTTTTTAGCTACGCTAGTATATGCATAATACTTGTTCCACTAATAATCCACTCGAGCCTTTCGACTCAGAGATCGAACGGTTCAATTTTCAGGTGGAGACAAGGTGATAATAGTGAATTGATCATCTTTGATCAACCCAAGCCTGAAAGCGATCTAGATTCTATACCGGAGTCTGTACCCGAATCTGAGCACGAAGTAATTATGGCGAGAGAAACACGTACTCTGAAGGAGCTCACAGCTCCTGATCTTGCGGTTCAACCATTGTGCATTACTTTTCCAGCTCTAGCCGAGGGAGCAACTTTTGAATTGAAATCGGGTCTGATCCATCATCTACCCACTTTCAATGGAACAAGCATCGAAGACCCGAATAAACATCTTTCGGATTTCCATATTGTGTGTTCTAGTATGAAGCCGGCTGGGGTGACTGACGAACAATTGCAGCTACGAGCTTTTCCCTTTTCATTGAAGGGGAATGCGAGAGATTGGTTGTACTATCTACCACCTAATAGTGTCACAACTTGGGTAGATATGAAGAAAGCATTCTTGGAGAAGTACTTCCCACCGTCCCGTTCTGCACACTTGAAGAAAGCCATTAGTAATGTGGAGCAACATACGGGAGAGACTATGTACGAGTTCCTTGAACGCTTCAAGCAACTATGCGCTGGTTGTCCTTATCATGGGTATTCCAACCAAGATCTCATCTTATACTTTTGTGGTGGACTTACCCCGGAGGATGGTCGTATGGTTCATTCTGCTAGCGGTGGAGGCATAGTGAATAAGAATCCCACGGATGCTTGGACTATTATCACAGAGCTAGCCGAGAGTTCTAGGGATTTTGCTAGAAAAGATAGACGCCGTGGTGTGAACTCATTGAGTTCAAATACGAGCTTAGAGAAGAAAGTTGATAGTTTAACCTCGATGGTGCATGCTATGATGGTAGGTAAGCAATCAACTATTGTTTGTAGTATTTGCTCTATTTCAGGTCACCCGAGCGAACTTTGTCCCCAAATCCAAGAGCATGATTCTGAGATGGTGAATGGGATTTGGGAAAGTCAGTCCAACAATAGAAAGTGGGATCCGTACTCTAATACTTACAACTCCAGTTGGAAGGGGCAATCTCACCAAGTTGGTCCTCCTAGAGGTCAATTTATCCCCCGACCACAAGGACAACAATTCACCCCACAGGTGCCACAACAAGCTATTCCACAAGAATCCTCGAGCTCATCGATGTCCACGGAGGATATGATTCGGGCTCTCACCGTTAGTGTTACTCAAGATCGAGCCGAGAATAAGCAAAATTTTAAAAATCTTGAGAATCAGATGAGTCAGTTAGCTACCGCGGTCAATCGTTTGGAGGCTAAACAGTCGGGTGGTCTACCTTCTCAAACGGTAGAAACTCCGAAACATAATGTGAGCGCGGTTTCGTTGCGGAATGGTAGGCAATTGGTTGGGGTTGAAAAGCCTAAAACCAAGCCTAAAACGGTGATTATTCGTGAAGAGGAGGAGCTGGTGATCGATAAGGGGAAGCTCCCTAATGAAGAGGGAAGTGGAATTGCTTCTAAGTCCAAGGAAGCAATGTCGACCCCAATTTTTCCGACTTATGAGCCCCTCCCACCTTCCCGAAGCCTTGAAGGACACTAGGAAGAAGGAGCATGACACTGAGATTTACGAAACCTTTCGTAGATGCGAGGTAAATATTCCTTTACTTGACTTACTTAAAAACGTTCCTAGATATGCGAAGTTCTTAAAAGAAATTTGTACAATCAAGAGGAATCAAAAGGAACGTAGTGTGAAAAAGCCTAAGGGTCAAGCTAGTGAATTTGTGTCGGCTTTGTTTAGGACTAAAACCCCTCCCAAGTGTAGTGATCCGGGTATGTTCACCATACCTTGCACTATCGGTCATATGCGGTTCGAAAGAGCCATGTTAGATTTAGGGGCGTCGATAAATGTCCTCCCATTCCAAGTTTATGAGTCGTTAGCACTTGGTTCTCTAAAGAGTACAAACGTGGTTGTTCAACTTGCTAATCGGTCGAGTGTTGTACCTAGAGGGGTCGTAGAGAATGTGATGGTCAAGGTCGATAAATTAGTCTTTCCGGCTGATTTTTATGTTTTAGATATGGCACATGATGCCGATGCTATCCCAATTTTATTGGGTCGACCTTTCTTGAAGACCGCAGGAACCCGGATTGATGTTCCTAACGGTTCTTTGACCATGGAATTTAATGGGAAGGTGGTTAAATTTGAAATTAGTCCACCTAATTCGACTAATATAGATGTCCATTCTCTATGTGTTATTTCTACTAACCCTCATTCGAGGAGAAGTCGGGAACCACCGGGCCCGAGCATTATTTGCGAATTGCAGGATCCCACTCCTACACCACCAAAGTGCAAAATTTTATGGGCTAACCGTAAGGATGCGAGAATCCATCGAGGTACGACCAAAGCTTGGTACGACGGGTGGATTAAGAAGAAGACGAGGAAAGATGACGACCCTCCAGTATTTCGCGTCTATCATCGTGATATTGGGTCGCCTTTTGTTCGTAAGATGAAACTCTAGATCAAGTCGGTGATTTAGTGAGCTACCATGCAACATGTCGAGCCAACGACGTAAAACAAGAGCGCTTTCGGGAGGCAACCCGTGTCTTGTAGATCGTTCTTGTAGAATTTTGTTTTACGGGTCATAGGTCGTAGTATTAGTTTCGTTATTTTCCTTAATAGTTTGTTTACTTAGTTTTATTACTAACTTTTCATGTCTTGATAGGTAAGAAGAGTGTCGAATTTTCAGGAAACTGGGCGACTTGCACAAGCCTTGGGCGACTAGCATGGAGACCCCTTGAAAACAGTGCAAAAATTGAAGAAAAATCGAAAAAAGGGACGAAGTTTCAGACTCCCGCGCGAGTCGCATTGACCCGGCGCGAGTCGCGCGTCTCCTTACCCTCTCAGGTCTGTTTCTTGGCTTTATTTTCTAAAAAAAAAAAATAAAAAAAAATCAAAAAAAGAAAAAGAAAAACGAACGCAGTACCCCCATCCTCTTTTTCATCCCCTCTAGTCTCTCTCTTCATTCCTTATTTCATTTCCCCAAATCTGAATTCACCGGAATCTTTCCTTAACCTTCTAACTCTCATCTTCGTCCCCAAATTTTTACTCAATTCAATTCATCCACCATTACCCCATTCATCTTCATTCCTTTCCGCCCCACCGCCCGTCTTCGGTCTTCGTCTGCGTCAGGTCGCCAGAGCCAGTCCGTGTCACCGTGGGGTGTCGGTCTCCAGTCTCAGTCAGGAGTGGATTGCCTGGTCATCAGGTCTGTCGTCTTTGTTCTGATAATCTGGTTCAATGTCGCCGGTTTCGGGTGGGTTCGTTCCATGTCGCCGGTTTCGGGTGGGTTCGTTCCATGTCGCCGGTTGTGTGGGTTGTTGTCGCTGGTCAGCCGTAGTCGCCGTCATCAGGCGTCGTGTCGTCGTCGTTTTGTGGCGATTAGTCACAAGGATTCTGTTTGTGGTTGCGTGGGGCTTGTATCCGTGATAGGTGGTCAGTCTGGTTCGTGTTACGTCTGTGGTCGGGTATGTCATTTCCCGACTCTTCTTCTTTTCACCTGTGTGTGATTCCTCCTACGAGTTGGAGTTGGAAAATTGTTGTCCACTTGGTCATTGTTGGAGTTGGGGTTGTTAATTTGCCCGATTCCTGGTGGTGGCTGATTTGTTCGGAGTCAGAATTGAGTCTGTTGCTTTGGTTTTGCTTTGTGCGTACTGATTCCGGCTGCATCGGGAGTTATGGAGTGTCAATTAGTCGGGCTGTTGCATTGATTGATAATCATCTACGAGGTCGAGTTTGTTTGTGACGGTGGCGTGAGTTAGTGTCAATTTGTGGGACGGAAGTTTGAATTCTGTTATTGATGACTAATCGATGTCGTGTGACTTTAGAATGGTTGTGACGAGTCGTTGATCGATGTTCAAGGTCCTTTCCCCGTTTATTGTTTTTATTTATTTATTTATGTCCTTAGTCTCACATTGAGGACAATGCTCGGAATAAGCGTGGAGAAGGGAAATCTATTTGTCTTGTTGTTGTAATCGTCTTTGAGTTGATTTTTGAAAGAAAAAAAATTCAAGAAAAAAAAGATTGAATGAAAAAAGAATGGAAAAAAGAAAAAATAAACCCGGTTAGGTGAAAACCCGGAAGGGCGCCTAGGCAAGAATGGGAAATGTGGCCGAGGACGGAGTGAAAACCCGAAAGGACGTTCCGGGTAAAAAGAAAAATCGAGTTGCGTGCCACGAGAGTAGTGTGAGTTTGAAAAAAAATAGGAAAGCTAGAGTGAAAATCCGCAAGGGCGGACGCTCTAGGCAAAATGAGGGATTTAGGAAAAAATTCACAATACTTTCTTCATTCTTGGCGTGGTGTCATAAGAAGGGTGACATAGAAGGTCGGTCGGGTAGGATAGTTGGTCAAGGTGAGAAGAATCGCGGTGCGGATGTAGTCGTAGCACTAAATTTTATGCGATTGGAGTATTGTTTTGTGTTGTATTAAGGTGTTAGAGGTGTTTAGGTCGATTACATGTGTGGGTTGTGGAGAATAGTGGTATACATCATTTACCATTGGTGATATTTTGTAGCACATGTGATCATGTTTAGGACCAGGAGAAATAAGGGGCGTAGTGTCATTTTTCGATGATTTTGAGTGTTGTTTTGTGGTCACAATCTTCGGTTGTTGTAGGAATTTTCATGTTATTGTGACCTTGTGCTTAACCTTAGGATGATATAAGGAGGGTGGTTGAAGGGATGAGTTTTTTGTTTGATGTCGAGCTTCCCATGTTTCTTTTGGCAAGATCTTGTGTTTTATTGTTGATGTTTCCGAGTTTTGCTCGGGACGAGCAAAGGTCTAAGTGTGGGGAAGTTGATCTAGCGTGTTTTATATGTGTTTACGACGGAGATTTGAGCTAGATTCGATGATTAAAGATGCGGATTTAGAGTGAGAATCGTCTAATTGGTTTTATCTAGTAAATTGTGCTTTATTGGAGAAAAGACGGTTTTTAGAACTCTAATTCCTTGTTATTGTGATTTGGGCTCGAGACGGAGAGTATGAAGATCAAGCCCAACAAAACCGAGTGAAAAGTCAAAGCGCAGCTCGGGATTGAAGACGGAATTGTTTTGGATTCCGTGTCAGCTTAATGTTTATTTATTATTATATTATTATTAGTGTTAGGAAATAACTAGACTTTCCTATTTTTATTATTATTACTATTAGACTACATATTATTGGAGGGAGATTATTACGTTATTCATCATTATTCACGTTACATCAATAAGAGAAGAAACAAGAACCCTAATTATGTGTAACTAATCTCCCATCTCGGATCAAGGATTTGAAGCTACTAGTTAATTGATTGTGAGACTTTTCTTAATCTTTATTTAATTACTTGAGTATTGTTTATTCCTTGTGCTAATTTTATGATTGTTCTTTGTTTAATCTTTTTGGCCAATTGATTATTTCAATCTTCAATCTATTGCAATTCTTTGTGTTTGAATCCGTAATTGTTCAATTCACTAGATAAAGTTGCAACCTTTAGACCTAATTATTTGTATGCGTTTCATCGTAATTTGGTAAAGGGAGGAATAAACATATAATTCGAACCAATAACCGCGTGTGTTAAAGGTCGTTATTTCTATTGATTTGTTCATATCGTTCATGCTGTTATTGAATTAAATCTAGACGCGTGGATTAGGTTGTTCAATAATTAGGTTGCTTAGTATCGCGTTTCGACCTAAGTAATATTATCTACGGAACAATTGGAACTTTCAGTTTCACAATAGAATACTAAAGGATTAAATAAAGGTTAGTAGTCGATGATCAATTGGTTAACTAGTTAGTGGATTTTCTTTGAGTCGAGTCTCTTAATTATCTGAATTCTCATTATTAGGTATTTTACTTTCCTTATTTTAGTTATTAGACAATTCAAGCACAAAACCCCCATTATTCTTGTTACTTTTATTTATTTTATTCACACATTAATTTACATCGCCTTCCCTGTGGATTCGACACCCTACTTACCTCTACTATATTGTTAAAGGTAATAGGACTTAATTATTTATCTTTGGGAGCATACGACCTAGGCTCACCACCCACCTTAAAAGTGGCACAATTCTTAAGAAAAATAATAAAATATATAAAAGTAGGGAGATAGTAAATTAAGTGGGCCACCTAGATAAGAGAGAAGTGTGATAATAAAACAAGAAAGTAGAAGAAATCAAAGAAATTGTTGAAAAAGGAAATGTGGGATCAATGAAACAGAGGGAGTATGTACTAATAACCCAAGTAATTCTAAAATACTTAAAACACTTTAACACTCCCACCATTTCCCACCAAACTAGTTTCTTCCTTAATTAAACAAACCCTATAAACACCTTGATCATCATAACCGATCATCATCATCTGATCATCATCCCTGAAAATGAATCACAATACATAAATTAAGCATCCCTCTCTTGTATTTCGTTGTATCAGGAAAAGGTAATTTGTAATCTATAACTTTTTTTTCATTGTTTACAAAATATAAATTTGTGGTGTTTAAAATTAGGATTTGATTGCATCTTCATCTTCTTTTGCTCTGTATTTGAATGTATGTTTTCATTCTTCTTTTAATTTGGTCATTGGTGTTGGGTTAAAAATTAGGGTTTGTTCATTTGTTTAATTTGTTCATTGGGTTTGGTCATTAGGTTTAATTTGTTTAATTTGGTCGTTGTTTGCATCTTAATTTGAATGTAATTCCGTTATTTGAAACAGTTGTTATGATATAACTCCCATGAAAATTCCTCATCCTATCTCTTCCTATATTTGGAGAATTAATGGTCAAAGTTTTCATTGATTATCAAAGCCAAATGGTTACAATAAAGTGGGTACGGTACTACCGTACTAACATTAACCCGATACTTCTGGAATTTCGATAGTGTATGATATCTAGTATCTAGTGTATAGGAAGGTGTAATAACCGTTTCAAGTGGTGAGTTTCTGAATTCTGATTCAAATGATTATACCTTATTATGTCAGCTCCATCTAGACTTGGTATGCTTTACAATATTCTTAGGAATTTGATTCACCGTATTTTACTTCACTGCAGCCTCTTCACTACAGTCCTACTCAATTATATATCATCAGTCTCGCTAAGGGCTTACAGTGAATGGTGTTTAAAGATTACTAACAACGAAATTACTCATATTTAAACGCAATGAGAATCGGATTTGATCTCAAAGTCAAGAGTCGGACTTTACATGGAATTGCTATGAAAACAAGTCTCAAATGCTAATTAACAAGTTCAATTAAAAAGGAATCCCTCCAAATTGAAGTCTTTACTCCGTAGAAGAGTTAGTCAAGGTATAGTACATTCTTCACCGAGAGAGAATTGTTGTAGTCTAGAAGAGTTAGTCTTTGTTCAGTTAAAAACATCAATTTGTTGTTCAATTATTGTAGTGTTCAGTTGTCAACTTATAAGTTAATTATGCATACTTCTTTTTTCAAAAATATTACATTACATATTTAGTCACTTGGTATTATTATATGTATATTGAATTTCAATTAATCATGTTATTTTTGTGGTAATAGGATGGCAGCTGAAATATGGTTGGAAATTACTTACGATAACAAGTCATTCGATTATCCTGTCTACGATGTTGATTTGATGCAATTATTAGACATAATTGGTGACCTCGATGCTATGGCTCAACGATAAAATATGCTTATACTCAAAGTATACAATCTTTATTATAAAGGTGTGGGGGATAAGATGTACATTAAAAGCGATATGGATTTGATGAAAATGTTTGCTGATTTTAGAGGTTTAGACACCTTTAAGGTTTGGTTGGAAAAAACAACAAATCCTATAAAAGAATTCCAAATCTCCATGGAGCTGGAAAAAAGGCAAAGAGAGGTTGAAGAAACAAAACAGAGGGAGGAAGAAGAGAGGAGAAGGGTGGAGAGGGAGAGTGAAGAAATATTTCCATTGTCCATCGAGGTTCCGATGGTAAACTTGGAGACTAATCACACAGAATGGTTTAGAGTTTACACCTCACAAGAGCCCATTGAACAACCCCTTCAACAACCTACTGCACAATCATCTGAGCAGCCTACTACACAGCCCACTAAGCA
The DNA here is from genome assembly GCA_958450325.1 of Agrostemma githago. Classification (NCBI taxonomy): domain Eukaryota; kingdom Viridiplantae; phylum Streptophyta; class Magnoliopsida; order Caryophyllales; family Caryophyllaceae; genus Agrostemma; species Agrostemma githago. The sequence continues at coordinate 8,455,584 of OY288241.1, read as the reverse complement.
ACCCATAAAACATCCCACTGAGCAGCCCACAAAACAGCCCACTGAGCAGCCTACTGAACATCCCATTGAAGAACCATATGATCATGAAACTCAAACACAACCTACACCTCAATACTCTTCCCAAACAATGTCACAATGTCCCACTTCTAATAGGTTTTTCACAGAGCCATCTCAAGTTGTTAGAGAGCCAAACCGTACCCATAATCAATCAAATGACCCCCAATCCAAAAAAAAGTTACCTAAAACTACTGCTAGGAAAAAAGGGGTCTATGTTCCAAAAAAAGATAGAAATGTGGGTGTTGAAGGTGATTAGTGTAGAAAGACCTACGAGAAATATAAAAAGACTTGAAGGTGTGACTATTAAGAGTGAAGAGGATGAGGATGAGAGTATAGATGAGGACTTTCTTTGTAGTGAGGAGGAAGACATTAGTGATGGTGACGAGGATCAAAGCATGGCTGATGATGTTAGTGATGAGGAGGAGGAGTTAAGTGAAGACACTCATCCTTTTGACATTGATGTTAATGGACAGAATGATGATCCTCAAGGTGATGAACAATTGAAGAGTGTGTACAAAAATGGCAAAATGTATACACCTAAAAGATGGGGTGAAATTGTTTTGAAGCTGTGGTTGATGTTTATGTCAAAAGCGGAGTTCTTATTGGTTTTATCTGATTACTGTGTGCCGGAAGGGTTTAGTGTTGTGGTTTTGAAGTCTGAGAAGTATAGATATAGAGCTGAGTGTAGTGGAAGGGAGTGTACTTGGACGATTCATGCATCGTGCTTGCCTGATAAGATGACATGGGCTATCAAGACTATCTTAGGAGTTCATAAAGAGTGCTTTAATGCGAAGAAAAATCCCATGGCCACTGTACCTTGGATGGCTAAGAAACTTCAGACAGAGTTGAGGGCTAATCCTAACATGCCGGTTAAGTCTATGATGAAATTACTGATGAACATACAACTTTGGAATCAAAGTTTGTAAGAGAACTATGTACAAGGTTAGAATAGCTGCAACTACACTATTAACTGGAGGTGATGAGGAGAGTTATAACAATTTAGCTGCTTATGGGGAGATGATTAAGATCACAAATCCAGGTTCTTGGTACTTAATTACTTGGCATAATCCACAAAATAACGGTGCTGAAACACACTTTAAATCCATGTTTGTAAGCTTTAGTTCATGGATTGTCGGGTTTTTGAAAGGTTGCAGACCACTCATTGGTATAGATGGGTGTCATCTTAAAGGAAGACATAAGAGAATGTTGTTGTCGGCTTTGGGTTTGGATGGGAACAATAATTTGTTTCTGATTGCTTATGCTATTGTAGGGAGGGAAAACACTGATGGAGTTACTTTTTTAAGAACCTTAAAATAGCTTTCCAGAAATATGGTTGCTTGAAATGGGATTGGACATTCATAAGTGACAGAATGAAAGGGGTTGATAGGGCCCTAGAAAAAGAATTCCCACAGGCCGTTAAGAGAATTTGTGCACAACATTTATACTCAAACTTCAAGAACAAATGGGCTGGACCAGCTTTTCACGACCTCTTTTGGACAACAACTCACTCCACTTCTGCTCACGTTTACAACAACGCACTTAATGAGATTGATAAGCATTCACAAGGAGCCCTTGTGTAGACACCCGCATTTTGCCTGCTAGTGTCTATAGCAGTTCCCGACAAAACACCCGATGATGATCGGACGTAAACGTGACTTAATACGCTTGAATACGGACTCGGAATCAATAGTATCCGACGTGGGCATTTAGCGGGGTGCAAATCTCTCAAAACCGACCTTAAATCCAGGCCCAGTGGGTCGTTTCCAATAAAATAAGACTAATTTGGGCCAAAACCGTCACCGGAAATAAAACCGTCTTTTAGCGACCGAGTCAAAACCCGGTCAAGGTCAAATCCCGAGATGAACCAGCCTCACATTATGTCTAAATACACAAAATGAATCAAGTCACAACAACCAAATCCTTTCAAAAAAAAAGTCAACAAATCATTCCCTATTTACACTTCTTCCGTTCACACCCACTCGATCGAGTGGTTCAAACCCACTCGGTCGAGTAAGGCAGTGAACCGGGCGAACCGTTCATGAACCGGGCACTCGATCGAGTGCACTTACACCACTCGATCGAGTGACCCTAAACCGGGACATTCTCTATATATACTCCCCCATACTCATTCATTTACCAACTTTTTTACACAATATTTTGCCAACCATAATCACTACAACATTCATCAACTTTTACCCATCATTCAACATCATTTTCACAACACATACAAACCCTTTGAACTAGGCTTCAAACTCACAATTCACATATCCTCTCTACACACACATACACATCCTCGAGATCAAAACTCGTCAAAGACTCGAGAGCATCATCTCCCTAACCGTACACACCCTAACTCACCCTACATATCTCGACACTCCCGCGCACACGCCGCCACTATGAGTCCGTTTCCGAGATCAATTAAGCATGTAGGTTGAGGGTGTAATTCAAATCCCGACATCTCTTTCTCCCTTCTTCTTTTCTCGTTTCTTTTGTACATATATATATATGTACTATTATTATTATTGTTGTTGTTGTTGTTGTTGTTGTTGTTGTTGTTGTTGTTGTTGTTGTTGTTGTTGTTGTTGTTGTTGTTGTTGTTGTTATTATTATTATTATTACTCCGTACTAACTACTAACACTAACATTTTATTTATCGCAATCTAACATTTTATTTACGTACTCTAACACCTAACATTTTATTTACTGTTTATATTCCGTCTTATATAATACCGCGTATAATTATTTAACAAAACTATTTTCAAAATGATCCGAGCAACGTCCGTTGAGGCTAAATTAATGATTGTAGGCCTTAAGGCCAAATTACGATATTAAAATGCCGAGGACTTAAGTTTGCAACGACGGTCGAATTTTCGGGGAGAATATGTTTAATTACGAATTCCGCCTAAAGTCTATTTAATCCCTTTACAAGTCGTATTGGAGGTGGCGCCCTTCGAGGTGCGCCGCCCTAAACACTTAAGGGCGTAATAGATCGTGGAGATTCGTCGTTAAATATGTACGACCACATCTGATGAACTCATTTCGTATTTATATTTAACCCCAACTTTTCCTTTATTTTGGTTCGTTTTACGTGTCCTAGGAGACGTTTTTATAGCTTTTCATCCTTCTTTGTTATGTCGGGTATTTTGTTTACGTTTGGTAGGAAACAAAACAAATGAAGGCAATTGAGCTATATTTTGGGTAACAACGAGAGTCGAGCCATGAAATCCACAAGGAAGAAGTGATAAAAGTTAGAAGATACTAAGTGAATACTTGAGGAAGGATGTGAAGTGAAGAAACAATAAGAAACGACAAAGAAATAAGTTGAAAAGCTCAAACAAATGCAAATCGAGAAGAAAGAACGATCGCGAAAACAAAGGTCAACTTCAAACGTGAATATCTTGAGTTCTACAACTCCGATTGAGCTGATTTTTGTGACGTTGGAAAGCTCTTTCTCTTAGCTTTCCAACGGTATATTACACGTCCAAATCCGACAAGTAACGAAGAAACAGAAAGCATTTCAAATTCGTCGCGCAGTGCAGGAAAACCGAACCGGTCGGTTTGATGTTGAACCGATCGGTTCGTTTGTGAACCGGTCGGTTCGTTTTTGTACCGAGCGGTTCACGACGCGTCAGAGTGACTTTCCTAATCTTCTGAAGAATCCGTATTCTGCCTTAATTAAAATCCTACGGGATTATTTTATTAAACTATGTCCTATTTCCTAATTACACCCATTGTAATAAGTATAAATACCCTTCTTAGGGTTAGGTTTAAGGAGACCTTTCACTTTTACACTTTCATATTCATTAGTTTAGTTTAGATTTTTTATTAGCATTAGAATTCTTCAAGTTTGTAGACATACTTTTAGACCGTTAATCTTTCAGTTCTACTTAATTGGTACCTTTTCTTATTCTCTTATTTTCATATTGTTCTTTATTATGCTTAATTTCTTTATTGCTTTATCGTTTATTATGAGTGGCTAATTTATTTATCTAGGGTTGAAGGGGATCTATGTTAATTGAATTGGGGATGTTAGTTTAATTACTTATTTGATTGATTCATATGTTATTGCCTTACTACTTGTCTTGTATTATCGTTTGATTAGTTTGAGACGTTGAACTAGTTGAATGTTTAGGAACCCGAACCTAAGATCGAAAGCCTGGTAAGGGTAGACTTACAAGTAAGTGGGTAGGATAATCTGGTAAGTTGCGAGAGCCCGTCAGAATCTATCCTAAGGTTGACATAAGATCCGAGAGGCCGTGTCTTTGCCCTAAATAACTTTGATTGATTGATTGAATGATTAATTAACTTTACCCAATTTAATTGCATAGTGAACCGGAAAATCCTAGATCCTTTTAATATTGTTAGAACCTCTTAGTTTATATTATTGCATTAGTTTAGATAACAATTCAACAAACCAAAATTTAAATAGTTTAGAATCGATTATTAGATAATTAGCGATTTTCATCCGTCTCTCTGTGGATTCGACCCTTACTTACTGCTAGCTACCTGTTAGTTGTTCGTTAGGATTATTTTGATTAAGGTGATACGACTTTAGCCTTGTCAATTTTGGCGCCGTTGCCGGGGAGACAGTTTTGTATTATTGCTTATTATTTGTTTTGGGTTCTAGATTATTTTGTATATATTTAATTATCTTTATTTATTTTTATTTCGTATATATATATATATATATATATATATTCCCAATTTTTTTTATTTATCTCACCATTATGTCTCTCTTCTATTTTCCTCAATTTAATCATGAGTCACTGCATATTTATTGGGAAAGACTTGAGTCTTTTATTTTTCAAAGTGACTATCATGTTAATGTGTGGGAAATGTGTGATATGTTGTGGGCTGGTGTGGACGATGAGACACGGGCTAATATTGAGGCAAACTGCGACGGGGTGTTTAACTATATGTCTTACGAGGAGCGATGGGAACTCCTTAAATATTTAGCCCGAAACAGTGATGAGTCAGAGAAGAGGTGGATTGCTTTCATGGCGGACTGTAAGGCGATATTGAAAAAATTAACGGCTACTCTACGTGAATCAAATTTGAGAGTTGATCCTGCACCATCATCAGCTGACTATGTTATGAGTACGTCCGTTGCACATGTTAGAGAGGATATTGACTTATTTGATGACGATGATGATGAACCTCTGATTTTTGCTTTGAAAGTTCATCCTCCGGACATTGAAGCTGATTCTGTTATGACTGACAATTCAATGATTCAATCTTTGACGGAAAATCCTGAGATTTTGAGCATTGTTAATAAGCCCATTTGTGATTCAATTGATAATTCTAGTTGTCAGCCTACTGACCCTTCTTTTGATATCACCGTGCCTGATGAGACTAGTGATTTTGTTGATAATTCTTCACGAGGGCTCCTCACCGAGGCCCCTTTAGAGGATTTGATGTGTTTTGGCAGTTGTGCAGGTGAATCGAATCCTTGGAAGGCCGAGGTAGATGCTTTAGAAGCGGCACTAAATCATCCAGGAACTCTCGAAACAGAAAATCTTGAGGTATATGGGATCGTCGTGGATACACCCGTTGAGGTAATAAAACATTCTCATCCACTTGAACTTCCTCCTAACTTCGATGATAGTACAGGTATTTCTCCCGTTTCGTATGAATTAATTGTGAAAAATAATATTGTTGATCTGAGAGGTATTAAGTTGTCTTACATCCCCGATAATTTACAATATTATTTTCCACCATTTATTGACGGCTGGGATTATATGTCGAGGACTTTTGAAAGTTTTCAAAGAAAAGTTGACAAGCTAAGACGGTCATTGACATTGATTTTATATAATGTCGTTATTCTATCTTGGTGCTACTTATGCTCTTGTGTAGCACATGCGCAGCTTTTTGATCAACTTCTGAGAGCCTTGAGCTACTATGATTTTGTTATTGATGGGTATAAGTCAGATTCTTAGTCCTAGTTGGTTGCTGGTTTGGGGGACTTATTTGTAGCATATATTGTCGGTATCTTCCCTTATTTTTCTCTTACTTTTTTCTTTTTGTTTTCTTTTCAATTTTTTTTCCTTCTATCTTCCTTTACCCGTTATATTTTTGTCCTATTTTATTTCGTTTGGTTCACAATGAGGACATTGTGTAATTTGGTTTGGGGGGATATTTTGTGTTTAGTGTATTTTTCTTTTGGGTGTGTTTTAATTTTCAAATTTTTCTTTTGGGTGTGTTTTAATTTTCAAAAAAAAAAATTATTTTTCGATTTTTCGTGTGTTTTAGTATAGAGTCGTGTCGGCAATGATGACATTGCGTTTGTCGCATGATTTTCTCTAGTTCTTTGCTCTTTCTTGTGAATGACACCTATTTCTCGTTATTTGAGTTTAGTATTTCTTGAATCTTGTCGCTAATTATGTTTTGAATGCCAAATGAGTAAATTGACCTGTTGTCGAGTAAGCTACTAAAATTGTGAGACTTAGAGCCTAAACTGATGACATCCATGATCAGTTTCTTATAGGTTGAGAGTAGCACTCCTTATGAGACATGTAACATCAAATTGCATAAGCATGACATTCGTCTCTTAAATACCTGTATGCATTCGGTTTGTGATTGTGACACATGTATAAGAGGCAATCCTCTTTCTTTTATCCAATTCCCATGAACTTCACATAACCATAATTTGACCTGTTTTGACCCGTTTATTAACTACATGCCATATTTGTCTACCCTAGTCAAGCTAGTTGGTTAATTAGACGGAATTATTTTTTGCGGGTGAAATTTGGTACCATTGAGGAAGGAAATTGAAAAAAAAAATGATGAATGATTGAAAAAAAAAATCAATGAAAGAAAAGAAAAAGAAAGGAGATAGTTGAAAAGAAAGAACAAAAAAAGTGAAACAAGAAAAGGAATGTGTTTTTGCTATGAGAAAAGAATTGATCGCTCTGTTTTCGTAGTTGTTGGTGCGAAGTCGGTTATGAAAAGTTAAAAATAAGGTGCTTGGTACTACTTGTAATTCCTTTGATTGAAGTTGGTTAAGAATGGAATGAGTTTAGTTTGGTTACGGTTGTACTAGGTTTACTTTTACCTCCACATATCCAAATCGTTTTGCCCCTTCTTACCCGATTACCCTCACTTTATCCATATGTAAGTCCTCGACATGTGTCTTGGTCCGATTGAATGTGTATGTACCGTTGGTAGAGATTAATATCATGTTTGATTGTATGCATGTTCTTATAAGTCGCAGTTAGGTGAGTGTTTTGTCTTTCCAATTTTACATAAACTCACAATATTGCCCTAATTGAGTGTTGAGTGTGAACTGTGAGGAATCTCGACATAGAAGGTTATGCAAGATTAAAAGTTTGGCATTTGAATATTAAATGGAGCTTGATTTTTGAAATTCTTTTACTCTTCATCTTTTTGCTTTATAATTTGTTTCTTTAGCATTGGTGTCATTTGCTTGTTGGAGTAATAGATCTTGGGATTCGTGTTGATAATTAGTTCAGAGCCATTGTTTTAAGTCTTGTCCATATTCTTTGATGATTGATTTGCTTAGGGACAAGCAAAGGTTTGGTTTGGGGGAATTTGATGAACTCATTTCGTATTTATATTTAACCCCAACTTTTCCTTTATTTTGGTTCGTTTTACGTGTCCTAGGAGACGTTTTTATAGCTTTTCATCCTTCTTTGTTATGTCGGGTATTTTGTTTACGTTTGGTAGGAAACAAAACAAATGAAGGCAATTGAGCTATATTTTGGGTAACAACGAGAGTCGAGCCATGAAATCCACAAGGAAGAAGTGATAAAAGTTAGAAGATACTAAGTGAATACTTGAGGAAGGATGTGAAGTGAAGAAACAATAAGAAACGACAAAGAAATAAGTTGAAAAGCTCAAACAAATGCAAATCGAGAAGAAAGAACGATCGCGAAAACAAAGGTCAACTTCAAACGTGAATATCTTGAGTTCTACAACTCCGATTGAGCTGATTTTTGTGACGTTGGAAAGCTCTTTCTCTTAGCTTTCCAACGGTATATTACACGTCCAAATCCGACAAGTAACGAAGAAACAGAAAGCATTTCAAATTCGTCGCGCAGTGCAGGAAAACCGAACCGGTCGGTTTGATGTTGAACCGATCGGTTCGTTTGTGAACCGGTCGGTTCGTTTGTGAACCGGTCGGTTCGTTTTTGTACCGAGCGGTTCACGACGCGTCAGAGTGACTTTCCTAATCTTCTGAAGAATCCGTATTCTGCCTTAATTAAAATCCTACGGGATTATTTTATTAAACTATGTCCTATTTCCTAATTACACCCATTGTAATAAGTATAAATACCCTTCTTAGGGTTAGGTTTAAGGAGACCTTTCACTTTTACACTTTCATATTCATTAGTTTAGTTTAGATTTTTTATTAGCATTAGAATTCTTCAAGTTTGTAGACATACTTTTAGACCGTTAATCTTTCAGTTCTACTTAATTGGTACCTTTTCTTATTCTCTTATTTTCATATTGTTCTTTATTATGCTTAATTTCTTTATTGCTTTATCGTTTATTATGAGTGGCTAATTTATTTATCTAGGGTTGAAGGGGATCTATGTTAATTGAATTGGGGATGTTAGTTTAATTATTTATTTGATTGATCATTCATATGTTATTGCCTTACTACTTGTCTTGTATTATCATTTGATTAGTTTGAGACGTTGAACTAGTTGAATGTTTAGGAACCCGAACCTAAGATCGAGAGCCTGGTAAGGGTAGACTTACAAGTAAGTGGGTAGGATAATCTGGTAAGTTGCGAGAGCCCGTCAGAATCTATCCTAAGGTTGACATAAGATCCGAGAGGCCGTGTCTTTGCCCTAAATAACTTTGATTGATTGATTGAATGATTAATTAACTTTACCCAATTTAATTGCATAGTGAACCGGAAAATCCTAGATCCTTTTAATATTGTTAGAACCTCTTAGTTTATATTATTGCATTAGTTTAGATAATAATTCAACAAACCAAAATTTAAATAGTTTAGAATCGATTATTAGATAATTAGCGATTTTCATCCGTCTCTCTGTGGATTCGACCCTTACTTACTGCTAGCTACCTGTTAGTTGTTCGTTAGGATTATTTTGATTAAGGTGATACGACTTTAGCCTTGTCAACATCTCTTTCAAAATATTATTCTAAAAGAATCATCGACATATCGGATTAGGACGAAACCCATTGACGCCGAATTAATTGTCACACGATCCGACAGGATTGATTACGACATTATGACGCGGAGGAAGTCGATATTTGTTCTAGCCCGATCAAACTTGATTTTGCAAATTCACTCCAAATACTAGATGTCGGTTCTATAACCGAATGTCGAGTGTGATGAGCCATCGAGATTTAAACAAATATGAATTGGACAATATTTATATTTAGCGTAATTGCATCTCGATTCAAAAACATAAAAGCTACAAAATGGGTCGTTTCAAAGCACAAATTAAACACCCGTACAGAGGGCACTCGATCGAGTGCACAAGTCCACTCGATCGAGTAGCACTCCAAAAATCAGGCAGAAGGTCTCCACGAGGGGCACTCGATCGAGTCTCCCTCATGACTCGATCGAGTGTCTTGTATCATGCCTAAACCGTGAGCCTTCTAAATACCGTAAGCCTCGTCAAATATTTTACGACTTCGGTCGTCACGTGTAAAGTCAATCACGTGATCCTATTTTCCAAAACTCATGCATTTTAATTCACCTCTACGACTTTGATCGACGTCTTTCACAATTAGTTTTGTGTCGACGACTCTTTAGTCGTATCCGATACATGACTAATTTAGACGCCAATTTTTCGATGTGATAAGTCGGGACAAGGCATTGAGATTCGGAATCGGGCTAGCACCACGTCTAGGTCCCATATCTCTGTCCTCCGTTTAATACACAATATAATGTGTATTTCATTGGAGTTCGTCCATCATTTATTCAATTTACGGTCTAGCTTGTATTTACTATTTACGAGTCCGTTTATAGTTAATATTTACCGTTTCCTGATACGATTATTCTATTTTATTACTCATTGTATTGTGAATTCCGGGTTGTATTCCGCCCGTGTCGTAATTTGTAATTTATTTACGAGTTTTCTATTTTCGATGTTTGCCATTTATTTATTTAAATGAACATCACATGCTAAATCACTTTGACGTGAATCAAGATGCATTAAAATGACGTAGCTCACATTTAATTCGCATGCTTAGCCGAAAACGCTGTTTGCATATCATTTAGTCATTATACTAGCGCGCGTACACGAACACGAACGATGTCTTAGTAGAGGCCGCTAAGTGCGGGCGGAGTTGGGTGTCCTTAGTGGGCTTCCCAACACGTACCCTCACCCCTTACTCAGAACCTCGGTTTCCGGATGTCCAAAACCGTTGGCACACGAGAGTCATTCTATACACGAAAGCCGGTGTAAGCGGTATCGGTATCGTAATGCAAAGGGACGAGCCCCATAAACTCTGAAATCGAAATGGGCCGTACTTTGTGTATGGCCCACGACGACATAGAGTGGGCTCGAATGGGTCCGAATTCCCACAAAATTCGGTGGCGACTCCAACTTTGACTTAAATTTCGAACCCGAGATCAATCTCACCACGAGATTCATTCGCCTACCCAAACCCGCGCGTGGCCGCGTCGGGGTGGACCTACGTCATGTCCACAATTTCGCAACTCCGCTGGGGATACCTGATGTACCACATGTCATCGGGATTCCTAGGGTGATACTCGAAGAGAAATCCTTCGTATATTAGTGTGCGCGCATTAGTTTAATGATTCATGCATAACCCAAATTTGCCCGGGCCGGTTACTTGTGACCGACGTCCCACTATACCGCGGTGCATTTCTAAATGGGTGCGCTAAAGACTTCTATGGCCGAACTCGTATGGGTTTTGCGGCATGTCTTAAGACCAACTCGGCTTAGGGAGTCCGTCCTGATTTACGAGAGAGCCATCGTTGTTGGTATTGACCCTATTTCGACCGACCGAGACTTAGCGTAATGCATACATAAGCGTCGTTATAATGCTTGTTTGACTACGTGCTACTTGGTTTCCGTGTCAATTTTTTTTTCAAAAACCGTCATTTCAAAAATGCATCTTTCAAAAATATCCAACTTCAAAAACTCGGAATGCTGCCAAATTTTAGACTTACGATTTGACTCAAAATAGCCTATTTTCTAGCCGGCATGCTGTCCATTTCAAAATTCGAATTTCCGATCCACCATTCGATTTTCGAATTTTCAAATTCCATTTCGATTTTCAAATTTCAAAATTCCAGTTCGATTTTTTTTTCAAATCCTCGAGATGCGATTCTCGATTTTTAAATCTCCGAGATGCCGTTTTCAATTTTCAAATCTTCGGGATCTTATTTTCGATTTTCAAATTTTCGGAAATTTATTTTCGATATTCAAATTTTCAAAATTCTAAATATTCAACTTATCAAAAAAAAAACTCGGCCCTGTCGGCATGCTGCCAATTTCAAAAGACGGGCGCCTCCTCAATTTTCAAAACGCGAAATTACTCGCAACCATTCTAATATTTCAAAATGCCCGGTCCTATTGGCCCACTGCCAATTTCAGGACTGTCCTCTCAATTTTCAAAATTCAATCATTTTTCAAAAACCTTCCTTATTATAGGACCTAGCGTAATTCGTGTGTCGGGTCTTTTCGTAATATGTCGAAGGTCTTTAGCGTCGAAACTCCGTCGATCCTACATCATGGGTTTCTTCCCCATCCTAGTCCATCTTTTCCTAAAGGCATAACCGACCAACACGAGTCGTACACTCGTAAATGGAAGGTTCGTCTGAACACTCGAGTCCTAACTAGAAAGTCACACGCGATCTTTCCCTCCGACAGGACGGTCCCCACGACCTTTCCTAGGAGAATTTTGCCCGTCTTTCAATCCGTTAGTCGAGTCATCCCAATTCAAGTCCTTTAACTTAAGGGTCTACCCTAATCATAGGGTTTATCCTTATTCAAGTCAAGTCAAGGGTCTCTAGCGTCGAAACTCTGCCGATCTTACATCGCGAGTTTCTTCCCTTACCCCGTCTGCCTTTACTCCGACAGGACGGTCCCCACGACCTTTCCTAGGAGAATTTTGCACGTCTTTCAATCCGTTAGTCGAGTCATCCCAATTCAAGTCCTTTAACTTAAGGGTCTACCCTAATCACAGGGTCTATCCTTATTCAAGTCAAGTCAAGGGTCTCTAGCGTCGAAACTCTGCCGATCTTACATCGCGAGTTTCTTCCCTTACCCCGTCTGCCTTTCCTCGAGGCCGAGTCAACCTTTTATAAGGCATAACCCTATAACAAAAGGTTTATGGTCCTTACATCTAAGGGTCACTCGTCCGACACTCGAGTCTTAGCAAAACCTACAATCTCACTCGGGGGCTACTCTTCAGCAGAGTGATCAATCACGGTTGCTCTAAGGGTCATGTCCTACACGTGGTGTCTCACGTGCGTCACTTTCGAGTCATTCAGATGCCGCACCATCTGAGTCCTATCAGAGTCTTCAGTCTCACTTGGGGGCTTTCCTCCACCCGAGCATTCGACCACAGTCACTTTAAGGGGTACCTTACGTTCATCATACACTGGCGTCCTTATGATGTCTTCTTCGAGTCGTACCTATGCTATGAACACGTGAGTCTCCTAAAGGTTTAGGTCGCCACGGTTGGTCCAAACACGGTCGCCCCATTTTCGGACTTACTTTCGTGCAACTTGAGTCTCACCGTCGAGTCCAAGCCAAGGTTGTTACCTCGTCTAGGTCAACGCTCGAGTATCCCGGTCCAAGAGTCTTTGTCGACCCGTCACCCCGGGCCATGTCTAGTTTGACTCCCTCTCTTGCATTCGCGCAAGGTCGAGTTTAGGCGAGTTGTGGCACCTGTCGTTTCCTCCAATCAAAGACCTTACAAAAAAAACAACCAACCAAGTATCCGAAAGTCCAGATTCGATTCGAGTCTAACTCTGAGTCCGAGTCTTGGATATCCTACATCCTCATTTCAAAGTCAGAGTCAGAGTCAACTGTATTCTGTCCTCTTTTCAAAATTTAATAAAATCAGCTTTTCTATTTCTCATATATGCTTCCTTTATGTGTTTCCGAGAACATGATGAACACCATCATACACTGTGAGCACATGCACGTGACTATTATAGGCACATCTATAATGACTGCAGGAACCGAGGCTCGTGTTTCCCTTTACATGTTCCATGTCTGGTATAGAAAGCCACAAAACCACCCTTAGCAGGAGCGGTCTCGAATCCTATGACAAATCTAGGTAGTCTCTTAATTTGGGTTCAAGACGGGAGGCAGGCCCATCTCCCCACAATAAACACCCCTCCAATAAGACTGACCAATCCCTACCTTAGGCGTTAGTCTGACCAGAATATAAAAAAAAGAAGCATCGTGACTCTATGCCCAGCTTGGGACGATGCTCCCACCAAGCCTGCTCGGAATTATGATGACAATATCGAGATCCAAACCACCATGCTTACAGTAGAGTACTCCACCATGAGTTGCACTCACACAAATCCCAACTAGGCTTACACCTTACAAAGGTTTAGCTCCACAAGCCTAATCCAACCGATAGGCCCAACCCCAAATCCACCCACAACACCATAGAAGGGGATTACCGTTAAAAAAAAAAAAGAATTGGAGAAAAAAATCAAAAGTCCAAGGAAAAAGCACAAGGCCAAAACAAAATATCTGGCCATAAAAAAAAAAGAACTCTCAACATCCCCCGACCAGATACGGTCAACCCCTTGACCGGGGCACGGTCAACTCAAATGAAGAATCCCACGACCGGGGCTAAGAGGTCAACCCAAAAAAAAAAGAATTCAAATACCCATTACCGTGGTCAACGGTCAACTCAAGTGAAAGTCCCTTGACCGGGGTACGGTCAATTCAAAAATTATCGATGCCCATACCATCAAATAGAAGAGTGACAATCAGGCTGGTCAGATAACACCACATTTAGCCTTCCCACATTACAACCCTCAAGACCTTCTCGAGACTTAGGCTAAAAGACAGCCCAGAATTTTGAGGATTCAAGCTCCATAGGATACACCCTAACCATTAGGGCTAGACATGGAAATCATATCCCGCATTATTAAACCTTCCCCGATCGAAATCCGAGTCATTTTTACTCGACTTCCCCATTTCCTACCACATTGCAATACCTTACCCTCAAAGCCTTAGCTCCACAAAATCGAGCTCCAGATTTTGAATCATCAAAGCCCCTTACGACCTAGCTCCACATATCCAAAAACATCCAAACCAGTTACCAACCCCAAACACGGGAACTCAACCTGCGGTCGGCATAGAACATGCCCAAATAGTTCACACCACCTCTGGGGGCTACCCCGAGGAACGCTCACAGTCGCAGGATCAACATCCTAACTGTTCTGGCCCTTTGATCAAGACGTTATTGGGAATGCACCTAGCCTACACCATCGCTATGGCTAGTTACACACAAAGCCCTAATAAACTAGGCACCATAATACATCTTCCAGTCCACTGAACTACAGCTTGGTTTGATTTCACTACACGTGAATACGTAAGAAGCCTTTCAACAAGGGCACAACCACCCACATTGACACACGTTCAAAAAGCACCATCATTCTGATCACGACACTGTTATATTCTCAACAGTTAGCTTTGTCATCCAGGAGGCTTCTCTTAGACAGAAGATCTCCATCCACTCACAAAATCCAAAGACTTTCAAAATCTAGCCTCCTTTCTATAGAGTGTCCTAGTACTCGGTTCAGTCAAAGACGAGAATCCGTCAGGGACTCGAAGCGACACCCACTTTGGGAATGTACCCCAAAACCAAACATTCAAAGAACACTAGACTACAACATTGCCACTGCTGAGTCCTGCAGAAGCAGTCTCATTACAGACTATGACACATCCTTCCCATTTCGATGTATGTTCGACCGTGTTGCCACTCGCCTAGGCTACGGAATAGCGCAACTTAAGAGTCTTGTCATCTTAGGTGGCCCACTCCCCTACCGAGTCAATGTCCAACCCCTCGAGAGTCCAAGTCGTGTCTCTCAACTCGTCGTCCTGTCACGTCCAGAGTCGAGTCTGTTGGTACCTCCCTCCTCAAATTTTCACTTCAAAGTTTGCAAAACTTAGCCATTTGATAAAATCCTTTTCGACAAGGTCAAATTTTAGTCTATTTAAACTGCAAATTTCTTTTCTACCCCTTTCAATTTTGAAAACCTATCTCCTAGCACGTGAGTTGCTTTCAGGACTTCGATTTCAAAATGAAGCAAAAACCATTTCCCCCAGCGCAAGTCAGTCTATAGATGCTAACTGCATTTCCTATGTGTTATCTTGCTATCTGCTATGCCTGCTATTTCTGCCTATGTATGTAACATTTCAGGTACCAGCTAGTGCTTCCCAACGGAACATCAAAGGCGGTGTTTCTCCTGGAATGCTACATGCAAGTTGTCATGTGTCGGTATACGGGTACACCCAAGACTTCAGAAGGAAGTCCCGTGCAACTACTTTACTCCCCAGCGTGAGTTGGTATTTCTCCTGGAATGCTACATCCAAAATGTGATGTGTCGGCATACGGGTACAACTATGACTTCAAAGGCAAGTTCGACTCCCCACGGAGCTATCATCATCAGGACAGGTATGGCCCTCTGCTTATGGCTGGCGAGCCCTTCACGCAAGTTTAATGGAGTATAAACGACCCGACCGGAAGGCTGCCAGGTCGTAATCCTTGATTGGCCTGGTAGCTACTCCGACTTTCGCCTTGTCCAAGCCTCAGTCAGAGTAGGGGCTCTGTAGACACCCGCATTTTGCCTGCTAGTGTCCATAGCAGTTCCCGACAAAACACCCGATGATGATCGGACGTAAACGTGACTTAATACGCTCGAACACGGACTCGAAATCAATAGTATCCGACGTGGGCATTTAGTGGAGTGCAAATCTCTCAAAACCGACCTCAAATCCAGGCCCAGTGGGTCGTTTCCAATAAAATAAGACTAATTTGGGCCAAAACCGTCACCGGAAATAAAACCGTCTTTTAGCGACCGAGTCAAAACCCGGTCAAGGTCGAATCCCGAAACGAACCAGCCTCACATTATGTCCAAATACACAAAATGAATCAAGTCACAACAACCAAATCCTTTCAAAAAAAAGTCAACAAATCATTCCCTATTTACACTCCATCCGTTCACACCCACTCGATCGAGTGGTTCACACCCACTCGGTCGAGTAAGGCAGTGAACCGGGCGAACCGTTCCTGAACCGGGCACTCGATCGAGTGCACTTACACCACTCGATCGAGTGACCCTAAACCGGGGCATTCTCTATATATACTCCCCCATACTCATTCATTTACCAACTTTTTTACACAATATTTTGCCCATAATCACCACAACATTCATCATCTTTTACCCATCATTCAACATCATTTTCACAACACATACAAACCCTTTGAACTAGGCTTCAAACTCACAATTCACATATCCTCTCTACACACACATACACATCCTCGAGATCAAAACTCGTCAAAGACCCGAGAGCATCCTCTCCCTAACCGTACACACTCTAACTCACCCTACATATCTCGACACTCCCGCGCACACGCTGCCACTACGAGTCCGTTTCCGAGATCAATTAAGCATGTAGGTTGAGGGTGTAATTCAAATCCCGACATCTCTTTCTCCCTTCTTCTTTTCTCGTTTCTTTTGTATAAATATATAAATATATATATATATATATGTACTATTACTATTACTATTACTATTACTATTACTATTACTATTACTATTATTATTATTATTATTATTATTATTATTATTATTACTCCGTACTAACTACTAACACTAACATTTTATTTATCACAATCTAACAGTTTATTTACGTACTCTAACACCTAACATTTTATTTATTGTTTATATTCCGTCTTATATAATACCGCGTATAATTATTTAACAAAACTATTTTCAAAACGATCCGAGCAACGTCCGTTGAGGCTAAATTAATGATTGTAGGCCTTAAGGCCAAATTACGATATTAAAATGCCGAGGACTTAAGTTTGCAACGACGGTCGAATTTTCGGGGAGAATATGTTTAATTACGAATTCCGCCTAAAGTCTATTTAATCCCTTTACAAGTCGTATTGGAGGTGGCGCCCTTCGAGGTGCGCCGCCCTAAACACTTAAGGGCGTAATAGATCGTGGAGATTCGTCGTTAAATATTTCCGACCACATCTCTTTCAAAATATTATTCTAAAAGAATCATCGACAAATCGGATTAGGACGAAACCCATTGACGTCGAATTAATTGTCTCACGATCCGAAAGGATTGATTACGACATTATGACGCGGAGGGTATCGATATTTGTTCTAGTCCGATCAAACTCGATTTTGCAAATTCACTCCAAATACTAGATGTCGGTTCTATAACCGAATGTCGAGTGTGATGAGCCATCAAGATTTAAACAAATATGAATTGGACAATATTTATATTTAGCGTAATTGCATCTCGATTCAAAAACATAAAAGTTACAAAATGGGTCGTTTCAAAGCACAAATTAAACACCCATACAGAGGGCACTCGATCGAGCGCATAAGCCCACTCGATCGAGTAGCACTCCAAAAATCAGGCAGAAGGTCTCCACGAGGGGCACTCGATCGAGTCTCCCTCATGACTCGATCGAGTGTCTTGTATCATGCCTAAACCGTGAGCCTTCTAAATACTGTAAGCCTCGTCAAATATTTTACAACTTTGGTCGTCACGTGTAAAGTCAATCACGTGATCCTATTTTCCAAAACTCATGCATTTTAATTCACCTCTACGAATTTGATCGACGTCTTTCACAATTAGTTTTGTGTCGACGACTCTTTAGTCGTATCCGATACATGACTAATTTAGACGCCAATTTTTCGATGTGATAAGTCGGGACAAGGCATCGAGATTCGGAATCGGGCTAGCACCACGTCTAGGTCCCATATCTCCGTCCTCCGTTTAATACACAATATAATGTGTATTTCATTGGAGTTCGTCCATCATTTATTCAATTTACGGTCTAGCTTGTATTTACTAGTTACGGGTCCGTTTATAGTTAATATTTACTGTTTCCTTATTCGATTATTCTATTTTATTGCTCGTTGTATTGTGAATTCCGGGTTGTATTCCGCCCGTGTAATTTGTAATTTATTTACGAGTTTTCTATTTTCGATGTTTGCCATTTATTTATTTAAATGAACATCACATGCTAAATCACTTTGACGTGAATCAAGATGCATTAAAATGACGTAGCTCACATTTAATTCGCATGCTTAGCCGAAAACGCTGTTTGCATAACATTTAGTCATTTTACTAGCGCGCGTACATGAACACGAACGATGTCTTAGTAGAGGCCGCTATGTGCGGGTGGGGTTGGGTGTCCTTAGTGGGCTTTCCAACACGTACCCTCACCCCTTACTCAGAACCTCGGTTTCCGGATGTCTGAAACCGTTGGCACACGAGAGTCATTCTATACACGAAAGCCGGTGTAAACGGTATCGGTATCGTAATGCAAAGAGACGAGCCCCATAAACTCTGAAATCGAAATGGGCCGTACTTTGTGTATGGCCCACGACGACATAGAGTGGGCTCGAATGGGTCCGAATTCCCACAAAATTCGGTGGCGACTCCAACTTTGACTTAAATTTCGAACCCGAGATCAATCTCACCACGAGATTCATTCGCCTATCCAAACCCGCGCGTGGCCGCGTCGGGGTGGACCTACGTCATGTCCACACCTTGCATATCTTTTAAGTGTTCCTCAACAATGGTCTAAACATCAATTTGATCATGAGGTTGTTTGTGACCATAATACCTCTAATTTCGTGGAGTCTTTTAATGCATTAATTAATGACTTACGAGAGAAGCTTGTGTTGACCTTAATGGAAGGTATAAGAACCTATTACATGGACAAGTTTGCTGAGAGGATGGGGTTGGATGATATTATGCAAATGGAACAACCTACACCATATGCTAAAGAGATAGTAGAATCTAATTGCATACAGAGTCGACAGTGTATGGTGATCTTAGCTGGAGGTGGGGAGTTTGAGGTGTACGATGGTTATAAAGGGTTTCCTGTGGACATTCTTAAGGGTACTTGCATATGTGGTGGTTGGCAAATTACTGGTTTACCATGCAAGCATGCATGTAGAGCTATATACCACAATAAGGAAGAACCTATAGATTACATGAATGGATTTTATGGAGGACATTGTTACAAGCTGACATATAAAGAACATATACACCCAATTCCTGATAAGGAAGCGTGGCCATCATTTCAGTTCCCTCGACTCTTACCACCTATACCAGAGAGAAGCATCGGGAGACCTGCGAGACCAAGAAAAAGTAAGCCAGATGAGCCTAGCAAAGGCAAGCGGTCAACAACCGTCACATGCTCTATATGCAAGATCGTTGGGCATACTCTAGAAGTTGTAAAGGTGGGCCAACTGCAAAAGAAAGTCAAGCTGCTCGTGAAAATGGTCAGAATAAGAAATCGAGAACTGATGGAGCATCAACAAGCAATCTCTAAGTAAGTCTCTTTCCTATTTTTGATCACACTAATGCTTTTTAATCTTTAATTCTCTAGCGAACTGTGTTAATAAAGTGTGTTGAACTGTTGATGTGTTGATATGATGCTGTTTTGTAATTCGTGAGCAATCCGATGTATGGATATATACTAAATAATTGTTTTCCACAGGTGTTTTACTTGTTACCATTTCGACAAGCTAAAGAATATAGGAAGAAGATCATGCTTTGAACATAATGCACAGGTGTATGGTTTACACGTCAGTTTTGGTTTTAGGCGTATTTTGGCTGTATATTTTGGAAATGCTTAGAACAAACAAGATGATGTTCTTCCTTTAGTTGCACAGGTGGTGCTTATAGTTTTTGAAAACTTGAAGGTTAGTACATGACCAACCCTCCTTTTGGTGATTTATATCACAAAAACAATCTTTGTGGCAATATGTATGTAGTAGTATCTTTTCCTTACTTTTATTGCATTATACTGCGTACTACATGTTTTCATCACACGTTATATTTTATTAACCACAATCAAAAGTAGAATCAAATACATGAGCACACCAACTATTATACAAAAATTTAATAACTTTGACATAGCATCCAATTTCCTATTGATGTCAAGAATTATCTCCATTTGTTCCTTCATCTTCTTCTTTAATTCTTGATGGTTAGGCATTTGATCAACTACTTCATGACTACCATTATCTTCCATTCTAACTTTGCACCACTGAAACCAACCACATTCATGACACTTGTAATATAGCTTAAATAGATTTGCTGCAGTAGGACCAGATGCTCGTATACTTGTTCTTATATTGCATCTCAGGCATGATTTATTCTCTACATTGACTTCTCTTGAAAGAGATGAATGAGATGAAAATGACATTGTGTGAAATGAAGTATATATGTTCTACTTTTATTGTGCTATTGTGTTTGTTATTTATAGGCAAATCACTAACGGCTAGTTTACTAATATAGTCGTTATAAATCACCCAGGGGTACTATGGGCAAAAACCTGAAAACACAGAGGTACCATGGGTAAAGAACTGAAAACACAGGGGTACCATGGGTAAACAATTGAAAATACAGGGGTACCATGGATAATCCTTCATTTTTCAACTATTTTTACTTGAAGTTTGTTAATTACTCTAACTAACCTTCCCTCCAAAATTAATTAATCACTAATCAAGTAGGATTAAACTAAAAAAAAAAGTTTGACGGTGTTATGACGGAAATTTGAGCAGGGGTACCACGAGCACTAAAACACAAACCACAAGGTTACCACACGAACAAACTTAAAATAAAGGGTACCATGTGTAATCTGTCAAAGCTCAAGGGTAGCACGGGAAATATCCCTTTTATATTAATACCAACTATACGTAATCCCGTTTTAATATGAACTATTCTTTCATTAATATCTCTCTATAACAAGTTACCGGCTACCTGATGACCCGGTTCCCTTTTCTTTTTAATTTCTTTTTTAATTAAAGTCTCCCTCTCACCATACTATGTACACTTCCTCCCTCATTACTACGTACTCTCTCCTCTCGCCATTGTTAAACTCGACATCTCCTCTCGCCATTGATTTTCTTAAATTTTTTGAAATTAGGTAAATAGATTGGAGCATCTTATTTTGAAATTGTGGTAAATAGATTGGAGCATCTTTGTAACACCCCGTATTTTTCAAATAGAGTTAAAATTTTAAACATTTATTTAAACCATGTTTAACGTTTGAAAAATTATTTTCGTTAAATAAAAAATTATTCCGTTATAAAAACACAATAATTTATTTATCGAACTATTAAAAAAATTATCTTTCGTTAAATAAAGTTTGAAACTCAAAAATACTTTTAAATAATGAGCCGTCATTTTGACATTTTCTCGTCTTGTAAAAATTTAATAAATGATCGAATTCTTAAAATAAAAATTTCTTATAAACTTTTGTCTCTTAGTACTATTTACCGTCTATTTTATTTACCGTCTCACAAATTTCTTTTTAAAAATAAATTTTACGGTTTCCATTATTTTAATTCCGTAATCTTATATTTCAACTTTTTAAGAAAGAAAGAAAAACGTTTGTACGAGAAACAGACCGAAACTCGATCTGATCTCTAAATTTACTCCCTACGTGCCACTCATCCCTACCCCCACGTTGAAATTCATGCATGCATTGCTAGTTTGCTACTAATACTACCTACTCTTTGTACAACCTTACACCTACACCTACACCTACACCTACCTATAACGAGTTAATTTCCTCTTCATTACTCCCTTCTCTTCATTACTTTCCATTGCTTTTGGGTGGTTTAGATTTGTTTCAAAACGATCCAACGGTAATCAGTTTTGATGAGGTGGAGTATGATTAATGATATTATATTGTTGTATTAGAGGTAATGGAAGGTAATGGAGAGAAAAAGTAATGGAGAGGATCCTACCTAATCTATCCTACCTCTACATCTAACATACACTACTTCCTATACTTCTTCTGCGTACTCACCCGCTATATATATCACACTATACACACATTACACAATTACTAATCTACTTACTAACATACTATATATACGTACACTACTACTACTTATTACTCCGTATTACATATTTTATTTACTCCCTCGTCCTTTTCTAATATTTGGAGCATCGGGAATGAGGAGCTGCCCGGTATTTGGCGGAATCACTTTTTTAGTACCGTATTTGGGTCAAATCATTTCGACCCGAAAATTTCTTTAAAGGAGGAAAAAGACGACTTTTTTAACGTAGACGTTATTATTGACCTGACGATCTTAATTCTTAATAACGTTAATAAATATCCGTAATAGCTATTAAGGTAACCAAACTTTTCTTCTAACAACATTTCTTATATATAAGTATATTATGTTAGTAATTTAATAAATTGCTTATTTAAATATTTAGGCTTATTTGTACGATTAAACTACTTATATGTATAAAAATGTTACATGATATTTTATTTGTGTTATACATTTATTTACGACTAAATTCAACTCGACTAAATTATCACTTGTTTAATTTATTTATCACCTTTACATTTCTGTTTATATGAAAAACGAGAAAATGAATAAAAGAACTTAAAATAATAAAATTTACTTATATCATTTTCTTCGTATTTTATTTGTTTAATTCTATTTATTATGTATATTTATTCTATGTGTTTTATATTTTGTATGTATTTTATATAATTGTAATTTTGTCATATTTTTAACTTTCTTTAGTACTTTTACATTTGTTTATATATCATAATAATAGAGTAAATTAGTAACTTGCAAAATGTTGTATTTTAATAAAATTTCACTTATTAATTTTATATAGGTAAAAATTTAGAAATTTCATTTTCTATAATAAATGGATTTGTTTTATTCCAAAAATTTTACACGACATTTATATTTTTAAAAATGATTTTACGTCAAATTTTGTAAATCGACTAAGTAAAACTTAATTTATATTTTTCAGAAACTTTTATATTCTTCAGAAACTATAAATTTTAAAATAATCTTTTATTATTATTATTATTATTATTATTATTATTATTATTATTATTATTATATAAAACTTCATTTGAAAGAATTTACTATTTTAAAAATATTATACGATATTTGGGATATAATGTTTCGGGTGACACTTGAGGATTAAAGTGTAACGTTGTCACACTGAAAGTAAGTATTTGAGGATTTGATTGTTTCAAATGAGTTCGGCCAATTATTGAAGGTCACCAAATAATGTACTACTTGTTCACGGACGACTTTTATATAAAGTTTACGATGCGAGTCTGGGACGAATAGCTAGTGTTGGATCCTACCATGCGTGGTGTTTCGACTGCACTTGTAATGCAAAGCAGATTCGGAGGCTGCGGTCCGAGAGTCGACCTAGTGTTTAAGGTGGTCGTCCTACGGCAGTGAGAGCTGCGGTTCAAGAGTCTGCGTAGGGTATGTGCGCATGTATAGACAAGTACTTGATCAGTATTACCACCTAGGTAGCGGGGGCAGAACAAGATTCTGAAAACTGCGGGTTCGCTCTTGGTGATGCAGAGAATGTAATCATCAGCTTTCATTTCAGCCCAGAGCCCCGTTTGAATAAACGTATAATATAATAGAAGTTCGGGCCCAATTGAGCCTGGGTGAGATGTAAACCTCATAAGATCGGTTCGGTCTACGAGTTGGTAACACGGTTACTTCTATTGGTGAGATGCAAGCCAATAGGATGTAGCGGTGATACTAGGAGCCACGACTCGTGTGTTTATTCTCTGTTTACGTGAAAAATGATTTTAAAATCAAATGACTGCCAATGTCCCATCTTTTAAACTTTATCGTTTTCATCACCTCACATGTTGGTTAATTGAATTAAAGGAAACTATATGTCACGTGATATCCTTTAATATTTTTGTAAGCATATTATTTGTTATTCACATGATTGTCTTATGTGTTCGAGGTGATGTTAGAATTAGATGAACGGCTTGGTTGCTGTCCCGCTCAGCGTCCACTGTATTTTTTTTTGCAGGTTAAGACATTGGGGAATCGAGCGAGAGAGATTTAATAATATGTTTGTATAAAATACAATTTATATTCTGTACTAAGTGAATCAAGACTATGTAATTAATAGTCGTTTGTTGTAAGGATCCGTAGCGATCCGGATTTATTTACACTCTGATGTAATTTAATTAAATGACTTAGATAGCTTTCCGCATTATCTATTAATTTAAGTCATCAAAAATCCGAGTTGTTACAATCTTAGCTGACATTTGCGAAAAAAAAAAATCTGACATTTGAAGGATACGAATTAAAGAAAGATCCATATGAATAACCACATCTCATTGTGTCAATGAGGTTTTTGAAGGTTGATAATGGAGGATGACTTTTAATTTGATGAATATAAAGGGGAAGAAGAAGAAGAGGCGCACCAAAACCTAGCAGGTCACAATTACCGATTTTTACAGGTAAAAAAGGCGTTGGTTATAAAGAAAGATTAATGAGAGGATAGTTCATATTAAAATGGGATTACGTATAGTTGGTATTAATACAAGAAGCACCCATAGTTGGTATTATTATTATGAAATAACTCTAGAAATAAATTAAAATGAACTATAAAATGGAGGAGGGTAATAATGATATTAAGCGGATTGTACTACCTCCATTTTTCTATTTTCTTACCACTTCATTATAGTATTTCGATTTTTTATCAGAAAACACCTAACATTTAGGGCTTCTATAAAATAGACATTTATAGTTTTTTTTTTTCACAAAACCACTCCACTTTTGCAATTGTTTGTCCTAAGGCACCAAATAAGTAATTCCGTCAAAAATAGTCAAACTTCCATCTTGACTTGACGGAGCTTGGTATACTTTGCCTTCATCTTCCCAACCTTGTTTTCCATTTCTTTTGTGCAGTTAATTCCTAATCCTACTTGACTAATGTCAATCTTAAGTAACTTATTTTCCCGTAACAAGTCGTTTATCAAAGTTCTTTGCCAATATGTCATTTCGGCCTCAATCCACTTGACAAAGAAACATCCGTGCAAACAGTGGCGGACCCAGGAATTTATGAATGGGGGTGCACAATTTTTTTTGTAAACAACTAAAAATCTAAATTTGCAAGAAATAAAAAAAGTAAAATAACAAGAAAATAGGAATTAAGTTGAGATTTAAAAATTCGTGTCTACAATAGGGAAGTAGTAGTATTAGTTATTTTAACTACCGATGAGAATTGAACCCGCACTAACTCGACAAATTGTTTAAGTCTCTACCAGTGCGCCACATGCTTACCCTTGAGGAAATTGTGCGCGCAATTAATATACTATCTTTACTTTCAATATATTTTCAATAAAAAAAAAAAAAATCGAAGGGTGCGCACATGGGGTGTTGTGCGCACCCCTAGATCCTCCCCTGCATGCAAACTTGTCTCGCATTATAAAACTTGAATGCAATGAATCTCCTACCCGGATTTTGATATGTCATGATGTCTTCTTAGTCATGGGAATGCCACAACAACATCTTATTATTGGTTTGATACAATTGGAAGATGAACTTGAAGATGACATGTTGGTCGAGGTACTATAATTGTTGCAAGCTCATTCGGTATGATATTGTCAAAAAAAACACAAAACTAAGTAAATTGGACAACAAATACTGAATAGTAAGAAGGTTTTTAAATCAAACAACTAACTCATAATTAAGTAAATCCCACGGAAACTCCAAATAAAATTAGGTATTTAAGAAAGTTTAACTTATATATGAAATCAATATTAATAACATCAAACATCACCAATTTAACAAAGAGATTTGACTTTGCAAAATCAATCTATAAGATACGTAATTACTTTAATTAAAAGATACAGAGTATAGAGTTTTACTCCCCGGGCACTATTTTTTGCCCCATTTCATTAAAATACTCCTCACAAATATTGAGGTAATGTGGCAAAAAATATTGTCCAAAGGGAGTAATACTTAGTCGAATGGTATAGCAATACATAGATTGCATAACATTATTGATTGAGTGAAATCGGGATGAAATTGATGATGATCAAGTAGCAATCTCATGATGATGTTCATGAAATCTTCCCTTCGAATGATGATTAATACTTCTATTTGTTTTTATTGGATTTGAAGAATGTGTGGGTAATGTAAGTAATTACCATCACAAACACATATATAGATTTAGGGAAAAAATATACAGAGTACAATACACAATGCTCCATCAAGTCAAGACGGAAGTTTGACTATTTTTAACGGAATTACTAATTTGGTGCCTTAAAACAAAAGTTAGGTGATTTTGGGAAAAAAAACTATATGTACGATTTTTACAGAAGCCCTAAATGTTAGATGTCTTCTGACAAAAAATTCTAATACTTCTTACATAAAATGTGAAAATAGAGGTAATATAATACTCGTAGCCTCGTAGATAGTTTTTTTTTAGCCAGCGAAGAAAGTGCATTGGATTAAATGTTGTTTGGGTTCTCAGAACCCATATTACATCCTTTACTAAACATAAAAATAACCTTACAAGCAATAACTAAGATAATAACAATAAAAAAGAGGCGTCGGGTGATCGTGGTGAGTTATTGGTGCATGGATGCTTGGATATGAACATCTTCATCAACATAATCAACACAGCTGCTGACTCCCAGATACCATCCACACAAATGAGTCACACAGTGACGAGACCAAGATGCACTTACGCACTTACAAAGAAGGCGTAGAAAGAAACGGGTGAGAGCAAAGCGATTTAGCTTGCCTCTAATGGAGTAAAAACTCCTACATCTTGATAAGCGAACCATACAATCATAAGTCGAATGAATCAACGAACCGAGCAACATGCAAAGAGTTGAGGATAAGGACCTCCCGATAGCCAAACCCCTAACTGAAGAACCAGTCCAAGACCAATCTATGGTCATGTCAACCCACTCCGAACGCCAAGAAGCCGTCATAAGGAGGCCTTTATTCTTAAGAAACACAAAAGTTAAGATTATAAAAAGGTAACTAATAAGAAGGGCCACTACAGTTATAAGTTAATCTTACATAATTTATTGTAAGACCACTGTTTTTCAAGACACTAACATACACTTTCTATTATTCAATGTTATTTTTAACTTTTGTTGGTTTTTAATCCGTGTCAGTCATTTTTTGTTATATGATTAAAATACTACTCACAAATAATATATATATATATATATATATATATATACACACACACACACATATAAGAATATGGAGTAACAAATAATTGAGACACATAGTGCTACCGTCTCACAAGTGACTAACTGAATAAAAAAAACACATAGTGTAATACTGCAATGAGTAGCTAACCTTTTATCTTTTGTGAAAAGTAACTACTCCCCGTAACAGTTTTGAGATAGTCCCAGAAACGTAGTTGTCGTTTATGTTTGATTTTTAATATGATCGAGATAATTAATCTCTTCCATCCAAACAATTCTTTATATTTTCCTTTTGGTAAGGAACTTTACCTTATGATTCTCATATTCTTCCGGTATTTATAAAAAATGTCACTACTACTTTCTCTTTACTTTAAGTTTGGTGGACCCATTAAATAATTTAATTTACCAATAATATCCTTAGACCATCTCAAACAATGATCCAATTTCATTCATCATCTTTCCATCTTTCCTATTTCTCACTCATCCACCTCACAACAAAAAAAAAACACTCCTCCATCCATACTCATCTTTTTTTCATCATCTTACTCTCTTTCTCATCATTTATCTCTCCTACTTTTTAATATTCTACCATTCCACCCTTATTTATTAATTATGAAAATAATTTGTCAACTAATTTAATTAACAAAATCGAGTACGTATAATTTAATTTGATAGTTCGACTCACTTTTCAAATTTCATACTCGACTCGGTATTATTAATATTAGAAAAAAATAGATTTAATTTTGATTTGTATTAAATGTGATTAAGAAAATAAAATAGAGCGTGCCAATACTACTCAATATTAGACTCTATTTATAGAGAAAATAATTTAGAATCTAGATATTTACTTTAAAAAAAAAAAAGTTTTTAAGTATAAATCGTAAATAGTTAAGAATAGTGTTGGAAATAAACCAACTCAAAAATTTGGTGTGCACACTCAAAGAGTGCAAAAGGCACAACAATACTCAGCTCCATTGTCATTTTAAGCAAAAAAAAAAAGGAAAAGAAGAAAGCATTTCAGTGTACCAAACAAACAACAATTCAGCTCTCTCCTCATCAACATGTTGAGCATCACTCCGCTCATCAACATGTTGATGAGCACTCATCAACATGTTGAAAAGCACTCATCATTGTTGGAATACCAAGATGAGCTATCATCAACCATGAGCTGAGGAGTATGCTCATGGTTGGAGGTGCTCTTACTTTTATCATTTTTCTAACAAATTCTAAAATATTGTAAAAGATTGAAAGGATGGGAGAGAGTATGAAATTCATAACTAGTTACACCGACCACTTTTTACACATGCCAACCATTTTCTCAAGCACACTGCTAAATATAGGAGTATGAATAGTTTTAATAACGATGGTGTAAAACATAAAATTTCACACCTGCGATAATTAAAATAACAGATACAAAATAATATGAAACAAGAGTTTTTATTTGATAATCGAAAGATTGAGTGTTACAACTTTCGTTGATCTCTTGATTCCAATCTCGAAGGCTAGGGTTTTGATATTTCTACGGGGTCTTATCGACTTAGATCCGTAGGGAGAAGATGGGGTCTTTTTTGTGACTTATTCCATTTACCTACAATTTGGTAGTAGGATGATGGTGTCGTTTTGAGACTTATTCCTTCTGACCTCCTCTAAACCTAGAGACAAGACCCGTATTTATAGCCTAGTATCTTAGAGAGGAAGTTAAGAATATTCTAAAGTATCCTAAGATATTATCACAATATTTATTGATAATTATCTCTAAATACTAAAGATATTAGACATAAATAGATACCGAAATATACAAAATTTTGGTGTCTACAAATGCCCCCTCGAGACTTGTTGTAGAGACTTCGAAATCGGTTGCAACTTTGTCTCGAAATTTGGTAGGAAGACTTAGAGGTCGATTTGTTTGCCCTCATGCCTTCTACAGATCTGGATCCTTCGAGATTGGAGATGAAGAGCGAAAATCTTCACGTCGGGTTCACCAATTTGTAAAACATAAAATTTCACACCTGCGATAATTAAAATAACAGATACAAAATAATATGAAACAAGAGTTTTTATTTGATAATCGAAAGATTGAGCGTTACAACTTTCGTTGATCTCTTGATTCCAATCTCGAAGGCTAGGGTTTTGATATTTCTACGGGGTCTTATCGACTTAGATCCGTAGGGAGAAGATGAGGTCTTTTTTGTGACTTATTCCATTTACCTACAATTTGGTAGTAGGATGATGGTGTCGTTTTGAGACTTATTCCATCTGACCTCCTCTAAACCTAGAGACAAGACCCGTATTTATAGCTTAGTATCTTAGAGAGGAAGTTAAGAATATTCTAAAGTATCCTAAGATATTATCACAATATTTATTGATAATTATCTCTAAATACTAAAGATATTAGACATAAATAGATACCGAAATATACAAAATTTTGGTGTCTACAGATGGATTTGAAAAAAAAAAAGTAGACGTTAAGCATTATTTTTTGTCCATTTAAATAAAAAAATATGGAGTAAATCTTGTAAAAAAGGCCATTTTAAAAAATAAATTATGTTCATAAATAATTCAATTGTACTATAAACCTCAATTAAACGGCGGTGATAACGTCACACCGAAATATATATATTCTGTCACTCAAAATGTATACCAATTTAAATGATTAGAGTAACACTCTCAGAAAATGATTGACATATTACTTACATTGTGACGTTATCAATCATTTTTAAATATAACTCTAAATAACTTTATAGAACTCCTACTGTCTTGTTCGTTTCTTTGTCTTTGATTGAAATAATTCTCACAATGAATATAAAAGGCAAAAAAATGAACGAGACGGAGGGAGTACTAAATATGATAGATTTAAAAAAAAGTATAATATCCACCCTTAATGACGTAAAACATAAGATCTGACAGTCATTCCCCGCATTATTGTGTCACTTTATATTTGAACTATTATTGTCACTTTGAATAATACCCAAAATTATCTCTTTGTAGAAAATTTAGGATTCAGTCGTATTTTTCTCATCTATGAAATGATATAATCTCTGCAAAAAGAAATAAAAATAAACAATACCAACAAAATACCAATGAAAGTAAATAAAAACTTAATTAAAAATTGATCAATAATCTGAAATAAACGAATATGTCTCAATTTTTAAGATAGTATGGTATAAAGTTGTGTAATCAAAATTATTAGCACTACTTATATAAAAAAATCTTTGAAAAAAATGTAGAAAATGTTACTCGTACATAATTACTTTGTAATAATTACCAATAATAAAAGTACATAAACTTGATATTGAGTTCGACATTTTGGTAGGAATGCGTAGTGCCACTTGTCAAGTATTTGTAAATAATAATGTCATATCCCCTTACGGCGGCCTTACCACTAAGAGAAATAAGCAATATGCAAATCGAACCCTTGGCCTTAGATATTTCATACTTATTCTCTACCATTAAACTACAATATCTCATTGCTTTAATTATCACTAAATTAAACTTAAAACTATACACTCCAATAATTTAATTTAATTAAGGAAAATTAAGAAAATAATTCGCTTCTAACGATATTAAATTATTAATTAACCAAAATGTAACCAAATTATCCACTATTAATCAATCCTCAAATTAGAATATTTTTGTTTAAAGTTTGACTATATGAACTAAGATTGATTTTCATATTATAATAATCATGACTATAATAAATTACTTCGTACAAGATTTCATCTTAAAATAAGACGATATCAAGTCATATTTGATTGAGATTATGATGTAAGATTAGTATATAAGATTGTAATTAAAGTCTATATTAGGGATATATACGAGATTGTAGCGTGTCTATATATATATATATATATATATATATATATATATATATATATATAGATGGGTTCTAATGAGTCCCCTTATATGTTGAGTCCCTAAGTCCTCATCTCATCCGTTGGCGGATGAGATGAAGATGGATGGACAAGATGCATCTTAATATTTTGTATTAAAAAAAAGAGGAAGATTTAGTATCCTAAAATAACTCCTATGATTTTAGGAAACAATAACTCTCATAATCACAATCATTCCTCATTCATTCATTCACAGGTTCATCAAAACCTTAAAAAAAAAAATGCTCCCATCGATCATCACGTTCATTCGTTCAATCAAATCTGTGCTCGAAATTCCGTTACTATGAACTAGTGTAGATCCCGTGCGATTGCACGGTGTTTGGTAGATATTGCATTATAATATGTTTTTCGTATAATAATGCAATTGTGCGAAGAAGATAATATTTTATAGCAATCATAACACTTTGTTGAATATGTTTGTAGCTCGGGGTTTGTAGTATTAAATATGTTAGAGACAACACAGCACAAACCTGAAATAAAGAAGAGTCCATGTAATACTTCTCATTTAATTTGTCTAACTTTGTTAATTAATAAATGATACCATAAGGTAATGAGAAATATATGAAGTCATAGCACATTTGAAATGACAGAGTGATGTACATGTACTTATGCATATGTCTTATTAGTCTATCTCGGAAAGAAGCTCGTATCTTGAGATTCTGTGAGAAGTCAAATCATAAGATAAGTTAATGTGTAGTCAATATTTGAAAATATAAATGTTGAAAACGTGTTACATGTAATTTATACCTTCTCATCAAGTAGGATCATTTCAAACCGACTAAATTCATTTGGATTATTCCAAGCCGGTACGGAATACATCCTAATGACTCTTACCCTGATTCTCCACGTCTTCTTGGTGTCATTAATGTCACCGACCATATTGAAACGTCGAGACTGAGAGGCAGCCATTTTTTGGGTATAGTGTAAATAAAATAAAAAGATTAGAAAATTCAAAGACTATTAAGTATACTATAGAAGAGAAGGTAGAATGATGTTTGTATGTGAAATGTGCACGGATTAAATATACGACGAATGAGTTAGGTAAGTTTTAATTATATGGAATATAACCTAATCAATCAACTATATTTGCGCAATTAATAAATCAATCAGTCAATTAACAAAAATGAATTTGGTAGTATATCTCATAATAATTGTCATCTACGAACTTGGTATTATTTTCTCTAATCTAGTTAATTAGTAGCAATATTATTCATTAGATAAGCAATCATAAATCATACATCATCATAAATCCATATCAATCATTTTACAAAATTGAGTCAAATTATATATTATTATATTATTTTATATCACTTTATTACTCTATATATATATATATATATATATATATATATATATTATATAATCAATATTATGCACCATACATATATGGCATAATTTAGAAGAATATTCTATATTTATGATCATCTACGAATGTGGTTGTATCTCGAATTTATTCTCGAATGTGGTAATATTCTCGAATTATACCTCCTCCAATCTTTAATTATCTTCCTCTTTGATTAAATTATACCTCACATATATTAAACAAAGGGGAAAATTATTAAAAATCGGAGGGAGTATATGATTATACATGATAGTAGTATACCAATCAAATAATAGTTATATTATATATTCTATATGAGTATATATGAGTATATATTATATTCCGTATATGATAGTATCCAATTAAAAAAGTCTATCTAAACCAATCACACAAATCCTGTCAGTTATATACAAAATCAAAAGATTGATCGTCTTCTATAATTAAAAGATTGATTTTAAATCAAAAAGATATACAATTATATCGTGTAGAACAAATTATAATAATATCTTCTTGTATAGACTCAATTATATGAGTATATCTTCTAATATATGAGTATATATTATACTTCGTATATGATAGTATCCAATTAAAAAAGTCTATCTAAACCAATCACACAAATCCTGTCAGTTATATACAAAATCAAAAGATTGATCGTCTTCTATAATTAAAAGATTGATTTTAAATCAAAAAGATATACAATTATATCGTGTAGAACTAATTATAATAATATCTTCTAGTATAAACTCAATTAACCAAAATTTCATTTCTAGTATAGACCCCGTGCATGTATGCACGGTATTTATAGAAATTTATATATTTTTAGTTAATTATTTATACAAAATGGATTTTAATTAACAATCTGATAATTTTTCATTTTTTCTATCTTTTTTTTTGGATATATTAAAATAATTTGAAATTGCATAATTAATCAAAATAACGACCTCGACTAATATCATGAAATATGTAGTCCAAAAAATTATTATTACAATCATTTCTCGTTTAAATATTTTTTATTATAATATATGAATAAAATGTGAAATGTATATACACTTTAAATTTATTTTAAAATAGAGTATACAATTTTCTACTCTTGGTGTTTAGATGTACTCGCTCCGTCTCATTCGTTTGTTTGCCTTTAATTAAAATACTACTCACAATAAATATAAAAGACAAACAAATGAATGAAAGGGAGAGAGTAGTTATTCTCTATGATCTCAGTATATATCATTTGTTCATAAAAGTTCATAGTTGTTGTTCGAGATTCAAGCAACTATATTTCTGCAATTTATTTTCAACGATACACCCATCATTAGTTTTTAAATACGTAACTTGTAAATATTCTTTATATGATATTATTCATAATTGAGAGTGATTCTTTTCTTATTTGTTATATTGATTTTATCCAAATTAAGTGCTTAAAATTCATTCGGGAATTTTTTTTGAGAATTTTTATTCTCTTAGTAGCTAATAAAGGATTACAATATTTAATTGCAGTGTTATATCAATCATGATTATTACAAAAATAAAATGTATTTCCGTTGGTATTCATATAGTGAAGTTTTAAACAAACATATTCTAGTTTTGTAATTTATACTGGAATCGCCATGGAAGTCATTAAGATGCTACTCAATTATTAGTTTTTACGTTTACAATATATTGAGTTATTGTAGTTCATATACTGCGTTACTTTAGTGTAGAGCATCTGTTATTTTAATGTCTACCATCTGTTACTTTATATGTCGTGCTACTTTAATACACTCAAGTTGTTACTTTAGTGTTTTTCATCTGTTATTGTAGTGCATTGTAGTGTCCTAAGAATTTAGGAAACTGCCATATTAAAAAAAAAAAATATTGTTTCCTATAATAATGGGACGTGATTGCCACCAAAATAGGAAACAATATCTAAGAGTAACGCCATATAAAAAAAGAAAAAAAATACTACTTCCTATAATTATGGGACGTGATGACTTCAAAATAGGAAACAATATCAAAGAGTAAGATACTGCGTCATACTATCATTTTTTATCATTATATAAATTTTTTACACTAACTTATATCTGGTGTTATTTTAATGAACATTATCTGTTACTTTAATTCATACTATCTGTTACTTTAATATCTGACCTCTGTTACTTTATAACTGGTGTATAAGCATACTCTGTTAATTTAATTCATTGTTACTTCAATGCACTTCATCTGTTACTTTAACTCTTGTTATCTGTTATTTTAATCCATATGAATGATGTAGGGATGTGGGTGAGAGTTTTCTCCATTGAGATTAAATCAAAGCTTCTGAGATGATGATGAAGAAGATGAAAAAGAAGAAGACGGAGAAAACGAGAAGGATGAAGAAGAAGCAGAATTATAAGTAGGACATTATTAGTAACATGTGTGAAACATTGGAATTGTAATGAAGTTGATTTAGTTGAAATATTGTACCAGTTTTTGTTTTGGAGTATCTTAATAAAAACAAACATTGTTCTTTTTGTTAATTGGAACTCCTGTTTTTGCAAGAGACTACTATGCAACGTAACTGATTTTATGAGTTAAAGTAACACAATTCATGAATTAAAATAACACATTGTATGAGTTAGAGTAACAGTTTTTGCAAGAGACTATGCAACGTAATAGATTTTATGAGTTAAAGTAACACAGTTCATGAATTAGAGTAACACAACGTTGAGTTACAGTAACATAGTTTATGGATTATGGCAGTAACATGTTAACATACGTACAATGGCAGTAGGGAACGAATGATTTTTTTGCCGAAGATGAAAAAAAACTTAATTTTAAATAAACTTGTTGTGTGAGAGAAAGAGGCAATTAAAAAGTTGATAGGAAAGAGAGAATTTGTACCGAGATAATTAAGGAAGAGAGAGAAATAAAATATATTTTGATAGATATTATAGTTATTTTCTTAATTATGAGATCAAATCTTGTCCATTAATCTAGCATTGAATTAAGGGCTAAGATGGCGACTCACGGACTCAACATATATAAGTGGACTCACCTGATCCTATCTCTCTCTCTACTAAGAGATTAACGTCCCTATAATTTTCCCGCATATTCATATTGGATTATTGGGTCTTTGCTGCTTTGGTTATGTATTATAGTTAACTTGACATGATCGGACACACTACTAATTAACCAAGATAATCAAACTATTATTCATTCGTGCAAATTAGAATGTTTTAAAGTAAATGAAAGACAACCATAATTTAGGAATGATTGACTAAATTAACGTGCAGATTGGAATATTTAAGTATAAATGAAAGACACCATAATTTAGGAATGATATATGCACGAAAATGACTAAATTAACGTCTAAATGTAGTCTCATGACTGATATGTTAAGTATATTTTACAATCTCTACGATTGTGGTTAGTGTATACTAAATACCGAGAGTTTATATATCAACGAAAATACATTTTATTTTTGTAATTAAATATACGATTGTCGGGTTGCTAATTAAAATCTATTTTGTATAAATAATTAATTAAAAATAAATAAATTTATATAAATATCGTGCATGGTCTATACTAGTTTTATATTATACGGAGTATATAGATACTAGATAGTCATAAAGGGATTGTAGTTCATCATTTTTAGAGATCGAATTCAGAACTTCAATAAAATGTTTTATTGTTTGTGCTTATAACTGGCAAGTTTTAAGTTCTTTATTTTCTTTTTGTAAGATCGAAATAATGTTTTCTTTCACGTGAGGTTGAAAACCGAGTTTGCGAAGTTGATAATTCTCAAACTCGAATGTTCTTTATTATGGCCGGAGTACTTAGCTTGCAAGGTTGAGATATCGATGTAGTTCACAAATCCGTAGTTCTTATAATTATGATACAAATATCTCTTTGAGACACCAAAAATAGTCCCTAGCTTATACTACTACTTTTAAGTTCTTGAAAGATCGAATGTTTATTTCCGTTATAAGAATTGTGAAATTGTTATGCATCGATCACTAGATGGACTATACATGTAGGGGCAACATGAAGTTTATACGAAGTTGTGAATATAGTATTGGCATTTTAGAGTTGGAACATACGGAGTGCATGTTATTGGAATAAAGTGGAGCGGTTATAGAAGTGGAAATGAATGAATGAAGTTGCAATGTGCATCGATTGTTGTGCCAGTGGATGAGTTCTCCCAATGGATAAACGGATATGCATCATTTTATGTATGTATGTATGTATGGACGGTTGCTGCTCAGAACTCAGAAGTGGTCACGCACTCAACGCACGTACTCACACCATTATTACGCAACCATCCTTGTAACACCCCAATCAGTTTTTTTGTTTCATCGACGGCCCTCCCTATTTGCCTATTCTCCATCCTTGCATGACTACCACTTTGAAGCTTTAATTTTAAGGGCTCGTTGGAATGGGTGTAATTATTTCAGAGGTAATAGAGTAAAAATGAACTAGAAATGAATGAGCTTATTGTTTGGTTGAGAAATTTTATGGTGTAAAAGAGATATGAGGAGGAAATAATTACCCCATTAGGGGGTAATGCATTACTTGGGGTGAGAGGGGAGTAATAATTCCCCAAATAAGCTACATTTTCTTAATTTTCTCCATTTCCGCTCACCATCATCACCACTTCCCGTCATTTTTTAGTTCATTTTTGCTTTATTACTTCCGGAATAATTATCCCCATTCCAAGCGAGCCCTAAGTTGTAACAATATACGGAGTAGTTGTGAGAAATAATGGGTATTTACCCTCTTGTTTTAGACCATACAAACTTGGAATCTTTGGGTAACCTATAGAGTCGGCAAATTCGATCCGATAACACACAAATTCGAAGATATAACAACTTGTAATTGACATAATGACTTGTTTCGACCCGACATCCTACATACAGGGGCGACTAAGAGGGGGTTCAGGGTACACAAAGTAACCGGACCTCATAATACTATTTCTGAAGATTTACTCTATATAAATTTTTTGAGAGAATATGTTTAGTTTGCAGTGTCGTATTTTATGTAGTTATGATCTCTTTCTTAAAGCATCTTTTGTTTGAATCATATAGGCCGCAAACTTTTTTATAATAATGAAGTACTATAGTCTCCTACATAGTTGTTTTTCATTTTCCGGTAAATGAGAGTACTTAATAGGGAGAGTAAAATAAACTTTTTTTTATTCTAAGTCTTGCTAGTTTTTGTTTTTTTTTTGTACAACTAATGCGTGGATATATCGAAAAAAAATAGTAACAATTAGAAAATTTTATATTCTGCTTTTTTACTAGAGAAAAAAAAAAGTATATATAAGGGATTAGACTCAAGAGTCAAGACTCGAACTGGGCCTCCAAAATTTTTAATTAAGACACCCTGCCAAGCTATATAAATCGATAATGAGTGACTTGAACCTGAACTATAGCACCGACGGTAATAAGTTGTTCAGCTTCAGTTGTTGATAATGTATATTGAAGATTATCTTTAGTTGTGAATAATGTCCAAAAGTGGACGATCCAATTGTATATGATTGAAGTATAAAACGAAGTTCGTTATACAAAGTAGTTTGATGATAAGTTTTATATTTCAACACGAAAAAAATACTCTGTCAAATCAAATAAGCATTATGGAATATATGAGCTCGTTTGTTTCACCATGGGAAGATGGAGTTACTGGAAACTTAAATTCACGTGAATTTATATTTCATGGAAATTACAAAAATATTGTTTGGTTGCCATGTGGGAAATAACTTCATGCGGGAAGTTCTACACACCAAGGGGGCTTGGTGAGTAACTTTCCCATTATGGAGGAAGTGACAATTCTCGGAAAGTGACAACCAAACAGCATCTCAGTTTATCAATTCATGGGAAATTCTACTTCCCATGATCTAAGAGGGCAACCAAACAACCCCTATGGGGAGGAGCAATACAATTCCATCTAAAAATTGTATACTCTCTTTGTCGCGATCAATAATTCACACTTTCCTCTTTTGAATGTAACACTTAATATTTCACACTTTCTTTTTTGGGTAATTTTTACCTTCTAGTTTTTACTTTTTAATAAAGAAACCTTAATTTTTTCTCTTTGCCTTAATTTTTGCCTATAAAACAAATGTAAAAACAGAAGTAGTTACAAATTTAGTAACCACCTTTATATGAAAGGTCTCACAGTAAATTACTGTGAGACGGTCTCACATGAATTTTTGGGTTAAGGTGGAGGATTCCATGGACAGGGACACTAAACAACTTAATTAACATGTACGATTCCCCTAAATTATAATTAATCAATGAGTTAAGTAGCATAAGAAGTAGCAAATGAGGGGCAGAAGGGTGGGTATCAACCGACTTTTTCGGAAAACCAATGAAGATGTAAAACAGGGGACTCCTGAGTCTACACTAGTAGTACAACAGACCTTAGATTTAGAGTAAAACCATCAAAGTACCCACACCCTTTGTCCCACTCCCTTTACACTCACTACCCTTTAGTTGTTTTATTATGCCTATAAATTCACACATTCTCCCCACCCATTTCTCACAAATCTACTCAAACAACAACACATCCACTTATTACTAGCTTACAAAGTTTTAGAGAAGTAGTCTATACAACTTATAATAATATATAATGGCCAAAATTGTAGCTCAAGAGAAGCCTGCCTCAACCTCACATGATGATAGGCTTGCCTTGGCTAGACAATGCTCTCATGGTATAATAACTTAATTACCCTACATTATTCATTTTACATCTTTTCAATTTTTTTCTATTAGTGTTGTTTCGGTTTATTTCAATCAGTTTTTTTTAAAACTTTTATATTAGTTGTGAGCCGTAGACAAATTCATTTAACTTGTCAATACCAACCGTATAATTTCAGTTTAACAAATGAATAAGACGAAGGAAGTATTACTTTTTGTCCATAAAAATAGACGCAAGAAATTCATGTTATTACTGCATTCTGAAATTAACTAAATTAATTTCCTAACTATTGTTAAAATAATAATCAGATGGTGTTATAGCTGGAGCCAAGGCTGCTGTTATTGCTGGAGTTGTTTCTGCCATCCCAACTGTGAGTCATTATCAACTTCATTAATATATTACAGTATCATTTCTTTTCTATATATATATATATATATATAGACACACTCAATAACAAGTCCTCGAGTGTTAAAGAGCTCTCTTGGGAATTGGGATGACTCACTTGAAAAAATTGGGCTGCCAAAATCCTAACTTTGGGAGGGATAAACCCAAGATTTGAGGCTTTAGCTTCACTTTTTATTTCATACAACTACCTAAAGGTAGTGAGGTGATTATAACATGGTACTCCTATTAAAGTTTGGTGTGTATGTACTAGTACCTTGCATTGAACACTAAACTTGTAGGGGCAGATCGAGCTGAGCCCAATTGAATTGAAATAAGTTGAAAAGAACATACATGTCATTTTTTTGGTATATTAGTGTTGATAGAAGTAATGGATAATGATGAATCTGAGATTGAGATTTATATGTGTATGTTGTGAGGTGCAGATAACAATGGCAAGAAGGCTGCCATGGGCAAGAGCAAACCTCAACCCCACTGCACAGGCTCTCATAGTTTCCACTGGTATGCATGCCACCATGTCAAATATATATCTAGGATTTTCAGGGACCAATAATACTGTACTAATATATATACTCAGTAATTAATTAAATGTGACATATATATATATACAGTGGCTGGAGCAGCTTATTTCATAGTGGCTGACAAAACTGTGCTCAAGTCGGCACGCCAGAACTCCTTCCACCACGACAACCAGATGCACAACGTCGGAGCATAGCTTAGTGGGCTTGCTGCCTGAAGACAGTCCATTGTCGGCCCAAACGATGACGATGGATGTGGTTGACGATGACGATCCATGCATGATGATAATGGCGAAAAATCAAATAAGGATGATGAATGTAGTATGTACTCCCTGTATCAACTATTAAGCAACGCATTATATATATCAATATGTACTGTGATCCCCAATTAAGATCCATGTACCTTGAGTACTGTGTTTTATCTATCTATCTATCTGATCTATATATAAATAAAGTGGCATTTTCCTTCCTATCTATCCTTAACACAAGTTATCTACTCCGTACAACATAACAGCCAGTAGCCAGATATAATACGCAAACCTATGTTTTACTTATCAGATACGGAGTATAATAATGACAACGCCCAAATAAGTGCAGGCTAGGCAGCACATTATTATTACTGAAACCTATGTTACTCATACTTGATCACCACCATCTCACAGCTAGTGCATCTCTCTCAAACTACGGGGTATATATATGATATAATAGTTACTTTGCTTCACATTTGTCTCCCTCGCGGCCTTGTCGATCAACATATGCAGGTAAGGTCCGTACTCCAAAAACCCTGGAAATTTTTGCACATACAAACACAACCCTGTTGATTTGTATAAACCTTGACTCAATGAATTTTAATAGAGATTTTATAATTGTTTTTGATGATTAGAATGATTAAAATGCCATTAGGCTACATTAGTACATTACTGATATTCTCTTGTTTTTTGTGTGTTACTGCCTTGTAGGCTTACACCTCTATTTATATGGATACATGGACACATATCCCTAAGGGACAAGAACCAATAAAGCATTCTTTGTCTTGACTAGTCGTTGTCTTCCTCTGGCATTTTGTTTTGTTATCACACCTTTGACCTTTGCTCCCCATTCCCTTAAGAGCTTCTAGTTGTAGAAAGCTTTTTACTTTCTTCATTGCTGCACCACTTGACAGTCCCATTTTCATCATTCTCTCTATGCTGTAATGCTGCTGCAATAAGTCTATTTCTGTACCACTGTGTCTGTTGCTGTTGTTTGATACCTTGAGATCTTGCCCTTTTACACTCCCCCTCAAGATGTGAGTGGGGCATTGTCATCACTCCCATCTTGCGTAGAAGTTTGGATTGTTGAGAAACAGTTAAAGCCTTGGTAAGGACATCTGCTAGCTGAAGATAGGAAGGCACATAAGTAGGCTTAATGACCCCTGCATCCACCTTGTCTCTAATGAAATGACAGTCTAGTTCAATATGTTTTGTTCGTTCATGGTAAACTGGGTTGGCTGCAATAGCAATGGCAGCTTGATTATCACATTTTAGAGATGCAGCTTGTAGTTTGCCTAGACCTAGGTCTTTTAAGAGAGAAAGGAGCCAAGTAACTTCGCATGTAGTCAAAGCCATGGCTCTATATTCAGCTTCTGCTGAGGACCTAGCTGTGACAGTCTGCTTCTTAGACTTCCATGAGATAGGTGATGACCCAAGTAGGATGCAGTAGCCCGTTGTAGATCTTCTAGAGAAGGGACATGATGCCCAGTCTGAGTCACAATAAGCTGTAAGAGTAGCAGATGAGGAATTGGCAAGTAGTATTCCTTGACCCGGTGATGATTTAATGTATCTCAACACTCTCTTAGCAGCTTGCATATGGTCTGAGGTAGGACCTTGCAAGAATTGACTGAGTAATTGAACAGAGAAAGAGATATCTGGTCTGGTTATAGTCAGATATATTAGTTTACCAACTAGTCTCCTATATGGTTCAGGGTTGGCAAGGAAAAGTCCCTTGTTGGGTTCCAACTTAGTGTGAGCATCTAAAGGGACCTTCAGGTTCCTTTCTTTAGTAACTCCAAATTCTGATATGATATCAGTGGCATACTTCTTCTGGCTTATGAAAATGCCCTGAGGAGTATGAGCTATTTCTAGCCCTAGAAAATAAGTGAGTTTTCCCAAATCTTTCATGTGGAACTTAGTTTTCAGGGAAGCTTTTAGCTTTAGGATTTCTGCCTCATTATTTCCTGTGATCACCATATCATCCACATAGATGAGAACAACAGTTATGCTAGTACCTTGCTGCTTGATGAACACAGAATGATCAGCCTTAGATTGTACAAAATCTATATCCCTCAAGACATTTGACAACTTGGCGAACCACTGTCTTGGAGCTTGTTTAAGTCCATAGAGGGACTTGTTGAGCTTACAGACCAAAGGACCTGAGTATTTGAGTTGCATTCCTGCTTTGCTCTCAGTAATTCTATCTCCCACTGCACTATACCCTTGAGGTAGTTGCATATACACATCCTCATTCAAGTCACCATGCAGAAAGGCATTGGAGACATCCATTTGGCATGTTATCCAACCTTTCATAGAAGCAATGGCCAATAGTGTCCTGATAGTAGTCATCTTCGCTACAGGGGCAAATGTCTCTTTGTAGTCAAGACCTTCCCTTTGTCTACACCCTTGAATGACTAGCCTGGCCTTGTACCTGTCTAGGCTTCCATCAGGGTTCATTTTTATCTTGTACAACCATCTGCACCCAATTGCCTTTCTTCCAGGTGGTAGTTCTACAATTTTCCATGTATTATTCTGTTC
Organism: Agrostemma githago; assembly: GCA_958450325.1. Lineage (NCBI taxonomy): Eukaryota > Viridiplantae > Streptophyta > Magnoliopsida > Caryophyllales > Caryophyllaceae > Agrostemma > Agrostemma githago. The sequence goes on along the minus strand of OY288241.1, from coordinate 8,412,767 downwards.
CAAAGCATCAAGTTCTTGATTCATAGCACTTCTCCATCTTTCATGTTGAACTGCTTCATGAAAGTAGTAAGGTTCATGTTGCTTTGTAGCTTGTTTTACCATGTTAACAAAAGCTTCTCCAACTTCAGTTTCAGTAGTGGTTTGAGCTTCAATGGTGCTTTGCTTATCATTCCTTCCTCCATGGTTAGTTATGAAGTCTTTCATCCAGATAGGAGCCCTCCTTTGTCTCTGAGTCCTCCTTTGGGATTGGTCTGACTTGTCATGAGTTCCTGCCTCCTGTAATGTGGGTTGGGCATCATTGATTTCAGCATTCCCTTGTTCTGATGTAGGGCCTGATCCATCCTCAAAGTTATTCTCATTCTCTTCTTCAATTGGCACACCTCCTACATCAAAGGTGTGAGATAGTATAGCAGGTAATGGTTGCATCAGATGCGACTTGGAATGCTGTGAGTAAGGATATATGTGTTCATAGAAGGTAGCATCTCTCGTGACAAATCTTCTTTTACTATCCAATTCTTGCACCTTATATCCCTTTTGGCTTGTAGGGTATCCCAAGAACACACAGGCAACTCCCCTTGGCTGAAGTTTATCCTTGTTTCTCTGTGGATTGTAGGCCATAACCAGACACCCAAAACTTCTCAGGTTGTCATAGTCGGGCCTTGTTTTGTGGATGATTTCATACGGAGTTTTATTTTGAATAACTGGAGAAGGAAGCCTATTGATTATATAGGCTGCAACCATGACACAATCCCCCCAATAACTCAAAGATAGACCCGCCTGGAACCTTAAGGCCCTACTTATCTCAAGTAAGTGCCTATGCTTTCTCTCCACAATCCCATTTTGCTGTGGTCTGTCCACAATGCTAGTTTGATGGACTATTCCCTGTTTAGTGAAGTAGTTTCTACACTCCTTATCATCAAATTCAAGGGCATTGTCAGACCTTATAATCTTGACCCTTGCATCAAACTGAGTTTTAGCATAAGTACAGAAGGACTTTATAATTTTTGAGGCCTCAGATTTATGTTCAATGAGATACAACCAAGTCCCCCTAGACATGTCATCAACAATTGTCAAGAAATATCTAAACTTTCCCTTATAAGTGACCCTATATGGTCCCCATATGTCTATATGGATCAAGTCAAAGGGTTGAGCAGCAATGGTCTTACTTATTGTGTAAGGGAGTTTAGTATGCTTTGCCATTGGGCAAGTTAAGCAAGTTCCTTCCTTGTTTTCTGACTGTTTGAGTTTGATGGATGAAATGTGTTTCAGTTTTGAGTGTGGTGCATGACCAAGTCTATGGTGCCATAGGGAATAACTACAATCATTCTTGTTAACATTCATAGAAATAGGTTCATTACATAAGGTTTCAGCCATTAGTTTGGCCACAAAAGGACTAACATCAGAATTACAGTTTTGAGTACTACTTAAAACAGGAATTCTGGTCTTGTTGTCTTCTTTGTTGTGAGGCTTGGTGAGGTCTTTTTGGTTGGTAAGGTAGTACAGACCATTTGCTGCCCATCCTAAGACTTTGGGATCCCCCCTAAAACATTCCTGCACATGACATTGGTCATTTAGGAAGGAAACACAACAATTGTTATCCTGTGTAAGTTTGTGGACTGACATAAGGTTTTGTTTGAACTCTGGAACATAGAGAACTTTCTTTAGGACAAGGCCATTTTCCAAAGTCATATCACCTATATGAGTCACAAACACAACCTCACCATTTGGCAAATTTATCCTAGGCTTTTTCTCTAGGCTTACAACATTTGTTAGAAGAGATTTGTGGGCAGTCATATGATCTGATGCTCCAGAATCTATAATCCATTTATATTTAGACAATTGAGAGTAATTGCAACTTATACCTGCATAGTTGCAGTCAATTTCCTCATCAGTGTCGTCACCTGTGTTGGATTTTGAGCTCCCAGGTACAAGCTTCATCAGGCTTTCAAGTTGCTGAGTTGCAGCTCCTATGGCCATTGCTAGTTCAGTGTCTTTGTTGGCGTTACCAGCAGACCTTTTTCCTCCTTTTCCTCCATAATTGTTGTAAGTTTTGCCTGAATTCTGGCCAGTTTTCTGAGGTTTGGAGTTTGGTTGACATTTGTTTACAGATCTGTTATTGTTTCCAGTCTTTCCTTTAGGATAGCCAACAACTTCCCAACATGCTTCAGACTTATGGTTCGACTTACCACAATGAGTACATGGCTGCCTTGGGTGTTTTTCCCAACACGATTCAGACTTATGGTTAGTTCTGCCACAGTGAATGCATTTGACTTCATTAGTCTCCTTTCTTCCTAGAAAAGCAGAGTTTTCGCCACTTCTTTCTGAGTTGAAGTTCTTGTTTTGGGCTTCTTCTTGCAGCAATATTGACACAGCAGCATCAACACTGGGTAGGGGGCTCATGAGCAGGATGTTGCTCCTTAAAGTAGCATATTCCTTGTCCAATCCATTAAGGAATTGGAAGAGCTTCCTCTCCTCAGACTGTTGGTCCACAGCTTCCAGATAAGTCTTCATCTCCTGTGATATGGTCTTGAGAACAGGATAGTTGTTCATGTTGTTGAGTTCATCCCACACAATCTGCAATTGGGTACAATACTCCTCTATACCTCTACTATTCTGGCAGATTTCATAGGCTTCTCTGTTCAACTTGAACTTTCTTGCTCCATTGGCCACTGTGTACCTCCTTTGAAGTACATCCCATATCTCTTTTGCAGTGTCAATGTATACTATGACATGTTTAATCCTTTCACTCACATTTTGAAGGATCCAAGATATGACTAAGTTATTCGAGGATTCCCATGCCTCAATCTTGGAAGTATCCTTCTCAGGCTTGGGCACAGCTCCATTAATGTAACCCAGCTTGCGTTTTGCAGAGAGGGCTAGTTCCATTTGACGCTTCCACATAATATAATTCTCTGACCCACACAGTTCAGGGGTGACTTTGAGGGTTTGTGATCCTTCTGAGTGATTCATGTACATTGGTTCTTCTTTTTCATCACCTTCTCCTGCCATCTTGTAACTAGCTGAAGAGTGGAGGTAAGAAGAGGTAAGGCTTTATTATTATTATTATTTTTTTTTTCAGACTTTTATGAGCACAAGGATAGCTCTGATACCATGTTGATTTGTATAAACCTTGACTCAATGAATTTTAATAGAGATTTTATAATTGTTTTTGATGATTAGAATGATTAAAATGCCATTAGGCTACATTAGTACATTACTGATATTCTCTTGTTTTTTGTGTGTTACTGCCTTGTAGGCTTACACCTCTATTTATATGGATACATGGACACATATCCTAAGGGACAAGAACCAATAAAGCATTCTTTGTCTTGACTAGTCGTTGTCTTCCTCTGGCATTTTGTTTTGTTATCACACCTTTGACCTTTGCTCCCCATTCCCTTAAGAGCTTCTAGTTGTAGAAAGCTTTTTACTTTCTTCATTGCTGCACCACTTGACAGTCCCATTTTCATCATTCTCTCTATGCTGTAATGCTGCTGCAATAAGTCTATTGCTGTACCACTGTGTCTGTTGCTGTTGTTTGATACCTTGAGATCTTGCCCTTTTACAACCCCCGTCACACTTCACAACCGGCATTCATCAAGCATCCATGGAATTTTCAGCAATTAAAAATTGGAGATCAGAAGCTTCCTTCTCCATCTTCGTATTCTCTAAACACCACACATTTCCCTTTCCCGTCTTCATCGTCATCACCAGTAGTGTTGGTAATTAAGGCCGCAATTTCTACCCACATGCAGCATTTAGTAAGTATGAATACAGCACACACTTCTGATGGTTGTTGGATAATTATACCACATCGTCATTTTAGTGGCTTGTTATATGCTTCAAAAGAAGCTCCTTTGCTTGTTGTCCTAAGTTGAGAAAATAAAAAATTGAGATTTATCACACATTGACAAAACTTCTTATTTTTTAGCTTCCATTGTGGATGTTATCCACATTGAAAAAATAGGAGGAAACATTATGTTTATAAGCTTCCTCCTTCCTTATTTAATCACTTGTAGTAAAGGGGACATTTTATGGGATGTGTGGGTTTGGTCTCAGACCAAGCACACATGTGCGCTTGCCTTGACTCATGCTTTAGGGCTCTTTCAGTCCACTTAGGTCCCAAGGAATTTTAGATCCTTCTGAATCAGTATCATCTCGTTTTTTGTTGTCACTATTAAATGGAGCTTTGTTTTCTCCGTCAACAATGCTATATATACCCCATCTCACAACCAGTTTCAACACACAACAATCATCTCTTCTCTTCTCTCTTTAATTTTCTCTCTTCAATATTTCTATTCTAATATTTATAAAGTTACTTAGCAACGTTCTTAGTGGTGTTCGGTTTGCAGTTCCGTCTACACTGAAGCTGCAAAGATTGTGTACTCCTGGGGTCGATTGTCGAAAAAAACTGTGTAGTGTACGAGACAAATTTGACTTTATTAGGACAGTAACCTTGTCACGCCACAACATCTAAGCTCGTTTCTTCTTTCTACTAGTCTGCTAACAATCTAGAGTCAAATTTTCTTTCTACTATTTTTGTATCTTTTAGCAATATGGCTGGTATTCCTATAACTATTGCTCCTTTCTCTACTGTTAAGTCTGTTATGATGTCTGCTCTCTATGTTCCTAATATGTCTAAGTTTAATGGGAAAAATGAACGCATGTGATCTGATAAGATGATTTTTTTTTCTTAGTCAAATTGGTGTTGATAATGAAGAGCGAGGAAGCACCTCTTCTTTCCGGTAAAGATTATGAAAAGGATACTACGACATGTAAAGGAATGCTTTTACATTACATGACTGCTGCTTTAGTTTCTATTTATTGGAAGTATAAGATGACTGAAGAAGTTTGGAGTGCTTTGCAAACAAAGCATGGAACAAATGATTTTGGAACTAAGAAGTATGCATGTAGTCGTTGGTTGGATTTTCGTATGAATGATAGCAAACATGTTTTAGATCAAGTGCATGAGTACGAAAATCTTTGTGCTGAAATTTTTGCGGAAGGGATGAATATTTGTGAACTTTTTCAAGCTAATTGTCTTATTGATAAACTTACTCCTTCATGGCAAAATTATGCTCATTCCATGAAACATAAACGTACGGATTTTACACTTCAAAAACTAGTATCCCACATAAAGGTTGGAGAGCAAATCCGTATACAAACTAGGATAAAAATCATAGAACATTCATCCTCTAATGCTAATCTTGTTGAGGCTAGGAAACACCAATCCAAGGGTAATAAGCAAAAAGGTGTTAATCAACTTCACGGGGTTAGAAGTCCTTACATCAACAAGGGTGGGAAAAAAATTTAAGGGTGAATGCTACTCTTGTGGGAAATATGGTCATACTTCAAGAGATTGTCCTACGGGTTCCTCTCCACAAAACAACAAAAAAGAAATCAAAAATCTCACAAACTCCAAGCTCATTTAACCGAACCAGATGAGAATGACGAGGTTATAGTTGCTGTTGTGTCCGAGGTAAATTTGGTAAGTAATTTGTCCGAGTGGGCGCTTGATACGGGTGGTACAACGCATATTTGTTCCAACAAAGAGATGTTCAAGGAGTACGACACCGTCAACAATGATGATTGTGTTTTTATGGGTAATTCCTCCACAGTTACCGTCAAAAACCGTTCTTAAGTTCACTTTAGGTAAAACTCTCGAACTTAACAACGTTCTTCATGTATGTGCTTGAAATTCATAGAAATTTCATTTCGGGTGGTCTTTTAAACAAAGAAGGTATAAAACTTACATTTGAGTCTGATAAATTAGTTCTTACTATAAATGGTAATTTTGTTGGTAAAGGTTTTTGTATTAATGGACTATTTGTACTCGATATTGAAACAATGAACTGTCTGCTTCCGTTTATATTGCTGAATCTGTTTCATCATGGCATGCTAGACTAGGGCACTCTAATATTGCTTTGGTTAGAAAAGTGAAACAAATGAGTTTAATCCCTGAGTTTAGTAGCACCGAGTTTGATAAATGCGAGATATACGTTGAAGCTAAGCATTCTAAGAAATCGTTTAACAAATCCGTGCAACGATCATCTACAATACTTGAATTAATTCATTCTGATTTAGGTGATTTTAAAAGTTGTGCAAGTAGAGGAGGTAAACATTATTATATATTACTTTCGTAGATGATTTTTCTCGCTTTACTAAAGTATAACTTTTAAGCTCCAAAGATAAAGCGGAGGAAAAATTTGTGATGTATAAAGTCGAAGTTGAGAATCAGTTAGATCTCAAAATAAAACGGGTCAGATCTGATAGAGGAGGAGAATACGATGTTGGAACTCTACACAAAATCTACAAGGAAAAGAGCATAAATCATGAATTCACCGCTCCTTACATGCCTCAACAAAAAGGAATTGCTGAGAGGAAAAAACAGGGCGTTGAAAAATATGATGAATGCAATGCTTATCAGTTCAGGTATGGCAAATAATATGTGGGGTGAGGCTCTTTTGTCTTCTTGTTATGTTCTTAATTATGTTCCTCACAAACAAATAGATAAGACACCTTTTGAACTTTGGAGGGGTTTTCCTCCAAATTTGGGTTATTTGAAAGTGTGGGGGTGTTTGGATAAAATTGGCCTTCCCGATCATCAGAGACCTAAAATTGGACTTAAGACAATTGACGCAATTTTTGGTTATGCGTCTAACAGTGTAGCTTATCGTTTAATCGTAAAAGATTCATCTCGTTTTTGTCCTATTAAAGAGTCTAGAGATGTTGAGCTCTTTGAACACATTTTCCTATGAAAATGGATAGTCAAATTTGCCCGACCTCTACACCTTCCATTTCGACTCCCTCTAACAGTGATTCACGTGACAAAATTGTGGAAATTAGGAGTAAAAGGGCTAGAACAGAAACTAGTTTCGGATCTGATTTCATAACGACATTATTCTTAAGTGAAGTCGATAGACTTAATGAAGAAATTGTGTATGCTTTTGTTCTAGAAGAAGACCCTAGAAATTACAAAGAGGCTATGAGTTCCATTGATTCTAATTTTAATTGGTTAGAAGCAATCAACAACGAAATTGATTCGATTATGAGTAATAATACCTGGATTTCGACTAAATTGCCGAGAGGGTGTAAACCTCATAGTAACAAATTGGTGTTTAAAAAGAAACTCCAAACTGACGATTCTGTTGATAAATATAAGGCTAGACTTGTGGTATGTGGGAATAAACAAATAAAGGGTTTGAATTTTTTTGATACTTATTCCCCTGTCACGAAAATAGCTACTATCAGGGCTCTTATTGCTTTAGCATTTATACATGATCTCATCGTGCATCAAATGGATGTTAAGACAACTTTCTTGAATGACGATTTGAATGAAGAAATTTACATGAAACAACCTGAGGGATGTATAGTCCAAGGTCAAGAAGACAAGGTATGTAAGACTGTTCGTTCTTTGTACGGTCTGAAGCAAGCTCCAAAACAATGGTATGATAAGTTTAATCATACTATTATCTCTTACGGTTTTTGTGTAAATGATTTAGATGCATGCGTGTACTCAAAAGCTGATGATCATGGGTGTGTAATTATGTTTTTATGTTGATGACATGCTCATTTTTGGTACTAATATGAAAGTGGTAAATAACACTAAAAGGTTTCTTAATTCACGTTTTGACATGAAAGATCTCAGAGAAGTCGACGTAATCCTTGGGATTAAGATTATTAGGACTAAAAATGACATGTGTTTAAATCAGTCTCACTATGTTGAAAAGTACTTAAAGAAATTTGACATGTTTGACTGTAATCCTATTAGTACACCCTATGATGCAAGTATTCATTTGTGTAGACATTGTGGTGAAAGTGTGTCACAAGAAAGATATACAAAAATACTTAGTAGTTTGATGTATTCGATGAACTATACTAGACCTGATATAGCTTATGCTGTAAGCCGTTTGAGTTGTTACATTCACAACCCAAATGATGATCATTGGAATGATTTATTGAGAGTCTTAAAATATCTAAAAGGAGCGGCTGATTGGGGACTACATTTTTGTAGGACACCTTGTGTCTTAGAAGGGTATAGTGATGCCAACTGGATATCGGGTAACGATGAAATCAATTCAACCGCTGATTATGTTTTTACTCTTTCTTTTTTTTTTTCTTTTTTTTTTGAAATCCCACAACTCGGGACTATAACATCGAATTAATATCGGAAAACACTAAAGAGTTAACAATCCCTGGACCATAGCCCTCCCAGACCCGTTTGCCAAAAGCTCGAGGCATGGAATGAGCAAGAGCATGCGCAGCGCGATTGCATTCACGCGGAGCATAGGACCAAGTGATCAGTTCGAAATTACGCCCCAGGTCAAGAAGTTCATCGATCATCCGAAACAGATTGCTCCATCCCTTGCTAGCCTGACATAAATAATCGATCACCGCCTTGCAGTCACTCTCCATAATCACCCTCCTATAGCCTCGTCTCCTCGCCTCCAATAAACCATCGAGCAGTGCTTCAGCTATATCATGTTTTTACTCTTTCTAATGCTGCTATATCATGGAAATCTAGTAAGCAAATGTGTTTGGCTAAATACACTATGGAATCTGAATTTATTGCTCTAGATTTGGTAGGAGAAGAAGCCGAGTGGCTGAGAAGTTTGCTAGCTGATATTCCATTATGGGGGAAACCAACTCCCTCAGTGTCCATGCATTGTGATAATCAAGTGGCAATCAGTGTAACCTAGAATCAAGCTTACAATGGCAAGAAAAGGCACATCCTCTTGAGACACAAAAGTGTGAGAAACACTAGTAGAGAAATGACATTTGGCAAATAGCTAATACAACGGTTGTTATAAATAACCATTGCATATTATAAAAGGCAACGGTTATTGGGAAGCGACCGATGCAAAATGTTTATAGCAAATGTAATTGCATCAGTCAAATTATACGACCGACACGATAGATATGTGTAAAATATAACCGCATCAGTCAGGATTCACGACCGTTGCGAAAACGTTTTGTATAATATTTAACACGACGCTCATTATGACCGTTGCGAAATATATATGTTTGTAAAACATAACTGCATCAGTTAAGATTTACGACCGTTGTAATATTTAACACGACGGTCATTGCGACTGTTGCGAAATGTATATGTTTGTAAAGCTTAATCGCCTCAGTCAAGATTTACGACCGTTGCAAAAACGTTTTGTATAATATCTAACACGATGGCCATTATGACCGTTCCATAATATAATCACAAATTCTTGTTACGACTATTAATGTAAGATCTCTCACATAGTCACTGTAACACCGAATTTTCTACATTAATTTCGTATTCGTATTTTAATTTTGTTCGATACTTAATTTCTACATTTACTTTTAAACTCGAATTTCTAATTTCGGATCAGATTCATTTTAATTAAACCTCGTCAGAATATCTATTTTTCCCCAATCATTTTAATTCATTTTCATCGGACATTTATTAATTTTCTCGTGAAACTTTATTTTTATCGCGAAGGTTTATTTTATTCTTTAGATACACTTTATTTTTGTTCCTTTTGAACTAATTAATTATTTTCCTTAGCTTAGTTTTTGTCTCGGATATTTATATTAACCTCGAGAAGTATTTTATTAATAAGTTATTTTATTTGGCCCAATTACTTAATTTTCTAAGACGTTTTTAATCCGTTTTCTTACTTTGGTTGACTTTTGACATGATGTCTATTCATTTATACTAAAATATCAAAACCATTTATTATGTTTGGTTAATCAAATCATAACGAACAATCGGTTCGATAAACCGAGACAATTCAAAATATTAAAATTGATCCACTTCTAGTTCAAATTAAAACCGTAATGAAATGAATCGAGTCGAACCGGGCCGGACAAATAACAGCCTAAATCCGGAAACCTAGTAACCTCCCTCATCCGTCATCTCTATCATCTGTCATCTACTACAATTTTCTCTACCTTCCCTAATTTCTCAGCTAACAAACCCCAAACCCCAAATCCCTAATTTCTTTTCGATTTTTCTGCCTTCTCTCTTCTCACTGTTGTCTTCGTAACCGCCGCCCTCCGCCGCCTCCGACTTCCTCCGTCCGCCGTCGCCGGTTTACCATATCAGGTACTATTTTTGTTTATTTATAGGCCTGATTATTATAGTCCTAATTCTACGTTTGATCATTGTTTCACCGTCTCCTGTTCATTTCTTCTTCGTTTTTAGCTTTTCTTCTTCCTTCCCCTTTCTGTTTCCTTTACTTCTATGATTCGTGTCCTACTGCTACTATTCTCATTGTTTGCTTTCTGTGTTAAAGCCAGAGTTCGCAATTTATTTTGCTGTTTGTGATGTGATTAGTGTTTGAGGCATCAACGACACTCAGAGGTTCGGGTTTCTCAAAATTTGACTACAACCTATTATCAACCAGTAACCAGTAGAGGCGGCCTCCCTTTATACCACTTGTGTGCATAAGAATTTATGAGAAAGAGTGAAATATTTGTCTTATATGCACAACTGGTAGGATACTTGACACATCTTAAGTTTAAGACGAATAGTGTCGTTTCAAACAAGAATTTGCCCTGATAAGTTTCACTTAGAAGAGTGGTTGAATGTGAGTCATTTCCACAACAAAGGAGGAAACCACATCAATGTGTTGTTGGTAACCCACGAAGCCCCAAATATGGGTTAGGGAGGACTATTAATTTGTCAGTTTACATTCAGCATTCATTCATATGTAGGTTTGTAGTTGAATTATCAATAATTATACGCAGGAAACTTGGTTTAACTAAATTGGTAAAACGGTGTCAACAAAAATCCACCACCTATGTACGGGACGAGGTTGGACCAACTAAAGTAAATACCATTTCCTTACAACAATACTTTTAACTTTTAAGTACGAGTAGTTGATTAGGTTTAGCTAAAGTAATTACTTATGTCGTATACTTGACCATTAATTACATTGGATTGATGCTCCACTGTAAGTGCTTTACTTATACTTGGAGATTCGGGTTCTCTTTTTCAAGTTTGAGTGTTTATTTTATGCTTTCTTTTTACAGCGTATCGGGTATTATCACATTTGGGTTCCTGCTATTCGAGAGAGGGTAAGCTATTTTTTTTTACTATAGGTATAGTTGTGTAGAAAAGAGAAGTATCTCGAGATACAGGAAATAGCATAAAAGAATTCAATCTCTTGATGTTTTAGTTTACAGATTTTCAATTCTCTTTCGTCAGCTGTTCCCTTTTCCCTTCATAGTAAAAGTTGTTATGTTCAGTTTAGTAGGCTATACTGATATATTTTGGACTTAGGTGTTATTTTGACTTGTGAATGTACTTCATGGTTTCAAGACTTCTACAAACAGTCTAAGAAAATGTTCGAATATGATGTTATTTTCAAGGAAAGAGCACAAAAGGCCATGGTCACCCTTCAGGTAACGGATATGATCCTTTTTTAAGGCTTTATTATTTTTATGTTATCTTATAGTCATTTAATGATGTTTTGAGTAAATTTTAGTTGTCTTTTTTTGTTTGTTATATACAAGTATAGATATATTATGACTTGGTGTTCTATGCACTTTTGATTGATTGTACATAGCTTGGAGAACCTAACTTACCTAAGTATCGAAAGGCACTGTGCTCAAATTTGTGAAATTAGTGTTATGTGCTAAATTTAGACCGTTTTCCCCCTCATTTAGACCCGTTTTTCCCTCATTTTGCGAGTCTAGAGTGCGATTATCGCTATATTTTGTGTACTTCTCGCATTAGCGCCCCTCTTGTGCGTTTTACGTATTTTTGGTAGTTTTTCTATCGATTTTGATAGGATTTGGCACCGAAATCACGATCGAGCTTCCACGAGCACAAGAAACCGGAATACCGTCCCAAGAGTAAAGCACACAACTTAAGGTTTAAAGTCATCCAATCAATCAACGAAGAATGAGACAAAGAAAGAGGCCAGCAGAATGACCGGGTGAAATTTCACCCGGTGAGACACCACCGGGCGAAATTTCACTCGACGGTAAAAACGCCTCCCCAAAGATTTCCGAGACCCCCGACCGGGCGAAGTTGACCGGGCGAAATTTCGCCCACCGGGTGAAATTTCGCCCGATGGTGAAAAACGTCGGAAATCGCAAAAAATGAAGAAAATCTCACCGGGCGAAATTTTCACCCGGTGGGATTTATCCATCAAACCGCAGGGCAAAACTTCGCCCTATGAAGATGCAAAGGATGATTGTCTCACTAATGAAGCAAAAGTTGGATTTGAGTTTTAGGTTAAGAGACCCATTAAGGATTACTATATATATGTTACCCTAATTTGTTGCCTAAGTAAGTAGTAGGCCTTCATTAGTGTAGTCATCTATCACATTACACCATCCATTAGTAGAACAATCTAGTAGTATTCTAGTAGTAATTCTATAATAATCTAGTAGTTTACATAGTAATTAGTAGTAGATCTACTTAGTTTTCATCATCAATTCTCTAGATTACAAGTTTGTAGAAGATTATTCCAAGTTTTATTGAAGATTTGTTGGGTTTATAGAAGGATTAGTGACAAGTTTTTCATCTTCTCCATCAAAGATTCAAACTTTATTTATGTAATCTTCTTATTTCTTCTAGATCTTAGCTTCATAGTTGGTACATTTCTTTCCACTCTCTTATCTCTAGTTTAGATTTAATGTTATTTCCTTGTTGTTGTCTTGTTTAGATCATCTTAGTGTTGTTAGTTTCTCTAGACTTTATTCATGTTGTTCTAGATTATTCTCTAGAATATTTTGTTAGATCTTGTTCTTTTCATAATTTAGTGGGTAATTGTTAGATTGTAGTTTTCTCGTTATCTTGTAGTTAGTTTCCTTAGATCTAATCAATATGCATGTTGTAGTTAGTTTCTTCTTAGTTAATGTTTTATTGTCTTTCATTATGATTAGTGAGTAGATTTCTTGTTGGGAAGTTTAGGGATGAGGACTTGGATTATTTGAATGTAGGGGTATTGGTGGGTTGCTTGCTTGTTGGTTTATTTTGCTTGTGGTTGTTGTGTCATTGTTGTTTTAGTCCGGCCAACTAGACTGACCTTGGCTCGTTTCTATCAATATGGGGAAACTCGGAGTAGAAATTACCATAACAAGAGACTTACCCTTGTTCGCCGCGAAAGCGAAATTTTAGGTGGGTTGGGTGAAGAAACCGAAAGGTGGCATTATCCCTTTATCAATGTTGCAACAAAAACTCGATCCCGACCTTCTTAGACTCCATGTTCCGAATCCCGACTTCTCCCTAACGCCTTTTCTTAGATTGATCACCCCTAGCTATTCTCGTAGTTATTTCTCTAGAATAGACTCAACCCTTAGAAACCCCCGCTCTAGACATCAAACACACCGCTTTTAACTCGTCAACACATCCGTTCCCTGTGGACCGACCTCGACTTACCATGAATACTTGTTTGTTTTTGTGTAATCTCGAGTCTTACAAATATCGTTTGATCCCCCGTCCTTCGTTAACGACCGATCCGATTGGGAGGCGATCATACCTCTACTACCGTTAAGTTTGGTGAGCTACCATTGGGGAGCGTTGTTTAACCCCCTCCGAAATTAATGTAGGTTTGGTGGTATCCTCAACAACCACCTTGTATATATATATATATATATATATATATATATATATATATATGTATCATATTTCTTTAAGTTTGTTAGCTTTGTTAGCTTGAGAAGAATGGTTGAACTTGGATTTCGCCATGAAGCATTTATTTGGATGAAGATCAAGCCTTTGGAGGAGTTATGGAGCTTATTTGAAGACCACAAGCATGTTTGTGGGAGATATTGACTATGTAATGTGAGTCGAGTTAATTTTTGAATCTTTAGGTGACTATTGAAGAGCCATGAAATGGCAAGGCCGAAAAACAAAGAAAACAAGACCGCCGGATGAAACTTCGCCCGGTGAGATTTGACCGGGCAAAATTTCGCCCTACGGAAAAGTTGCCAGATTTGCCGGAATTGACGAAGACACCACTGGGCAAAATTTCACCTGGTGGAAAAAAAGTTGGCAAAATCGATTTTTACCGTCGGGTGAAATTTCACCCGATGGTGCTTGACCGGGTGAAATTTCACCCGGTGGCTTGGGCTTGAGCGAATCACCTATACCCTATTTCCTCACTACAATTTCAATTCCCTCATTCACATTTACCACACATAATTTTCCCTCCAAAATTTTACCACCCACTTTAAAACTTTCACTTTCCCTCCTCAACCACCTTTATTTATATCACCTTTACCTCACAATTCACTCCACATTTTCACCCTTCATAAAAACATCAAACCATCTTCCATACCCCAACCACATTCAAACCTCCATTCATAGTTTCATTTCCATCTTTGGTGATTTATTTTGGGGTTTTGAAGAAGGAAAAGCTAAAAGTTTTGGGATCATTCTTGCAAATTATTATTATGGAGACAAGAGTCCAACGAGCCGTGCGTAAACAAGGTATGACTTCAACCACTAAACTTTCTAAATGTTCTAAACCTAAACTTTTACCTTGTCCTAATACACCCTTAGCTCAAACCTTCTCTGAAATGACCTTTCAGAGCACAAGGTGGCCTTGCCCGTCAAAATGACGTCATTCACAATGGAAATTTTAGGAATAGAGGACGATATTAGAGAGTTATCGTCTAGAACCGGAACAAGCGGACTCCTTAGTCTCGCGGGTTCTACATATAAAGACTTGACTTGTGAGTTCCTAGGGACCTTTACTATCGATAACCCGACCACACCAAGAATGTTCAGATTTTGTTTATTCGGTAAACCTCACTGTTTAACTATTTTCGAGTTTGGCTTAGCTTTAGGCTTACCCTCATCGGGTACCAGACTTAGTGAACCTTTGAGTAATGTACAAGCTAGTGCGTCTAGAAGAGACCTTTGGAGGTGCATAGATTTGGCCAACGAGATTTCGAACCTGATTCAAACTTTACCTCTGAAATCCGTAACCCCGCTATTCGTTACTTCTCCGAGATACTCTCCCACTGCTTGATACCATCTAACGATAATATTATTAATCTTGATTTGTGCGTCTTGCAATTGATTTCTGACTTCTTACTTGGTAACCCTAACCCCTTAGACCTACCACTTGTCGTAGCGTTGCATTTTCACCGTATTATTGTTGCCCAACGCCCCTTTGTAGACTGTGGAGGTCTTGTGACCTTAATTGCGAAAAACTTGGGTTATGCGACCAACCACCTTATCCCACTAGACAATCGAGTCTGGCTTGACGAGGCCTATCTTCCGGTGTGGATCTTTAATGTACCCGATCATCGTCTCGTCTCTATTTGCCATGACCGTGCTTTAATAGTCCCCAACATACACCGAACCAATATTTATAATTGCCACAATTGGGACCTACCCTTAGGCCCGGGTGAATTCCGACTAAACCAATCAGGGGGAATGGAAATTTGGGAGTATGCGCACTACACGTTACCTGAGGGTCGTACGATCTACGACCTTTGTGAGTTAGAACCCACCGAGGGCATACAACCCTATCCCGGGTATCCGACGGTTTCTTTCGCGTCGAACGATTACCCAAATTAAAATATCCCCCAGAGTCGGTCGGTAATGTGTATGTTGTGTATGTGTGTGGATTAGGACGGTGAGTCTTTAATCATCTATAATTGCATGTCTTTGAATTGAATTCGTTCCTTGTTCCCTGTATCATCATTTTATAATCATTGTGATTGTTCTAACTCTAACCAAATTGCAAGCTGTCCCACTGTCCCATCGATTTTTTGTGGCCGAAGCGGCCTTGGTTTTGCTCCCGGTCTTTAGGCAACGTGATTACGCCATTGACCCTTTTGAAAAATCAAAATTTTAATCGACCCTTCTCAAATTTTTCTTAATTCGGGCTAGGTGACGTGACTACACCTACGCCCAATTTTTCACCCTTTCGTTTTAATTTCTTTTATTTCCGTTTATTTCTTAGCCACTTGGCTAGGGTCTAGGTGATGTGATTGCACCTAGGCCGTCACTATTTTATCGCTTTCTTTATTTTCTTTTTCTTTTCTTTTCTCAAAATTTTTGAAAAAACCAAAAACATTTGAAAAAACCATAAAAATCCAAAAAGATTTTTCTTTTCCGTCTTTTTCGATCTCTTCCCCTGCTTGTCCATTGAGGACAATGTACAATTCTAGTGTGGGGGAGGAGTCTACTACCTTTTATTTTACAAAAACCTTTTCAAAATCCATAAAAATTTGAAAAAATTTGAAAAATCAAAAACATTTTTCTTTTCTTTTTCTTTTTCTTTTCTTGTTTCTCGTTATGTTTTCGTGTCCCGTGTATGGTCTTGTTCTCTACTCTTACAGGTAACCACCACCTTGAAGCACGATTTGAAGAGATTATAAAAGCATCCGCTTGGTAACTTCCTTCCTTTTCGCTTCCTTCTTTACTTTTGTAGAGGAGTTAGGTTGTTGCTAATTGGAGGCTCTCGAAGTGAGCATTTTGGGTGTTGTGGTTGATTGTGTGCTTGAATGTCGATGGAGTATGGAGTACATGTAATCCCCTAGAAATTCTAACGCAATACAGTGGCAGAAACACTGTAGAGTTGAAATTAAAACACACTGACAAACAATATCTTATTAAAAGAAATGGTAAGTCAATACAAAGACCTCCTTTTACAAAAGGGCTAAAAGTAAAAATCTTCAAATGCGTTTATACAAATCCATAAATTGCAAGAATGAAGAAAGAGTAGGATTCATGCTACTCGCTAGCTCACACCCAAAACCCCGCAGCAAATACCTGTCATGTTAAAAACATGACACTCACGTCAATGGGGAGTAACTCGGACATTCTCCCAGCCATAATATATCATATGGAAAAATAATAGTATTATTATATCAAAATAGTTAAAAAGGAAATAAAAACATTAAAACGATACAATAAAATAAAGTTTTCGGAGAAAACTTAAAACACTTGCCAACCTGCAAGTCAAAATTAATCGATAATAATTATATTCCAAAAATGGCGTTATGGAAATTAGATCAGCGTGCAGAAGACTAGACTTTCACTAGGATAATACTGGAAACTAGCTTCGAGAACTGTAGACTTAACTCATAACAGAATCCAGTCTCTAACTAGGCAACTCAACTATAACAGGACTGCATGCAGCGAGGTCCTGGTTTAAGTAGCGCATACCCCTCCTAGACAACAAATATGTCTAGTTCAGCTGACGGCGACTAACACGGTGCGGTATCTAGCTTAAGGTCAAAACATACACTCTTCTGAACACAAACCATGCTCAGTTCAACAACCAATGTGCCCCATAAAGACTCACCAGCCTTACAGTTTATGGCAAAAACGTACATCACAGACTATATTACTCTAACCCAACACTTCTCTTTATTCCATAACTCCAAAACAAGCCATTATCGATATTTAAAAGTAAATATAATCAATATAAATGATATGAAGATAAAAAGGAATAAACATTTTATATAAAAGGGAAACTTTCTATAAATAGAAACTTACTATTTTAGAAGCTTACTCAAAATAGAAATTTTGTTATAGAAAATACGTGAGTCATTAAAATAAATAAAACGTATAAAAATAGCATTTCTGACAAAATTAACATTTTATTATTATCATCGTTATCGTAACTTTATTATATTTCTAAATTCATTACTCAAAATATAAATAAAATATAATAGGTCAACATAGCGTATTTTATAAATAATAGGAAATCGAGTTAAAACTATAAATTTTAGAAAATAGATGTTTTAAGAAAAACAATATCAAAATTAATTGAGTCAATGAGTTTTATAAATGAAATGAGATTTACAAAGATTTCAAATTATTTTTAATAAATAGCTTTTATTAATAAATAATAGGATTTTAATAAAAATAGTCAATCGAAAATTATTAGTGAAAATAGTCTCGACTAAAAATATATTCAAAACTAAAACGACTATTTTCTCATTTATTAGTATAAATCGTAAAACAAAAAATAATTTATTGAACAAGTATACAAATCTCGATTATAATATAAAAATACGATTTTGAGTTAAAATTATAAATTAACGAAATATGAAGAAAATATAAAATCGTTATTATTTAGTTACTAGTGTTACGATAACCAACAAAATACTATAACGATCGTAAATAATAAAATTACTAACGATTTATAAAACGATATCGAAAACTTGTAAAACGTTTATAAGGTACACAATTTTAAAATAATATTATTAGCAAATAATATATAGCTAAAAATTAGAAAACCGAAGTTAAAATACTTACTACATACTAGTACTCAAACATACCATATAAAATCGAGTAACGTCTAAGGTTACCTTAGATGACATCCGACTCAAACGCTTGCTTGTCCTCGTCTTGGTCCTCACGAAATCCCGAAAACTAGGAGATGAATGGGAAGAATAGCAAGAACGGAGTAATGAATTGGAGGGACATCGCTCGTCTAGAATCGCAACCGTACCATCTAAACAATGCAATAAATCGGGACACGAACAAGATCAAAACCACAAGGAAACGGGTATAGGATACCGAACAGAAAACCGAAGAGCAGAAGGCATCAGTGGCATCGAAACAGCAGCAGACAACTCCAAAACAGGAGACAGAAAGAGCAGCAGCCAAAACGATCAGCAAAAGACGACATTAACATCAACCAAAACAGCGACAACACAGCAGTGCAACCTCAGTGACAGCTTACAGCAGAAGAGAACGAAGAAGAACAAGGAGAAAAGAAGGAACGAAATTCGATAACACGAGTAGCAGTAATACAAGTATTACCACAGCAGCTCGACATGGGCAAGGTTCGAGCATCGAGAATGACAAATAAAGAAGCAGTAAAAAGAAAAAAAAGAAATAGAGCGGCAGTAGCAAATGACAACCGCAGCAGCTGCAAGCTAATGGAGCAGAACGCAACGGCAGCAGTAATTAAAGCAGCAAACAAGCAAATCGAGATACTAACGAAAGAAGAAACGAAGAAGAAGAAGAAGAAGAAGAAGAAGAAGAAGAAGAAGAAGAAAAGTTCAGGAAGATCGAGAACGAGAATCAACAACAAGGATGCACCAGCAGCAATGATACACGGATCAAAATGAAGGACGGAAGGGATAAACGAATTACCTTACGAAGGGTTCGGGTTGAAGAACGCACACGCACGAACCACAGCAGCAGCAGCACGAAAAAGGAGAAGAAAGCAGGAAGATTAAGAAGAAGAAGAACTGGCGCAGTAACAGCAGCCAAAGGCAGAACGTGGAAGAAAAAGAATAGACAACGGAGAAGAAAACGATGCCGTAAAGTAGGTGCGCGAGGTATGGCAGAGAAAACAGAGGAGAGGGACTACCTCACGCTGAAACAGGGACAGAACGGAGGGAAGAACGGGTTCGATGACAGCAGGAATGCAGCAGCAGCGAACACGGGCAAGAAAAACGCAGCAACCGCATCAGGAAGAAAAAAATGAAGGGAAGCGACGAGGTTGATGGAGAGATGAAAAGGAAGGGAAACGAGGGGAAGAAGGATGGTCTGAAGGGTCACACAAAGGGAGAAAGTAAACGTATAAGCAGTGGGAAGCGGTGGAAAAATATTAGGCAAAAGGGGTTGAAATATCATTAAACAAGTGGGCAAACAAACCAGTAAAGGGGAGTAGTGAATGAGAGATGAATGATGAAACAGTGCAAAACAATTAGTGGAAAAAGAAGTGGTCCACTAAAAACAAATAATGATACGAAAACGGCTTAATTAAACGAATCGGGTATGAACCGAGTTCCGAAACGATAAATTGACTGACCCAAGAATCGAATTAAAATCGAGTCAAAAAGAAAATTAATAAATAATCGGACCGTCTAATAAAATGATAAATAGATTACTCGAGACGAAAACGAAGTTGATAGGAATAAATAATTAGACGATGAAATAATATTTCCCGATAAATAATAAATTTTCGATAAAATGAATTGAATTGATTTTTTGAGGAAAGGAAATAAATATTTTGACGAAACTTAAAATAAATGAGCTTCGAGCCGAAAAATAGAAAATTCGGGCTTAAATATAAATAAATAAAAAGAATTTATAAATTGTCGAATTAGACTTTCGATAAGTGTTAAATTAAATGTATAAAATGAATCGAAACAGAAGTATAAATATGTTTTAAATACAAGACAAGTTTTCGAGACAAATAGTATTTTAAGAGTTTGAAACAATTAAACGATAAATTCGTTTTATAATAATTTTAAGAATCACGAGTTAAATCGTAAATAAAATAAAAATACGAATATAACTTTAATTTAATTTATTTTATAAAATCAGGGGTGTTACAGTACATGACCTTACTTGTGTTTTCTTTTATTGCTTTTTCTTTTTCGTGTGTTTCTTTTGTTTTTGTATAGTGTGTCTAGGACTAAAATTTTCGAAAACCCGACTAAAACTTATTACAAGAGTTTACATTCCATTATAGATAACCCATTGTAGATTTTGGACCTTAATCTAGTAGAATAACTCTTAATCAATGAATTTGTTGATCCTTTAGCTTGAGTCCACCTTTTCTACTAGAGGTTTACTTCGGAGTTTGCATTTGATCACCTTGACCACCCATGGAGGAGTTAGGCCTTGGTTTCCGCATCCCGTTTTCTAGGTGACCTTGCTCGAATGACCATTGCACCTTTAGTCCAAATCTTTTCCGCCTTTTTGTGGGTTATCTGGGAATGGCGCGCGTTCTCGATTACCTATTTTTCCCCCACCTATACATCACCACAATAAGTTTACACAAAATAACCTCTAAGCTTGGTTTCGTACCACATCAAAAAGTCAAAAAAGGGCAAACCAAAGCAAGAGAAAAGGGCACAAATTAAAAATATGAAAAACAAGGAGAGAAAAGGAGCTTCAAATGAAAATCATATCATTGAAAAAACGTCTCCTTCAAAAACAAAAAAGCCCTTTGATCGATTCATCGCCGTGAAGTGCCAACTAGAGGACCGAATCCCGAGGTAGGAAGATAGCGGTGATTAGTCGATCTACCCCAATAATTGTAAACACCCCACCTTTTTGTTTGAACTAATTTAGGAAATTCGAGTTTGGAACGACCCTCGTGGCTTAGCCAAAGAGAGCGAGACTGCACCTACCTACAGTGTCGAACAAATCCATGGTTCACTTTTTTCACTCCGTTATACGCCTCGTAGTACCCCTTTAGAAGACTAGGAGGACCTAGGCTAAGTTATCAACATTTATATTGCTTAATTGTCATAGTATTAGGCTTTGGTCCTTGTTTTCGTGGGTGATTTATCTTGGAAGTTTATTGTTGTTTTAGGTAAGTAATCGGTGTCTTCCCCGCCGTCTCGATGAGGGATTCGGTGTTTTATTTTTGCTTTGGATGCGTCTACTCTTTCGTGTTATGTGTTTTTGTGTGTTTAGTCGCATCCACCGTTTTGAGCAAGCCCCAACTTGCCTTGCATGGGAGTACTCTACCTCATGGGTATTTCGATGTGAGTTGAAGGGACGGAGCGGGCCCGTTAATTGCCCCGTATCGACTTAGCATAGTCTAGCTAGTAGTAGTTATTGTAATTTCTTTTTGGGTCTTTGCTCGAGGACAAGCAACGGTTTAGTGTGGGGGAATTGTTGTTTGCTAAATTTAGACCGTTTTCCCCCTCATTTATACTCGTTTTTCCCTCGTTTTGCAAGTGTAGAGTGCGATTATCGCCACATTTTGAGTACTTCTCGCATTAGCGTCCCTCTTGTGCGTTTTACGTGTTTTTGGTAGTTTTTCTATCAATTTTGATAAGATTTGGCACCGAAATCACGATCACAAGAGAAGGGAACACCGTTCAAAGAGCAAAGCACACAACTTAAAGTTTAAAGCCATCCAATCAATCGACGAAGAATGAGACAAGGAAAGAGGCCAGAGAGAATGACCGGGTGAAATTTCACCCGATGAAGTACCACCGGGAGAAATTTCACCCGACGGTAATTTGCCTCCCCGAAGATTTTCCGAGCTTCCCCACCGGGCGAATACGACCGGGCGAAATTTTGCCCACCGGGTGGAATTTTGCCCGATGGAGAAAAGTGCCAAAAACCGCAAAATGAGAAGAAAATATCACCGGGCGAAATTTCACCCGGTGGGATTAATTCGTCAAGCCGCAGGGCGAAATTTCACCCCATGAAGATGCAAAGGATGATTGTCTCAATAATGAAGAAAAAAGTTGGATTTGGGCTTTAGGTTAATAGACCCATTAAGGCATTACTATATATATGTTACCCTAATTTGTTGCCCAAGGCATCATCCTCACATCCCATTAGTGTAGTATCTCCATCCACCATTAGTGTAGTTACACATCCATTAATAGAGTAATCTAGTAGTATTCTTAGTAAATCCTCCATAATTCTAGTAGGTTACATAGTAATTAGTAGTAGATCTTCTTAGTTTCCATCAACAATTCTCTAGATTTCAAGTTTGTAGAAGATTATTTCAAGTTTTATTTGAAGATTTGTGGGTTTATTGAAGAATTAGTGACAAGTTCTTCATCTTCTCCATCAAAGATTTAATCTCTATTCATGTTTCTTATTTATTGTAGATCTTCATAGTTGGTACATTTCTTTCCACTCTCTAATTTCTAGCTTAGACTTAATTCATGTTTCTCATTATTGTTGTTTACATCATCTTAGTATTGTTAGTTTCTCTAGATTTTATTTAAGTTGTTCTAGATTACTCTCTAGTTTATTTTGTTAGATAGTATCTCTTCCATAGTTTAGTGGGTAATTGTTAGATCGTAGTTTCCTTATCATCTTGTAGTTATTTTCCTTAGATCTAGTTAGTATGCGTGTTGTAGTTATTTTCTCCTTAGTTAATGTTTTGTTGTTTTCCATTATGATTAGTGAGTAGATTTCTTGTTGGGGGGGTTTAGGGATGAGGACTTGGATTATTTGAATTAAGGGATGTTGGTGGGTCGCTTGCTTGGTGGTTTATCTTGTTTGTGGTTGTTGTGTCATTGTTGTTTTAGTCTGGCCAACTAGACCGACCTTGACTCGTTTCTATCAATATGGAGAAATTCGGGGTAGAAATTACCATAACAAGAGACTTACCCTTCTTCGCCGCGAAAGCGGGTTTTTAGGTGGGTTGGGTGAAGAAACCGAAAGGTGGCATTCTCCCTTTATCAATGTTGCGACAAAAACCCGATTCCAACCTTCTTAGACTCCATGTTCCGAATCCCGACTTCCCCCTAACGCCTTTCCCTAGATTGATCACCCCTAGCTATTCTCGTAGTCATTTCTCTAGTATGGACTCGACCCTTAGAAACCCCTCTCTAGACATCAAACACATCACTTTTAGCTCGCTACTACTACGTTCCGTTCCCTGTGGACCGACCTCGACTTACCACGATTACTCTAGTAGTTTTTGTGTTATTCCGAGTCTATAAATATTGCTTGACCTCCCGTCCTTCGCTAAACGACCAATCCGATTGAGGTGCCCGTCAATTAGTCGTATGGAATTTCAAAAAAAATTATAACATCTCAAAGTTCACACATAGAAAGAAGTGATACTTTTGAGGTATGTGCATGCTATTACATACTCCATTTTATTCATTAGCTTTGTAGTGTATTATTAAGTTATTATAGTTTTAATTTTTATACTAACCCTTGGCTATCATTATCTGTAAGACTGTAACCATTGGAATTTTTTTCCTTATTTTTCTTATAATTCTAAATTACTTCTCTCATCAAACAAAACATTACATGGTCCCACTTTTCTTCGGAATGTAATGGTATAATATTATTCGAAAGTATTTGAACTGATTCACGTAACATCCGTGAAGTATTTCATGACTTATGAGGATTTATTTGTCAATGTTAGTGGTTTCGTTGTAGCTCTAAGCCTCTAACACTCTCATGGTCAACTTTTTTACATTTCTAGCTAATACCTTTATTTATATTTTAATGTGGTATTTGACTAAAGTATTCTATTTTTGAATTTCTTTTACAGAGTTTTGTTTTAATCGGCATCGGAGTAGAGCAAGTAGAGTACGATGACTTCAATTGATATGCTAATGCACCATTGTCGAAAAACTTAGTGAGTAATGTAATTTCTTTTGTTGGAGACTAGTCACAGAAAATCTCTCAAATGTTACTTTATGAGAATTAAGCTATGTATTGTAAGTTTAGCTATTTGTACTTTCATTGGAGTGATGCTTGAGGGTTATAATCCATGTAATTGTGTAGTATTTGTATTATTATTCAGATTGATGAGACATTTGATTGGTGATGAATTGTATTTGAGCTAGCGAGGACAACATGTTTTTGATTTTTTTTTAACAAAAACATGGAAAAGGCAACGGTTGTGAAAAAAGATTGTTGCCTAAAATCTGCTTTCAGCGACGGTTATAAAAGAGACTGTCGTCTAAAATCTACTTTTCGTAACGGTTATAAAAAAGACCATCGTCTAAAATCTACTTTTTGCAACGGTTATAAAAAAGACCGTCGTCTAAAATTTATTTTTCGCAACGGTTATAAAAAAGACGCCGTCTAAAATCTACTTTTCGCAACAGTTACATGTTTTAACCGATGCAAAATGTCTTTTAGGCTACGGTCACCCAACCGTTGCGAAAAGTAATGGATCTATAGCAACGCCCAGGAATACAACGGTCAAAGACAGTTGCGATATATGATTTTTAACCATTGCGATATGCCATTTTTGTACTAGTGAAATATGATTAGTGAAAATGTGATATCACTAGAATACGTACGTAGTGGGAGGAACATTGTGGATCCTCTCATGAAAGGCCTTGGCAGAAAAATGGTGCTAGAAACAATACAAGGAATGAGTTTAAAGCAAGTGAAAGAGTGAAATGTAATGGATACCCAACTTAGTACCGCTAAATCAATGTGGTCAAACGAAGTCACATGGATCTCGAAATGTAATGTTACGGACCATTCTTATGAATAAAAGTGTTGTTTTAAGTAGCATTGTGTGTTTATGTACGTACTGTTACATGTGTAAGGTTGAGCTCATAGCTCTTAACAAGTTCATAGTCCATTCGTGGATGGTTTGCGTGACAGTTAAACTTGATGAACTTGCCTATTTGAGTGTGGGGGGCATTGCCCACCCTCCTATGAGGGACTTTCTGGCTTTGGATCTCTAGAGCACTCACGAAGTATCAGGAAAATGTGGGGGCACTTTGACAAGTCCAAGTAAAAGATAATGACCATTTTTTGCGTTCATAGAGAAATGAACGAAGTCGCTAACACTTGTCTTGATTTGGAGTTAAGTAAGCGAGCAACGTCCTTTCACCAATTTCATCTATGGTTCAAGGTGAAAGATTCCACCTAAGATGACAGTTTGAGGAAAATTGTATTCACTGGGTGTTAATTCAAGTCCGAAAGACATTAACACCTTAACGCTAAACCCCCGTTGCCAACTATCTTTTTTATCCTTAAAAATATTCTTTTGAATCATGTGGGGGATTGTTGGATAATTATCCCACATCGTCATTTTAGTGGCTTGGTTATATGCTTCAAAAGAAGCTCCTTTGTTGTCCCACATTGAGAAAATAAAAAATTGAGATTTATCCCACATTGACAAAACTTGCTTGTTTTTTTAGCTTCCATTGTGGATGTTATCCTACATTGAAAAAATAGGAGGAAAGCATTATGTTTATAACCTTTCTCCTTCCTTATTTGATCACTAGTAGTAAAGTGGACCTCTTATGGGGGGGGGGGGGGTTTGGCCTCAAACCACACACACGCGCTCGCCTTGACTCGGGCTCGAGTTTCGGGCTTTGGTATAACACCTTCAATGCGGGCTTCGACCTGCTTTTACGTACATGTCTTATTTTTTGGTGTTTAGAGGAATTCCTGGCACAAGTCCCAAGGAATTCTAGATCCCGGCCTTCTGAATCACTCAATGTGGGAGGATGCATCTGCATAGTACCATGCACTTACCATCTCGTTTTTTATTGTCACCATTAAACAGAGTTTGGTTTTCTCCGTCAACATTGCTATATATACCTATGGACGCTGCCACCCGCTCGCCACGTGCACTCGTGCGGACTGTCGCGGCAGCCACCCACACAGCCCCATCGGAACGCAGCTTGCATCCGGGGTCGGTCAGATCTCGCGTTCAATGCGAAGTGTCGGAACTCGATTTGATTGACGATTTGATTTGTACTAGATAGATGTATGGGCGCATCTATGTTTTCGTTGAATCGATCGAGATGTGGTTGTAAATGTTTAAAGACTGATTTGTTTGGTCTGACGATCTCTTTAGTGAACCGAATTTGTTACCGATTTGTGGAGTCGCCACCGAGTAATTTTGGGATACACGAAAACCGTTTAAGTCAACTTTAATCCTTAGCCGGCTCAAAGCTAAGTGACATGAGGACATAAAGACAGAGATTTGTACCCTTAAGCATTCCATGTCTAGAATAACTCTCATTGCCAATGGTTCCGGACATCCAGAAACCGTAAATTCTGAGTAAGAGGTGAGGGTACGTATTGGGAAGCCAACGTCTGATAGATATCAAGACTCAATCCCGCCTGCACGTAGCGGCCTCTACTAATCAATCAATGGGATGATAAATTCGTTCCAATGGTGACGTAAATGCGATAACATCCGTTATTTTAACCCTATGCCTTTGTTATGTCGGTTGTTAAGGGACAAGTAAGTTTGTCGTCAAAGTGCTTTTACATTCTTTGCATGTGATTTCACGTGACAAGCAGGCCATGAAAAGATGCACATAGGGGAGTAGAGAGTAATAGATAGTATTTGTATTAGCGAATTAGTTTTAACGTGATAATATGGATATTAGTCATTCTCGTGGTATACCTTACCTGGTATTCTGCTTAAAGTGCGTCCGTACGCTATTAATAAGGATGCGCCGAGCCACATGTGAGGTGTGAGTATCGAGATTAATACGAGACTAGACCACTGTTCTTTTTGTTTATGATTTAGTTTGTTTAGGTTTTAAATTTTGTGTTAGGTGATTTATCATGCGATTATGGTCATAAAAGCGGTAAATCATACGAAAGCGGTAAATTGTGAAATGTAAGTAGATCACATTGTATGAGGAGTTACACTCTCAGAATGTACACTAAACGAAGTACAATGAGTAGACAATCAAGAATGGATCTTATAATTAACGACTACTCAGATTCGATTTAGGTGTTTTAGTACTTGAGGTTGAAGTTGTGGACGTTACGTATGTTATACGGATTGGTCTTGACTGGGCCAAACAGAAGTAAGTCTTGTACACCACTTGGAGTGCAAGTGATGGACGCGTTGTGGATTTAGTATTCACATAGGTCGGACTCGACGTTATTGAAGTGCATAACTAAAGTACGATATGTAAAGTTTGGTTTAGTTGACAACCTAGTGACGATATTGACTTCGATGCGATGATCCTTCTAGAGTCTTGCGGTGATTTCAGCAGAGCTTGCTTCGGTTGAACAAGTCGACGAGCCAACACAGGTGCCCTTTTTCGTTCTTCTTGAGTTAGGAACTCGAGAAACTACGAAGAGTAGTGTTGATTTGTAGAATGCGAATCGGGGAGATAACAATCAAGTGGATCGTTCCTAATGCCGTGGAGTGCAACACTAGAGAAGAGTTGCAAGTTGTGTGGAGCTCGTAGAGAGGATAAGTAATTGTGTCGATTATGAGCAGAGAAGATGGGTATTTATAGTTTTTCTCGTAGTTTAATCCAAGATTTCAGGCGTTGCACGTCGTGCGACCCAAAAGTGAGACACCTGGCTTCGGACGATGCAGTTCTCAGGCGGCAGCAGTGAGGCAGTTGAGATTTTGAAGATCCGATTTGAAAAGTTTCCAAAGCGGAGATTATACGTGATCTTTGTATTTGGTTGGATGTTAAGCATCCGTCCTTTGCCCTAGCGTGTGCGTCGTTGGGCCTCGGGCGCGCGTCTCGAGGCTCGAATCGGCCCGACTCGTTGACTCGGGTTTGACTTTGCATGTTTCGGGACCGATTCGGAGCCCCGGAGTCGGAATTGACTCTAATTAGTGTCCACGGGACCTTAATGACACGACAAAGATGGTCTTGATGTTGAATTAATTTTTCTGAGTAATTATTTGATCCGGTCTATAGAAAAACCGTCTAAAACATTGTAAAATCGTATCGTGTTGCAATCCGATCATCACCGGGTGTTTGTCGGGCACTTCTGCAGCCACCTGGTCGAAATCTGGGTGTCTACAAAGTTAAAGTATAGCCGCCCAGGTCAATCGAGGATTACGACCGGGTGGCTGTCTGCCCGGATTGTTTTAAGTCCGTTGAACTACGTACTAAGGCTCGTCAGCCAAGGTTTATAAACCATATCTGACCTCCTCACCTGTGGTTGCTTGTGGAAGTTTTTGATCCGGATTTTCTTACTTGGACTTGAGTTTGAAGAGTTATTGCAGTTGATTAGTGTTGTGATCTTCGGAATAGACCCCGTGCTTAAGTCTGTCCCTGGCCTTTGTAGTTGTGTTCTTTGGAATAGGTTCCAACTATTCCTGGACTTTGCATTTGTATTCTTTGGAACAAATTTTTGTCTGTTCTTGGACCTTGCATATTGTTCTTTGGAACAGATTTCTGTATGTTCCTAGACTTTACATATTGTACTCTTTGGAACAAATTCCTTATCTGTTCCTGGACTTTGCATATTGTATTCTTTGGAAAAAAATCGTCTGTTCCTGAACTTTGCCTATTGTATTCTTTGGAACAGATTCATGTTTGTTCCTGATCTTTGCATATTTTATTCTTTGGAACAGATTCCTGTCTGTTCCTGGTCTTTGCATATTGTATTCTTTGGAACAGATTCATGTTTGTTCCTAGACTTTGCATATTGTATTCTTTGGAACAGATTCTTGTCTGTTCCTGGACTTTGCGTATTGTATTCTTTGTAACAGATTCTTGTCTGTTCCTGGACTTTGCATATTGTATTCTTTGTTTAGAGATATGCCCTAAACGTTTATGCCATAGTGATGATGAATTTTCATTTGTCAATTTTAAATTAGTGTCACTGTAGCTCACATGCAAAGTTTCATTAATAGAGACATGCATGTCTAGCAAGTATAGGTTATCATATCCAGATAAAGAACCAAAACCAACCAACTTTGAATTATGAAAAAGACTAAATTTATTGTTTTCAAAGGAACAAAGATAACCAAACTTGTCCAAAGCAGAAACTGAAACCAAATTCCGTCTAAATGACGGTACAACAAAAGTCTCTTTCAAATCCAAATAATTTTCAGTCTTTAATAATAATAACCTAAATGTCCTTTTAGCCTTAACTTCAACAGTCTTGCCATCGCCTACATAGATGTATCTTTGAGCAACTCACGCAACCCTGCATGGACACACTTATGTGAGTAGTAGCACCGGAGTCTATCCACCAAGTGTGTTTGGGTACCGAAGTAAATTGACCTCAGAACAAACAAAAGAAAGAAACATATCCTTTTTCACACGTCAAGCGTGGTACCCTATGCATTGTTTCTTCTTATAATCTGGCTTTCCACAAAAGAAGCATCCTGAGTCCTTATTTTCTGAATTTTCAGGTTCCTTAGTTTCTGTATTCTGCTTCTTTGGTGGTCGCGCAACTGCAACATCCTTACCCTTCTTCCTTTTCCTATCTTCCTTAGATGATGAAGCCAAATGAGCACTTTCTGTCTTTTCTTTCTTAATTATCTCTTCCTCTTGAACACAATGAGAAATGAGTTTATTCAAAGTCCACTTCTCCTTTTGACAGTTATAACTAACCTTAAACTGACTAAAACTTTTAGGAAGAGAGATCAAGACTAAAGACACTAATAAGTTCTCAGACCAATCCAGCTTGAGTGCCTTTAGTTTTGAAATATGAGACATTTCCATAATGTACTCCCTTATGCTCCCTGAAATTTTATACTTCATGGAGACAAGACTTATCAACAGAGTACTTGTCTCAGCCTTTTTGTTTTTTGCAAAACGCTTTTCAAGTTCAATGAGGTACTTCTTGGCATGGTGCCCTTGTATGATTATGGAATTGCACGCTTCATGATCATTAGACTCATTCGATTTGAGCGCTCTCATTTCTCCATGTCCCTCTTATCATCAGGGGAACTGGAGTCCGTAATCTCAGTGGGGCGCTCTTCCCGAAGAGCAAGGTCCAGATCCATGCAACCCAGAACGATCATAACGTTCTCCTTCGAATACTTAAAATTCGTTCCGTCAAGCATTGAAATTGCATTGATGTTAGCAGATATCGTATTAGCAGAAGCATTCACTGTATAGAACAAAAAACATACAAAACACGCCCACAATAAATTCCAAATTCAACTTTATATAATCAGATTCATGTATTGGCGAATAAACCCATTATAACAAGATACATAACACAATATTAATTTTCGTCTTTGGACTTAAAATCAACTTGTAAGTGACCATCTTGGTGCAGTGCGGATCTCCCGTCCCATTTTGTGTCCACCCTATGTGTTGTACCATACACTAGATGACACATCAACTAGTTATGATATTTGTTGCATATTTTATTTATTCAATAGACGAGGTCGAGGTGTCATCCAGTGTATGGTGCGGTATACAGAGTTGGACACAAAAATAGGACAGAAGATCTGCTCTAATCTTGGTGTAGTAATCAAATATTAACAATAAATTCTTGTCAAATACTAAGACTTCCCTTGGCCGACTTAATATTCACATGGAAACCTTATAATCATTATATATTTATTACCACAAGCATGATTAAATTTCGGCCAAACAATAGTCTTTCTTTG
The DNA here is from genome assembly GCA_958450325.1 of Agrostemma githago. Classification (NCBI taxonomy): domain Eukaryota; kingdom Viridiplantae; phylum Streptophyta; class Magnoliopsida; order Caryophyllales; family Caryophyllaceae; genus Agrostemma; species Agrostemma githago. The sequence continues at coordinate 8,382,093 of OY288241.1, read as the reverse complement.
GGCCGACCATTAACCGCATGAAAATTAATCACACACAAAAAATCTTGGTATTTTAAAAACGTTCAATTTACGCAAAAGAGGTTACTTTGGCAACTTATTGTATCAATTAAACGGTCTAATTAAAATACTAGACATCTTATAACCTGGATAGCCAATTGTATGGATTAGAAAATTAATATCCAATTTATTGTTCTTTAATCCATGTATAAATAAATCGATCACATAATAACATTCAAACATACTCATAATTAAATATGCGAGACAAATTGCAATCGACATAAATAATTTAATTATACGGGACGGAATTATAACTGAACATGGCAGATAAGAATAGGCTGGATCAAGCAGCATACAAAATTAGCAATACACGATTAACCCTAAGAAATAAATCTGACCGACTAATAAGCCAAGTCGTAACTTCGTAAAGCATACCACAAATTACCCAGAAAAAATACAAAGCATTGCGACATCACATGTACGTACAAGGAAACTCGATGATAATAGGCAAATATCAGGACATCATGAGACAAGCAATGATGATAAAAATTTATGCGGAACTAGTTTTTCCTAATGAGGGTTTAATCAATCCTAACAAATTTTCTCAACTTTTCCTATTCTACCCTTTTATAAAGGTTTAGTCTATCACACTAAGATTCAATTCACCTTCTCTTTGTTATATAATATCTATTACCTATTTTCTTAATTATTTTGTAAATTACACTATTATTGTTTAATTCATTTTTTGGCTTAAATACACAAATAAGATAATTCATTTTAAGACGTGAATTAACATATAAAAAGGAAAAAGTTAAGATTTTTATTATAGATAATACAAAAAAGGCAATTAATTGAATTAAAAAATTTCAACTAAATTACACCACTTAATTTTTTTTTAAAAAAGTACATAAATTAGAAACAAATTTACATGAAAAATAAGGAAAATACAAAAAAACTAATAAAAGAAATTTACATTTAAAAAAAAGGAAAAAAGGGGGAATGAAAACCACACGGGAAGCTTCAGCCTTCATCACCGCACGACCTCACTACCTCCACCACCCTCACCCACCCCACGTGATATGACCCAATCCGACCACCCAGACTCACTCGACCCACCCACCGCCCAGAACTACTCAACCCAACCCTTCACCCACGACCCAGACTACCCTCACCCACCTACCCACCACCTGAACCGACCCTCACCTACGGCCTATCCATCCACCACCCTCGACCCCAGACACCGATCCCAAATGATTTCGTTAATTGTGGTTGTTTTTGGTGTGTTAATTGGAAACTTTGGATTTTGAGATTCTTGAGAGAGAAATTGAAACATTAAAGGTTGTGAATGTGATAAAATGAGAAGGGTAAATATCGTTAGAATTGAGTAAAAAATCGTCAGGAAAAAGTACGACCCGAATTATGACATCAACACTACATCATCAAAAAACAATAAACTTGTCCATTCCGAAAAAATCCATACGAAGAATTGCTTAATCTTAAATCTTTACAAGTAAAATATTTGCCAGACAGAATAATTACGCAGACAAAAAAAGACCAATCGTTTGATAAATCCTTCCCGAAAAATTTAATATGAAGACGACTCTGATATTAATTGTTAGATTTAATCTTTAACTTCATACTAAATAAATTGGTATACCGAATAGCGGAAGCGTATCTGACTCCATTGGGAAAGGTAAGTGGAACATGAGTCACCTTATTATGGTTTCTCTTCTAACAGACACACTCGCCTTTAGGATTCTCTTTATTGATGGAATGTATAAGAGTTTTGGTTAGAGTGTGCTATTAAGAACATAACCTGACTATATATAGGGAGGAGTATGAAACTCTAGTCACTTATATTAGCCGTTTTAGTAGATACGTTCATCATGTATATTAAAGCTCTGATATGTTTCTACACTATTATAGTATCCAACCCATATTTTATAAGACGTAAACAAGCCCGTGTTATTATTATTATTACGGATCACATATTTGAGCTCAACTTAAGTGACAACTAATAAATATCGTAGATCCGAATAATATTGTTAACATATATTATATTAGACCTTATAATTATTAAAATTGGGAAGGTACGAGTTAATTTTCCTTTGTGAAATCCTTTCGCCGCTAATTAAGGGAAATGGTGGAGTAAAAGAACCTATAAAATGAATAGAAGCTTGATGGATTGTGCATGTTGACCTCGATAAATTCCAATATATATGTATAGAAACTTTGCTTGCTTGCTTGTTAGATGCATCATATCTATGCTTTCCATGCAAAGCATCAAGTTCCAATTGAATTATTGTATGTGTTACACATTCACAGGTTCTTATGCTTAAAGTGGATATAAATTATTGCTCCATTGAATTGACCAAAGTTATTAGATTGTGATTCCTTGAATCTTATTTTTTTATAGTTATGTCTCCTCCTCTACTATTTCTCACTGTTACGTTGGACAACAAGCAAGATTGTGGTCATTATTAACCCATCTTAATTTCTCTTAGCTTGCTTGCTAAATAATCATGTTTTTGGCATACACACTACGATGCGTTGAGTTGTTCATTTCATGCATGACTAGAATGTGTGAAATTTATAACGAGCATGGCCTGTACCAAGAGTCGAAAAGTGTTCACTTCACAAGATAAAAGAGTTTCACTCTAAAATTAATTGACAATAGGGGGAGCAACTTCTTGACTTGTAAATAGAATATTTTTTCCTCCTTTAATTTATCAATGTACGTATTACTCACATGTGACTATATGAGTTTAAGAGTCAATTCTCAACAGTATAGATCCGCGCATTAATGCACAATACATTTAGAATTTTATATTTAGTAATTAGTTATAAATATATTTAGAATTCTAAACTCCTTTTTTCCCTTGCAGATAGTGAGACCATGAATATGTTTTTGAATTTGAAGCATATTCCGATCTTACAATGTTCAATTATATCAAAAATATAACAATGAAAAAAATTTAGAAACCCGCTTAAAATCGAGTGATTGCAAAGGCACTGCCGCACTGGTACGAGGTTGACCTCGACCTAACAAAATAGACGAGGGTCTAAGTTGTTTGTTTACACACCCAATCAGGCCAAGGACGCAACTCTGATCACCCCAACGCTCGATCAAATTTTGAGGTAAACTTGAATTGTTTTGATATTGATCCACTAAAGTCGCATGGGCGAATCCAGGATTTCCCGATAGGGGGGGTATTTGGAAAATTTTATGGTTTGTATTTTGAATTTTTTTTTATAAGTGAATTTATACAGTAAAAGTAATTGGTGGAAAACCAATTTTTGTGCCTCGTTGAAGAAAACTTGACTAGGAAATGTATACTCCCTTCGTCACGGGTTCGATTCCTACTATTTGTAGTAAAACTACGAACGTGGGTAACGGGATTCGAACCCATGACCTCAGAAAGGAATGAAAGGCATCACAACCAATGAGCTACAATCACCGTTGTGATTAGTAAAGTCAAACATATTTAATTATTTCTGGGATTTGGGTGAGGGCAGTCGCCCACCCATGCCCTCACCCAAATCCGCCCCACTAAACCGCAAACCCAGAATACACTTAAATGAGCAGGTACTCCATACTGCTCCCAATCCGTACATCATATAGGCATTCTGAGTTCACCCATCATTATTATTGTAACTAAATCCCGACTATTCTAAATGATCATTTGGTGACTACCGCGAATTAAATCACCAACACAAGTATCGATCAATCGTGGATACCTTATTTTTTACCTCATCATGTTGAGTATGTGAGTATATGTCACTAAGTATCTAGGATTCGAGGAGTAAATCACTACTAGGGATGGCAATTTCACCCGCATCCATCCCGCACCCGATCCACCCGAGAAAAATAAATGGGTGAAAACCCGATTAAATGAATGAATGGCGGGTGATGGATGAGACGGGTGATGGATTTGGTCGGATGTGGGTGGAGCATCATCTCACCCGCAATTCGTTAACCACCCGACATCCATCCATTTAAAAAAATATATATTATAAAAATTACCCGAAAATAAGAGAATGCCCCCAGTTTTCCTAAAACCTTATTCATTTTTATTTCCTAGATTAGACCTAACTCAAATAATACTACCATGGCGACGAAAGGTGTCAAGTCGCAAGCTAGGTCTCGCAAGAAATTGTTTACCATTTGATATTTATTTCACAAAATAATACTCCGTAGTACAAGTGAATCACCCGTTTCACCCGTGGATGACGGGTGGATCGGATATGGATGACACTCCTAGTGGATGATGGATGGATCGGGTGGACGAATAGAGACGGGTGATGGATGCGGGTGAGGCTTCACCCGATCCGAATCCGACTCATTGTCATCCCTAATCACTAAAAGAGAATTGCAATTTAGCTACCAATTTAGCAACCGCCTAAAATTCAGTCACTAAATATATAAATTAGCTACTAATTTCGAGACATAAATATATTTAGTCTCAATTTTAGATATCAAAATATAGTGGTAGTTAATTACGTTGCTATTATAGAGACTAAATAAAGTCGATAGCAAATTTGGTATCTAATTTAAGTTTTTAGATACGGAAAAACGAGAGTCATCTCTATATATGTCGACACATAATTACGAATAATGTATTTAGTTTTTATCTAGGAGACGAAAGTAAATTCGTAAACAAGTATAGTAGTTATTAAAGAGACGAAACCAAGCAAGTGAGTAGCAATATTAGTATCTAATGATATATGTGTAGATTGAAACTCTAGGGCTGTAAGAGTATATAAATATTTCTGGGCCTCCAATCATCGCCTTAAGGTTTTGGTTGAGTTGGTTTCATAACATGGTATCAGAGCCAGAGGTCATGAGTTCGAACCCTGGCAGGCCCCAATATCTCGAACTCTCAAGTGGAATCTCAGCACACGGTACGGGGGAGCCGGTGCGCACTAATCACTCTTCAAGCCTAAAGGGCATTCGAGTGAGGGGGCGTAATAGAATATAAATGGCCTTCAACCATCGTCATAAGGTTTTGGTTGAGATGGTTCGTTAACATGGTATCAGAGTCAGCGTGACAAAAGGTCACGGGTTCAAATCTCCACCCCCCCTTATTTTTAAAGTGGAATATTAAGCCCAGTGGGCATTCGTGTGAGGGGGCGTGTAAGAGTATATAAATATTTCTGGGCCTCCAACCATCGCCTTAAGGTTTTGGTTGAGTTGGTTCCATAACAGGGCATCTGTTTAGGGATTGCCCTTTTCCAGCTCGGCTATGGCTTGGAAGTGATCTGGGTATTCGAGCTTACAATTGGATAAATTCACACATTGATTTTAAGATATAACTTGTTGATTGGATTAATTACCTCCTCTCTCGGGACCATGGGCTGTGAATTTTTTTTGAGTGTCCTATGGACTACTATATGGATTTCTCGAAATAATTCTAAATTCAATGATTGTCGTCCTTGCGCAAGTCTGGCTTTAAAGCTTATCTAATCACAGAGTCATCTGTTTACACCTGCGGAGGATGATATTATTGATCCCTCTAGTCCCCATGATCGGTGTTTTGAATCCTCCCTTAAGCTGGAATATCAAGAATGGTAAGCATTTTTTAATTCTTGGGATGCAAGATGAATGCACACAGGTTCAAATTCATGTGCATGCTGCTTGGAAGAATCACTCTCAAGTCAGTGGGGGTTGAACTGCTTACGCCCCGATGCACTCAACCTGGGTCAAAAGTTCATTAAGATTCGGGTGGCCTCTCCACTCTAGGCGGAAGTAGCCTTAGCTCTCCGTGTTGTTGTTAAATGGGCCTTAGAGATACGCTTTCTTCATGTTGATTTTCATTCCGACTGTCAATAGTTGGTTAATTATGAATTATGATGTTGGGAGATGTGACTCCTCCCACGCCTCTGTTTACAGAATCCTTGACAATTTATTTCACCTCTTCCCCTCTTTTCATTACTTTTATTTTTCTTTTGTTTCTAGGGACAGTAATACCAAGGCCCATATGCTAGCTCATATGGGTCTTAGGCACCTCTAATTTTCTCTCATAGCTTTCAAAAAAAAGTATCTAATTTAAATTATTAGCTACAAAAATATATATTGTGGACATGACGTAGGTCCACCCCGACGCGGCCACGCGCGGGTTTGGGTAGGCGAATGAATCTCGTGGTGAGATTGTTCTCGGGTTCGAAATTTAAGTCAAAATGGAGTCGCCACCGACTTTTGTGGTTATTCGGAACCATACGAGCCCACTCTATCTCGTCATGGGCTGTACACAAAGTACGGCCCGCTTCGATTTCAGAGTTTATGGGGCTCGTCCCTTTGCATTGCAATATCGATACCGTTTAAACCGGCTTTCGTATATAGAATGACTCTCGTGCGCCAATGGTTTCGGGCATCCGGAAACCAAAGTTCTGAGTAAGGGGTGAGGGTACGTGTTGGGAAGCCCACTAAGGACACCTAACCCCGCCCGCACATGGCGGCCTCTACTAAGACATCGTTCGTGTTCGTGTGCGCGCGCTAGTAAAACGATTAAATGATATGCAAACAGCGTTTTCGGGCTAAGCATGCGAGTTGTTGATTAACTACGTCATTTAATGCATCTTGATTCACGTCAAAGTGATTTAGCATGCGATGTTCATTTAAATAAATAAATGGCAAACATCAAATAATAGAAACTCGTAAATAAATTACAAATTACACGCGCGGAATACAACCCGGAATTCACAATACAACGAGCAATAAAGTAGAATAATTGAATTATAAGCGGCAAATGTTAACTAGAAACGGACCCGTATAATATAAACTAGACCGTAAGTTGTGAAAATGGACGAACTTCGATTAATTACGCATTATATTGCGTATTAAGCAAAGGGCGGAGATACGGAACCTAGGCGTGGTGCTAGCCCGATCCCGAATCCCGATGCCTTGTCCCGACTTATCACATCGAGGAATAGAGTCTAAATTAATCATGTGTCGGATACGACTAAAGAGTCGTCGACACAAGATTAATAGTGCGAGACCGTCGATCAAAGTCGTTTTAAGTGATAGTGATATGCATGGGTTTTGAAGATTAGAATTACGTGATTGACTTTACACGTGTCGACTAAAAGTCGTAAAAAAATGACGAGGCTCGAATGTTGCATTAAAGCTCTCAGATTACTGGGCTACAGGACCCACTCGATCGAGTCATGGCATGGACTCGATCGAGTGCACACTCGAAGCCGCTACTGCCCAGTTTTTGGGGTCTAACTCGATCGAGTGGCCCATGGCACTTGATCGAGTGCCCCCTGTACGAGGCATGACTCGTTTCATTTTTATTTGTTTGAATTCGATAATTGACCGAGTTAAATAAAAATATTGCATTATTTAAATTCAACTCGGTTCTCGATGTCATAAACGTGTATTATACGATTATGAGACCGTTATTGGGATTTTATGAAATATGCTATTATGTGATTGAAAAGTTTGATTAATGACGAAATTATAGTCCTCCGCGTCACGACGTCGATACTAATCCTAAAGGATTATGTGATGTCGGTTTTCGCCTCAACGGATCTCGTACTAATCTTGGAAATGGAGTCTTACGCGTTCAACTATGAGCAATCACGATCGCGTTATGCCCTTGAGTACATTGGGGCGGCGCTCCTCGAAAGGGTGCCACCTCCGTCGTGACTCATAAAGCGATTAAACGGACTTTGGATGATCGTCGTAGTCAAACATGTTAAGATCCGAATTTTAATATTATATAAATATATATATACACGGTATTAATATGTTAATGACGAAAGGATAAAAATTAGTAAACGATAAAATTAAATGTTAGGTGTTAGATACAATAAATAAAAAATGTTAGATTGCGATAAATAAAAGTGTTAGATTAGAGAGTTAGTATACACGAAATTAAAATGTTAGTGTTAGCGGTTAGTAATAATAATAATAATAATAATAATAATAATAATAATAATAATAATAATAATAATAATAATAATAATAATAATAATAATAATAATAATAATAATAATAATAATAATAATAATAATAATAATAATAATAATAATAATAATAATAATAATAATAATAATAATAATAATAATAATAATAATAAACCCAGTGAGAGAGAGGGCGAACCAGGGTAGGGTTCCCCTGCATCTCTTCCCCTGCCTCCGGCTAGGTTTCGCGGCGCCGGCGACCGCTGGCCACGGCGGTCGGCCCGCCTTCTGCCGGCCGTCTTCCCCTTCCCTTGGCCGTCGGTTTCTCCTCCCTCCTGCCGTCTTCCTCTGTGTCTGTCTCCTTCGAGTTTTCTCTGCCGGTACTCCGCCGTGCTCTGCTTGCCGGCTGTCGTTTCCTCCGCCGGTACTCCGTCGTCCGCCTTCCTCTTCGGCCAATTTCTGCCGGTCCCGTCTGTTCTCCGGTCAATTTCTGCCGGAATTCTGCTGCTCTTGTTTTGCCCCTGCTGCTGGTTTGTTCGCCGGCGCTCTGCCGCTGCTCTGCCGCTTGTTGCCGGCTGCCTCTTCTTCCTTCGCCGGCCTTCCACTTCTGACTGTGTCCTTTCTTTTGGTCATTCCTGGCCGTTCTGCTGCTCGCCTGTTGTTCGCCGCTGCTGCTGGGTTGTGTGCCGTCGACGGTCCTCTGTCCTCGTCGGTGTCCTCGTCCCGGGCAGGCTGTGTGTCGGCAGCTGTTTTGTTGGCTGCTTTTTCCGTCTCCCTCCCACCGTCTTCGTTTCCAGCCGGAATCGAGTCGGTTTGCTGCTGTTCCTCGGTCTTCCTGACATTGCTGCTGGTTTCTCGCCCCAATCCAGGTGGTCCTCTCCGGTGTCGGTTTGCTTGCTCCTGGTTTGGGTTGTTGCTGATACGGTGTCAGGTGGTCTCGGTTTGGGCGTGTAGTGTGGGCGGTGTGGCGTTTTGGTTGTTTCGGGGGTTGTTTTCGTGTGTTTTCTTGTGTTTATTAATTTGTTTGCCTGTTTTCTCTTCTCGGGTTGCCGGTTCCATGTCTGGACTTGCGCGTCTCCATTGCCCCTTCGTTGGTCTTTCTGAGTGTCGCGACAATAATGGGAAGGGTCTGGTTAAAACCTCCATGATCATCCATCTCCGAGATCGACATGGCCTTGGAATGGCTCAGGTAACCACGCGTCAAGCCCTTTCCTCTGATTTATCTATTTTTTCTGAGGCTGAGATTACCCTTAAGCGTATGAGTCTTTGGCTTTGTGGGGTTTGCTTTACTACACATTCTCTTTCTGCCAAGTGTCGGCACGGGCCGGGGTCTGATTTTGTTGCACCCCCTGATTGCGGTGACGGAGTTGCTCGTTTTTTTGTTTATGGCATCCCTCGGCCGCTCGCTCCATCTTCGTCTCCTGGCGTTGTTGTGGGGCCTGTTGGGTTGGGTTGTCCTGACGTGGCTTCTCTGGATCGCTTGATGTCGGTAGGGGTGCGCACTGTGAAATCTATCCCTCCCAGATGTCGCCTTGGGTTTTCTAGGATCTTCAGGGGGGCCCTTGATGCTGTGGCTGACTCCCCTGATGATCTTTCTCGCTGGGTTAGCTTGCTTATTTTACCTCTCTGTGTTCTTAAGTCTTTTTCTCCCAGGAGTAACCTTGAGTGTAGAGCTGTCGTGAAGCGCCAGCGTCAGGAGGAGTGTATTACTAGTGCCATTCGCACTTGGGGTGCCCCTGGTGGTATTGCTCTGCTTCTGCAGGAGACCTTAGCTGAGGAGGGTCCTTCTCTTCGTTTGGAGGAGGACATTGACTCTAGTGAGGTTAACTTGCGGCAGTGTCGGCGGAAGATTTGTGATGGTCATTACGCCGCCGCTGTCCGGGTGCTTTCTTCGTCTGGCGTTGCCCCTTACTCGGCCGATACTCTGCAGGCTTTGAAAGACAAGCACCCCACTATTCCGCCCCCTTCCTTGCCGCCTTTGCCTGCCGCTCACCCACAGCTCGTCGCGTCCACGACTGTCGTGTTGGATATGATCAGGAGTTTTCCGCGTGGCACTTCTTGTGGACGGGACGGTTTTCGTGCCCAACATCTTCTGGATTGTTTGAGCGGGGCCGCGGTGGCTATCTCGGATGATCTGATCACCTCTATCACTAGGGTGGTTAACCTGTTTCTCGAGGGCAGATGCCCGCAGGTTCTCAGTGAGTACATCGCCAGTGCCCCGCTCACCCCGCTTGTTAAACCAGGTGGTGGGGTCCGTCCTATTGCTGTGGGTACGTTTTGGAGACGTCTTGTCTCTAAGGTTGGGGCTATTCTGATTGGGCCGTCGCTTTGTGGTTATTTTGAGAGCCTCCAGTTTGGGGTCGGGGTTTCCGGTGGAGGAGAGGCCATTCTGCACGCCTTGAATCGGTTTATTGAGGATCGTGGTAGTGATGTGGGCCTTTCCATGCTTTTGGTCGACTTCCAGAATGCTTTTAATTTGGTCGACCGGGAGATCATGTTGCGTGAGGTTCGCCGTTGTTGCCCTGTTCTTTCCCGCTGGGTCGAGTTTTGCTACTCTCGGCCCGCCAGACTCTTCTACGGGGAGCATAGCCTGTGGTCTTGTCAGGGGGTCCAGCAGGGTGACCCTTTGGGCCCTCTTCTTTTCGCTTTGGTCTTGCATCCCTTGATTTGCAAGATCCGGGACTCTTTTTCCTTGAGCTTGCAGGCTTGGTACTTGGACGACGGCACCATCGTTGGAGATACTTTGGTCGTGGGGAAGGTTTTGGAGCTGATTATGGAGGATGGTCCTCGCTTGGGTCTTCACCTTAATGTCGGAAAAACCGAGGTTTTTTGGCCTAAGGAAGACCCTAGGAGTCGACTTCCGGGTGTTTTTCCCCCTGATATTTCTCGACCGGTTCGTGGTGTCAAAGTCCTTGGTGGTCCCGTCAGTATCTGTCGTACTTTCAGCAGTGAGCTTGTGGCGAAGAGAGTTACGAGAACCATTGAGCTTATGGATTCGGTTGCCAAGATTGAGGACCCGCAGTGCGAGCTGTTGTTACTTCGTGCTTGTGCCGGTATTTCTAAGCTCTCTTTCTCTCTGCGAACCTGTCCCCCTACGGTCTTCGACTCGGCTAAGACCTTTGATGCGGCATTGCGGTCTAGCCTGGAACGCATTGTCACCGCGTCTGGCCCCGGGTTCGGGGACTGGCAGTGGCGTCTTTCCACACTGCCTTTTAATCTCGGGGGGCTAGGTGTGTATAGCGCCGGGGATGTCATGCACTATGCCTTTTTGGCTTCTCGCCTTCAGACCTCTGAGTTGCAGGCTACGCTCCTTCGGCCTTCAGCTGTCTCTACTCCCGGGCCGACCTTCGATGCGGCCTTGACTCTGTTCAGCGAGACCACCGGTTCCGACGTCTTCCGTAATCCTAGTGAAGTCGCTGCCTCCAAACTCATGAAGAAATTGGCAGATATATACTTCACGAAGGTTGCTGCTTCTTTAGAATCGGTTTTCTCCTTGACTCGACGACAGGTGGCTTTGTGGAAGTCTCTGCAGGGTGCTCACACGTCTGACTGGTTGCGCGCAGTTCCTATCTCCGGGCTGGGACAGACCATGAATGGGAGGACTTATCGATCTGTCCTTAGCTATCGGTTGGGTGTCCCTTTGTTCCCGGTACCCAAGCCCTGTTCTGCTTGTTCCCGAGTCTTTGAGGGGGACATTTTTGGAGATCATGCTGTGTCGTGTGCTGGTACCGTTGGTATTAAACATAGACATAACTTGGTTCGTGACACCCTTTTGGACATCTGTTTCCGATCTGGTATTTCGGCCGGTAAGGAGGTAGATGTCGGTTTGATCGATGGGCACGATAGGCCCCTACGCCCCGCAGATTTGCTTCTTTATTCCTGGGATAGGGGCCGTGATGTGTGTGTCGATTTGACGGGGTCGTCCCCTTTGACCCAGTCTGCGATGTCTGATTTTCTACCTGGCCGCGCACTCGCTGATGCTGCTCAGCGCAAGTGCGCCAAGTATGGAGATTTGTGCACCAAGATTGGGTATGGTTTCCTACCTTTCTCTTTCTCTTCCCTAGGGGAGCTCGACGCGGAGGCCGCTGCTTTACTCAAACGGATTCAGAAATTCTCTATCTCTCAGGACGCGGGAGCTCGGGCAGCTGCTTTTATTTTTACTCGTCTTAGTTTTTCTATCGCTAAGGGAGTGGGAGCCCAGATAGTATCTCGGCTTCCCTCTAACTTCTTGTAATTTGTTCTGGTGTTTAATGAAAGTTCCGTTTTTTTTTTTTTAAAAAAAAAAAAAAAAAAAAAAAAATAATAATAATAATAATAATAATAATAATAATAATAATAATAATAATAATACATATATATAATCAAAAAGAAAAGAGAAAGGAGAAAGAGATGTCGGGATTTGAATTACACCCTCAACCTACATGCTTAATCTCGGAAACGAACTCGTAACGTAGCGGCGTGTGCGCAGGAGTGTCGAGAATGTAGGAGGAGTTATGGTGTGATTGGTTTGGGAGAGGTTGCTCTCGGGTCTTTGGCGAGTTTTGATCTCGAGTTTTTGATTGTATGTGTGTGTAGAGAGGATGTGTATATGGTGATGTCGAACATGGTGATGATTTGTAACTTGATATGGCTGAAAAATGTAGGGTTTTTGAAGGTAAAGTGGGCTGAAGAATATGATGGAAAAGTCCTCTATAATGTGATGAGTTGATGGGGTATTTATAGGAGAACCCCACGACCTAGGGTCACTCGATCGAGTGGCCCTAGTGCACTCGGTCGAGTGCCTTTGAAAATGAATCTGGTCCGTTTTTTGAGGCTCCACTCGACCGAGTGGGTCAATCCACTCGATCGAGTGGATCAATTAGGATGAGATATTTTAGGAATGATTTGTTGACTTTTTTTGAATGATTTGGTTGTTGTGACTTGATTCATTTTGTGTATTTGGACATAATGTGAGGCTGGTTCGTCTCGGGATTCGACTTTGACCGGGTTATGACTCGGTCGCTAAAAGACGGTTTTATTTCCGATGACGGTTTTGACCCAAATTAGTCTCATTTTATTGGAAACAGCCCACTGGGCCCGGATTTGAGGTCGGTTTTGAGAGATTTGCACTCCGCTAAATGCCCACGTCGGATACTATTGATTCTGAGTCCGTATTCGAGCGTATTAAGTCACGTTTACGTCCGATCATCATCGGGTGTTTTGTCGGGAACTGCTATAGACACTAGCAGGCAAAATGCGGGTGTCTACATATATATTGGGAGCTAAATTTGTTGTCGGTTGTTGTTATCATGTACTCCGTATTTTTTATATTTCGTATGATATGTGTGCGATTGTGAGTTGATATAATATATTTATTTTATTATTTCGTTATTATTGGAGTATTAAAAAAGTACCTTACTATCCACATTTTAATGATTAACTAGATTAAAGTCCGTGCGTTGCACGGGTTAGTTGGCTTCTGGTTAATTGTATATAGTCTTATGAACTTATTTTAAAACTCAAAAGAATACATGCGAATAATTTTTTTGATTGATAGTATAAGATTCTATCGCCTCATCATAATTTTTCAATATAGGATAATTTATCCAAGGTTTATAGTTTTAAGATATGCTTTAAAGACCCAGAAAAACGCACGATTATTCTTATTTATAATATAGAATCATCACCTTATTTTAATTTTTTCGATGTGGGATAATTTTAGGTTTCTAGTCCTTTTAAAAGCTTTTTAAGACTCAAAATTTGTTGGTTGATATTTAAAACCATAAGATTACTCATTGATGATATAAAATTTTATCACCTCATCATACTTTTTCGATGTGGTATAATTTAATTACTTAATTAAGTTTATAATTTTAAGAGCTATTTTGAAGACTTAAAAGAGTTTGTTTTTATATCTATGTTAGAAGATAGACGATTACTCTTTGATAATTTTAATTAAGTTTAGATAGTCTAATTAAGAACTTTTATTTATAGACGGATGCATGATTACTCTTATTTATAATACATAGAATTTCATCACACCATCTTAATTATATCACCTCATTATAATTAGTTTAATATAAAATTTCATCACCATAGAATTTCATCGTCTTATTATGGTCATAAGAATTTTTTGAAGACTCAGAAGATTTTGATTGATATGAACAAATAATTAGTCTTATTTATAATATAGAACTATAACCATATTATAATTTGTCGATGTGGGATAATTTAAGTAAAATTTGTAGTCTTATTTATAATATAGAATCATCCCCGTACCTTATTTTAATTGTTTCAATGTGGATAATTTTAATTTTGTAGTCTTATTATGACTTTTTTAAACTCAAAATACTGTTGGTTGATATTTAAAAACAATGATAAAAATTCACAACCTCATCATAATTTTTCGATGTGGAAGAATTATAAATGAAGAACGAATTATTACTCTTTATTTATATAGAATTTCATTATCATATTGTAATTTGTCGATGTGAGACAATTTTAAAACTGTTATATGTTATAAATCCATCACATAATGTGAAACAAATGATATGAAATTTATACTCTAATGAAAGCATTTTTTAACACGAATCTAATTATTTCATTTTTGTAATTTATTTTACGATAATGTTTTAAAAAAATGAACTCTAAAGGTTTTCACGTCAGAATTGTAAAATATCACATTAATATAATAAATTAAATATATATTGTAATAATCAAAAGATTTTCTAATTGATTTTTTTTATTTATTTATGATATTTTCCTAATTTGAGGTATGATTGAATGGACCAATGAGATCGCTCGAAAAAAGCCTAAAATATATATATATATATATATATATATATATATATATATATATTGATTGATTTTACTTTTAAGTATACATTCATTGGCTCATTGAGTCATTGCCCAAATATAAATCTTCAAGTGGTTCAATGGTTTGAATGTTAGTCAAGTATTTGAAGGTTATAGATTCCATTCTTTTTGCGAACATAAACCATTAACTTCTATTAAAGGGGGTGGTGGTGCAGTGCATGGATGTATATGCATTGTTTAGTGAGCTAGGGGTGGTTTTACGTGTTGTGTTCGGTATTCAATGTGATGTGGCGGGTTATGACGTGTATTTATTACTTTTAATCTTTTATGGTCATTTTAGATACTAAAAAATTACGTCGCTAATTTTGCTACAAATGAATCGGTCTCTAAGTTCGTCCCTAAATTAGCTACTATACAATTTGCGGTCACTAAGGTAGCTACTTGAATTTTCGTTTCTATTATTGTCTCAAAATTTGCTATCACGCCTTCGTCGCTAATTTGGTAGCTAATCCTGGTCGCTAATTCAGTAGCTAAAGTAGCCACAAGGCGTTTAGCTACTGATGAAATTTAGTCGCAAATTTCGCTTCTAAGCTAATTAGCTACGGAATATTGATGATTTGTTACCAAAATTTCCGACTCTAAAATGACTTTACCTTGTGAATTTACTCCGTACATTAGAAGAACATTTACAATTTAGCACAAGTTAGTTGATGTCTTAGTGAGAGGGTGAGACCCCTTTTTTGTGTTAAGAGAGGGGCCTAACTTCCTGTGTGGGGACATGAATGTTAGCATCAAGTTCATTGTTTCCTCCATCTGCTTCCGATGGTTTCCTTAAACAAGATGCGTAAAGCAAACATTCTTTGTGACCTAACTTCACAAAACTCACAAATAAAATCATATTCTAGTGTTAAGTAGTCTTCAACACTTGGATCAAGTACTCGATCTTAATTTCATAGCTCCAAGAAAAGACTTTTATCATCCTTGTGGTCTTAGGCTTTCCCAAAACCCATATAATATATCCTATTACTCCGTAACAATTTATTTTCGTGATTCCCTATTAGCCACTTTATAATCTATCAAATTTGTAAATGGCCTGAATTAATAATAAGGAGAAAAGGGGGAGTTTTCATACTAACTTGCTCAAATAATAATAATAATAATAATAATAATAATAATAATAATAAGAAGAAGAAGAAGAAGAAGAAGAAGAAGGGTTATTTAACGGAAATAATACCAACTTTGGGTGGTATTCCATAAATAAAACAAACTTTAATTAATACGGGAATAAAACCATGTATGAGACATATTATCCACGAATGAAATTGTCTCTTAAATGACCGGATGGAGCCGGTTTTTGTGGGTCTCATACTATTAATTAACACACATCTTCATCTTCTTCATTCCCACAACAAACTCAATTTTCTCCTAAACCAAATTCTCTCTCCTAAACCCTAATTTCTCCAAATACATGGGTGACCCATCAAATTCATTTTCTTCGAATTCATAGGACACTAAAACCCCTAAATTAAACCCAGAATAAGAAAATCCTAAATTAGAAAAGAAAACCCGGAAAAATCGATTTGGGGAAATGAAAACAATACTCAACATTGACATTGTCGACGCAAAGGATTGATGAATGAACTTCTGTACAACTACAACCCCTGAAAATGAATTTTCGACAATATTAATGGTAATTATAAAGACGGACGTAGCTGACACTTGATAAACAAACAAAAGTTTCGAAAAAAAATTACTTTCAACAAGATGAATTGAGGAAGAAGAAGATGAAGTGATGAATTGAGGAGGAAGAAGATGAAGTTTGAAGTTAAAAAATTGAAAATTAATGAAGTGTAGGGTTACGGAAGTTAATGAACTTGAAATTGTATTAGTGAAATATTGACTAGCGTAGGCGGTAGCAGGTAAGACTATTCAATTTCTATATAATATGTCTCATAAATGGTGTTATTCCCGAATTAATTAAAGTTGATTTTATTTATGGAATACCACCAATAGTTGGTATTATTTTTGTTAAATAACCCTAATAATAATGACAAAGTTAAGGTCGGTCTTTAGATAAAGATTACTCGTACATTAATAGACATTATCCCCGACTACTAACTTAACACACTACTTAATTAAGTTAATACTAAATTGACATGTCTATTAAAATTAACTACCCACTCCTAATCCATTAATTTTGGGCACTAATCCAACCCATCCCTTTGATCCAAACTTACACAGCTAATCTTTAAATTTTCAATGTTTGACATTGTGTTGTGTCAATTCATTCTTAATTCTATATATCGATCCAATCTTGTCACGTCCTCGCAGCAACTTAAATATTTTTCATCTTCAAGTTATGAAGCTCTTGTCCTCACACAGTGACATACTTTTCGTCACCAACTTGTTGATGCCCATTATCACCAACATACATTATTTGGAGCATATATCCCCAAAGTTCATAGTAGAGCACTTCTCTATCAAAATAGATTATTGATGGAGTTCTTCTCCCCACCATTTCTTGGTACACTTGTCAGTTCTCGATCTTCTTATCACTATACATATGTGAAGCACATCTCTTCACTAAAACACAGTAGAGACGTTTTTCACTACAAAACTCAATAGAGCACTTCTGCTCTCTTATCACCATCTTTTATTTTCATTTCTCTCATGAGTCATGACACTCTTCTCATAATTTTTTTTAAATTTATTTTTTTGTCACCCCATTTCGAATTGAACATGACTACTTGATCGAGTAGAGGTAACAATAATAACTATGTCAACATTCTTGACTCAAGAAGCACTAATACCATGTAGAAGTTGTAATAAGTGGATTAATAATAGGGAGGAAAGGGTCGGGAGCAAGAAGTTTTTCTATATACTAACTTGCTCAAATAATAATGACAAAGTTAAAGTCTTTAAATAGTTATTACATAAATACACATTATTAACCCAACTAACTTAACACACTACTTAATTAAGTATCACAAAAACTTGTATGAGATCGTCTCACGGTAATTTATCATGAGATCTCTCATATATATAAGAGGTGGTTACTAAATTAGTAACCACCTCACTTTAAGTTCCTACTTAATTGACATGTCTAATACTGTAATACCCCTCACTTTTAGGTTAATATGTCTCATACCCTTAATGACGTTTTCCGTCTCATTTGACTTTCTCTTTCAGTTAGTTGTGTTGCATGCTTTAACTATGGTTAAGTAATTGTTTATGTTAATCTTAAACCTCCTGTTTTTTATAAGCAACACAATTAACGGAAATGAAGTAAAAAAAGACGAAAAACGTCATCAAGAACATAGAGACATAATCACATAATACACTAAAAGTGAGGAGTAACACACGAAATACCAGGTAGAAAATCTCTAAAATTAAGGACCCACTAATCAATTAATTTTGGAGCACGATTCATATAACCAATTTGGTAATGTCGTTACGTTTTGAATGTATGTACAGATAATCTTGGCGTACACGTAGCTCATTCGTGCTTCTCCCATGCATGCATGCATGCATAATAGGCACGATGAGCGATGAGCTTATATTAGGGCTTAAATAACGCACGCACGCACGCACGCAGGCGTTGAATGTCGTGGGTGTACGTATCTGATGATATGAATCTGATGCTTTAATTAAAAAGAAGAGAAGGCGGCTGTAGACTGTAGCTGTAGTGGGTCTTGAATGCAAATAAAACCTATGCAGTATGCCTTTAGGAGGAGGCTTCATGTAGTTCCGGTGCGAATGGGTGAGGCCAGGTTCCTTCAATTTCTTTCTACTTCGTATTTTTTATTTTTTTGTCAACGAAGAAAGAACATACAAAAATATATTATTTGGACTCTCGGAATCCATAATATAATACTCATATTATTTATTGAACATAAATGTAACATAAAAACTACTCGTAGCTATTGAATACTGATACTATAACTGTAGAAAAAGCATCGGATGATTGTAGTGAGTTGATGGTGATCAACAAAAGATTGAACATGAGCGTCTTCATCCACTCTATCAACACGATTGTTGACGTACTCTTAGATACCTGGGTTCGTTCAAATTAAAAAGCTGTTTTTGAAAGTAACCAATTCAAAATACAGTTACTTTCCCTTGTGACGGAGGTATTCGTTATTTTGTTATAACGGATCAAATACTCCTTATTTATCTAGAAAAAACAACGAAACCAAGTGTTTTTATAGTATTTTGTCTTTTCTATGTAAACAGATCGTATTAAATCCGTTATAAATTTGTGACGGATAATTTCATCGCAAACAAGGATAGGGGTTCAAAATAAGGCAAGTTTAACAAAAAGAAACAAAGTAGCTAGCTAGCTAGCTTAGCTAGGGAGTGGTACATTCTTGAGGAATCAAATTCCGAGTACTTTCTATGACTATATAATTTACAACTTTCAATATATGGTCTTTTGTTCTTTTTTTTTTAGTAATTTGTTTATAATATATTCGTTCTATGGACTTTTTAAAGCTAAGAGTAAAAAGATAGAGATCGAATTTATATCCCGCGTAGAAGCTGTGTGTACTCTCTCTAAACATATATACTCATCAAATGTGAGTATGACAACTAGCCAGATCTCGTCCCTGTCAAAAAATGAGGGGTCAGGTCTCTCACTCAACTCTCAACTCCAACAATAATAATAGAGTAAGTCTCCATTGTGATCCGTCACAAGGAAATAATGGGTCAAATAATATCATTTAATTAGAAAAGACAAGGTTAGTGGATAACACATGACTTTGTCTTATTCAGCCAAGTGAATATTATTTGACCCATCACACATTTATAACGGATAGTTCCGTCACAAAGATTTTGCCATAATAATAATGCAAAGGAAGGACCCCTCAGTCACTTCGTATGCAATTGTTGGTGATCATTTAAGAGTATCTAGCAAATTACCCATGCAAAGGCCTTCTCTCACTACGACACTACATACCGATTACAGAGTATAAAAACTTTTAGTTATATCTCAACAAAGATGATACTCTCGTTAAAAAATTCAGAATAGCTTAGGCATTAATATTACGGTCAAATTGTTCTATTAGGAAACATATGACGATTGTATTCGACGTATTTCAATTATTATTTTCTTGTTCGTGTACATTTGATGAATTTGCCATATCTGAGTCGTCGTATCGTGTCAACACTTCATTTGAAACTAACACCATAAAAAAAATACATTTCATGAACTCTTAAGTTTTAAATCATACTAACCAAGTATGATTTGAAACTCAAATTAATTCATTCGTTGGTCCCAAGCTTACCCATACCTATCAATTATAAAAATGATACTCGCACGTAATAACATTTTGAGATCATACATGTCTTATCTTAAAATGATTCGACCTGATGATCCAACTTGAACCTAAAAACAAACATTTCCAACCTAATCTCAATTAGCCAAAATGACCTTATCCATATTATCAGACCTAACTAAATAACCAATTTAGGCATTTACCATGTCTAGCTCTAATACTTCATCTCCTGGTTATTTGTTATCTATTCCATTTTACGATGTATCAATCATTTGTATAATTTGATCATTCAAGTCATCCATAGTTTACTTGTCATATACTCCGTATACAATGACAATAATTTCAAATATTCCACTCCTCCCTCCTTAGTCTTTATCACCAAATCAAAGGGAAACAAATGACCGGGCGCAGAGGGAGTAATAGGATTTGAAAGTACTCTCCCAATCTGTCTCAATCATTTGTTTATTTTGATTAAAATACTACTCACACTTAATATAAAAGTAAACGAATGATTGAGACAAAAAAGTACGAGCAGTGATTTTCGGTAATCTATATATAATTCGATGATTAAAATAATTACAAAGTGTCGGTATATATATAACCGAGTCTAAGGCTAGAAACAAAGGACTAGGGTAAGCTAAGAGACGCAACATAATACCCTATATAGAGTGTAGACACCCGCATTTTACCTACTAGTGTCTATAGCAGTTTCCAACGAAACACCCGATGATGATCGGACGTAAACGTGACTCAATGCGCTCGAATATGGGCTCAGAATCAATATTATCTGACGTGGGCGTTTAGCGGAGTACAAATCTCTTAAAACTGACCTCAAATTCAGGACTAGTGGGCCGTTTTCAATAAAATGAGACTAATTTAAGCCAAAACTGACACCAGAAATAAACCCGTCTTCTAACGACCGAGTCAAAACCCGATCAAAGTCGTTTCCGAGGCAAAAACCAGCCATACATGCTTCAAGAAGCCAACTCAAAGTCAAAAGTTTAAAATTCTCAACCTCCCTATATACTCTCTACCCGCCAAACCCACTCGATCGAGTGCCAACCCACTCGATCGAGTAGGCCTTCGAAAAACCAACAACTTCCCTTCAATTGGTCAACTCGATCAAGTGACCCTAGGTCGGGGGTAATTTTCTATAAATACCCCCTTTAGCCCTTCACTCATTCAGATTTTTCCTTCACATTTTCACCACATTTCAAGTCACTTGCAACCCTACATAATACACTATACATCCCGAGAGCAACCCTAGCAATCCGAGGCTAAAATCTCTCAAAATACCGAGAAAACCGTTTCTACAAACACAAACACCATAACTCCTCCTACATCCCCGATACTCCCGCGCACACGCCGCTACTACGAGTCTATTTCCGAGGCCAATTAAGCATGTAGGTTGAGGGTGTCATCAAACCCGATTTTCTCCTTTCTCTCTTCTTCTCATCGTTTTTGTTATTCATTTTGCTTTTTTTTATTTTATCTTTCGTTACTAGTACTATATTTATCATAAGACCATTAAAATGTTCGTCGATTATACATCGAGTATGAGGGATGATGGGATAAGGAAACACGAATACGAGAGTATTGCACTCGATGTTGCCGGTCGCTTATCCTATCACCCCGATTACTTGGTTGTTTGAAACGAATCAAATCCTAAAAAAGTGTCTCATTTATCTCATTTTAGTATTGCATTTTTAATCTCGTCTAGCATTTTTTTTATTGTCATCATTAATACCGCGCATATATGTATATAAATATATCTAAACCATTTTGGATAGAATATGTTTAAAAACAAGTCTCGTTTAAAGATCCTTCTAATCCAATTACAAGTAGTATTGGAGGTGGCGCCCTTTCGAGGAGCGCCGCCCTAAACACTTCAGGGCGTGATGTGTTCGCGGAAACTTGTTGTTAAGCATATTCGATATCATTTTTCAAAGCGTACTCTAAAAGGGCGATATTGACTCCGTAGTCAAAAATCGTGCTCGAGGAGTCTTTATCAATCAAGGTTAGCATGAAATTCGTTGATGCGAAATCGAACATCATATAATCCGTAAGGATTAGTAACGATGTCGTGACGCGGAGGGAATCAATTTCGTCCTAATCAAATTCAAATCGATTTCATAACACTTTCCCAAAAATCTCGATGTCGGTCTTATAATCGTATAATGCAGGATTATAAGCATCGTAGACCGAGTTGAGTTTAAATTGTACAATGTTTTTACGTAATTCGGTTAGCTATCGATTTCGAATTAATAAAATACGAAACTGCCACCTTTTTCAAAGCAAGCTGTAACCCGTACATGGGGCACTCGATCGAGTGCCATGACACCCCAAAACAGAGGCAGCGGAACTTTAAGATGTTCACTCAATCGAGTCCTTGCCATGACTCGATCGAGTGGACTCTTTTACCTTAAAACGAGAGCTTCTCATATCATCCGAGCCTCGTCAAATATTTTTACGACTTTGGTCGTCACGTGTAAAGGCAATCACGTGTCTCCCTTTTCAAAACCATGCATCATATCATCTTATAATCATCTAATCTACTTACGTTTCCGTTATTATCGTGATTGTTTTACGGTTTTTGTTCGTCGTTTTGTATTGTCCGGGTTGTATTTCCGCCCGCGTAATTTGTAACCTTTCTTGTTTTATTTTATATCCGTTGTTTGCATTTATCGCTTTCATAAACGAACTTCGCATGCTAAATCACTTCGACGAGAACTAAATGCATTAAAATGACGTAGTTTACACATAATTCACATGTTTAGTCAAAATGTCGTTTGCATAACATTTAATTGTCAAACTAACGCGTGTATACGAAAACAAACGGTATCTTAGTAGAGGCTGCTAAGAGCGGGCGGGGTTGGGTGTCCTTTGTGGGCTTCCCAACACGTACTCTCACCCCTTACTCAGAACCATGGTTTCCAGATGTCCAAAACCGTTGGCACACGAGAGTCATTTGATGCACGATTCACGATAACTCGGCGTTGGTATCGTAATGCAAAGGGACGAACCCCTAAACTCTAGCACTAAAAGAGGGCCGTGCTTTGTGCACGATACGCCTAAGTGTAGAGTGGGTTGGAACGGGTTCGAACGGGTCCGAACTCCCATAAAGTTCGGTGGCGACTCCTATTTTGATTTAAATTTTGACCCAAGATCGATCTTACCACGAGATTCATTAGCCTACCCAAACCCGCGCGTGGGCGCGTCGAGGTGGACCTATGTCATGTCCACAATTTGGCGACTCCGCTGAAGATACCTGATGTACCACTTGTCATCGGGGTTCCTATGGTGAGACTCGTAAAGAAATCGTTCGATTATTAATGTATGGGTTTTAGTTCGATGATTCGTGAATAACCCATTTTTTTGCCCGGGCCAGTTACTTGTGACCGACGTCCCACTATACCGCGGTGCGTTCCTAAATGGGCGCGCTAAAGACATCTATGGCCGAACTCGTGTGGGTTTTGCGGCATGTTCTAAGACCAATTCGGCTTAGGAAGTCCGTCCTAATTTACGAGAAATCCTTCGATGTTGGTATAGACCCGATTTTGACCGATCGAGACTTAGTGTAAAGCATACATAGGCCCTGTTCTTTTGGACTGAAACTGACTGAACTTAACTGAACTTAATTTAACTGAAACTGACTGAAATATAGAGACAAAATATGCCTCCTGGAGCTGAACTGAACTGAACTGAACTGAAATTGACTGAAAATAAGTCCAAAAGAACAGGGCCATAGTGTCATTATAATGCTTACGTGACTATGTGTTACTTGGTTTCCGTGTCATTTTTCAAAAAACCGTCATTTCAAAAAATGCATCTTTTCAAAATATCCAATTTTCAAAACTCGGAATGCTGCCGAAATTTAGACTTACGATTTGACTCAAAATAGCCTATTTTCTAGCCGGCATGCTACCCATTTCAACTTTCGAACTTCCAATCCCACCTTTTGATATTAAAAAAAAATTACGTTTCGATTTACAAAATTTCGAGACGCCATTTTTATCGATCTTCAAATTTTCGGAAATTCATTTTCAATATTAACTTCAAAATTTCAAACATCCAACTTTTCAAAAAACCTTCCTTATTATAGGACCTACCGTTATCCGTGTGTCGGGTCTTTGAATAGTATGTCGAAGGTTCCTAGCGTCGAAACTCCGTCGATCTTACATCACGGATTTCCTCCCTTTCTCGAGTCCGCTTTATTCTAAAGGCATGACTAACCCGCGTAGGGCATACCCCTACGGAGGAAAGTCCGTTTAGACACTCGAGTCAAAAGTCTGGGGAAAATCTCACTTGGTCCTTCCTTCGAACGGGACTCGGCCCACATAACCGAGTCCTAAGAAAGTTACATCACCCACGATTCACCCATCTAGATGTCTTTCTCGAGTCGTTTTCTTGTTCAGTCTTTGCTCGGGTTGTACTACCTTGATTCCAAATTCTAGGTTCGGTTTCTGATTACGCGGTTTTCTTACAGACATGCCACCATTAACCAGACACAAATTGGAGGAATCTTTGAACAAGTTGGCAGCCTCAATGGACACTATGGTCTTCAAGCAGACTGAGATCGAGGCCCAACTGACAACTATATGGGCTGAGCAAATGACTATTGTTTCTCGTTTGACTGCTGTAGAGCAAGGGACTCCTACCCCTGGGCCTGAAAACACTGGGCCTCTAGCTAAACTAGTTAGCGCGGTGCGTCGACTAGAGGAACAGGTCCACCTGTCCAGGAATAACACCATCCGCATGGAGAACGCCTGGGTTTATTCTCCTTTGCACAGTTAGTTGCCCGCCAATCTGAACCTCACAGGCCTGCCAATGTTCGAAGGGACCGAGGACCCACTACTCCACATTCGGGCCTTCAAGAAGTTCATGACCATCAAGGGAGTAAAATCGAGCTTGTTCAAAAACCTGTTCACTGCTTCCCTTGAGAAGCACCCACGGGCCTGGTACTATAGGTTAGACCCAAAAAAATACCCTACTTGGGATGACGTGGCGACGGAGTTTGCTCGGAATTACGTTGATAATACCGAAATCCAAACCACAATGCGCTCCCTGGAGGTTATGGCCCAGGAGCCCAAAGAAGGCTTTACCAAATACCTTCAACGCAGGAGGGCCGAAAGTGTGAAATTGGTCTACAAGCCCAATGAGAAAAATTTGGTGGAGGCCTTTGTCAAGAACCTCCTCCCCTCCTACCGGGTCCATCTCCGGTATGCTATCATACCCAATTTCACCACTCTCACAGAAATGGGTATCAGGATCAAACATGATCTGAGAAAAGAGGGCCTTACTAAGGCCTCTAGCAAAGGATACCACGGGGCTACTTCTTCCACTGCTAAGGCCCCAACTGCAACCCGCAGCATTTTCGACGCGGTTAATCTACTAGATACCCCGTCCAAAAAGAATACCTCACCTCAGGTATTCTCTAATATAGGTACTACCTATACCTATGCCTTACAAAGGCTATCATCAAAGGGCCTAATCCAACCGATAGGCTCAACCCCTGAAGTTCCAGTTGAACGACTGATTGCCTCCCAATCGGATCGGTCGTTTAGCGAAGGATGGGGGATCAAACAATACTTGTAAGACTCGCAATTAACACAAAAAAAACTAAGTGTATTCATGGTAAGTCGAGGTCGGTCCACAGGGAACGGTCTAGAATCGAGTAAAAGCGACGTGTTTGGGTTCTTATGGGGGTTTTAAGGGTCGAGTCTATACTAAAATGCAATAAATGACAAAAATTAAATAACAAGGGAAGTAACAAAAGAAATAACAAGAGATGATCAAATAAGGGAAAGGTGTTAGGGGGAAGTCGGGATTCGGAAATTGGGGTCAAAGAATCTCGAGATTCGGGTCGGTTACAATATCGGTAGAGGGAGAATGCCACCTTTCGATTTCTTTACCCAACTCACTTAAAATCCCGCTTTCGTGGCGAAGAAGGGTAAGTCTCAAGTCAAGGTAACTCCTATCCCGAGTTTCCTCATATTGATAGGAGTGAGTCAAGGTCAATCTAGCCGTCCGGACTAAAACAACAATGACACAACAACTTTAAGTAAGATAAACCAACAAGCAACCAACCAACCAAAAAATCCTCAATTCAAATAATCCAAGATCCTCCTCCCTAAACCCCTCAACAAGAAATCTACTCACAATGCATAATGGAAACTAACAAAACATTAACAAAAGAGAAAACAACTAAAACATGCATATTAACTAGATCTAAAGAAAATAACAACAAAATGACAAGGAAATTACGATCTAACAATTTAACCACAAAACTATGAAAGAAATTGCAATTAACAAAATAGACAAGAAAATAATCCAGAATAACATAAATTAGATCTAGATAAATTAACAACACTAAGATGATCAAAATAACAAT
This sequence comes from Agrostemma githago, assembly GCA_958450325.1. Classification (NCBI taxonomy): domain Eukaryota; kingdom Viridiplantae; phylum Streptophyta; class Magnoliopsida; order Caryophyllales; family Caryophyllaceae; genus Agrostemma; species Agrostemma githago. Next base: position 8,355,732 of record OY288241.1, on the reverse strand, counting down.
TAACAAGATGAAACACAAAATGATCTAAAACAATATAAATAAAGATGATCAAAACAAGACAATAATGAAAGAACAATGAAATGAACAATATTGAAAGAACAATAATAAATCTAACTAGAGATTAGAGAGTGGAAGAGAAATATACCAACTATGAAGATCAACAATAAAAAAGAAGATTGCATAAATAAAAGATGAAGCTTGATGAAGAGAATAAAGGATTTGTCACTAATCCCTTGATAATCCCCAAAAATCTTCAAATAAAACTTGAATTCTACAAACTTGAATGTAAATCTAGAGAATTGATGAAGAAAACTATGGAGATTTACTACTAGATTATTATCTAAACTACTAGATTTGTAGAGAATTAATAGAAATACCACTAGAATGATCTACTAATGGAGGGTGAGTAGTATACTAATGGAGGCCTAAACTAATGAAAGCATAATGTGCAACTAACTAGGGTATCTATATATATAGTAACCCTTAATGGATCCTTAACCCAAAGCCCAATTCTAATCTTTCCCCATGAATGAAACTTTGCCCTTTGAGTGAGACTTTTGTCCTTTGAGTGAGACTTTTGTCCAATGACTCTTCATAGGGTGAAGTTTTGCCCTGCGGATTCTCTTCATATGGCCGAAATACTGTCGGGCGAAGTTTCACTCGGTCAAAATCTCATAGGATGAAATTTCACCCTATGAACTTTTTTATCTGAAATGGCAATCTGGGAGGAACATCGTCGGGCGAAGTTTCGCCCGGTCAGATCTCATCGGGTGAAACTTCATCTTGTGACTTCGGAGGGCCATAACTCTCTCGTTTGATCTCTGATTGGGGCATGTGATATGTCGTTGGAAAGCTAAGAAGATAAGCTTTCACCTCCAACTAGAATCGCCTCGATCTGAGGTCTAGAACTCTAGATATATCCATTTGAAGTTCAACCTCTCCGGAGAAGACGCCCAATGGACTATAGTTTCACTCTTTTGCTCAAGGTTTCACCCTTTGATGCTTGGACTTCGCTTTATGGCATGCTTTGGATGATATCCCGCTCCCTTGTGCTCGTGGAAGCTCAATCATGCTTTCGGTGCCAAATCCTATCAAAATTTATAGAAAAACTATCAAAAACACGTAAAACGCACAAGGAGGACTCTAATGCGAAAAAAACTCAAAATACGGCGATAATCGCACTCTAGTCTCGCAAAACGAGGGAAAAATGAGTCTAAATGGGAGGAAAAATGGTCTAAATTTAGTACACAACAACGACGCTCTAAGAGCTACAATGCCCAGGCCTACTGCCAATACCACCGAGGCAATGGGCATGATACTGAAAAATGTTGGAAACTGAAGCATCTGATCCAGGACTTGATTGAGAGTGGTAAGATCACGTTACCCGGGGACAAGCCGATTAACAAAGAAAACTCTTTCAGCTCCCACGCCATCTTTGACGGGGAGGTGATTGACTGTTCCCATCTTATCTCTCCATTTATCCTGCAAGTGAACGGGATATGGTTCGACGACGAGGATGATGGTTATCTCGTCAAAGGGGAAGTAGTCCCCATTACTCCCGAGGAGATCCGGATGGCTAAGTCCAAAGCCTTAGCCAATAACCACCTTGGTCGTCCCTATCAAGCTACTAGCACTAGGGACACCCCTGTCTCGACAACCGACACTGAGCCAATCAGGACGGAACTCGTCCCTGAAGAGCCGACCACTGAAACGGCTCTCGTGAAGCAACTGAAGAAGACCCGAGTTGACCTCTCTATATGGACACTCCTGGTTAGCTCACAGGAACATCGAGAGGCACTTACTAAGGCCCTCGATCAAATTAAGATCGACTCTCTGGTTACTCCTGCTGAAATGGTAGCCACGATTCTGCCCTACTTAAAGGGGAAAGCTAAGGAAGAAGGCCCACTGATAATCTTCTCTGAAGCCGATCTGCCACCGTTCGGGGCTTCTCATAACCTAGCTCTTTACATTACAGTGATCTGCCGGGGGAAATATCTCCCGATGACCTTAATTGATGATGGGTCTGCAGTCAACGTCCTTCCCTTAAGGACCGCCAAAGCCCTCGGCATTACCGAGGCCGATTACATTCCGACTACTCAAACAATCCAGGCTTTTGATGGGAGCCCAAAGTCGGTAGCTGGGGCCATAAAGCTGACCGTCATAACAGGCCCAATAGGAAAGGAGCTGGTGTTGTGTGCCAAATTTGGACCGTTTTTCCTCCCATTTAGACCCGTTTTTCCTCTGTTTCGTGAGATTTGAGTGCGATTATCGCCGTATTTTGCGTAATTCTCACATTAGTGTCTATCTTTTGCATTTTACGTGTTTTTGGTAGTTTTCTGTCTATTTTGATAGGATTTTCGACAGAAAACGTGTTTGAGCTTCTACGAGCATGAGAGAGATACGGTCCAAGAGCAAAGCACACAACTGAAAGTTCAAGTAATCCAATTGATCGACGAAGAAAGAGACCGGAAGAGAGGTGGCTGACCACCAGGTGAAGTTTCGCCCGACGACATTTTTTTCACCCCCGAAGATTTTCACGGCACTCCCGACCGGGCAAAATGACCGGGAGAAATTTCGCCCACCGGGTGAAATTTCGCCCGATGGAGAAACCGGGCCGAAAACGCTAAAACCGAAGAAAACCTCACCGGGTGAAATTTCACCCGGTGGGATTACTAGGTCGAGCCGCAGGGTGAAGTTTCACCCTATGAATATGCAAAGGGTGAAGGTCTAGCTTAATTGGAGAAAGATTGGATTATGGGCCTTGAAGTGTGTGCAACCCATTAAGCAAATCTATAAATACCCCTCCTAGGGTTTAGTGCCTCCTTGTGCCTTAAGTGAGCCTTGGGATTAGCCCTTAGGAGTAGGAGTATGGTAGAAAACTCTCTAGTAGTAGTAGTAGATTGTAGTAAGCTTCCTAGAAAATTCTCTACAAACAATTAATAGATCTACTTAGTATTAGTATAATTACTTCTTAATTAGTAGAAAAGTCTTCATCTTTATTGAAGATTGTGCTTAATTGTTGAAGATTCAAGGGTTTTACAAGGGTTTATGTGACAAAACCCTTGCTTTATTTCTTGAAGATTCTTATTTCTCTTATTGAAGATTGAAGATTTATGCATGGATTAGTGACAAATTCTTGTGTATTTCTCCAAGATTCAATCTTTTATTTATCTTCATCTTCCTCTTTAAATCTTCTCCATTGTGGGTAAAATTCTCTCCTCTCCCTTTTCTCCATTAGTATAATTGTTAGTGTAGTTTTTATGCATGTCTTAGACAATTTATCTCGTATTAGTGTTTTATTATTACTCATCATGACTAGTGAGTACATTTCTTTGTTGGGGAATTAGGGAGGAGGATTTGGATTATTTGATTCAAGGGATGTTGGTGGGTTGTTTACTTGTTAATTATCAATTTTATGGTTTTTGTGTCTTTGTTGACTTAGAATCGCGACTAGGCCGACCTTGACTCATTTCTACCAATATGGGGAAACTCGGGGTAGAAATTACCTTAGATTGAGACTTACCCTTTCGTCGCAAAAGCGGGTTTAGGTAGGTTGGGTGAGAAAACGAAAGGTGGCAACCTCCCTTTTTAACGTTGTAACAAAAACTCGATCCCGAGACTCTAAGACCCCATTTCCGAATCCCGACTCTCCCCAACACTTTTCCTAGATATCGCCCCTAGCTTTAGTAGTATAGTTTGCTAGCAATAGTTCGACCTCTCTCTCGACCCAAAACCCCCATCTCAATCCTCCAATCACGATTAGACCCTAGACTTGACCATTACGGCTTAACCCCTCTCCCTGCGGATCGATCACGACCTACCACTACTACATTAGTTAGGTTAGTCGGAGTTAAAAATATTGTTTGATTGTACGGGTCGCGACGCCCGCGCATATCAGCTGGAATTCCAGGTGATCGATGTCACCTCTTCCTTCAACCTGCTCCTAGGGAGTCCATGGATCCACGCTGTCAAAGCGGTATCCTCCACCCTCCACCAGAAAATTAAGTTGCCCCTGCACGATAGTATCATCACCTTGGAGGCAACCCCTATGGCGGTGGCTAGCTGTAATGCCACTGGCCGCTCGGACCTTTGGGAGTTCGATTTCGTAGGGATGATCGAAGAGGAGTACCTCTTTAGGCCCTACTTCACCATTAGCATCGACATGATGCTACAAAATCGGGGTTACTTTCCGGGGGCTACCTCCCGACCCAATCTTCCAGTTGGGAAGATTATCGAGGTCCTTAAAGATAAAGACTCTCACTTTGGCCTCGGTTATGCTACAACTCCGGGAAACGTTGTCCGAGCAGGAATTGAAAAGACATGCAACATCACTAAGGGTATCTACTTGAGGCCTTATAGCCCACGGCTGACTGACTACTTTGTCACGCCAGTATTTGAGGCTGTTCAGGTTGGTCTGTACCAACCCAATGCTGTGCACCCTAGGACCCAATTGGCCCTTGACTGCAACTACATTCCGGATGATGTGTTTGCCCTCATCCAGTATGAAGATGCCAACAATGATGAGCCCACGCTGAGGCTACTTTTCGGGGAAGACACCATAGCCCCGACTCCAAAGGAAGACCTGGTCAACCTTATTCTCCGCAACAATAGGTTTGACCCAACTAAGCTGATCTCATATGTTGGCTCCTAGATGGGGAACAGGGCCTGGAGGAAGACTGTCAAGTGAACTGACAGTCAGGCAAGAATCTACAAGTTGGTGACTGGAGAAGGAGACATGCCTGAGTCTGAGTCTGAGTCCGAGTCGGAGTCAGAGTCAGAGTCTGAGGTCGAGTCTAGGGGGTCCGGTGCCAGAGTCACTCCTGTAACCCCTCTCCTTTTAGTTACTCCTGCTGGTGCTTCGGGGTCTGTCCCGAGCGCCTTCCCTATTCCGCTACTAACCAAAGATCAGATGGCTGCTCTTTTCGAGCTGTTTTCCAAATTTTCAATCAATAATAACAACCGTTATGCTTACGAGTTGTCTCTTTTTAATTATGGTTTCAAAAATATTTTATGCAATGACATTGAGAAACCCGACGAACAGGTAGCCCTACCTCCACATTTGATCGAGCAGTTAGAGCAAAGGGAATCTCGGAATCCGGTAGTCGAAGAAACCGAGTCCGTTAATGTGGGAACAACCTTAGAACCCCACATACTTAAGATAGGGTTATCCTTAGATCCCGAGGAGAGACAACAATTCACAAGCCTCCTTGAAAAATTCAAAGACGTCTTCGCATGGTCCTACAATGACATGCCGAAGATAGACCGGGAAATAGCCGAGCACCACATACCGATCAAAGACGGGTGCAAACCGGTTAAGCAAAAACTCCGCCGAATGAGGCTCGAATGGTCTCTCAAGGTCAAAGAAGAAGTCGATAAACAGTTCAAAGTCGGCTTCATCCAGGTGTCCGAATATTCGGACTGGGTTGCGAACGTCGTGCCGGTTCCTAAAAAGGACGGTAAGGTGCGCGTGTGCGTGGATTTTCGGGACCTTAACAAGGCAAGCCCGAAAGACGATTTTTCGTTACCACACATCGATATATTTGTGGATAACACAGCCGATCATGCCCTTCTATCATTTATGGACGGGTATGCCGGGTATAATCAGATCAAGATGGCGGAAGAAGATATGACTAAGACCACCTTCATTACACCTTGGGTACTTACTGTTATACCGTCATGCCATTCGGTCTCATTATTGTCGGGACCACGTACCAACAGACCGCTAAAACTTTATTACACGACATGATGCATAAGGAAGTAGAGGTTTACGTGGACGACATTATCGTCAAATCTAAAAATCTGGACGGTCACATCACCGCCCTAAGGAAATTCTTCACCCGATTACACAAATACATAATGAGGTTAAACCCTCAAAAATGTAGTTTTTGGGTAACATCTGGTAAATTACTGGGTCATATCGTTAGCCAACGTGGCATCAAAGTCGATCCAGCTAAAATCAAAGCCATTACTGAGATGAAGCCTCCTAAAACCGAAAAAGAAATAAGGGGATTTCTCGGGAAAGTTCAATATATCAGTCAGTTTCTTTCCAAACTGACCATGGTGTGTGAACCAGTTTTCAAGAAGATGAAAGTAGGGGAACGAACACTGTGGGATGATAAATGTCAAGCAGCCCCGATAAAATCAAAGAAATCATGTCTGCTCCACCGGTCTTAATGCCACCTCAACCCGGTTTGCCTTTGTCCTTATACCTAACAACGACCGAGACAGCCATGGGGGCTATGTTGGCTCAGACAGTTAATTCCGAAAAACGATCTATCTATTACATCATCAAAAAGTTCTTAGAGTATGAGTGTAAGTATACCATGCTCGAGAAAACGTGCTTATCTCTGGTCTGGGCCACTAAGAAGCTCCAACATTATATGCTTAGCTACGAGGTGCAGGTATTATCCAAAATGGATCCAATCAAATACCTCTTCGAAAAGCCCATCCTCAATGGCAGAATTTCTAGATGGACTCTAATGTTGGCAGAGTTCGACCTAAAGTTCGTACCCTTAAAAGCTATCAAGGGTCGGGTAGTAGCCGAGTTTCTCGCCGATAGTCCCGTAACCAAAGAAGGACACACCGACACTTGGTCCTTCCCAGATGAAGATATTTTCCATAATGATACAGAAACATGAGATTTATACTTCGACGGGGTATCCAATTTCCGAGGGTTCGGAGTCGGGATTCTTTTAATCTCGCCAAAAGGGGAACATACTCCCGTATTTATCAAACTGGACTTTGACGTTATTAATAACGCCGCCGAGTATGAAGCATGTATCCATGGGCTACAAGCCGCTGCCGATTTGGGGATTACAAACCTCCGGGTACACGGTGATTCATCCTTAGTCATTAATCAAGCTCGTCAAAAATGGAAAACTCGGAACGCCAATCTCATGGCCTACCAGGCACGAGTAAGGGTTCTCAAGAAACAGTTCCAAAAGATAGATTATATATACTTACCTTGGGAAGAAAATCAGTTTGCAGATGCACTCTCAAAATTGATATTTTTACTAAATATTCCCAATCACATGACCAGTATGCCGATTTGTGTCGAAAGACGGTCCGAGCCGGCATATATCCACGCCATCGAAGACATTGAGATAAATGATCCCAAGCCATGGTATCAGGCTATCTTAGCATATCTGACGACCAAGGAATATCGTTCCGGGACCGACAGTCGAGTCAAAAAAGCCCTACGGAGGCTGGCAACCCAGTTCCTCCGAACGGACGACGGACAACTATACAAAAAGACGGCACAGAAGGCTCTCCTCCTATGCGTCGACAAAATAAAAGCCGAGAAAGTCATGGCTGAGGTGCACGACGGTGAATGTGGCCCGCATATGAATGCCCAGATGTTAGTTCAAAAAATCACGAGACTCGGATACTACTGGAACAACATGGAGACCCGATTGCCAAATATATGTTAAACATTGTCATAACTGTCAAATCTTCGCCAATGTGCAGCATATGCTGTCATCTTTGCTATATACCATGACGTCACCCTGGCCGTTCTCGACATGGGGTATCGACATAATCGGAAAAATAAATCCCTTTGGTACCGACGGACATTGCTTCATTTTAGTAGCTATCATCTATCGACTATTTCACCAGATGGGTCGAAGCTGAATCTTACCGTATTCTCAATGCCAAGCATGTTGCCAAGTTCATCCAGAACAAAATAATATGCCGGTATGGGATCCCACATGAGTTCATCAGTGATCACGGGACTCACTTTCAAGCAGAAACAGCGGCCTCGTTCACCAAATATAAAATTTAAAGGCATACATACTCGTCTTACCGTCCCCAAACAAATGGAGCAGTGGAGGCAGCCAATAAGACAATTGTCACCATACTCAAAAAGATGGCTGATAATTACCGGGATTGGCCCGACAAGATACCTTTTGCTCTATGGGGATACCAAACGTCGATCCACACCGCAACCGGTGCAATGCCGTATTACCTAACATACGGAATGGAAGCAGTGTATCCAGTCGAGTTGGAGGTGCCATCCCTCAGGATTCTGTTAGAAAGTCAAGTACCTGAAGCTGATTAGGTCCGAGCGCGGTATGACTCGTTAGTTCTATTGGACGAACGGCGATCTCGTGCCCTCAACAATATTCAGATATATCAGAAAAGGATCCAACGGGCCTTTAATAAAAGAGTAAGGCCTAGAAACATTAAGGAAGGGGATTTGGTTCTCAAGTCCGTTGGAGCTTTATTACCAGTAGACCCGAGGGGAAAATTCAAACCCAACTGGGCCGGGCCATACTTGGTAAAAAAGATTTTATCGGGCGGAGCTGTGATGCTGACGGATCTGGACGGGAACGAGTTTGTCAACCCAACCAACCTGGACCAGCTAAAGTGTTACTACCGCTAACCCTTTTCTCAATGTCATTAGCAAAGTTTATCAAAATTGTTTTTTTACATAAACTTTCGAAAAACAAGTCAATAAGCTAGAATTATTTATTCTACTGTTGTAAACATCTTAAACTAATAGTCTTGCTGTATTTCGAGATTGCAAATTTATAAAAGCCTGAACTAGGTTTGGTTTGATTCCGCTAATTGTAGATACGTAGGTAGCCCCTCAAAAGGGCACAACCACTGCAATCGAGAAAAAAGACAGGAATGGTTTAAAAAATTAACTCCCCTTTATTTATTACTAAAAGCCCGATAAGCTCGGGAAATTACAAATTACAAATTGCAAAAAAATTGAAAAAGCACACGACACTATAAATAAATAATAGTAATATTTAAATAATAAAAACTAAGGACTCGGCAATCAGGGCATCTTACCCTTTCCCTTGTCCTTGGCTTCTTTGGCCGTCCACTGGCGACGATGCGGAGGCGAGCGCTCCCGAATCACCACGGGAACCTCCTTGGCTCGGACTCGTTTCTTTGAACTCGAGTCCTCAATCACTTCAATTGGCCCAAGTCGGGCCCTCACAGGTTCAGGCAACCGGTCACGTGGGCCAACCGGTCTCTGGTCGCCAGTCTTGGCCCGAGCCTTTTCTCCAAGTCGGTCTGGGGGCTCAGCCGCCCCCGCGCGCCACTAGCACCGGCATCCTTAGTTCGAATCTTAGTTTGTGACTTAAGACCCGATTCCAGTCGGACCAGAGTAGCAAGAGTCTCTCCTTCGTCAAAGAAACCCCTGTTATCTTTCGCCGTCTCCCGGCGAACCAAGTCGAAGGCCTCATCAACCTTCAAGGCTTTACGGGCCTCCTCTGACTCCTCAGAAGTCCACTTCCGATATGACTCTGAAACCCAAGCGGATTGGCAAGGGTTGGGTATGGTCCACATGGCACGGGTGAACTACCGTTGTAACCATGTGTCACACATAGCGTCCGTCAATTGGAGCGAAACGCTAATGATTGCTTCAGTCTCAGGGATTCGCTAAGACGAACCAAACTGCCTCGAAATGCGGTCTGGGTAAATATGGACAATCCAGTCAAGTGACAGGACCACCAGGTAGCGAGCTTAGTTCCTTTTTGCCAACCCCGTCAATTTCGAGAGAAACCACCAAGCAATGGTCCACCTAATCAAGGGACCACCATGAAATTTTAGCTCCTCATCCCAATAAGCTCGGTTTATGTAATGACTCGAGCTTATCCACCGTCTCCTCGAACTAATTTGGCTGCTACAATAATTGGATATACTCACAGAGGGTTCTATGATCGATAAACGCTCGGATAGCCAAATCTGATAAGAGAGAACACACAAATTTCCGTAAGCAAAGAGTGGTTCGCCAGAGGCCACTCGATCGAGTGTCATAGCTGACTCGATCGAGTAGCCCCTCTGAAAATTGGCAGACAGACTTCAACGAGGTCACTCGATCGAGTGACGGGTCAACTCGGTCGAGTGACTCGCGTAGTCAGAATCTCCCGTAAAAAAAAACGTGAGATGTATACCTGCAAAAGACAGATGCTCCCCGTCAGTTGACGGTCTGGGTCGAGTCTCTTAGCATCAAGACTCATGATGATTTCTCTCGTTGCTAGCTAAGTCGGGCTATGACCAGTCTCCGTCTGGTCAACCACACCAATCAGCCTAATCTGACCCAAACACGAGTCAGCCTCCATCATTCCCTCAAAGACATATCGGTGCAGCATGGAAAAGGTGAAAGCCCTATGCCTGTGAGTAGGAGTGGCTCTCACGTCACTGGTATTCATGAATTTATCGGCCAGGTCAAACAAGGAAATGGAATCTCACCGCACCATACGGTCCGTCTCAGCATGGGACAAACCAAAAAATCCCTTAACCTCCTCCTTGGGTCAGGATAGAACGGAGGAATAGCAAGACGGGCATTAGGGCACCAACCACCCACAATTGCAATTTCTTCGGGAAGAGGGCACACGTCTCCTCGGGGGAACGTGAAAACGTGATGGGTGGTGTCCCAAGACGTTAGGCAGACGTCTAGGAAGTGTGAGTCAATCCTAAGACGTTGAAGCGGGAATAGAGCAATAATTCTCATCTGAGTCAGTTTAAATTTTTCCTCGTTCCGAAAATACTGGGACCACGCCAAAAGCATCGCAGTCAATTGCTCGATACCCATAGTAGATCTTTTCTTGAAAGTCTAAAAGATTTTGAGAAGAAAAGAAAGGAATTTGAGTTGAGATGCAGAGAATTGAGACAGGAGGTCCTTTATTTATAATAGGAAACCCTGACAACATCCTTAACTGTCATGCCTTCTTAGCCTATGTGGGCCCTGCGCGCGAAGGCCCGATCCCAGGCTTCAAAGCCCTTTTCAGAACCTGATACAGGAATCGAGTCATCCCGAGCATTCCTATTTTACAATTTTCAAAAATCCAAATTTTTTAAAATTATCGAAAAATCAAATTTTTATTTTCCCAGCGTGAGTCGGTGTTTCACCTAAAATGTTACATACAAATTGTTATGTGTCAGCATACAGGTACACTCAAGACTTCAGTAGCAAGTCACCGCGCAGCTCTTTAACTCCCCACGGAGCTATCATCATAGGACAGGTATGACCCTCTGCTTATGGCTGGCGAGCCCTTCTTCACGCAAGTCTAATAGACTATAAACGACCCGACCGGAAGGTTGTCAGGTCGTAATCCTTGATTGGCCTGGTGGCTACTTGACTTTTGCCTTGTCCAAGCCTCAGTTAGAGTGGGGGCTCTGTAGACACCCGCATTTTGCCTGCTAGTGTCAATAGCAGTTTCCAACGAAACACCCGATGATGATCGGACGTAAACGTGACTTAATGCGCTCGAATATGGGCTCGGAATCAATAGTATCTGACGTGGGCATTTAGCGGAGTACAAATTTCTCAAAACTGACCTCAAATTCAAGCTAAGTGGGCCGTTTCCAATAAAATGAGGCTAATTTAAGCCAAAACCGACACCGTAAACAAAACCGTCTTTTAACGACCGAGTCAAAACCCGGTCAAAGTCCTTTCCGAGGCAAAAACCAGCCATGCATGCTTCAAGAAGCCAACTCAAAGTCAAAAGCATAAAAATCTCGACCTCCCTATATACTCTCTACCCGCCTAATCCACTCGATCGAGTGCCAGCCCACTCGATCGAGTAGGCCTTCGAAAAACCAACAACTTCCCTTCAATTGGTCCAATCGATCGAGTGCATCAGGGCCACTCGATCGAGTGACCCTAGGTCGGGGGTAATTTTCTATAAATACCCCCCTCTAGCCCTTCACTCATTCAGATTTTTCCTTCACATTTTCACCACATTTCAAGTCACTTGCAACCCTACACAATACACTACACATCCCGAGAGCAACCCTAGCAATCCGAGGCTAAAATCCCTCAAAATACCGAGAAAACCGCTTCTACAAACACAAACACCACAACTCCTCCTACATCCCCGATACTCCCGCGGACATGCCGCTACTATGAGTCTATTTCCGAGGCCAATTAAGCATGTAGGTTGAAGGTGTCATCAAACCCGATTTTCTCCTTTCTCTCTTCTTCTCATCATTTTTGTTATTCATTTTGTTTTTTTTTATTATTTTATCTTTCGTTACTAGTACTATATTTATCATAAGCCCATTAAAATGTTCGTCGATTATATATCAAGTAAGAGGGATGATGGGATAAGGAAACACGAATACGAGAGTATTGCACTCGATGTTGTCGGTCGCTTATCCTATCACCTCAATTACTTGGTTGTTTGAAACGAATCAACTCCTAAAAAAGTGTCTCATTTATCTCATTTTAGTATTGCATTTTTAATCTCGTCTAGCATTTTTTTTATTATTGTCATCATTAATACCGCGTATATACGTATATAAATATATCTAAACCATTTTGGTTCGAATACGTTTAAAAACAAGTCCCGTTTAAAGATCCTTCTAATCCCTTTACAAGTAGTATTGGAGGTGGCGCCCTTTCGAGGAGCGCCGCGCTAAACACTTAAGGGCGTGATGTGTTCGCGAAAACTTGTCGTTAAGCATATTCGATATCATTTTTCAAAGCGTACTCTAAAAGGGCGATATTGACTCCGTAGTCAAAAATCACGCTCGAGGAGTCTTTATCAATGAAGGTTAGCATGAAATTCCTTGATGCAAAATCGAACATCATATAATCCGTAAGGATTAGTAACGATGTCGTGACGCTGAGGGAATCAATTTCGTCCTAATCAAATTCAAATCGATTTCATAACACTTTTCCAAAATTCTCGATGCCGGTCTTATAATCGTATAATGCACGATTATAAGCATCGTAGACCGAGTTGAGTTTAAATTGTACAATGTTTTTATGTAACTCGGTTAACCATCGATTTCGAATTAATAAAATACGAAACTGCCACCTTTTTCAAAGCGAGATGTAACCCGTACAGAGGACACTCGATTGAGTGCCATGGCTCACTCGATCGAGTAACGCCCCAAAACAGAGGCAGCGGACCTTTACGATGTTCACTCAATCGAGTCCTTGCCATGACTCGATCGAGTGGACTCTTTTACCTTAAAACGAGAGCTTCTCATATCATCCGAGTCTCGTCAAATATTTTTACGACTTTGGTCGTCACGTGTAAAGGCAATCCCGTGTCTCCCTTTTCAAAACCATGCATCATATCATCTTTTAATCATCTAATCTACTTACGTTTCCGTTATTATCGTGATTGTTTTACGTTTTTTATTCGTCATTTTGTATTGTCCGGGTTGTATTTCCACCCGCGTAATTTGTAACCTTTCTTATTTTATTTTATTTTATTTCCGTTGTTTGCGTTTATCGCTTTCACAAACGAATTTCGCACGCAAAATCACTTCGACGTGAACTAAATGCATTAAAACAACTTAGTTTACACATAATTCACATGTTTAGTCAAAATGTCGTTTGCATAACATTTAATCGTCTTACTAACGCGCGTACACGAAAACGAACGGTATCTTAGTAGAGGCCGCTAAGAGCGAGCGGGGTTGGGTGTCCTTTGTGGGCTTCCCAACACGTACCCTCACCCCTTACTCAGAACCATGGTTTCCGGATCCCGAAACTGTTGGCACACGAGAGTCATTCGATGCACGATTCCCAATAACTCGGCGTCGATATCGTAATGCAAAGGGACGAACCCCTAAACTCTAGCACTAAAAGCGGGTCGTGTTTTGTGCACAATACGCCTAAGTGTAGAGTAGGTTCGAACGGGTCCGAACTCCCATAAAATTCGGTGGCGACTTTTATTTCGATTTAAATTTCGACCTGAGATCGATCTTACCACGAGATTCATTCGCCTATCCAAACCCGCGCGTGGCCGCGTCGGGATGGACCTATGTCATGTCCACATAGAGTATATATACTAAAAGGATAGTCAATTCTAGAAAAGTGTGAGGTGTCGACACCCCTTCACTATTTTCCCTCCAAAAACCTCACATCTAAACAAGAAAAACTACTCGTATTAAGTATAAATATTATATTTGGTATAGATACATAAGCTATTTATTGCAAGATTTTAAATCACGTTATTATTCGAGAAGGAGAAAAAAAATTATAAAACAACTGTTCATTTTATTGTAAAAAACTGTTATAATTATTTAACTTTTTTATTACGAAGTAGTTTCTAATTTAACTTTCTGAATGAAAATATTTTAATACATTATCTAAAAAACAATTTATTTTAATCGAACATCTTTAAATAATACTCCTATAAACTATTAAGAGCAAGTCCAATAGTGTTTTTTAGGGACTTGCTTGCAATATATATTTGCAAAATGGTAAGCATGTAGCTTACTATTGGAGATAGATTTTTGGTTGTAGCTTGGTAGCCATTGTAGCTTGGTAGAGCTACATTAGCTTGCATTTAAAAAATAAAAGAAAAAATTATCATTGGATGAAATTATTGATGTGGGACCAAGCAAGCTACAAGATGTTACGATCCATCATTGAAGCGGTATGTAGCCGAAAAAAAAAGTAGCTACAAAAGTCGATATGGCAAGGCAAACTACAAGCTATAGACACCCAGATTTAGACCTGGTGGCTGCAGGGGTGCCCGACAAACACCCGATGACAATCGGACTGCAACACGATGCGAGATTACGATGTTTTAGATAGTTTTTCTATAGAACGATTACTCGGAAAAATTAAATCAACATCAAGACGGTCTTAGTCGTGTCATTACAGTCGCGGCGACACTAATTAGAGTCAATTCCGACACCGGGACCCCAAATCGGTCCCGAAATATGCAAAGTCAAACCCGAGTCAATGCGTCGGGCCGAGTAAACCTCGAGACACACGCCCGAGTCCCACCCGGCGCTCGATGGGCTAGGGTTAGCGGGGATGCTTAATCCCCAAGGTAACGTACGATACGCATATTCTCCGTTTTGGAAAGTTTTGAAATCGGATCTTCAAGAATTCAATCGCGTGAACTGCCTCACACCAAGCGTCCGAGTTCTGAGCCGCTAGACACCAAGCGTCTGAGCAGTCGATTTGAACTGCGCGAGCAACTATAAATACCTCCCTCATTTCGTTCATTCGACACAACAACTCATTCAATTCTCTTCTCTCTCTTATTCTTTACGAGTTTCCTCTCTAACTTAGGTCGCACTCCGACACTAAGTACGATCCACTTGATCGTTTAAGCGAATCGACGCTACTCCTCACTCTCGAGCACTCCACTCGACCCCGAGGAGCACCTACGTTCGACTAGCCAACCCCGGGTCTAGCAGCGAAGCTATGCCGGATTAACCGCAGAACTAGCCGTAGTAACGAAAATCTGCCGAAATCACCGTAGGACGAGCTAGGAAGATCCACCTCGAAGTCGAATCGTCACTAGGTTGTCATTTAAACAAAACTTTACATTTCTGCACTTTTACTATGCACTTCGATAACGTCAAACGTGGACACTAGGTCCATGGCATGTTATAAACATACGTAACGTCTTCAACTTCAACCATAAGCACTAAAACACCCTAACTAAACCCACTACAAGAAAACCAGCTCCGGGCGTCCACCTGGTTGGCAACCTGAGCATATGGACGCCTAAATGGCGTCTGAAAATACATCCGGGTGTCCGACAGAACTGGGGAAGGAAGAAATTCAGCCTAACGGGCGTCCACAAGCGGACGCCATATCCACTAAATGGCGTCCACTGTCAGACGCCATTTGGTGGGATATGGCGTCCACAGCCGGACGCCCGTTAGGTTGAATGTGGCGTCCGATAGCGGATGCCCGTTGACATGCCTCGCATCAAATACCCACCCAGCCCCCTCTCCCCCTTCATTCCTAATTTTTTTTCACTCTCTAAACCCTCTCTACTCTTCCTCACCGACCCCATTCTCCCTTCCTCTCCTCCATTTTCCATACTTCTTCTTAATTTTTGGTATGTTTTCTTACTTTACTTAGTTCTTATTCATTATAATTAGTTCTTATTTTTGATTTTTATCATTTTTTATTGGTAGTTTGCTAGTTAATATTGTTTAGGTCTGAATTTCGATTAGGTTGATTAGTTTAGCCCAAATTCGATTAGGTAGATTAATTTTGCCCATCACAATTTTGATTAGGGTTTGATGAATTTGGTTGAATTGAGCTAGAATGACCTCTAGGGCCTTCCGTGAGGTTTTGTGTGACTTAGAACGGACCAAAAGGTGTCGTAATAATGTCGGATTTTCCCGAAACCACTTCCATCGTGATCGGGGTTGTAAATAGGTTTTAGCGGTGCTTTTAGAGTTTTGATATATCTATCCGAAAATTTGACCTTATTTGCCCTGTTTAAGCTATTTCTGTCTGACCTAAGCCATGAATTTTTGTGTTTTGTTCGGTTAAATTGGGATTAAATTGATAAATTAGGGTTTTCGTAAATTAGGATTAAATTGTGATTACATTTGTGATTGAATTCGGTGACTAATTTTCGTAAGGTCAATTCTAAATTAATAAGACATTTGGGTTTACTTTGACGTATTAGTGATTAAATTGAGGAAACACAGTTTTGGAAATTAAGTTAGAGAAATTAAGTTTAAGTTAAATGGTGATTAAATTTTTGTTTAGTAAGTTCTAAATTAAGTTAGGGAAATTAAACTTTAATTTGTTATATATATTTTTTTAACATAGAAAATGAAGAGAATTGAACGGAAATGGATGGACGAGGGAAGATTTGATAAGAAGAGACGTCCCACCGTCATTTTTGAGGGGTGTTGAATCATTTGTCGAGGTCGCTAAAAAGTCACTAGACTACGCATCAAGGGGGGAGGTTAGGTGTCCGTGTACTAAATGCAAGAACATAAAAAATTTTGAGGTCCTTGTAGCTAAGGAACATGTCATCTATAATGGTTTTTCACCCTATTATTATAATTGGATTTGTCATGGTGAGCCATCTCAGTCTGAGGAACCCGAAAACCATCAAAATGGGGGCGGGGGTTGAGAGGTTGATAGTTGACGTTGTGGAGTGCAGCATGTTTAACAACGAGAACACATATGGGAATGACGACTCACCTAACCCACGAGACTCACCCAACCAACAAGATTCACCTAACCCACAAGAGCCTAACCCATGAGCAAAGGCGTTTTTTGACATGTTGAACGCTTTGGAGAAACCGTTATACGGAGGGTGCGATGTGACTTTGTTAGAAGTCGCATCTATGATAGTTAGCCTTAAATGTGAGTTCAACCTACCCTTTGCTTGTGTCGATGGTATTGTTGCCTTGCTCGAGAGAGTTATCCCAAAAGACAATATCATGACCCGAACTTTCTACACAACCAAAAAGGTTGTGAAGGGCCTTCAACTCCCGGATCAAAGGATTGATGCTTGTCCAGATGGATGCATGTTATTTTGGAAGGACGATGCGATGCTTGATGAATGTAGGAGATGTGGTAAGGGTAGGTATAAGACGGTTGGGGGGGATAATTTTTTGAGGGGTAGAAAAGGGAAAAGCGGTGTTAGGGGTAAGAAACCGATCCCAATAAGTCAGCTTACGTACTTCTCTATTGCACCTAGGCTTTAAAAATTGTATGCCACAAAAACCATAGCGAAGCAAATGAGGTGGCACAAGGAGGACATTAGGGTACCAGGGAAGATGTGTCATCCGAGTGACGGTGAAGAGTGAAAGTGTTTCGATAGACTACATCCTCACTTTGCGTTAGAACCTCGAAATGTAAGGCTTGGGTTGTGTACTGATGGATTTGCACCTTTCGGCCAATTTGGTAAGTCGTACTCTTGCTGGCCTGTGATGATCACACCTTATAACTTACCTCCTTGGTTGTGTTTGAAGCAGCCTTTCATCTTCCTATCTCTTATTGTGCATGGACCCAAAAACTCGAAAAATCATTTGGATGTTTACTTGCAACCTGTTATTGAGGAATTGAAAGAACTGTGGGAGGTAGGGATGGAAACTTATGATGTCTTTTTGAGACAAAACTTTTAGTTGAAAGCAGCTCTGTTGTGGACTATAAACGACTTTCCCGCGCACGGTATGCTCTCGGGGTAGTCTATTGCGGGTCAGAAAGCATGTCCGTGTTGTATGGATGAGAGCAAAGCTTTTTATCTTCCAAATTTTAGTAAAATAAGTTGGTTTGACTGTCATAGGCAGTTCCTACCAGAAGGTCACCCATTATAGAAAGAATAAGAAGGCATTCAAGAAGGGTGAGGTTGTGCTTGACGACGCACCTGATCGACTCCCAGGAGATGAAATATGGGAGTTGATTTCCGATTACCCGTCCACTGTTGACGGAACCGAACAGGAGTTCAAAGACCTCAAAAAGTTGAAAAATGGTTGGTTTAAACGTAGCATATTTTTTTACCTACCATATTGGAGGACTTTGTTACTTCGTCACAATTTAGATGTGATGCACATAGAGAAAAACTTCTTCGAGCAGTTGATTCACACTGTCATGGATGTGAAGGGGAAGAGTTGTGACACTACAGGCTCCCGGCGAGATGTAAAGCATTTTTGTGACCGTCCTCAACTGCACATAAAACGGGATGGATCCAAACCGAGAGCCTTGTTCACCCTTGACAAAGCTCAGAGGAAGGCCTTGTTGGAGTGGTAGAGAAGTTGAAGTTCCCTGATGGGTACGCCTCCGACTTCAAAAGTTGTGTTGATCTTAAGAACCTAAAGCTGCAAGGGTTAAAGAGTCATGACTGTCATGTCTTCATGGAGAGGTTACTTCCGGTAACACTAAAGCAACTTTTGCCACCGACGGTGTGGAATTCTATAACTGAGATATCTCAGTTCTTCCGAGATTTGTGTTCTTCTACAGTATCAATTGAGGACATGACTCGGCTGGAGGATCAAATTCCAAAGATACTATGCAAACTTGAGATGATCTTCCCACTGTCGTTCTTTAATTCCATGGAGCATTTACTTGTCCACTTGCCCTACGAGGCTAAGGTTGGAGGACCTGTCCAGTATAGATGGATGTACCCATTTGAAAGGTACATAAATTTTAGTAACTTCACTTATAAATTTAATTTACACATAGCTAATTTTTATTAATTGAAATACATAACTTGTGTATTTAGGTTCCTCAATCATTTGAAGAAAAAAATTGGTAACAAGGCTAGGGTAGAGGGTTCTATTTGTAATGCATATTTGACAGAAGAGATTGCAAACTTCTGCTCCCTCTACTTCGAGAAAGATGTCCAAACAAAAACCAAGAACCTGAACCTAGAACATTCGGTGCACATTGATCCTACTATACCCGAGTTTTTTCAAAAGAAGGACGATGAAGGAACTTCATCCGTTGAGGGTTCTAGGACGCTAGATGAGAAAGAGTACAACTGAGCGCACCTTTACCTACTCTCTAATTGTGAGATCTTAGAGCCTTATGAGAAGCAATTTGTAACTGAATATGTTGCTGCAAACCCTGACGTGAACCCTGATGACATTTGGAGTAAGCATGACAAACATTTTCCTAAGTGGCTCAAGGATCACGTAGTTGCCTTAGACACACATGACGATTTGGTTAGAAGTTTGGCATACGGTCCAGTGAGATCGGTTAAATGTTGGAACCAGTACTCTGTGAATGGGTTCAATTTTCACACATTCAACTACGGGAAGAACAAGGCTAGATGCAATTTTGGTGTGAGTGTGTCATCTCTTGATGGTGATGAGTACTATGGTATTTTGGAGGATATTTTCGAGTTGTGTTACGATGGCAAAGAACGGGGGTATAGAGTTGTATTCAAATGTGAGTGGAAAGACAGCTCCGTGAACGGGACCCGAGTGCATGAACGTTACAAGATTGTGGAAGTTAATCACACCAGGAAATATCCTACGTACGATCCGTTCATACTCGCGCATCAAGCAAAGCAAGTCTACTTTGCTCCTTCTCCTTACACGAAAAATGACATAAATCAAAGTCAATGGTGGGCAGTCTTTACGACTAAATCACGGGGGCAAATAGACAGTTCTCTGATCCAGGAAGATGCGGCTTCAAGTGGTACACGCTTATCTCCAAGTGAAGAGACCATATTCTCCACTGAAGATCAAAATGAAAGGGCAGAAGAAGATTTAGAGGATGATGACGATATCGATGGACTACGAGATTACATGGTCACGAATGTTCGGGAGATCCTTGAGGAGGATGACGGACACGATGAAGAGAATTTGGAGGACGATCATGTGGAGGGCGAGGAGACGGAGGAGGAGGATCAGACAGAGGAGGATAAGGCTGACGACAATAACGACAGCGAAGATGAATACTAGAGTTGTTGTAGTAGGTTATATTGATCATTGTGTTACTTATTTGGTACATTATTTCAATCAAGTTAGATTGTAATTGCTAATTGTTGGTGACATTGTTCAATTTTTTGCAAGATTAAGATGGCAGGCGATAGATCGACCAGGAGACGTGGTGGGAGTAGTAGGTCAGTTTAGACATCCACCACGCAGGAGGAGGAGGAGGAGGAACGGGTCCCCGAAACGGGACCGGAGCAGAACGATGAGCAGCAGTAGGGGCAGCAGCAGGAGCTGGAGAAGGACGAGAACGGTCGGGTGATTATCGAGCCTGGTCGCGTATGGTAATATAATCTAACATGTCTTGTACATCTGAATTTTTCGACTACATCTTGTAAGATTTCATACATATATGTGCTTCTCGACTCGGTGCAGGTTTCTGCATGGGGAGGTCACCGCAGGCTGTACTGCCAACTACATGGCCGATAAAGGGTAGGGGTATGCCTGCTGGACTCAGGTGCTGTTGGATGTACGGCAGTGGTGGTTCAACAACTTCTGGGTACGTGGATTGTTTTTGTTACCGAGTTTTTAATTTATAATGTAGACTATGTAAATATTTTCGCTACTAATTAATAATCCGCCTTGATTGTGTAGTTGAAGTTCGCTTGGAAGCAGGAGTGAGAAGGAAGGGTGTGGAAGCGATATAACGAGACTTGCACACGACGTTTCGCTGACGTAATGAACAAACGCCACACGCAGGGGACTCCGCTCAAAGACCTTAAAGGTGTAGTTTTTTATAGTACTCAATTTTAACAAACAATCTAACTTCAATCTTTTACTGTATTAACTAATATATTAGTGTTGTCATATTTCAGGGGAAGCGTTGGAGAGGTGGGTTAAGTACCATGATAGCGCGGAGTTCAAGGTCAGGTCGGAGAGGGGACAGAGAAACAAAATGAAGAACTGTGAACTTGAGGGGAAGGCAAACCCGACACATCATCGGGGTTCTCAGTCTTTGTTTCGTCGTGTCAAGAGGGTATGATTTCTACTAATATCGTACTCTTACTTGAATAATCATAAACTATGTTCACATAATATATATTCGCCTAACGTTAGTACTCATTTAATAGCTAGCATCTAAACTCGGGAGGACGTCAACCGCGCCGGAGCTATTCCTGGACATGCACGGGAAGAGCGGTGATGAAGGGCATACTTTTAGGACGAGGAAAGCCCAGGCAATCTGGGTGAGTACTAACTATTTCAAATAAATCAACTTTGTCTATACTTTAGATGGTAGATAACTATCTTTAATGATTTCATCTAATAATAACTTGAATTGAAATCGTTGTTGTGTACGCAGAATGCCCACCAAGAAGAGCGCGAACCTCGAGACTGCTCTTGATGCTACAGAAGTCGACCCGAATCAGACTTTTTTCAAGGTCGTCTCGGGATACAAGAAAGGGTGTGTATGGTGTTGGAAATGCACACGGTATCTACTTCACACCTCCCCCACCGCGTCTCGGCACCTCTACACAGATGGAGTACACGCCGGCCGGATCTCAGCAGCCCGACCCGGAAAAGGAGGCCATGAAGGAACAGCTGACACAGCAGCAACAACAAATGAAGGAACAGCAGGAGCAGATAAAGAAAATGCAGGAACAGATGGCCATGTTTCAGGCCATGTTTGAGAGATGCAACCAAGGTCGTCCCTCACCCCCTCCAGACGACAGAGACCCCTTTAACGGGGATGGCGGTAACTCTGGTGCTTCAACTAGCTTCACAGTTAGCTGATTGTTTTTTGTTGTTGTTGTAACTGGATTTATGGATTATGTATCTTCAAACTAGTTTAGATTTATGTACATTTAAACCGCATGTTAAAACTTTTTTATATGAATGTTTTTTTAGCATAAATGTGTCGAGAGATGAAGTGTTTTGGTTGATTGAGAGTGAATGTGGTTGAGGCATTGTGGATGGTCGACAGTTGTGGTCGGTTGAGAGTTGTGGATGTGGTTTATTTTGCAGGGTTTGGCTAGACATCGAACGCATATTTACGGCCACGCAACAGCGTTTATGGCGTCCAATAACGCACGCCATGCCAGACGCCAGAGAAAGCTCAAATCGATCAAAATTGGCAGCTATTCAGGGGATATGGCGTCTGAATGTGGACACCAGTTATCCCTGGATGGCGTCCACAATCGGACGCCAACGTAAAGCATATGACGTCGAACTGTGGACGCCATCTAGGGATAACTGGCGTCCACAGTCAGACGCCACCCATGGCGTCCCCTGTCAGACGCCCATTTCATTGGCGTCCAATAGTGGACGCCCGTTTTAAAAATGGGCGACCGGTCGTGGCTTCCACTTTCTAGCGTCTGTTTGCGGACGTCCGTCCCCGTATAGCGTCCACTGACGGAAGCCACTGGATGGACGCCTTGGGCACCTTTTCTTGTAGTGACCCGAGTAGTTTCAAGATCCGTTCTCAGCCTTCGCATCGTGTCTTGTTTAGTGTACACTCCGAGGATGCAAATCCTCACTATGTGATTTACTTACATTTCGCATTTATCGCTTTTGTATGATTTATCGCTTTTATGATCCTATAATCGCATGCTAAATCACCTAGCATGGAATTCAAAATGTAAACAAACTAAAACTGAACAAAGTGATTAATTCTGATGCTCACCATCCATGGTCTGATGCATCCCTATTAATGTCAAAGCGACGCATCTTAAGCAGAATATCATGTAAGGTATACCACGAGAACAACTAATATTCGTATTATCACGTTAAATCTGATTTGCTAATACGTATAATACTTTGTACCCTCTACTCTTCTATGAGCATCTTTTCATGGCATGTTTGTCACGTGAAATCGCATGCAAAGAATGTAAATATGACTACTTCGACTACAAAACTTACTTGTCCCTAAACAACCGACATAGCAGAGACATAGGGTTAAAACAATGAATGTTACCGTACTTCCGCCACAATAAAGGAACAAAGTTATCATCCCACCGATTGATTAGTAGAGGTCGCTATGTGCGGGCGGGATTGGGTGTCGATGTCTAACGAACGTTGGTTTTCCAATACGTACCCTCACCTCTTATTCAGAATCGACGGTTTCCGGATGTCCGAAACCATTGGCAATGAGAGTCATTCCCAGGCATGGAGTGCTTAAGGGTACAAGTCTTTATCTTTAAGTCTTGTGTCACTCAACTTTGAGCCGGCTAAGGATCAAAGTTGACTTGAACGGTTTCCGAGTCTCCATAATTGACTCGGTGGCGACTCCACAAATCGGCAACGAATTCGATTCACTAAAAAGGTTGTCTTACCAAACATATCGGTCTTTAAACATTTACAACCACGACTCGATCGATTTCAACGGAAACACGGGTGCCCGCATCCGTTTAGTAATATTCCGAATCATCATCCAAATCGAAGTCTGACACATCGTCCCGTACGTGAGATCGGACCGGCGGCCCCCGACCAGAAGGGGACTGCGTGGGTGACCGCCGCGAAAAATCGGGTCGGTCCTGCGCGGGGCGGTGCGGACGGACGTCCACACAAGCATTTGTAGCTTACCATTGGACTTGCTCTAAATAACTAATCTATATATCCGTGCATTATTGCACGAGTCTATACTAGTGAACCAACTAATTACGGAAAATAAAGAGACTAAGCTATGAAATACATACAATTACATAAATTACATTTAGTAAGAATTTTAAGACCAAGTTAAGACATGGAGAATCGAAGTAGTAGTTAAAGTTTGAGTTGATTAACCAATAATGACTCAATTAAAGTAAAAGGGAATATACTTAGGTGTGATAGGAAAGAGAGTAGTATGTATGTATTGTAATGAAAGCCAGGCCAGGCCATGCCACCCCACGGGGGACGTAGGGACAAGCAGCATCTGATGATATGGCACCAAAAACATCGTCGATTTTCCACCTTTTCTACGTACTCTCTGCTTCTTCTTGTCCGTCCTAGGATTTTGATAAGAGAGAATCCTCATCACCAATTTGCATTGATTGCATTGTCACTCAGCTCCCTATTTTATTTTATTATTGACTTTGGAGTATGATGTTATAGAACGAAGCTAAGTGGTTCGTTGTTATACTTTTTGTGACCCTGCCCTTTAGCCTCATGGCTCATGTTATTTATTTTAGAAAGAAATCCGTTCTTAGTGGCGGCTGATGAGAATCAAATCATCGACCTTGTGATTATGATTTTCAATCGTCAACTTGAGTTCTTATGCGCCCCTCACTCGAATGTCCATATCAGGGCTTCCACTTAAGAGTTCGAGATATTGGGAGCTGTCAGGTTCGAATTCATGACCCCTGGCTCTGATACCATGTTACGAAACATCTCAACAAAAACTTTAAGGTGATGATTGAAACTCGTTTATATTCTATTAGGAGAGAGTCAATGGATTATCCAATGTTTAAGCTATACCCACGATTAAGATTTGGTAGCCAAGGGGCTTTCACTAGCTTATACACTGTGTGTTAAGTTAAGAAATATCAATACGAAGTGGACTCAATAATCATCACTTAAGATTTTATTTGAGTATGTATCAGAGTATTGGTGTGTTTGAATCATGACAACCTCTCGCTAGTCGCCACGCACGCAGTTGATAATGTCGTCCAGTTGAGATGGTTTGGGGCCAATTTAAAAATGGGGTATATATATATTGGTGGGGATACTAGTGATGTGCATATATGATCTCAAGTTTATGACCAGGCAATGCTGAATATTCTCTCGATCATCAAAGTAAAAGGAGCAATTAAACATATTGATGAACAATGATAGAAATATAGAATATATGTACTGTGTATTTGTTAAGTAACAGAAAATAGATGAGACTACCTCTTTTCCACCTCGGGTTATTCTTTGTCTGTGGTCATTGCAAACTATAGTTTCCTCCCTCCCTCAAATTTACTGCAAAGAATCCCCTTCCCTGATGACAGTTACTCTTTTCATCATCGACTAGCTATTCAGAATTAGCAAACAGGTAGCCTCCTATAGCTTTAACACCGCGGTTTGATTAGATGAACTAGCTAGCTTAGCATAGGGCCGGGTGATGTTGTAGCAGTGTTAGTTATCATTGTTGCATTCAGCGGACCTAGTTGGAAATCACTTAGAGCAAATATACAAAGTTAATTCACAGACGCCTCAAAAATTATAAAGTTTTGAATTTTCTAGGTCCGTCACTTCCTTCCCACTTAAAACATGACAGCATGCAGGGTGTCATAAGAATAATATGAACATGTTCCTCAATCCTCATCCTTTTCCTTTTGTTAACTTTGAGATAGCATAATATTACTGTATTAACCAAGTTGGTTGTTGGTCCATGCATCATATCATGAAACCAATTGCATGCTATGCATAATGCATGCATACCCTTTTCAGTACCATTTCAGAATGGTTATCTTTGAAGGGAAAACAGCTACTTATGGTATAATTATAAAGCATATCCTGTAACCTAGCTTCTTGACTTGCTCCACTCAACTAAACACACACGCATACATACATACAACTTTGATTCTGCAGACTATGACATAGGAGTATATATTGCAACAGTAAAATTATTTGGTTTAGTCAACCTCTTAAGTCATAATAGGATTGCTTTTCCATATACGGGGCTAAAAATATCGATATTACTACTCATACTAACAAAATGCACTTTAATTAATGATCATATCGGAAGTTTGTTGTGGGGCAGCTATGTTGTTCTGTGGGGCCAGTACATAGTGCCGTGAGTAAAGGAGACCAATCTTTAACTTGAGAAAGATGAGAAACCCGAGTGAGGAAACAAAACCCATCCTCCCTCCCTCCCTCCCTCCCCAAGTAACACCTAGCTAGCGAAGAACAAGAACAGGATAATGTGGAGATATTGGCATAGTTTGTAAGCAATAATGCAAAGGGAATCAAAGAAAAGGATAACATACACTTTCTAACTGTCACTCATTCCTCTATTTCTCTCATGCATATTATTACTCCGTATCTAAGAAAGGCTAAAAAAGGGATAATAATGTTGATGAAGTTGCATATACATATACATATACACTTACAGTGTTCCCATCTTTCTTAACTAGTAGTGTATTCCTGCCATGCTACAGAATCCAATTTTTTTAAGGAAACCATAGGAGCTGAGGGCTGTACTGTGCAGTGAACATGATGTGCTCATTATACTCCTGACCCCACCAAAAAAAAAGGGTCTCCTACTCTCCTCAACTAGTATAAAAGGGACTCACAACTCAACATAACAACATCTCATTCTACCAGTTCTAGCAACTTTCTAGCCTTTGTTTCTTTTGGTTTTTTGTTTGTACTCAAGAAAACTTCTAATCTTTTCAGGTTAGTAGTGTATATCTATAATCTATCTACCTTCTTTAACCACAGTAAAATCAATAACATTACACTTTACACCCAACTGCATGCCTGCATATATAACTTGCCCGAGTGTTGAATGAAACACATTAAGGTTATTGTTTGTCCATGGCCTAAAATGAAAATTGTATCATAAATTGCTTAGTTAAAGGAAACACGTATATATAATTCGATTGACCTTGGCTCCATCCACATTCTTTTACTGCTACTGCTACTACTATGCTGTTAAAAAAACGACATTAATTAATTAATTGCTCAAGACATTCACGGTAAAGTACAATGCCAAAACATAGTACGCGAATGATGCTATAGTAAGTAATGCTGGCTGGATTTCTCAAGTCTGATCTTGTGTTTCTGTGATTATTGTTGACGGATCAGAGAACGAAAAATGAGCAGCCCAGGAGATTGGTTGTGTGGGGCATGTCAACATGTGAACTTCAAGAAGAGGGAATCATGCCAAAAGTGTAATTTCCCAAAGTACGGCAGCCAGGCGGACATCCCCTACTACGCCTGCTACAACAGCAGCAGTAATGGTAGTAGCAGGACAGAGGTCTTGGCCGGGGACTGGTACTGTCAGAGCATCAACTGTGGGGCCCACAACTACGCAAGCAGAACCAACTGTTTCCGCTGTGGAAACTACAAGTGTGACTACGGAAGTGTCGGGTATGGAGGCAGTGACATGATGATGATGGGTACTGCCGGATATGGCTCTTCTGATCAACAACAGCAGCAGCAGCAGCAGCAACTACTTCCTGGCTGGAAAACGGGTGACTGGATTTGTGCTAGGTAAATTTATTTATCTAATTCTTCATTTCACTGAGAAATCAAACATTTGAACCTTACAGTAAGGAAATGGTAACACAAGACTGATACAGTACATTCCAAAACCAACTTCAACAAGAGTAACTTATACTCCAATTAATTAACTAAGTTGAAAACCCGTGAGTGTCGAAAATTCAGACATTTGAACCGCAATGAAATGCTAACACATGATACTGATAGCAACATTCAAAAACTTGAACAATTGAGCCTGTCTATTATCTAGTAGTTTTAGCAGAATGTAACCTGAACCGAGCAGCGAAGCATGTGTGGGAGTTACATTGTAGAACGAGTGTGATGACAAAAAACTACTGCTGTGTGTTACAGACCGGGATGTGGTTTACACAACTACGCGTGCAGGATGGAATGCTATAAATGCAGAACACCCAAGGATTTTGGTAACATATTTCCTTCCTTCCTTGTCTATATATGATTATCGTTGAGCAATGTTAATGCTGAGGGACCGTGGTTGCGTTAGTATTGAAACGACTCACTGATATAATTAACCTGTTAAACTGAGAATCAAAACATAACATTGGGAGTAGGTCAATTTTTCTGACAATGTTCATCAAGTTTACTGAATTTGTTGAGGTGAATAATGTTGCAGGTGGAGCAATGTAAGTGATGGATGGGGAGATTTGATTTGATGAAGAGGTTTCGATGATCGATTCATCGCCTTCTTTTTTTTCTTTTTTCTTTTTTGTAATTCCAGATGGAGTTGGTGTGTATCCTAGCTTAGCACCTTCAAAGTGTAATTTTTGTTTGAATGTAAGGAGCTAAGGATGGGATGGGATGAAGTGAAGCCCACATTATGAAATTTCTCCTACTTAAGTAATTGTTAACAAAGCATAATCCATATTTTCTACGGAGTAGTAGTTAATCTTATTTACAGTATTATTATTTCTTCATCAGTTTATTAGTATTACCTACCTTAATTAATTAGTTATGTTGTTGTTGTAAAGAAATGACATGTGCAGAAGAATATAGCTTAAGATGGAGGGCAGGGTATCAATGGAGCAATTATTTGTGAGCCCATTTTGGCTTTTGGCTTTTGGGGAGGCATAATTAAGATCGATCGTAAAGACTGATTGAGTGCAGTAGAAACATGCAGATAAGAACTAGATGCTTGAATTGGCTTTTACAATATCTATCTAATCTCCCTCTATGCTACTTCCTTCTATTAACTCCACCTTATATTAGCTGGGTATGTATTAACTTGATGAACCCTTGCTTCTTGTAGTTTTGCAACTAGAATCCCAAATGAAGAGCCGTATGTAACACCCAATCAAATCCCTAATAGTCTTGGGTATCTCGAAAGCTCATCACGTTTCAACCCTAATTATAGTCTTGTGTATCTCGAAAGTCCATCACGTTTCGACCCTAATTATAGTCTTGGGTATCTGGAAAGCTCATCACATTCCGACCCTAATAATAGTCCTGGGTATCTCCAAAGGTCATCACGTTCCTATCCTAATAATCTTGAGTATCTCGAAACCTCGTGTAGGATAACACCATTTGCTTTTGTCCTTAGGCTATAGGATATTAAGTCTCCCTTGTGACGGATATACCCGTCACAAGGTTATGACGGGTCAAATAACACTTATAATGGTGGGATAAAGTTAACCCATTTGCTTTTTCCAAGTACTCCACTTTTTGCCATGTCTCACATGTATGACCTGTCACAAACTTGTGACGGATATCACCGTCGCAAACAAGGAATTGGTGTAGGATAAAAAGATGAATGCTTAGCTTTTACTTTTATAAAATCTGAAAAATGCAATTAATTAGTCGTAGTAAATAACTACTCCGTAACATTTTGAGTAATCCGTATGTATAAAATATTCTCGTATGAAGCATATACTCCGTAGTTCATACTCCCTTCTACCCAATAATGCATTGTACATTTGTACCCATTTGACTTTTTGCGGTCTACGAGGCGACACATTGAGTGTATTTTTCTCCATTTGTATAATATATTTTTTGTTGACAATAATTTCTTGTGAAACTTCACTTTATAATAAATAAAAATATGTTTATGTTATAATTAAATTATTTTTATTTGAATTTTTATTGTCGAAATCAAAATTTAACAAGTTTGACTAAAAAAAGTACATGAGTACAATTGATTGGATAGGAGGGAGTATGACATAACAAGATGGTTAATGTTATTATGGATCTATGGATAGTGTTAAGGGGAAAATCATTGTTCCAAATTGGTGGTATAAATATGAAAAATCATCTTTATTGGTATCCACAAGTTATAATATTAGTCCCTCATCTCTTATTCATTCAATTCTTTATGTTACGTGAGGTCGTTTTTGTGAGGAGAATTGAATGGATGGGAGTAAGTGATTGAGACCCAAATTCGAACCATTGGATCGACCCTCCTAAACTAGCCATGCGTGACTTGATTATAAGGGATGGCTAAATGGCTTACACAGAATGGGCTGGGCCTTAGGATGGTGGACCCGTATTTTTTGGGGAAATTAATTTATCCTCTACCCATTAAAAAGAGAGAGTTGGGCGCACTGTAGCTTAGTGCGGCTACAGTTCTGCAACAGTAAGCCCTAAAAAAACACATACAAATAGTGTGCTCTTGCTTTCTCCGCCCTCTCCTTCCATCACTCTCTTCCGCCATTTTTCCAGTCTCTCTCTCTATTCCTCCTGTTTTCTTCCCTCTCTATTCCTCGTCATCGCTTTGTGTTAATTTTTGGTGTGCAGTTTTACATGGCTTTCTTGTCTTTACTTTTGTAGAGCTTCGTTTATAGTTCTTGGGTTTTCCATTTACGGTTCTGCTGCGTTATGTTTTCTTGCGTTTGTGTTCATTATTTTCTTCCGTGGGTTGTTGCTTTTTGGTTGTTCTTGCTTCTGACGATTTTGTTTTCCATTTACGATTTAGGGGTCGGTGGCGGCGGCGGTGGATCAGGACTCTGTTGATGATGATGATGACGCTTCTGATAAGCAGGTGATTTTGTCTGCTCATTTCTGTTTTTGGGTTGTTAAAGTTCCAGTCTTGTATGGATTTGTGTTGCTTTTTCAGGTGACTCAGAATTCGGTCGTTGATGCTGTTGTTGCTTCTGATAGTCAGGTGCTTTTGTTTGTTAGTTTCTCTTTTGGGTTGCCAAAGTGTCAATATTTTCTGGGTTTGTGTTGTTATTTCCTGATTTTGATTTGAAGGAGACGGATCTCAGATTCTGTTGTTGGGTTGCTGCCAGTACTGTTTTTCGATTTGGTGGACTGTGTGATGGGTGGAATGGTCATTTGGGGACCTCTATTTAGTTTTTCCCTTTACTAATTCGTTCAGGTTTCTGCTTTGTGTCTTCTGATCGTCTAATTAGTTAGAGTCTGAAGGTTTTTTTAGCAGGGAGGTTATTTGCGTCGTCTGACTATGTTCGTCTCGCTGCTATTGGTTTTAGAAAACGATGGTTGTAATATGATTATGTTAATTTTGCCTCCTTTGTCTTACAGTTTGGTTTGCTGTTATTTGATTTGTCATCTAATTATGCTAATTTTACTGTTTCTGTGTAAGGAAGGGGTCTTTTTTACTCAGCTAATCACACTGCTTTTAATGCTTTTTTTGTTTATCAGCTGTTATCTTCACCGTTTTTCCCGATCGTACAGGTGCTCTATATATTATAGGTACAAAATAAGCGCCCGTCTTTGTCCAAACTCTCTCTATTCTCTTGATTTTAGTTGCACCTCGGTTTTGGTTTCCATTTAAGGTTTTGCTGACTTGTGTTTTCTTTTGTTTGTGTTTTTATTTTCGTCCGTGTGTTGCTGCTTTTTCGTTGTTATTGCTTCTAATGCTTTGGTTTTCCGGTGACGATTTAGGGGTTGGTGGCGGCGGCGGTGGATCAGGACTCTGTTGATGCCGCTGCTGATGCTTCTAATAAGCAGTTGATTTTGTCTGTTAGTTTCTGTTTTTGTGTTGTTACAGTTCCAGTCTTTTACGGATCTGTGTTGCTTTTCAAAGCGAGTCAGATAGTGTTCTCTTGCTTTCTCCGCCCTCTCCTTCCATCACTCTCTTCCGCCATATTTTCACTCTCTCTCTATTCCTCCTGTTTTCTTCCCTCTCTATTCCTCGTCATCGTTTGGTGTTAATTTTTTGTGTGCAGTTTTACATGACTTTCTTGTTTTTACTTTTGTAGAGCTTCGTTTACGGTTCTTGGGGTTCTGTTTTCCATCTACAATTTTGCTGATTTGTGTTTTCTTGTGTTTGTGTTCGTTATTTTATTCCGTGGGTTGCTGCTTTTTTGTTGTTCTTGCATCTGATGCTTTTGTTTTCCATTTACGATTTAGGGGTCGGTGGCGGCGGCGGTGGATCAGGACTCTGTTGATGCTGATGATGCCGCTTCTGATAAGCAGGTGATTTTATCTGTTAATTTCTGTTTTTGGGTTGTTAAAGTTCCAGTCTTTTATGGATTCGTGTTGCTTTTTTTAGGTGATTCAGAATTCGGTTGATGACGCTGATGTTGCTTCTGATAATCTGGTGCTTTTGTTTGTTGATTTCCCTTTTGGGTTGCTAAAGTGTCAATATTTTCTGGATTCGTGTTGTTATTTTCTGATTTTGATTTGAAGGAGTCAGATCTTAAATTCTGTTGTTGGGTTGCTGCCAGTCCTATTTTTCGATCTGGTGGATTGTGTGATGGGTGGGATGGTCATTTGGGGACCTCTATTTAATTTTCCCCTTTGCTAATTTGTTCATCATTCCGATTAGTGTCGTCTGATCGTCTACTTAGTTAGAGTTTGACGGTTTTTTAAACAGGGAAGTTATTTGCGTCGCCTGCCTACGTTCGTCTCGCTACTGTTGGTTTTAGAAAGCGATGCTTGGAATATGATTATGTTAATTTTTCCTCCTTTGTCTTGCAGTTTGTCTTACTGTTATTTGATTTGTCATCTAACGATGCTAATTTTACTGTTTCTGTGTAAGGAAGGGTTTTTTTTATCATCGAATCACGCTGATTTCAATGCCTTTTTTGTTTATCAGCTGTTACCTTCACCGCTTTTCCCGATAGTACGAGTGATCTATATATTATAGGTAAAAAATAGTCGTCTGTCTTTGTTCAGACTCTCTCTATTCTCTTGATTTTAGCTGCACCTCGGTTTGGGTTTCCATTTACGGTTTTGCTGAGTTGTGTTTTCTTGTGTTTGTGTTCTTTATTCTCGTCCGCATGTTGCTGCTTTCTGGTTGTTATTGCTTCTTATGCTTTGGTTTTCCGTTGACGATTTAGGGGTTGGTGGCGGCGGCGGTGGATCAAGACTCTATTGATGACGCTGCTGATGCTTTTGATAAGCAGTTGATTTTGTCTGTTAGTTTCTGTTTTTGTGTTATTACAGTTCCAGTCTTTTACGGATTTGTGTTGCTTTTCAAAGCGATTCAGAATTCGGTTGATGATGATGTTGTTGCTTCTGATAATCATGTGATTTTGTTTGTTGGTTTCTGTTTTTGAAGTTGCTAAGGTTTCAATGTTTTCTGGGTTTGTGTTGTTATTTCCTGATTCTAACTTGATGGAGTCAGATCTTAGATTCTGTTGTTGTGCTAGCAGTCCTGTTTTTCGGTTTGGGGGAATCTGGAGATGGATCGAGTGATTGGTGGGATGGATCATTTGGGGAACTCTATCTAGGTCTTTTTTTTACTGCTTTGTTCAGATTTTGGGTTTGTAGCATCTAATCATCTGATTAGTTAGATTTCGACGGTCTATTTTACAGGGAAGTTATTTGCGTCATCTGCCTATGTTCGTGTCGCTGATTTTTGTTCTAGCAAACACTTCTTGTAGTATGATTATGTTAGTTTCGCTTACTTTGTCTTACATTTTAGTTTTCTGTAGTTTGAATTGTCATCTAATGACGCTACTTGTACTGTTTCTGTGTAAGGAAGGAGATTACTTCTATCAACTAATTACGTTGAATTTGAAGGTTCTTTGTACCAGCTATTATTTTTAGCCGGTTTTTCAATCATAAGAACGATCTATATATTATAGGTAAAAAAACAGCTGTCTTTGTCCAGACTCTTTCTGTTCTCTTGATTTTAGCTGCGCCTCAGACGAGTAATCAAAATAAAAGAAAGGTGAAAAATTGGCAAGAATAGATTTGACTGTCGCCTTCAACAATGAAGGCGATGATCGTGTCCTCATTGGCAAGAATAGATTGGCAAGAAAGCCTTATTTCTCATGAAAGTGTCCTCATTGTTTCTTCTTTTGCAGTTTATGTTTGCAGGTGGTTAGTTAGTCTTGATGTATGTAGTGTAACCAGGATTCTCTTGTAGCTTTTCGCCTGTCTGTATCTTACTTGTAATTTTTAGGGGTGTTGTCATGACCTTGCTGGCGTCACGATGCTTTCTTCGGATTATCCAGCTCTGTAGTATTACGATTTCTGATATTAGCAGGGTAAAGCTTTAGATTTAGTATGTAGATTGCCAGGTTGTGCTTGTCGGTGCATCTGATTCTTGTGCTACCTATGCCCAGACACCAAAGGCCAGTGGAATAAATGGGTGGCGAAGAGGATGCAGGGGATTTATGCTTCTGTTATGTTGCTTAGTGATCTTTTCTGAATCTGCATTTTGCCGGATTTTCCAGTGAAGTGTGCTGTCCGATTTTTAAATTTTTTTTGCCGTTAGATAGATGAGCTCGATTCAGAAAGCTGTTCTTGTTAGTCTTGATTTGGATGCATAGTGTGAAAGCTTCATGTTAGTGTATAAACTAGCATTCCAAAATAATGCAGTCTTGTCTTGACTTTTTTTTTTCATGTTCAGAGTTTTGGGTTTAGAGCCTGGCATCGCTATTTGTGATGTGTTAGTGTACGAAGACTTACATAGCCTGTTTTTCTGCGACTGTTTCGAGGTCTTCGCCACATCGTTCATTGCAGTCTAATAGCGGATGCTGGCAGGCTGATCTTTTGGAGTTGAGCCATCAAAGGCAGCTACGTAGATAGAGGAATGCAAGAAGGCAGGAAACCTTTACCGTGATAGCCTGTTTTCATCCTATGCAGCTTGTATATATTTGCTAGATTGAAAGATGACGACTCTTCTTTTTTCAGAAACCAATTGTGATGTGGCCGCTAGCTCCATTATCACTTCAATTGGAATCCGTTGCTCGTATTAACTTCAGGTAATCTTTCGGTTGGTATCTTGCTTTGTAGCTGTAATGGTATATCTTGCATAACTATTGTTTATGATCTGGGATTCGTAAGTGCATGATTTCTATACGTAGTTCTCGTTGTCGCGCTGAATTTCTCAGCGCTTGCCCAAAGCCTTTTTGTACGGTAAAGTCTTGCCTATTTCTCAGTTGTGCCACATTAAGTTTTAGAGATTAATAACAGGCAAAGCTAAAGAGGCTGATTAAATTTGTGTACAGTTTCTTCTTTTTCCCTTTGCTAGCTGAAGAGGCTTAGAATATTTGTATACATCACTCCCTCCACGTAATCAGACTTGACCAATTAGGTCTTCACATAGGATAACAGTAAGTGTAAGAGTTGTGCTGATGCTCACCTTGTCGTCTGGAATGTTTTATTGTTACAGCTTAATATCCGGCATAAAGTCCTATAGTTCTATGGCTTTTCAGCATTGAGATTACAGCTGCTTCTTATCTCCCGTCTTTCATATTTCTCTCCTACTTGTTTTAAATCTCAGGAAAGATAACCTTAGAAGTCAGAAGAAAGAGCTCGGTGTCCCCATTTTTTCTGTTTGTAAATCGATTTTAGGGTTGCAGGGGTTTAAACGTCGATTATGGAAGTTCCATTGTTGATTATATGTTTACTTACCCCGATGTTGGATGCTAGTGTTTAAAGAAAATGGGACATTTGTTTTGGGCGTAGAATGAAGGTTCAGCTGCCCATACGCGTGTTAGACTTTTTCATGTATGGTCACTGCACCTACCTACCGACGAAGTAAAAATGCTTAATCTGCTCACTTGTTGTTTATATGCTACAGAGTAAAAATTTCTAATTACTTTTATTTGAGGATATCTTTGTAGCTTGCACAGACTTAGGATTTCTCATATGAAAACCATAGTTTTGTGTCTCGTGTTTTTTTTTTCTGTCAGCTTGATGCCTGGGTACTCAGGCTCTGTAGTATTGTCGTTATTGTTCACTTTGAGAGGGAACAAAAAAAGAACGGAAGCGTTTAAAAAATCCCGCGACACTCCGATTCTTGTATCATATTGACGACATCTAATTGTTTATTACCTTGAGATTTCCAATTGGATTTTTCAAAAATCCAATCTCGCGACTTTGATCGCTTGCTGCATTGTGGTGCGAACTTCTGTTGTGTGCCAAATTTGGACCATTTTTCCTCCCATTTAGACCCGTTTTTCCTCTGTTTTGCGAGAATAGAGTGCGATTATCGCCGTATTTTGCGTAATTCTCGCATTAGTATCTCTCTTTTGCATTTTACGTGTTTTTGGTAGTTTTATGTCTATTTTGATAGGATTTTCGACCGAAAACGAGTATGAGCTTTTACGAGCATGAGAGAGATACGGTCCAAGAGCAAAGCACACAACTGAAAGTTCGAGTAATCCAATTGATCGACGAAGAAAGAGACCGGAAAAGAGGAGAAACTCCACCGGGTGAAACTTCACCCGGTGAGTCATCACCGGGCGAAGTTTCGCCCGACGACATTTTCCATTTCCCCGAAGATTTTCATGGCACTCACGACCGTGCGAAACGACCGGGCGAAATTTCGCCTACCGGGTGAAATTTCGCCCGATGGAGAGAACGAGCCGAAATCGCATTTTGAGAAGAAAATCTCACCGGGTGAAATTTCACCCGGTGGGATTATTATGTCGAGCCGCAGGGTGAAGTTTCACCCCATGAAGATGCAAAGAGTGAAGGTCTAGCTTAAAGAAGAGGAATTGGATTATGGGCCTTAAACTTGTGTGACCCATTAAGAATCCTATAAATACTTAACCTAGGGTTTTGTGCCTCCTGGTGCCTTGAGTGAGCCTTGGGATTAGCCCTTAGGAGTAGGAGTAGTTTAGAGGATTTCTAGAGTAGTTTAGAAGATTACTAGTAAGTAGTAGTAGATTGTATCAAGCTCTCCAACAAAATCTCTCAAAACAATTAGTAGATCTACTTAATATTAGTGTAATTACTCTATAATTAGTAGGCAAGTTTCCATCTTTGTTGAAGATTATTGAAGATCCAAGGGTTTTGCAAGGGTTTATGTGACAAGACCCTTGTTATATTTCTTGAAAATTCATATTTCTTTTATTGAAGATTGAAGATTTATGCATGGATTGGTGACAAATTCTTGTATATTTCTTGAAGATTCAATCTTTTATTTATCTTCAACTTTCTTCTTAGTTTCCTCCATAGTTGGTAAAATTCTCTCCTCTCCCTTTACTCCATTAGTTAGTTTATTTCTCTTTAGTTTATGTGTTAGTTTATTCTCTTTTAGTATAATTTGTTTGTGTAGTTTTATGCATGTTCTAGACAATTTCTCTCTTATTAGTGTTTTATTGTTATTAATCATGATTAGTGAGTAAATTTCTTGTTGGGGAATTAGGGAGAGGATTTGGATTATTTGATGTAAGGGATGTTGGTGGGTTGTATACTTGTTAATTATCAATCTTAAGGTTTTTGTGTCTTTGTTGACTTAGAATCACGACTAGGCCGACCTTGACTCATTTCTACCAATATGGGGAAACTCGGGGTAGAAATCACTTTAACATTGAGACTTACCCTTTCGTTGCGAAAGCGGGTTTAGGTAGGTCGGGTGAAGAAACCGAAAGGTGGCACTCTCCCTTTTTACGTTGTAACAAAAACTCGATCCCAAGACTCTAAGACCCCATTTCCGAATCCCGACTCTCCCCAACACTTTTCCTATTTATTGCCCGAGTCTTAGTAGTGTAGTTGCTAGCAGTAGTTCGACTCAACTCTCATCCCAAATCCCCCATCTCAATCCCCCAATCACGACTAAAGCTCTAGATTTGACCAATACGGCTTAACCCCTCTCCCTGTGGACCGACCTCGACTTACCACGATTACTCTAGTAGTTTTTGTGTTATTCCGAGTCTAAAGATATCGTTTGATCCCCCGTCCTTCGTTAACGAGCGATCCGATTGGGAGGTGATCAACTTCCATACAGTTTTGCGCTCCCCACGCGTGTGGCCAGATAGCAGCTTTTTTGGCGGTTTGGGTTGCTGAATGTCGACGAGTGTACCTCGATACGATGACTCGTCTGCGCATACACCCCTACAGGTCCATCAGATCTTCGCAGCCTGCGGTCGCCGCTGTTACGCGTAGCGGTACCTAGACTGTGGGACTAAGGGCCACGCGGTGGTGCTACTTAGTGCCTTCTTTAAGTGCGTCGCGCGCACCTAGATTCAAGCGCATCATATGGTCTGTGTGCTGGGCGGAAGGTGACGGTTTCTAATCTGGTAGGGCGCATCTTGAAGGACAAGACGCTGCTCAGGGGTGTAACGGGGGCCGGCATCTGTTGGTGGAGTTTGTGGACATGACATAGGTCCACCTCGACGCGGCCACGCGCGGGTTTGGGGAGGCGAATGAATCTCATGTGAGATGGATCTCGGATTGAAATTTAAATCGAAGTAGGAGTCGCCACCGAACTTTGTGGGAGTTCGGGCCCGTTCGAACCCACTCTATGTCGTAGTGGGTCGTGTACAAAATACGGCCCATTTCCGATGTCAGAGTTTATTGGGTTCGTCCCTTAGCATTTGATACCGATACCGACATTATCGGATACCGTGTATTGAATGACTATCGTTGCCAATGGATTCGAACATCCGGAAACCATGGTTCAGAGTAAGGGGTGAGGGTACGTGTTGGGAAGTTCACAAAGAGCACCCAACCCCGCCCGCACATAGCTGCCTTTACTAAGATATCGTTCGATTTTTATGTACGCGCGTTAGTTCGACGATTGAATGATATGCAAAGAGTATTTTTAGACTAAACATGTGAATTATGTTTGCTAAGTCGTTTTAATGCATCTAAAAAATTAACGTCAAAGTTGTATTTTAGCATGCGAGGTTCATTTTAGTATAATAAAATAAACGATGAATAATAAGAAACAAAGAACAAACTGGTTAGTAACGGTTTGTAAATTGAATAAAAGATGTAAATTTAATGCATGGTTTGAAAAAGTTTGCGACATGTGATGAATTAAGCACGTGTTGACCGAGGTCAAAAATATTTATCGAAAACTTGAAATATGCCGAGAAAGACGTTTTACTTTAAGAAACGATGCTAAAAAGAAAAAAATGTCACGGTTCCAGGAATCCGCGCGACTCGCCTGGGAGGGGTGCGACTCGCGCGGGAAAGCCTCTCGCCCGGGACGCGCACGGCTCGCGTCACAGGCTGCTCTCGGGTTTGATTTTTCGAAAATCGTTAGTTTTAATAAATCGCGTATAAATATGGATTAATTTATACTCGACTTATATTTCGATATTCGTCGTATTCGATATTCGATTATGAAATCGATATCAAATATTCGGAATGATTTTTGGAAAAATGTTTTATAAAATTGTTTTGAAGGGAAATTGAATGAAAAGAAAAGAATGTTAATTCTCTCCGCGTTAAAATCGTCATATTTTGTTTTTAAACCACGTGACGATTTTTTAGCATCAACGAGATTGATTTAGTTCTTGTTAGATACGATATTTGATTATAGAGTCGATATCGTATTTTAAGAACGTTATTTTTATATGAAAATAGTTTATAGTATCGATATTACAAAAAGACGTGTTGATGATGACGACCCATATGAAAAAGGACGAACCGATGACGGACGAAAGAAGACGAAAGAAAAAAACGTGAGAAGGGAGAGAGAGAGAGAGAGAGAGAGAGAGAGAGATCGGGATTTGGAACACCCTCAACCTACATGCTAATTCCGGTCTCGAATAGGAACTCGTAGTAACGGCGCTTGCGTTGGAGTAACGAGAATATAGGTGAGTTAAGGTGTTGTATTTTTGGTAAGGTTTGCCTAAGGTTTGCTAGAGATTCGGGTTGTATGTCGGGAATTCTGGGATGTGTCGGGAATTGTGGTGAATAATTGGTGTAGAAGATGTATGATGAATTGTTGTGTAATATGTGTGTTGATGTCTTTGATGGGAGGGTCCTATTTATAGGAGATGGCTAACTTGCAAAGGAAGAAAGTCACTGGTCGGGATGAGGTGGGATTCCGTCTAAGGATAGGAAAAGTTAGCAATTTGAGAGGAACGTGACTTCCGTTGCTTGGTGGGGAAGTCACGAAATCTGGCTGGTGTTGGGGTACTCGGCCGAGTACTCCTTGTACTCGGTGGAGTGCTCGGTCGGGAATCCTACTGGGGATCGAACTCTACCTTTTAACGGATTTGTTTAATATTTTTTTGAGGCTGATTTTTGTAGTGTTTAAGCTCAAACCGGACTCATGGGGTGACACGGCTGGTTTATGTGTCTCAAAAATATCTTTGACCGGGTTTTGACTCGGTCGCTAAAAAGACGGTTTTGCCCCTGGTGTCGGATTTGACCCAAATTAGTCCAGTTTGACTCGAAATGTCTCACTAGGCCTGAATTTGATGTCTGTTTTGTGAGATTTTTACTCCGTTAAAAGCTCGCGCCAATTACTATTGATTCCAAGTCCACAATCAAGCGTAGTTAGTCATGTTTACGTCCGATCATCATCGGGTGATTTTTGGAAACTGTTATAGACACCTGGCGGTCAAAATGTGGGTGCCTAAAAAGCCCCCACTCTGACTGATCGAGGCTTGGACAAGGCGAAAGTCAGAGTAACTACCAAGCCAATCAAGGATTAAGACCTGGCAAACTTCCGATCGGGTCGTTTATAGACCATTAGACTTGCGTAAAAGGGCTCGTCAGCCATAAGATAGAAATCATACCTGAGTGGATGCTAAAGATTCCATGGGGACTTGCCTAAGAAGCCTTGGGTGTGCCCGTTTGCAGACGCATCCCATCTTGGAGTTGCGCGGGAGATTGCATAGGAAGCTATGGGTGTGTCCGTTTGCAGATACATCTGATTAGTCTAGTTTAGTAGGGATTAATAAGGTAATTTAGTTGACTATTTTGTAGTTTTGGATGTGTTTTGAAGGATTTTGGTGCATATGTCCATATTGATGGGTTAATGTAATAGAATGTGTAATTAGGTGGATTAAAGGGTGAAAAGTTATATGGGTTGTAATTGAAATGTTAATAGGGTTAAAGTGTCAACAATCTTTTGAAAGTGAAGACAAATCAAGCCCGAAGTTAAGTGGAAGCCCAGACCAAGTAGAAGAAAGAAGTGGTGGATTTCTAAAATCCGCTGCCAGCGGATTTTCCAAATTCTGCTGCCAGCGGAATTTCTTGCCAGCGGATTTCCAGAAATCCGCTGCCAGTGGCAGAAATTTATGCATAGGATTCCTTCTTGGATTCTTTTTCGCATAGGATTCTTTCTCTAGTCTTTTGCTCTTCTTCTTTACTCACCTCTTTTATTTCTTCTTCATTATGATCATTTTTTATGAGGCTTTATGAGCCATTGATGAAGATGCTCCATGGATGACTATATAAGGAGGAGAAGTTCACCATCACATTCATCATCCAACACATAAACCATCACTTGTAATTCTCAAAAACACATATAATTTCTATCACATTTTCTAGTTTATTTTGCAAGTATTTCATTTGTATGGAAGGCTAAGTTCTTATTCTTGGAACAAGTAGTCGAAGCCTTTCAAGTTAGTGAATTGTAAGACTCATTTCTAATTTACTTTTATATTAGAATATCAAGTTTAATTTGCATTATTTCTTGGTTTATTAATTCATCTTCTAGCTTGATTACCTAGTTTTTGTTATTGATAAACCATTGCTAGAATAGTTGAATGAATCTTTTGTTTGTTTAACTATATCCGAGTAGCAAATATAATTCACCAATTTGTATGCTTTTCATCGTTGTTGAGTTATAAGGATTAAACTTGTATGAAATAAAGTGATACCGCTTGAGTAATCATTCTTCATCTTTGCTAAATTCCATCGTTCTAATCTACATATTGATATGATTTAGACGCTTGATTTAAATTGACAATATCGTAAGGGTTATTTGAGTATGCTTCTCATATCTTATAACTATTAATAAGTGGAATTGGAAGTCGATTAAACTTCATAGCAAAGTATTCTAATATAAAGTGTAAAGTAGAAGAGTCAATGATCAATTCGTTAAACTTGATGGTGGACATTGCTTGGTCCAAGTACTTTTCTCATATTTGTTAGATCGTTTATTCGTATTAGTTTATTTTATTTTGTTAATTTATTTTGTTAGTTTATTAGACTTAGAGTAATCATACACACATAAATCCTCCCATATTGGTTACTAATTTATATAGATTTACACACACTTAAACGACATAATTACCTTCCTTGTGGGTTCGACCCCTACTTTCACTAACTACTAGTTTGTGTTAGAAGTGGATAAAAATTGTAATTTGGAGGCTCACGACAAGTCTAGCCAACATCCCGATTCAGAATTACGCGGGAGCTTGCATAGGAAGCTATGGGTGTGTCCGTTCGCAGACACATCCCGATTCTTTAATAGAAATGTCATCTGGGCTTTCCAATGGGGAGTTTTTGCGAGGAGACTTCCTTCTCGAGTCTGGGTGTACCTGTATGATACCGAAACATAGCAATTCGTATGTAACATTTAGGCGAAACACCGACTCTCGCTGGGGAAGTAAAAACTTGATGTTCCTTTGGGAAGCACAAGTTGGTACCTGAAATGTTACATATATAGGCAGAAACAGCAAATATAGCAGACAGCAAGATAGCATACAGGAAATGCATTTAGCATCTATAGACTGACTTGCGCTGGGGAAAATGATTTTTGCTTCATTTTGAAATCGAAGTCCTGAAAGCAACTCACGTGCTAGGAGAAAGGTTTTCAAAATGGAAAAGTGTAGAAAATAAATTTGTAGTTTAAATAGACAAAAATTTGACCTTGTCGAAAAGGATTTTCTCAAATGGGTAAGTTTTGCAAATTTTAAAATGAGAATTTGAAGAGAGACATACCGACAGACTCGACTCTGGACGTGACAGGACGAGTTGACATGCACGAATTGGACTCTCTATGGGTTGGACCGCGACTCAGTAGGGAGGTGGGCCACACACCTGAGATGACAAGACTCTTAAGTTGCGCTATTCCGTAGCCTAGGCGAGTGGAAACACGGTCAAAGTCGAAATGGGAAAGATATGTATTTTGTAATGACAGGACTCAGTAGTAGCAGTGTTGTGGTCTAGTTCTCCTGATTTTTCGGTTTTGGGGTATATTCCCGAAGTAGGTGTTGTTTCAAATCCTGACAGATTCTTGCCTTCGACTGATCCGAGTACTAGGACACACTATAGAAAGGTGGCTAGATTTGAAAACCTTTTGGATTTTGGGAGTTGAAGGAGAACTTCTGCATAAGAGAAGCCCCCAGGACGACAAAGCTAGCTGTTGAGAACATGACAGTGTCGTGTCAGGAATGATGGTGCTTTTTGAATGTGTGTCAATGTGAGTGGTTGTGCCTCTGTTAAAAGGCTGCCTACGTATTCACGTGCGGTGAAATCAAACCAAGCCGTAGTTCAGTGTTGAAAATATATTATGGTGCCTAGTTTATTAGGGCTTTGTGTGTAACTAGCCATAGCGATGGTGTAGGCTAGGTGCATTCCCAATGATGTCTTGATCAAAGGGCTAGAATAGTTAGGATGTTGATCCTGTGACTGTGAGCGTTCTCCGGTGCCCCCCCAGAGGTGGTGTGAACTATTTGGGCAGGTTCTATGCCGACCGCAGGTTGAGTTCCCGTGTTTGGTGCTGGTAACTGGTTTGGATAATTTTTGAAAATGTGGTGCTAGGTAGTAAGTGGCTCTGATGATTTGACATCTGGGGCTTGATTTTGTGGAGCTAGGCTTCGAGGGTAGGTACCGTAATGTGGTAGGAAAGGGGAAGTCAAATAAAAATGACTCGAACTTCGATCGGGGTAGGTTTGATAATGCGCGGGATCTGATTTCCGTGTCCGGCCCTAATGGTTAGGGTATCCTATAGAGCTTGAATCCTCAAAATTCTGGGTTGTCACTAGCCTAGGTCTCGAGAAGGTCTTGAGGGTTGTAATGTGGAAAGGCTAAATGTGGTGTTAGCTGACCAGCTTGATTGTTTCTCCCCTATTGGATGGTATGAGTATTAATAATTTTGAATAGACCGTTTTCACTATGGTCATAGGTTTTTTGAATATTTTTTGGTTGACCTCTTAGCCCCGATCTTGGGATTCTTCACTTGGATTGACCGTTTAACCTTGGTCATAGATGCCTCTCTTTTTTTTATGATGGCTTGCTTTTTTGTTTTGACCTTTTGCTTTTTTTTTTCCTCTTGGACTTTTGATCTTTTTTTTGTCCAACTTTTCCTCTTTGTTCTGTTGGTCAGACTAACACCTA
Source organism: Agrostemma githago (assembly GCA_958450325.1). Taxonomy (NCBI): domain Eukaryota; kingdom Viridiplantae; phylum Streptophyta; class Magnoliopsida; order Caryophyllales; family Caryophyllaceae; genus Agrostemma; species Agrostemma githago. The sequence continues at coordinate 8,312,067 of OY288241.1, read as the reverse complement.
AGGTAGGGATTGGTCGATCGTATTGGATGGGTGTTTATTGTGGGAAATGGGCTTGCCTCCCGTCTTGAACCCAAACTAGGAGACTACCTAGATTTGTCATAGGATTCGATACTGCTCCTGTTAAGGGTAGTTATGTGGCTTTCTATACCAGACATGGAACAGGTAAAGGAAAACACGGGTCTCGATTTCCTGCAATCATTATAGATGTGCCTATAATAGTCACGTGCGTGTGCTCACAGTGTATGATAGTGTTCATCATGTTCTCGGAAACACATAAGGAAAATATATATGAGAAAGAATATTGAAGGTTGATTTTATTGAATTTTAGAAAAGAGGACAGAATACAACTGACTCTGACTCTAACTTTGAAATTGAAAGAAATAGAGCATTCTAGACTCGGACTCAGACTCGGACTTAAATCAAATCTAGACTCTCGGATGAGGTTGTCAGTAGTCTTCGGCTTCTAAGGACTCAAGTGGATGTCCAGTATAGCCTTCAGTAGAAGCTTCACCCAAATCTTCATTATAACGAAGATCATCTTCAATCCTAGTGCCCATTTCAGTTAAAGTGGCAAAGTTGGGTATGATAGCATACCGGAGATGGACCCGGTAGGAAGGGAGGAGGTTCTTGACAAAGGCCTCCACTAAAGTTTTTTCGTTGGGCTTCTCAACCAGCTTCACACTTTCGGCCCTCCAGCGTTGGAGGTATTTGGTAAAGCCTTCTTTGGGCTCCTGGGCCATGACTTCTAGGGTCCGCAAGGTAGTCTGAAGTTCAGTATTATAAGAATAGTTTTTAGCGAACTCGGTAGCCACATCTTCCCAAGTTGGGAATATTTTTGCATTAAGCCTATAGAACCAGGCTTTTGGATATTTCCCGAGGGATGCGCTGAACAAATTGATGAACATGTCGGCTTTGACCCCCTTGACTGCCATGAACTGTTTGAAAGCTCGGAGGTGTAACAATGGATCCTCTGTCCCTTGGAATATGGGTAACCCTTCTAAGTTGAGATCCTTTGGTAGTTTCTCACTAATGGGTGTATATTCTCGGTCATTTTCCGTGTGGATAGTGTTGTTAGTAGACAAGTGGACCTGTTCCTCCAGCTTACGGACTGCGCTGGCCAGTTCAGCAAAAGGCCTAGTAGTTTCATTCCCGACCTTAGGAATCCCTTGTTTCACGGCACTCAAACGGGTGGCAATGGCGGTTTGGTCGGTCCTGATGGCAGTCAGTTGGGCCTCCATCTTAGCTAGTGAGGCTGTCAAACTGTCCAAAGATTCTTGCATCTTGTGTTGATGTCTGGTTACCGGTGGCATGTCTGTAAGAATACCGCGTAATCAGAATTGTTGCTTCAGAACCCAAATATGGCATAGGAAAATAGCGCGGGAGGAGAGACGACTCCGGTTTGACTCGGGTTAGACTCTCCTAAGACAAATGTGTAGGGTATGATTCTCGGAGTGACTGTGATTAATTGCTCCATCGGAGAATAGCCCCCCAAGTGAGACTAACGACTCGGATAGGACTCGGATGGTGTAAATTTAAGTGACTCGAAAGTGGGATATGTGAGACAATACATGTAAGACCTGACTCTTAGAGCAATCGTGATTGATCGCTCTACTGAAGAATAGCCCCCAAGTGGGAAAAGCCTGAAAAGGAAATGACTCGGAAAGGACACCTAGACGGGTGACTCGTGAAAGGTGGGCCTCCCTTAGGATTCGGCTATGTGGGCCGAGTCCCGCTCGAAGGAAGGTCCACGTGAGATACTCCCTAGACTTTGGACTCGAACGTGTAAACAGGCCCGCCTTTGTAGGAGTACGTCCTACGTAGGTGGGCCGTGCCTTGACAAGTAAGGCGGACTGGAATAGGGAGGAAACCCGTGATATAGGATCGGCGGAGTTTCGACGCTAAAGACTTTGACAACTTATGACAAGACCCGACACTACTAAATACGGGAAGTCCTAAGAAGAGGAAGGTTTTGAAAAGGGAAATTTGGATTTAGAAAAATCCGAAAAAGTCGGATTGGATGGCCCAATTTTTTTTGAAAACCGGAAAATATTATCGGGCTGGAAATTTTGATAAGGATCGGGCAACATACCGGCTAAAAATAGGCTATTTTGAGTCAAAAATCATAAGTCCTAAATTCGGTAGCGTCCCGGGTTTTGAAAAATGGATAGATTTGGAAAGATGCAAGTTTTCTTTGAAATAAAGGTTTTTGATAAAAAGGTGATCAAGTAGCACGTAGTCATGGAAACGGTATAATGACACCATGTATGCTCTTAAACTAAGTCTCGGTCGGTCGAAATAGGGTCTATTCCAACAACGACGGCTTTCTCGCAAATCAGGACGGACTTCCTAAGCCGAATTGGACTTAGAACATGCCGTAAAACCCATGCGAGTTCCGCCATCGGAGTCTTTAGTGCACCCATTTAGGAATGCACCGCAGTATAGTGGGACGTCGGTCACATGTAACCGACCCGGGAAAAATTTGGGTTTGAACCATTGAACTAAAATGCGTACATTACTAATCGAACGATTTCTTTTCGAGTCTCACCCTAGGAACCCCGATGACTAGTGGTACATCAGGAATCCCCAGCGGAGTCGCCAAATTGTGGACATGACATAGGTCCACCCCGACGCGGCCACGCGTGGGTTTGGGGAGGCGAATGAATCTCATGTGAGATGGATCTCAGATTGAAATTTAAATCGAAGTAGGAGTCGCCACCGAACTTTGTGGGAGTTCAGGCCCGTTCGAACCCACTCTATGTCGTAGTGGGCCGTGTACAAAATACGGCCCATTTCCGATGTCAGAGTTTATTGGGTTCATTCTTTAGCAATTGATACCGATATCGACATTATCGGATACCGTGTATTGAATGACTCTCGTTGCCAATGGATTCGGACATCCAGAAACCATGGTTCTGAGTAAGGGGTGAGGGTACGTGTTGGGAAGTTCACAAAGAACACCCAACCCCGCCCGCACTTAGCGGCCTTTACTAAGATATCGTTCGATTTTTATGTACGCGCGTTAGTTCGACGATTGAATGATATGCAAAGAGTATTTTTAGACTAAACATGTGAATTATGTTTGCTAAGTCGTTTTAATGCATCTAAAAAATTAACGTCAAAGTTGTATTTTAGCATGCGAGGTTCATGTTAGTATTATAAAACAAACGATGAATAATAAGAAACAAAGAACAAACGGGTTAGTAACGGTTTGTAAATTGAATAAAATATGTAAATTTAATGCATGGTTTGAAAAAGTTTGCGACACGTGATGAATTAAGCACGTGTTGACCGAGGTCAAAAATATTTATCGAAAACTTGAAATATGCCGAGAAAGACGCTGTTTTACTTTAAGAAACGATGCTAAAAAGAAAAAAATGTCACGGTTCCAAGAATCCGCGCGACTAGCCCGGGAGGGGCGCGACTCGCGCGGGAAGGCGTCTTGCCCGGGACGCGCACGGCTCGCGTCACGGGCTGCTCTCGGGTTTGATTTTTCGAAAATCGTTAGTTTTAATAAATCGCGTATAAATATGGATTAATTTATACTCGACTTATATTTCGATATTCGTCGTATTCGATATTCGATTATGAAATCGATATCAAATATTCGGAAGGATTTTTGGAAAAATGTTTTATAAAATTGTTTTGAAGGGAAATTGAATGAAAAGAAAAGAATGTTAATTCTCTCCGCGTTAAAATCGTCATATTTTGTTTTTAAACCACATGACGATTTTTTAGCATCAACGAGATTGATTTAGTTCTTGTTAGATACGATATTTGACTATAGAGTCGATATCGTATTTTAAGAACGTTGTTTTTATATGAAAATAGTTTATAGTATCGATATTACAAAAAGACGTGTTGATGATGACGACCCATATGAAAAAGGACGGACCGACGACGAACGAAAGACGACGAAAGAAAAAAACGTGAGAAGGGAGAGAGAGAGAGAGAGAGAGAGATAAGGATTTGGAACACCCTCAATTTACATGCTAATTCCGGTCTCGATTAGGAACTCGTAGTAACGACGCTTGCGTTGGAGTAACGAGAATATAGGTGGAGTTAAGGTGTTGTATTTTTGGTAAGGTTTGCCTAAGGTTTGCTAGAGATTCGGGTTGTATGTCGGGAATTCTGGGATGTGTCGGGAATTGTGGTGAATAATTGGTGTAGAAGATGTATGATGAATTGTTGTGTAATATGTGTGTTGATGTCTTTGATGGGAGGGTCCTATTTATAGGAGATGGCTAACTTGCAAAGGAAGAAAGTCACTGGTCGGGATGAGGTGGGATTCCGTCAAAGGATAGGAAAAGTTAGCAATTTGAGAGGAACGTTACTTCCGTTGCTTTGTGGGGAAGTCATGAAATCTGGCTGGTGTTGGGGTACTCGGCCGAGTACTCCTTGTACTCGGTGGAGTGCTCGGTCGGGAATCCTACTGGGGATCGAACTCTACCTTTTAACGGATTTGTTTAATATTTTTTTGAGGCTGATTTTTGTAGTGTTTGAGCTCAAACCGGACTCATGGGATGACACGGCTGGTTTATGTGTCTCGAAAATATCTTTGACCGGGTTTTGACTCGGTCGCTAAAAAGACGGTTTTGCCCCTGGTGTCGGATTTGACCCAAATTAGTCCTATTTGACTCGAAATGTCTCACTGGGTCTGAATTTGATGTCTGTTTTGTGAGATTTTTAATCTGTTAAAAGCTCGCGCCAATTACTATTGATTCCGAGTCCACAATCAAGCGTAGTTAGTCATGTTTACATCCGATCATTATCGGGTGTTTTTCGGAAACTGCTATAGACACCTGGCGGTCAAAATGTGGGTGTCTACAGAGTTGCGATTACTGTGGCGGCAGCTGGTCACATATTGTGCATGTTGTCCGGCTGCTCGTCGATGCGCGTGCTGGCCACCCACAGGACTCCGCTTACGCGAACGACTACCACATGTGCCTGAAACCGTGTGCGGCAACCGCGACTGCGAGTGCGTACGAGAAGGACTTCACAGCACCTTGGGTATGGGCAGGCGGAGCCAGAATAAAATAGTCAGAAAAAGGCCGCACCATGTCTTCCCGTACTCAACAGTGCCGCGCCCCAAATAAGATCACCAAATCTTGTAAGAATCCCTCAGAACCCTGTAGCTGACTTGGTGCGTAGGTAGGTGCGTTGGGGCCCTCTATGTGAGGGTGTTCCTTATTGTCCACAGACTTTACGTTTTACCTTCTCAGGAGTTCTTTGTTCAGTAGTGAACTGGCTGTGACGAGGGTTCCATAGGTACTGCAACATTGACTCGGGAAAAAACAAAAATAGGTACCGAGTTCACCGTCACCAGCTTCCCATTCTCATAGTCGTCGTGTAAAGGAGGTAGCGTCGGATATAGTTCCACTCCTCTTTTCTCTTAAATACGGGATCATATCACTGTGAGTCGACGTGTTCTATTTGATATATTTTAGGATGTACGTTGTTATCTTACTTCTGTAGAAAAGCCGAATATCTACGACGCACTTTAGATTCGCCTATTGTTTTCTTGGCTCTCATTATAGTCATCATGTGCTATATATAAATATGATTTCGCAAATATCTATGAATATTTGTCCTTAGATTTTTGGGTATTTTAAAATATTTTATAGTGTTTGTGGGTAAGCTTAATGTGTAGTCATGCTATTTTCTAGCCTAGACTATTCTCGAGCGGGTGACAGGTTGTGCGGTCCCTTACCCAATATACCTGGGTGACAATCGGGCCGGCCCATTGCAACTGGCCTGTCATATCCAGCAGGTGCGCCCACTTTTCCTCACACTGTCGGGTCGAAAATTCGTCCGCACCACTTTTCCCCGAGCCTACGTACGCCTTTTGGGAAACCGCATTTCTGTGTGCCGCCCTTTGCCGCCTACAATTCCCTAAACGGAATTAGATAACGCGCTGGAGCCCAGGAGACAACGGATGTTCAGCGTATTAGACCTGCAACTCAACGATGGTAAGCGAAACTTAGGCCCCGGTGAAAAACGAGGACGTTAATGCTGGGAGATGCGTTCGAGCGAGCGCGCGAAATTCTGCGACCACGTAGACGCTACTTATCTTCGGGTTTATCCACCGTATTACAGGGAACACAACAAATCCATAGATAGTCTAGGAGCTACCAAAGACTTCACATCTAGGTAGATAGCGTGATCATTTACATAGCTAATTATAGCACTACTACATTAATTGCAATGAACACTACTTCATTAATGCGATGTGCGTTCCCTCACCCCCTTGTTAGCTGGATTAATAGATTTGTGAAGAACAGATTGTAAGCGTCTCATATTTAATGTGGCCACGGCCCGTGGCCGTGCCCCTTTTTTTAAAAAAAACGGTTACCGTATCATGTCGAGAAATACGCAGCTACACCCTTTACTGTGCTTGGGCGCTTCGGTCCCTGCCTAATCCGCGATCACGTTAATCGAATTGAGCGGCTTCGTCTAATGCTGTACAACAGAAATCTTGTCACCCACAGATGGTGACGGGGTCTAAGCACAAGAAAACAAAAAAAACGTCTTCGCCCGAGTAAAGGGCCTAAATAGCTTGCGACGAAACTACGAGCGTCAGCCCACTCGGTCTTCTCAGCCTGGACCCCGACTACTATTACATGCCTCGAGTCAGCAACCCTCCGACAAAGCACCCCACCTCACCACAAAGTAAAATTAAGAAACGGGCATCCGGCCCGAGCAGACCAACCTTCTACCAGTAACGTGCGCCCTCCACAACTGCACCCACAACACTACAAACAGAAGACGAAACGCCACTAGCCACTTATTACTTCCTACTGCACCTGCTCATAGGATGAAATCGTCCACTCTCGCATCTGCCTAGGCTACCAATTAATTAACCCCATCAGCCACTAAACTTCCCCCACAACCTACTCTTCCCTGAAGTCTCCCCAGTGATCAGCACAGGAAAAAGAGAGTGTCGGCTCTTTGAGAAGTCTTGGCTGACGGAGGAGAGAGAGTGTAAGTCTTCTACTGCTTTCGCAGCTTCTGATGTGCCAAGTAAATCCTGAACTTTCCCGTTTGTCTTGCTTGCCATGCATGCCATTTAGATTGACTGCTATGAGTTCCTTTTTCTTTTCTTTGTCCTCTTGTTTTTGGTATTTGTCGAGTTATTTGCTCTGTTTATTTGGCGCCCCTTCTGGGTTTGGCTTGATGGATTTATAGAGTTTCAGCTGGGTTCAGAGCTGTACTATCTTTTTTTCTTTTTTGCCGGCAGAGAGTTGTATTATTGTGTCGTCCTTCCAGATGTTGATATAGATACTCATTCATAGTTATGCAAGCGCCTCGCAATTTTTTTTCATTGAGGTCTCATGTCGCCAGCCTAGAAGGTAACTTGGTTGACTTGCTGCACGGTGAACTGTAGGTGCTATAAGTTCCTTCTCCCTCTCTTGTTCTTCCTGTTTCTCATGTCACTGCTTTTTTGCCGATCCTGCTGAGTTTAGTTTTCTAGATTTATGGGTATTCACTCATCTATAGCTTGTTTAGGGGCTGTGTTTTTTGGGCTTACCTTCCCGATGTTACTGCGCTTAGTCTTTCATATGCATGCACGCGAAATGGGAAATTTGTGCGCTTAGCGCTTCCCGCTAACATGTCAAACAGATAAGTGGTTGCCCTGTTCTGCAACCGACTGTCGGTATCCCGCTGCACTCAAGAAGATAACTACAAGTAGCACGCGAGCACCGCACTTTATGGGTCATATCGCTGCCATTTAAGTGTAGCTGTTGTTGCTTCAAACTTTAGTGCCTACTGTGTCGGCTCTGTAGTCGCTAGCTGTTTTTCAGCGTTGCTAGGATGCCACTCATCTCCTTTTCTAGGACTACTTATCTCATGATTTTTGGTGGCCGCTATTGAGGTGCCTGTAGTTTCCTGGGTGCGCGCTATCATTGATGTGGCTTGTCACTGATTTTTCTTTGCAGATTAAAACACAGCACGCAGGTATCTGGATGCTGCCATGGTGAAGTACTTCTCCAAGGGCTACGTGACAAACAATATGGCCGAAGACAAGGCGATAGCCATATCGGAAATCAGGGAACATAAGATCGAGCGTCTGGCGTTCATTTACAATCACCAGCACGAAGTAAGGGTCTGCGGTACAGCGTCATCCGCAGATGCCACTGTCCTTTGGAGCGAGGACTGCATGGAACACATCTTCCACAAACTTATACCCAGTACATCAGAGCACCGGCACATCTTCCACATGCATGGACTGCCCAGGAAGGAGGTGAAGAACTGGAACTGCAGTACATCAGAGCACCGGCACGGAGCAGAAGCATAGAAGACGCGCATGACATCGAAGGTTTTGTGTGTGAGTACGCGTACCCTGCTCGGTGGATCGTTAACGACATGCCTTACCGCATACGGACCAGCCGAACAGCAGCACGGTGTCACACGCCTTTCACGGACACGCTAAGAAGCCTAGGGTACCCGATTGTGAGCTTCGAACCAGTATCCAGACAGCCGGGGTTCGATTTCAAAAAAGCTATAGTGCTGGAGTTTGAGGAAGGCATGGACAAATACTGGCCTACCATTAGGCTGTCACGCCTTTCCGAAGAAGCGGGCTGTGGAAAGGGACGTGTGTCCGCCAAAACCGGAACGTTCGGAGGCATTCGCCTGTGGGCTGCAACCCGTGAAGACAGCGCATATTTGCCAGAGGATGCGCAATATCGGTTCGTACCAGCTGCACTGAAGGCGAGTGCAGAAGCTACAGCACGTGAAGATGACATACTGGACTTCGAGGAGGTACACATTGAACTCCTGAACTTATACCCAGAACTATATATGTGGGACGTTCGAGAAGAGTGAACAGCACGAGCAACAGTAGGTGCACTATTAGCGCAGTCTGTTCAGCTGCGAAGAAAAAGACAAGTAGTAATTACTCTTCATCTGATTTCCTAAACACTTTATTTTGATCTTCGATTTTTCGGCGGAAACGTATCCAATATAAATTCCTGTAGAATTGTTTCTCTTTTCTCTAAAATTATTACGTTGTTGCTACCTGCGAGTTATGTTTTAAGGATTTCTAGCATTTCAGCTCCCCTTGTGTGTTGTCTCCGAGCTTGCTGTTATAGGAGGTTGAGTTTGATTCCGCCTCCAGAATCGAAGCTTTGAATGGTATACACCAGATATTCTTAATCAAAGTCTTGCGACCTGTGCGTCTGGGCGTATCCTCTGCCTCTAAGTGTTCACCCTGTCGCAGCTGGAATGTTGGACTGATCTTCAATATGGGTTGCTTCGGCTTTGTTGTGGACTTACTCACCGTTCAAATTAAAGCTGTTAGTCTATGTCTGAAGGCAAAGGGCCACCACATTAGGGTTTGGAATCATGAAGGAACTGTGATCTGTATCGAGTTTGTGCGAATATTCGTGCATTCCAGATTTATCGGTTTAGTTTATGGTAGGCGCTTTAAAATTTTGGCCTGGATTTATGAGTCATCAGAAGAAGTCTAATTAGTGGCTGCCTGTAACAGCTGAGTTTCCGGTTTTCTAAAGAAGTGGTCTTACCTGTTTATCTACTTCCCATGTCGGGCATATTTTCGTAGCTGTTTCCCGTACTCTCTGCACGGATGATGCTCATGAGATATGTGCCTCAATGGGTGTGGCAGCTCGTCCCTTAGCACATGGACGCTGCAGCGTCCCACTGCAGTACCGCTCGCACAATACGGAAATCCCTGTACCCCACTCGCGCATCTACCTATACGCCTGCAGGGAAACTTTTCGTTGCACCACGGAAATCCTCCAGCTATGTCCGTAAAGCTGCCCGCAAGTCACCCACGAACGCCCACCTCACCGCTGCCACCCTGGACACCGTGCGCATCGCGCACGGCCACACAACTAGTGATTATAAATATATCAAAATAAATACTCCATACTCAACCGTCAATACTAGAGCTGAGTTGGACTTAGGCTATTTTATTGTTGACTGGGTGTACTGAAGTTGTGTCAAATTTAATTGAGTTAGAAATAATAAAGTCATAGTGATATCGTAAATAAATAAATCAAATTAGTGATATCTTAGCCCAGTGATTAAGGCTAGTGTCCTAGGTCTCAGGTTCGAATCTCTCTCTCATATACTATAATGCGACTAAGTTCGCTGTTCGTTGAATAAAAAAAATCAAATTAGTGATGTCGTAAATAAATGAATCAAATAGAGGAAAACAAGTGAAAAAATCTTAATAAAGTGTTGACGTATTTTGGTTATAAGTTTGTTGTAAAAACAGATACAAAACAAAATTATGATTTAATAATATGAATAAGACACAAAATAGTATTGAAAAGTAATTTTTCAATAAACTATTGAGATACATCTAGATAAGAGATAGAGTCGTATTAAAAAGTGATCTCTTAATAAACTATTGAGATATGGTATCTTTTGGAATTAGAACTGAAGAGGGTAAGACAAGTAGTCTTAGTATTTGGTCAGGACTCTTGTTTACAGTACTTGCAGAAGAAGACAAGACCAATGTCACGTTTGTCTCAACTCAAAACACTCTCAACTCTCAAACACATCGCGAAATCGGTTTACTGCTTTATAAGAGCCGTTAGGGTTTTAGAGTTCAGGGTTTTTCAATTGTTTCTTAACTACTCGTATTTCCTTCTGTTATCAAAAACCTTTTTGATCCCTGCAATTTCTCTTCCATAATTTCCTGGGTAGAAGAAAGGCGGCTAGGGTTTTCATTTTTTTTTAATTCATCTATACCCCTCCCCCCACCACTTCCCATGTTCTATAAATTTCAGGTGTTAATTTAATACTTAGTCTTCTCTCCTTCCATAATTCGATCCCATCTATTGTTGTTTCTTTCTCATCGCCAATTCATTAAATTCATATTGTAATTGCCGTGTTAATTGAACAACTGGGTTGAATTTGATTGTTGGGTATTGAAAAAAGGTACAATCTTTTATCATTATATTATTTGATTTGATCTGGGTTTGTGAAATTAGCCTTAGTGTTTTAAAGAAATCATTAAAATCTAATTGCTGGGTATTCATAAAGATTGCATCTTTCTGTTCTTCGCGTTTTGATTTAAGTTTGGGTTCAGAAAGATCAAATCTTTTAGTATAATCTCTGGTGCTTGATGTTATTTGATTAGGGTTTGGTGAAATTTAATCTATCAGGTTCAAGAAAGAAGTTATGAGTTCATCTGAACATTTCCCACCATTTGTACCGTTTCCTGATGGGTCGGATTCAATGGCGTTTTGGCCTCAATTCCCCGCTTCCAACGACCAATCTGATGCAAATTCCCAATTTGATCATGATCCTCCATTGAAAAGGGCAAAAAATTCCAGTGATAATCAACCCATGAATCACCATAATCGTAGGTCACCCCCAATTAATCAATTTAATCAACCAACAGGAAGAATTTTCTTCAAGACGCGCCATTGTGTGAAATTTAGGATGGGTCAATGTAAGAATGGTGAAAATTGTAACTTTGCGCATGGAGATGATGATTTGAGAAAGCCTCCTCCTAATTGGCAAGAGCTTGTTAACTGTCGGTCTGATGATAGGGGGAATAGTAGTAACGCGAATGGGAATGGGAATGGAAATGGCTTTGGTAATGGGAATGCTAATGAGAATTGGGAGGATGATGATCGGATTATTCATAAGATGAAGCTTTGTAAGAAGTATTACAATGGGGAAGAATGCCCTTATGGTGAAAGGTGCAATTTTTTGCATAAAGACCCTCCAAAGTTTAGGGATGTAGCTCCACCACCTAGGTTTAGGGATAGTCCTAGGGAGAGTTCTGCAATCAGCATAGGTACTACTGGGCCTCCTATGGTGCCACCTAGGATGCCCGATCAGTATGAGGTTAATAGGACGGTGGTTAATCATAATACGGGTGTTGATGCATCCAGGGGGGGTCAGAGGCCAGTTTATTGGAAGACGAGGCGATGTACGAGGTTTGAGACTACTGGTTATTGCTCGTTTGGTGACAATTGCCATTATGCGCATGGGCAAGCAGGTACTCATCATGACAGTTTGCTTGATTTTGTGTTAATAATTTGTAATGCATATTCATCTGGTTATGCTGGATCTTTGTTTATCATATTGATTACTGCTTGTTGATAGATTAATAGTTTATGTCCTTCATTGATTATTGTTTCAGTCAACTGTGCCTTCTTTTTGATAATGAACTGGTAATGTCTACTAGGTTTGTGTAGAACTGTATTGGTTGTATCACGTGCGACCAAGGGATGTGGATGGTCTACATTTGTAGTGTTTGTATAAGAACAGGGTACTAATAGATTATTTTAGTGATTTCATCCAGTTGATTTTTATTATTAGAGTTCGAACATTTTGTGTAATTTGCCCTTGGTTTGAGAAGGCTCGAGGTACAAATGAGTTGATGGTGTCCCAAAGTGATGAGGCACAAGGCGTGACTTGAAGGTGTTAAGTTGTTAACATTATGGACAGAGTGCACTGATTTTTTTCATTTTAGAAATTGTGCAACAATTGTTCCAAAATAAGAGAATCAGGGGGAATATGGAATTGCATAGTAGTGCACTAAAGCGCCTTCGGTGTGCTTGATGGGTCTCATGTGCCTTAAACACCTGGAATCAATTTGGCTGATGCATCACTGTGCTTGCTTAGGCATGATTTTTTTAACTAATGACTTGCTTAGATATACAGGAGTCCATTGTTGAAATTTTGAATTGTGGTGAAGTTATGAGTTTATCATTTGCGCATCTTTGCCTCATTATCATGTCATCATTGTTTCTTACACTTGGCCATGATGTGTTATCTTGTAATTATATGCTCTATGTCTTGATGCTATTTTCGCTGATCTAGATTAGGGTGGTCTCCAGAGTTCAAAATTGTGATTTTTTTGCCTGTAATTTTGCTGTTTGTTATTATGAAAATATTTCCAGAGCTAATGGATGGCTATTCTTTGCCTATGGAATACAATAAAACAAAGCAAAACAGCCCATTAAGGTGAAATGGTTATAAATGTGTGTCAGTAGTCCGCTGATTCAGCTTTCCATCCAAGATTGTAACCAAAATGTGAAGTCGTTCTGTATATTATAAGCTCCATCATTTCTTCTAATCCTTGCGAGCTTTTGTTTCTTGGTCAGAGCTATTGTTGCCAGGTGGCCGTCCTGCAGATTCGGAGCCAACTTTTGGGAGCAGTGGTCCCCTAAAGTCGGTTCCTCCTGCTAGCGATCCAACCCCGGTCAAAATCGACAATGGGTTTGCCAGCAATGAAGGTCAGCCAAAGAAGAGCCTTTTAAAATGGAACCCGACAAAGAAGATCAATCGGATTTATGGGGACTGGCTTGATGATTTGCCTCTCAACTTGCCTGGTCAACAATAACAAAGCATGAAAAGACAATTTCAAAATATAGCGAGGGAGCGTAGCATTATTAAATTTTCTTTCAAATTTATTTTTTTCTCAAATTTTGTTGTGGTAGTGACCCTTAAGTTCTTGAAACTGAAGTTAAGTGTGTCGTGTCTATCTCGCATCATTCTTGAAATTGTTACTAATAATCTTACAATAGTATTTTCATAAGCATATTAGTTTGCCTTTTCTCTTCTTCTCTAAGAATAGATGTGTGTAAATGAATGCACAATCAGAATTGATTGTGTACCAATTTTGGTGTTGGATTATTGCTTATTATTGTTTGGCTGAGTATATTGTGGTTACTCTGGTTGCACTGCATTCTACTCGCACTGAGCATCATTTTCATCATATGTTGGTATTTTTACTGCCCTTGGTGAGCTCTTTGGCCGTTGGTTGCCACTCTATTAGGGTTGAGGACAAGATCCGAAGAGCCAAACTTTTCCAATGTCCGATCTGAAATTGAAACCGACTTATCATCCTTCTTGTAAGGATGATATACTTGAAAAACGAGTTGTTCTTGGAGGTGGATCGTCACCTGCTTGTTTTGTCTTTGTTTCAGTCAAGCATGCAATCAGCCATTTGGAGTTACACATGGTCCGTGTTTTTTGTCTGAAATTCGAAGGCCTAATCACTTCTAGTTCCTGATGCCAACTGCGGCCTGAGCTGCGTTTATATTCGATGAATGCTGAAACATTCAACATTCTTGGCTAATGTTAGGCTACCTATTATTTCAATAAAAGGTTGTTTTTCCCAGCATGTAATTTGCGTTAGCAAGCAGGTCCTCTGGTGCACGGATGCTCTTCTTATCAAATGCCTTTGATAGGGCATTCTTGGCCTGCAAATAAAGGTATAGATTGTCCAAGGTTAATTTATAGAGGAGGAGCAGGTATCAGGTATCTGGTGTGTCGCCAAACGATGCTATTTAAAGCTGCTGTGTTAGCTAACCTGATGCATTTCAGGTGATGTAAAAAGCTGCTCTATAACCGAATGTAAGCTGAACTCTGAATGGCATTAGGCTGCATTTTATTGGACAGCAATAGGCAGATTAGTTCCACAGGCTTCATCAATGGTACCTACAATCAGGCTTCTTCAGCACTGGTATTAGATGATGGAATGGCAGGCTGCGGTCAGGTTCAGTGCAAACTGCTGCTATTTGCTATCTAATTGGTCTTTGTTTTCCTGACATTCGAAGACAGTTTAGTGGACGAGACATGCTCTACGTTTTGGTGAGTAAGAGCAGCAGTTGAGATTCGTTTTGAATATGTCTGATGCAAGGTTGTTTGATGCTAGTTCTATGTTGCTGCTATCCGCATTTCAGCTGGGTACGAGTTTAATAGGATCAACTGTGACTAGCAGGTTGTGCAATCGGTGTTTATTAATACTCAAAGTGCAAGTAGAGTGGTATACTATGACTCTAGTGCAAACTACTGTAATCGAAGACAACAGAATTGAAACGCAGGAGGCTGCGTTAAAACGAGTTGCATGCATGTTGGGTTCAGCGATTAATGAAGATGCTCTCTTTTCAATTGCAGAATGCTGGATATCATATCAAGTGAATTTGGGTTTGGGTGGGGATAATTAACTATCTGTTGCTCCTAATGGGTCCTGTACTGCTCGAGTTACGCGCCTACTGGTGAGGCACAGAACAGAAGCATGGCCAAATATAGTTGCAGGCTATGTAACTAGATTGAGTTCACCCGACTTTTGTATCTTGCAATATTGGCGGAACTTTGATTTAATATAATTCTCATTCTTTTTAGGATTCGTATATCTAATTGAACCTGGAATGTCGGGACCCAAAACCTGATGGAGCCGTGAGTTACAGGTCTTACGTACCCACCGAAGATGTCTTAGCCTAAGGTGTTCTGGGACAATAGGTTTAAGGAAAAAACAGGTCTTACGTACCCAAGATGTGACATGGCAATCAATTCTCAAGAAAAATAGGCCAATCATCCTCCCCAATTTGGGTGTAACGTTGTCAATATTTGAGGCCACCTTTGTCACCAAACCACCTCATCCATCATCATCAATCATCCATCATCATATACGGAGAAGTATAAAAATCCCAGAATCACAACTCCAATGCTCTTGTTTAACTCCACCACCTCCACTACCACCGCCGCCTTCTCTCTTTTAATCTCTCTCCGCCGCACACACCGCTGTATCTCCACTATGTCCACCGCCGGCAACTTCCAGCCCCACGCCTTCGCCGGCAACCCGATTAAATCCAAAACCCCCAAACCCACCGACCCCATTTCCCCAGCCTCTGCCTTCCAAACCCTTAAAACCCATCTCTTATCCAGCAGTAGCACTCACGACCTCATTTCCCCAAATTTTAGGGTTTTGCCCTTCAGAAAGGGGAGGCCTTTGGCAGGATCCGAACCCGACCCAATAAAATTAGACCCGAAATGGCATCTGGGTTGGCTTAGTTTGGGTGATTGCAGGAAACTGTTAGATGGGTCTGAGGTGGATTTGAGGGATGATAAGTTGGTTTATTTGGGTGGTAAATTAGGGTCTGATGGTGAGGATGATGAGGTTTATTGGGCAATTGATGTCACTAAAGATGATAAATTGGTAGATGAATTGGGGGAAAAGTGTTTGTCATTTGTTGAGCTTAGGACTCTCATGGTTGCTACTGATTGGTCTGATCCTACTGCTATGGCTAGTTTAGCTATTGCTGGCCATGTAAGCTCTGTCTTTTAATCACTTTGCCTTATGCTTCATCCTTCCCTTGCTTTATACGGAGTACTATTAAGTTTTTGGTTATATTTTTCGATTTTATCTATATCATATTATTTTGCATTGGTAGTTGTTTGTCCCCTAAATTGTTTTGGTTTCACCACTGCATTTAGAAACAATGATCATGTTTCGGTTTTTGGGTTATTGCAAAATAGTTGATCACTTTCTATGTGTAGTATGATGATAGAGTGATGTTGATGCAGAGGAACTCATGTCGAATGACAGGATGTCTTGAAAGGCCTGGAAGTTGTTGTCAAGCATATGCAGTGTCTACAGAAGTCTAGAATTTGAAGTAGATTTAAATATTCGATCAATGCTAGTGATGCTAGACGGGTAGTGAAGTTAGGACCATGAGTTTTCTTCTAGTTCTTTGGGATAGAAATATCTGTCTTTAGGTTTATGACGGGTCAAATTATGGGATAAGACAAACCCATGGGCCTAGGGTGTGGAAAAGATTTTCGGCATTTTCTTCCAAGTTGGTATATTTGACCCATTTTAAAGTTATGACGGATATGTCCGTCGCAAGGAAGACTAACTGTGTGCATTAATGCAAAAGCTTACATTTTCACACAAAAAATAGTCAGATGATAGAGTAGTAGTCTCAAATAATTATCTTACTCGCAAAAGGATTGACTAATGTGTATGAACTTTTGGTGTGGTTGGGATTTGATGTTATAGTAGTTTAGGATAGGCTGGGTGATCTAAACTAGGTTAGATGTTAGTAATCTGGGTTGTACTTGAGGTTAAGAGTAGCTTATGTTAGTTGGATATCAGAGTACGGAGTATTAGTTTATTAGTTATCTGTGGAGTCGTTTGATACTTTAATCCAACTTGTTTTGAGTGACACGATCACTGCTAAACCATGGTCTATGATATGAAGCTTTGGTATTCTCTTACGTTTGATTAATGTGCCTCCTTGATTTCTTTGTTTTATTATCATGCTTCTCTTGAAATTTATCTCAAATTTCTGTTGTTTGGACTCATTTAGATGTATTGACACGAGTGTATCTCGAAGTGTCGGACTCGGCTGTTTTTTTAATAAAAATTCGGCATATTTTGGCTTACAATTTAAGTCTTGTGACATGTGAGCCATTCTGAACTGAAGAACAGAGGCTATAGATGAATGGATTGCCGTGCTAGGTATTGGATGATAATGAGGTAGTATGTTAGAGTGAGATTGCTGCAGGTAGAAGCTCGTTTGGTCTTGCCGTGAAAACTCGTATAGTCTATAATCGAGCCTCATTAGTGTAGTAGAGACATGCATCCCTACCACTGCTACCATGGTTTACAAATTTTTGACAGTATGTAATTAGATGAACATGGCTATCTATTGAGAAAGTCTAAAACGGCTAGAGAGAAATGTGGCCTAGTTTCTGTAACTGAGTTGATAACTACTCCGTATGTACTAAGGTTAGTGGACAACTTCTAAGTGGTAGCAGGGGCGAGGGTTGATTGTATGCTTAGCTAAAAAAGTTTGGTTGTCTTAGTAGTGATGAGTTTCCAAACTATATATTCTGTATAGAAGAGCGTTTGAATTGGGAGTTGGGACCCGGCCCCTACCCTACTTCCTTTCCTGTTTAGTTCATTAGTGTTCTACTCCCTATGTCTGATAATATAGGTATTAAGATAACACAAGCTGTTACTTTTTTCATCTTACACTGTCCACGTATCTCGGATCTACTTTTACCAGACTACATGATACAATGGCTGTTTCGTTAGCTTTCAATTAAGTCTAAAGTTTGTAATGTCGTTTATGCCTTTTTTTGGTACATTGGTTTTTTTCTTACTGGTTATTTTGTTAGGCTAGGGCATTGCTTGAATGGCATGGATTATCACATTTTTGTGGGCATTGTGGATCTAGAACACTCCCTATGGAAGCTGGTAGACGTGTGCAGTGCTCAAATGAAATGTGCAAAAAGCGGATCTATCCTCGTGTTGATCCAGTATGGTGATTACTAGTATTATTTCCTAATTCTGCAATGCAAGTGGATTACAAGTACATAAATGCAAAGCCTCGTGTTGATTGTCTTGTTACCAGGTAGTCATTATGCTTGTGATTGATAGAGAGAATGATCGTGCACTATTAAGCAGACAGTCGAGATTTGTTCCTCGAATGTGGAGTTGCTTAGCTGGTTTTATAGAGGTCAGTTATTATCATATTCTGCTCTTTATTTATATTGAGTAGTATTTTTGCTTTTGTAATCTCTTTATCAAACAATTATAGCCCGGAGAGAGCTTGGAGGAAGCTGTGAGAAGAGAGACATGGGAAGAAACAGGGATTGAGGTCGGAGAAGTGGTTTACCATAGCTCTCAGCCGTGGCCTGGTAAGTTCCGTTGGTCGTTGCAGAAATTTGGTGGGTTGTAAGATTTGGACATTGAGATGCATGGTTTTTATTGCCTTGTGCAGTTGGGCCGAGCAGTATGCCGTGCCAGTTGATGGTGGGCTTTTTCGCTTTTGCAAAATCATTAGAAATAAATGTGGACAAGGACGAGTTGGAAGGTACAGACAGTACTTTTGAAACTTGATTGCATTACATCATTCAGCATTCACAAACAACATCCGCCTTCACGAATTAGAAGTAAACCAACCCATAATCCCAAATTGACCTAAACTACCTGATCTGATCTGATCTGAAAATGACAAACATGTTTGGAAT
This sequence comes from Agrostemma githago, assembly GCA_958450325.1. Classification (NCBI taxonomy): domain Eukaryota; kingdom Viridiplantae; phylum Streptophyta; class Magnoliopsida; order Caryophyllales; family Caryophyllaceae; genus Agrostemma; species Agrostemma githago. Next base: position 8,293,320 of record OY288241.1, on the reverse strand, counting down.
TGACCTACTGTATATATTCAGCGTTAAACATAGTATATTGTGGTATGTAGATGCTCGGTGGCATAGTCGGGAGGAAGTGCAGAAAGCCATTTCAGTTGCAGAGTATGAGAAGGCGCAAAGAACAAGTGCTGCGAAGGTGGATGAAATATGCAAGGGGGTTAAGCGGCAGAGTGGGAATGTATCCACAGATTACAATGCGGAAAGTGGAGAGCTGGCCCCGATGTTTATTCCTGGCCCTTTCGCTATCGCCCATCACCTTATCTCTACCTGGGTCTCCCAACCCCCAATTACCACATCCCACTATCAACTCAAATATCCCACTTCTTCTTCACTCTCAAACTTGTAGTACTATGATCAAATGATATCGTCTTTCTTTATATTTTAGAATTATTAAGTGTTATTTACACTTTGTATGGCAATCGCTTTTGCCGCCATTTTTATGTATAGTGCGGAGTACTTGGTAATTTGGTATAGAGTAAGGATTTCCTCCATGGAGCACAATGTAGCCAAGAAATAAACAGCATTGTAACACTTTATTTTACGTGTGCAACAGATCGCATGTCTCATATCTATAACTCTTTAAAAACAAAATGTGTGGATAATGTTTCCTTAGGAATAGTGTTGTTTTCCTTATGAATAATGTTCCCTTGATTGTTAGCAATTTGATTTTCTCTCCTACTAGCTTTTGTCCGTTGGATCAATCTCACCTCCTAACCTACTTCATGTCCACTATTCTTTTTTTGTTTCAAAATTATTATTTTTTTGCCAGTGGAAAAACACGATGCATTACATAATGTTCGGACTATAGTCCTTATTACATCCGTTATTGAAAATAAAAACAACATAAGAACAAATACATAGATTAACGGGAGTCGGGCAATGAAAAAAGGAAAATTGAGCACGAGCATTAGAATCTTCTTTATCGATGCTGCTAAACTCCGAACACTGCCAATGCAAAAGAATCACCGGGTGACAAGAACTAGGCGTACTTACGTTCTTGTGAAAAGGACGTAGAAAGAAAAGGTGACAAGCAAGACGAAAAAGTCCGTCGTCGATGGAGATAAAACTCCTACACTTGGGTAATCGAACCCTTTGATCATGAGCACGACAATAAGAGAAGCATAACAAGCATGTAACAGAAAGCCCCTCAGCCAATTTCATATCCATAGTTGCCAAAACGTATCGTCTTCTGACGAACCCAACCCAAATACGATGTGAAAAATCCTTAAGAGCAATACTGCTAGTACTAGTCATAACACTACTCAAGATTATTATTATTATTATTATTATTATTATTATTATTATTATTAAGATACCACTAATAAGATTAAAAAGAAGAATTGAAAGAAGTGAGGGGGTTAAAAAAAAGAGCATCTTGGAAGAAAGCTACCCGTAACCCAGCCACACATCAGTCGACCAGATCCACCCCGACAAGTCACCCAAACTAAAAACAACCCAAAAAAGCTCCCAACCCCACAAGGCTCCGCAACAAATTTACCCACAACCGTCGAAATCTGACAAGTCACAACACAAATTATTCCAACAACCCATTTTTTATTCAAAAAAAACCAAGAGCAGAGAATAAATTAAAGGCAGCAAATCAAATTAAAGACCACAATCTCAGCATAAAAAATCGACAAGGACACAACAACAGATGACCAAAACCCCACGAAACAGAAGAGGACCCAAACGTCCAACAAATGACAAACAAAAACTGACATCGAGAGAAACTAAGAAAGACGAGTCCACCATACCTAACACGAACCGACATCGACCGACACAGGAGGGTGGAGGAAGGGGACGAGAGGATGGGGGAACACCCTCCGAGAGCCGCCAAAGTCAGGGGAGGGGGGACTACGGGACGAGACGCCCAACGCCAAAGGGTGGGGGAGGGGGGACACCCTCGGCGGGAGGCGGCATCAGAGAAGAAAGAGAGCGAGGGTTGGACATTTGGGAGCACAAGGAAAGACGGGGATGGCAATCGGAGAGGGCCGATGACGACCACCAGGGAGGCGGAGATAGGGCTGAACAAAACGAAAATCAAAGAAAAGAAAGGCAAGAAAAAGGATGTGACTGTCAAATGACGATAACAAGAAGGGTAAACTGTTGGGGTGGGGAGCTTAAAGAGATCGAGAAAGTAAGAGTAGCCTTGTACGGGTGGCCGGAGATAGGCCAAGAAGGTCGGCAATATCTCCGGCCAGAAGTGGATCTGGTGAAACTGAGTGAAGGAGGAGCGGCGGCGGCTGCTAGGGTTAGGGTTTTTTGGGGGTTGTTTTGGGGTTTTTTTAGAGAGTGGGGAGAGCTTTTGTTTTTTAGAGAGAGAGAATTTTTTGGATAAGGGTTGTATTTCAAAATTAATTGTGGCATAGTAGGAAAGCAAAACATAATTATTTCGTGGAAAATGTGTTCATTTGTGAATTTACATTGGGTAAGGTATGAATGCGACATGGAATATTGACAATTAGTAGTGGACATCTTGGTCCAATAAGTTATCTAAGGGATATGATATCCTATGTCATATTCCGTTTCTCTTTATCGTTTTTACTTCTGATTTAATTTGGCAAATATATAGTCGCGCCTTAAAAAAATCTTATTTTCAGATATTATTGCATTTGTCAAAGGTGTTTCTAAAGATGGACGCCTAAGTCATCACAATTTGTAGATGAATTGGGTTTGGCTAAATGTTAATATTAGTTTACTCGAGTCCAAGATCGAACTATTTAGTTGCGTCAAAAATGGACATGTATTTAGGAAAATAGTTATGTAAAAATGTGCATGGATTTAGGAAAAGATAGCAAAACAATTATTTGTATAAGATTAAATTGTGTACTACATTTAGCCAGTTGAAAGAAGTTTTTACTTGATACTATCATGTACTAGAAATTTTTTAAATTCGATTGAAAGCTACGGTGACTGAACAATTAGCTTTTTTTTTGCCAACGAAGAAAGTGCATCGGATTAGATGCTATTTGGGTTCTCGGAACTCATATTACATCCTTTATTGAATATAAAAAAGACATCACAAACTATTACTAAAACAAAAACAATAAAATAAAGGCATCCGGTGATTGTAGTGAGTTGTTGGTACACGAAAGCTTAGGCACTAGCGTCTTCATCCACATGATCAACACATCTGCGGACTCCCAGATACCATCCACACAAATGAACCGTACAGTGACGAGACCAAGATGCACTTACGCACTTACGAAAAAGGCGTAGAAAGAAACGGGTGAGAGCAAAGCGACGAGGCCTGCCTCTAATGGAGAAAAACCTCCTACATCTTGATAATCGAACCCTACACTCATATGGTTAATGGACCAGCGAACCAAGCAACATGCAAAGAGTTGAGGATAAAAACCTCTCCATAGCCAAACCCCTATAAGAAGAACCAATCCGAGATCAATTTATGGTCAGGTCAACCCACACCGAACGCAAACAGGCTACTATATGGAAGCATTTATTCATAATAATATAGGTGATAATTAAGATTATTATTATTAAGAAACTATTAAAAAGAACAGCTACCCGGGAAGTCATTTTTGGAAGAAGACGCCGGGAACCCCACCACACAACAGAGTCACAAAATCCACCACGAAAAGACACCCAAATCTGAAACCGTTCTATAAAGCGAAACCCACACACAAGCAGCCACACCTGTCAAGATAGGACACCACCCCGAGTCCCCGACCATAGTCCAGTAAAACCAAAGAAAATGAACACAAACCAAACAGCCTAAAACCCTTTCAAACCCAAACCTAGTAACCAACGTGTCGACAAGACCAAACAAGCCAACCAAATCGAGAAGACTTAAACCGAACACCACGGGCAGCCTAAACGTCCCAACACAAGCAAACAAAAGCTAACACGCAACCAAACCGACCCTAGACAAGACATCAACTAAACCCGAAGGGTGGAGGAAGGAGACGAGGGGAGGGGGGATCACCCACAGAAAGTAGTCAACGACAGGTCGACAGGGAAGGGGCTGTGACATGCAACAAAAAAAGGGGGGAATCGGTCGCCAGAGGGCGGGGGAGGGGAGCGAGAGGAGAGGGGAACGCCCCCGGCGAACGCTGACGACAACACAGACAAAGACGACAGGTCGACAACGGACCACAACTGACGACGGAAAAGCGACCAGGTCGGCGACGGACAAAGACAACAAAGACTGGGGATGATCGGACCAAGCCGACAACGGCGATGGCGACAACAGGCTGGGAGAGGGCCATCCACTATAAAAAAACAACATAAAAAAACAAACCCAAAAGGAACTTACTGGACAATGGTGGACAGTGGCCACTACCGACGACGAGATGGGGGTGGGGAAGCAAAATAAGACTGGAAACAAAGACGGGACATCTGATCAGCCGACCGGAGATAGGTCAATAGACGACCATCTCCGGCCAGGCAAGGGGATCTGGTAGGCTGATTGGTGGTGGGGCGGCGGCGGCTACAAAATTAGGGTTAGGGTTAAGTTTTTGGCGGAGAGAAGTGGAGAGCGTCTGTTTCTTTCTTCTTTAGAGAGAGAGATAGTGTAGGATAGAAACGTTGTTAATTGAAAGATATAGTGTGTCGGCATTTTTTTTTGCCAACGAAGAAAGAGCATTGGATTAAATGCTGTTTGGGTTCTCAGAACCCATATTACATCCTTTAGTAAGCATAAAAATAACATTATAAGCAATAACTAAGATAATAACGAAAAACAAAAGGCGTCGGGTGATATTGGTGAGTTGTTGGTGCACGGATGCTTGGATATGAGCGTCTTCATCAACATAATCAACACAACTGCTGACTCCCAGATACCATCCACACAAATGAATCATACAGTGACGAGACCAAGATGCACTTACGCACTTACAAAGAAGGCGTAGAAAGAAATGGGTGAGAACGAAGCGATTTAGCTTGCCTCTAAAGGAGTAAAAACTCCTACATCTTGATAAGCGAACCATACAATCATAAGTCGAATGAACCAACGAACCGAGCAACATGCAAAGAGTTGAAGATAAGGACCTCCCGATAACCAAACCCCTAACTGAAGAACCAGTCCAAGACCAATCTATGGTCAGGTCAACCCACTCCGAACGGAACGAAGCCGTCATAATGCGGCCTTTATTCTTAAGAAACATAATAATTAAGCTTATAAGTAGGAAACTAATAAGGACAACAACACGAGATGTCATATTTGGAGAAAACCGCCACCGGGAACCCAACCACACACAGACACCCAGATCCACCATGAAAAGACACCCAGACCCGAGACCGTCCAATCAAGCGGGACCACACTTAAACCCACATCCGTCAAGGAAGGATAGACATCACCGCTACCAAAGTCCAGAAAGACCAAAGACAGGAAAACAAAGGAAGGACACAAGCCTAACCAACCCGGACCTCATACCAAACAAGCCAACAAGGCCAATCAGAAACCGAACCAACCAATCGGACACAGACCAAACCACAGACAACCCACCCACCAAAACAAAGAACAACAAACATAAACAAGAGACATGCAGACAACCGAACCAACCAAAAGACATGCATGCAACCTAAAACATAAACAGACCACCAAACAGACCCAAACAAAACATCGACAACAACCAGCGGGTGGGGGAGGGGGACGAGGGGAAGGGGAAACACCCGCCAGCGGAGGTCAATGACCAGGGAAGGAGGCCGACACATGAAACAAACTAGGGGAAGGGGGGGCCGGTCACCGGAGGGCGGGGAAGGGGGGCGAGGGGAGAGGGGAGGGGGGAACGCCCCCGGTGAACGCCGGCACAAAGCAGGGGCGACGGTCCGACAGTGGTAGGAGACGATCGGAAGGAGACGGCGTTGGCACAACAGGCCAGGAGAGGGCCGATCACTCCCATAAAACAACAAAAGACAACAAAAAAGCTTACTGGACCAAGAACAACGGATCTGACCATCACCAACGAGACGGAGAAGGAGTGGGGTGAACTTAAATCGAACGGAAAAGAGGAAGGGCAATCGATTCAGCCGGTCGGAGATAGGTCAAGAAGACGACCATATCTCCGGCCAAGCGAGGAGATCGGATGTCTGGGTGTAGGAGGGGCGGCGGCGGCTGCAAGAAAAAGGGGTAGGGTTTTTTTGGGTTTTTTTTTTGGGGTTTTCTTTCTTAGAGAGTTGTGAGAGCAGTAGTTGTAACTCAGATTGATTCTCTTGTTGAAACTTCAGTGTGTCGGCAATTAAAAGATATAGTGTGTCAGCAATTGGTTGACACACAATTAAAAGCTATGGTGGCTGAACGTGAGTCATAACTAATTAAGAAAAACTTGTAGTTTCTACACGTTCATCGAAAATCTTCCTGTCTTGAAATATGTTATAGCAAGTCTCTAAAACCGTACTCATTTGAAGGAATGTATATCACTTTTCAAGGTATATCACTTCAATTAAATACTTATATTAGAATATCAGAATAATAACTACATAGAATACCGTGCGCGTAGTGCGCGACCAAATGCTAGTATATGAAGAAACAAGCACCTCTCGTACTTCTCTTACCGACCACGGACATGGACATAGACGTTTAGCACTTGACCTCATTGGTTTGGTTTGCTTAAGAGTATACCTTTCATGGTCAATTGATTTTTACCTTAGCAAAAATAAACAATTGTTATTGTTAATATTCTGAAAGACGAAACAAACAAGATCTTTGTATTTTCTCTTATAAATTATCATGAATATTGAAAGCCAAATGCGGATTTTGGATTTGAACCGAGGAAATATTACACTATTGTTTTGGTAAAAATTTACCGGGTCTACGATCTAGGTTGCGGGTTAAAGTGATCGTCCTATAACTACGGATTGACGAAACCAAACGAATCTAGCAAACAAAGGACAATGAAAGAAAAAGGGACAACACACAAAGTTTTGGTGACGCGGAAACCCGATGTGGGAAAAACCGCGGGGGGAGTTGGAATCCCACCAAAGTTTCACTATGAATGGAAAAAGGATGAAGAAGAGAATACAAATAGGAATGTTTTATCTATAGAGCTAGAGTTTTGGTGTTGTGTGCGTTGGAGTCGGTGTGCCTGAATGAGCGCACAACATATCAACCCATATTCGATAGTTACAAAGCCCTTAACAAATCCAGGGCAGAAATCTTCGAACTGGAAAAAGAGACGGCAAAATGGAATCGTCCCAACAAACCTCGCAGCCCAAAAGGGGATCCGAAAAAATTCTGTACATTCCACGATTGTGTGGGGCACACCACAGAGGAGTGCCGCCACCTGAAGGACGAAATTGAGAAGCTTATCAGAAATGGATGGCTGAGCAATTAGGCAGCGAGAAACAAGAGCCAGAAAGAGGTGGCAGATAAACCTGAGGGCTCGGCGCAAGCCCGCATGATAATCCATGTGATATTAGGGAATGCAGAGGGCCAGTCAAGTAGGAGAAGCCAAAAAAGACAGATCCGGGAATTACGAAACCAAGTCTGCTATGCTGAGAGGACAGGGAGTCCCAAGGGTGCGACCCTGAGCATCACCCCAGAGGATGCAGGGCGGGTAATATACCCCCACAGCGACCCCCTGGTACTGTCCCTAGTAATCAGCAACCACATCGTAAAAAGGTGCATGGTAGACACCGGAGCTTATACCAACCTACTGTACAAGGACGCATTCGAGAAGATGGGCCTGGAGAGGAGGCACCTAATTAAGGCCAGCCCCTGGGTCCTTATATGGATTCAGCGGGGCAGGTGTACTCCCCATGGGTATCATCGACCTGCCCATAACATTTGGGGAAGGAGCCTCCGCCAGAAATGTCAGGGCCTCATTTGTTGTAGTAGACGCAAGGTCTGCATACAAGGCCCTGATAGGCAGAGCTACCTTGGACGAAATCGAAGCAGCCATATCCATCAGGGCTCTGATTGTAGCCTATATAACAGATTTTGGCATGGAAGGGAAAATTCATGGAGACCAGGAGTTAGCCAGGCAGTGCTACTCGGTGGCCCTCCAAACCCATGAAACTGAGAGAAAGGGAAAAAGGAAAGCTGACAGTTCCCCCAGCAAGGAGGACGAGATCCCAGCCAGACAGCAGGCGGCTGACCACCTGGAACCTGGGGGGGAAAGTATGCTGGTGGATCTGGAACCCGGCAGACAAGTCCTCATAGGAGCTGATCTAGAGGCATCCTACCAGGCGGAGCTAATCAGGGTCCTGAGAGATAACAAGGACGTATTCGCCTACTCGGCGGACGAAATGCCAAGGGTCGACCCAGCTTACATCGTTCACAGGCTGAACGTGAATCCGGAGGCCCGCCCCGTCAAACAAAAGAAAAGAAACGTGTCAGCAGAGAAAGACCTAGCCATAAAGGAGGAGATAGAAAAACTTTTGAAAGCGGATTTCATTGAAATCTGTGATTACCCTGAATGGCTGGCAAACGTCGTAATGGTGAAAAAGTCCTCGGGCGCATGGAGAATGTGCGTGGACTTCACAAATCTCAATAAGGCTTGCCCAAAAGACTGCTATCCCCTTCCCAGAATAGACCAGTTGGTAGATGCCACCAGTGGGTACTCCATGCTAAGCTTTCTGTATGCCTTCTTAGGATACCATCAAGTGTACTTGTGGCAGCCTGACAGGGTAAGGTGTGCCTTCATCACCAGTCATGGCACTTATATGTACAAGATGATGCCCTTCGGACTGAAGAACGCAGGGGCCACCTACCAGCGATTAGTGAACAGAGTCTTTGAAAAACAGAAGGATAGGAATTTGGAGGCCTACGTTGATGACGCAATCGTAAAAAGCAAGGGAGATAATCAACACTTGACAGACCTGCAAGAAACCTTCTCTTCCCTGCGCGCTTACAAGATGAAGCTCAACCCCAAAAAATGCACATTCGGGGTTCGCTCCGGAAAATTCCTAGGTTTTCTGGTCAGTGAAAGGGGGATAAACGCCAATCCTGAAAAAGTTCAGGCAGTCTTAGACCTTCCTGAACCGAAAACCATCAGGGACATCCAGCGCCTAACTGGCAGGATGGCTGCCCTGGCACGCTTCATTGCCCGGTCAGCAGACAAATCAACATTATTCTTCAAGATATTAAAGGGCAACAAACAGTTCAAGTGGGAGGATGAGCAAAAGGAAGCCTTTGCACAACTAAAGGAACACTTGAAAAAACTCCCCACCCTGGCGAGACCAGTGGCAGGGGAAAAACTTTTTCTTTACATTGCCGTCACCAACTCGACAGTAAGTGCGGTTATCTTGAGAGAGGAAGCAGGCTCTCAACAGCCCATATAATTTGTGAGTCATGCCCTGGGAGCAGCCGAGAAGAATTACCCTGTGGTTGAGAAGGCGACATACGATCCCCCCACTGGAGAAAGGGTAGTATACACGGACGGATCTTCCACGACCAACGGTGCAGGGGCAGGGGTCGTATTAACCAGCCCTGAAGGAACGGACTTTGAGCATGCTCTCAGGTTCACCTTCCTTGCATCTAACAACGAGGCCGAGTATGAGGCCGTCCTGGCAGGCATAAAATTGGCCAAAGCCGCCGGAGCAGAGCGGGTAATTCTGGCAACCGACTCCCAGCTCATTGCCAACCAAATCAATGGAGAGTATGAGGCAAGGGACCAAGCTATGGCCATGTATTTGGACAGAGTAAAGCAAGAGCTGTCGGGGCTTAAGTCCTACGAAATCAGGCAGATTCCCCGGTCCCAGAATAACCGGGCAGACGCCCTGTCAAAGCTGACCAGCTCAAGTTTACAAGACATATGAAGATCGGTCTGGGTGGACGTAATCCAAGAAAAATCTACCCCCCCCCCCCCCCCCAGCCGGTTAATATCGTTGAAGAGGATGACCCAGAAAATTGGATGACTCCAATCATCCAATTCAAGAAGCATGGAATCTTACCGCTTGACCCTGCTCAAAAGAGAAAAACGCTGGCAAGGGCCACATGGTTCGTACTAATAGGAGATGACTTGTACAAAAAGTCGTTTTCCTCACCCCTGCTCAAATGCCTGGGGGCAGGGCAGGCGGAAGAAGTTCTAGACGACATTCATTCAGGAATTTGCGGGCACCACATAAGAGGAAGGTCTCTGGCACACAAAGCCCTGAGGGCAGGGTACTACTGGCCGACCCTACTGGCAGACGCAAGAGATCTGACTCGAAAATGCAGAAAATGCCAACTCTTTGCCCCTTCAATCCATACTCCAGCCCAGGAGCTCAGGTCGATCCTCTCCCCCATTCATTTCGCTCAATGGGGGATGGACATACTGGGCCCCTTTACTACAGCTACCGGAGGTCGGAAGTTCTTAATAGTAGGGATTGACTACTTTACCAAATGGATCGAAGCTGAAGCAGTCCCTAACATCACCGAACCTGCAGTTAGAAAAGTCATCTGGAGGAATATCATAACCAGATTTGGCTTACCAAAGATGCTGGTGTTCGACCACGGAAGACAGTTTGACAATGACCCCCTGAGAACCTGGCTGGAGGGGCATGGAATAGCAGTCGCCTACTCCGCTGTCTGCCACCCACAAACTAATGGGCAGGCTGAAGCTGCCAATAAGCAGATCCTGAATGGATTAAAGAAAATGGTAGATGACCTTAAGGGTAGGTGGGCAGACGAGTTGCCAAGTATTCTATGGTCAATCAGAACCACACGCAAGGAGTCTACAGGCCAGACACCCTTTGGCCTAGTCTATGGAGCAGAGGCCTTGTTACCTATAGAAGCTCGGATACCAACTCTGAGATCACAACAATATAATCAGGTAGATAACGAGGCATCAATGGCTGAAGCTCTAGACCTGGCCCAGGAAGTCAGGGAGGAGGCCAGCATTAACATAGCTGCCTACCAACAAAGAATGTGAAGGGCATACAACAGAAGAGTAAATGAAAGGAGTTTTCGGGTGGGGGACCTAGTCTTAAGAAAAACGCAGGCGGTAGGAAAAGCGCATGAACATGGAAAATTAAGCGCCAACTGGGAAGGCCCATACAGGGTAACCCAGATTAAAGGCCCAGGCACCTACAAGATCGCCAACCTTGAAGGCCACGAGTTAGCCGCACACTGGAACATAGACACCCTAAAGAAGTACTATGTTTAAAAGTAGGAAGCTTGATAGCTTTTTTATTTTTATTTTACTTGTCAAAGAAAAACCGGCGGAGGACGGTCAAAACAGAATTGTCGACGACTCCTGCCACAAATGATTGTAGCAAATCCTGAAGAAATGAAAAGCTTTCAATCCATACTCGTTGCCTGTTCAAAATTTGCAGTTTTCACACACAAACGAGCAGGGGGCAATAGGGGGAGGCCACCCCTGTTGCTGGAACCAAGGAAAATAGGCCCCCCAAGAAAAATTTCAATCCCCCTAACTACCTCCAGGCAGGCAGGGGGCAGGCCCCCTGGACTTCGACCAGAAGCCAGGGTCAGGCCAGGCTTCGCACGCCAAAAACAAGGACTGGGGGCAATCCCCCCAACCTTGTATAAAAAAAGGCCAAAACCCCTGCCTGCCCCTGGGCAGGCAGGGGGCAGGCCCCCTGGACTTCGGACAGAAGCCAGGGTCAGGCCAGGTTTCGCACGCCAAAGAACAAGGACTGGGGGCAATCCCCCCAACCTTGTATAAAAAACGTCAAAACCCCTCCCTGCCCCTGGGCAGGCAGAGGGCAGGCCCCCTGGACTTCGGACATAAGCCAGGGTCAGGCCAGGCTTCGCACGCCAAAAACAAGGACTGGGGGCAATCCCCCCAACCTTGTATTAAAAAAAATGTCAAAACCCCTCCCTGCCCCTGGGCAGGCAGGGGGCAGGCCCCCTGGACTTCGGACAGAAGCCAGGGTCAGGCCAGGTTTCGCACGCCAAAGAACAAGGACTGGGGGCAATCCCCCCAACCTTGTATAAAAAACCATCAGAAACCCCTGGCAGGCAGGGGACAAGCTCCCTGAACTTTAAACAAGGGCGAAAGGTCAGGTCGTACCTTTGAAAAGGGAAAAAGCAGGCTGAAATAAAAGACATTCATAGCAGACTCAAGTGTTTTTACAAAAACATTAATAAGATCCAAAAACAAAGAGGTTAAAAATTACAAAGATGGCCGGCCCAACGGGCACGAAAATTAAAGATTATCACAAGAAAAAGACATAGTAGGATCAGAGCAAGAGAAAATGGCAAAGCCCCTGCACATCAGACGTTGGGGGCATTCTTACTGGCACTATCAACCTCCTCAGCCGCCTTGCTAGCTCGAGCTTCATTCTTGATGGAGTAAAGATTCCTGAAGGCTTCCTCATCGAAATCAGGGAACATCTCCCTGATTACCTCCATGACGAGTTCCAGCGAAGAGTTAGCCCCATCCTGAAAACTCGTATCCACTGCAATCTCAGTCTCCTCCAGGATGGTATCTTTCTCCCTTTGACATTCTTCGCCCTTGGCCTTCAAATCAGCCTGAGCCTGCTTAAGCTCCGAGTCAGCCTTCGACAAACGCTCCTCCAGGTCGACTGCCTTTCTTTTTTTATGTTCCATTTCAGCCAGAGACTTGTTTGCCTGCTCCACCGCCAGCTTGCTCCCTTTCAAATCCGCTTCCACCTTCGACACTTCTTTCATGGCCTTCTCCTCCTGGAGCTTCCATCGAGTCGCCTGACCCTTCACTTCCTCCATCTCACCTTCCTGTTTCGCCAACTTATCCTTCAAATTGCCAATCAGGGTGACATCTCTTTCCACCATGGCTAGACGATCAGGAGGGGGAACCCCAGGAGTGACAATCAACTCCTCATCGCTCAGGCGGTTGAGAGCCGCCAACTCAGCCGAGGCTTGTAGCACCCTGGAAGTGCGCTGAATATATTGGATCACTTGATGGGAGGTAGAAGTCACAGACTTGGTGAGGCGGTCTGCCAAGACGGCCCCAGAATCTGAAAGCAGGGCAGAAACATCCACACTATCGCCCGCAGTATAATGGAACTCCGTGTCCTCTTCTGAGAAGAGAGTACCTGGAATCTCACGGGCAGTGCGTTTAGGCTCAGAGGTCTCAACGTCGGTCTCCACGTCAACCACATGAGCAGCCCCAGAGGGTTCTCTACCTCTTTTTCTCTTGCATTCCAAGGGGACGCTCTCCCCAGTTCCTTCGGAGTTGGCAGGGTGTGATCCCTGGGGGGTATGGGTCCCCGCAGGGGAATCACCCCGTTTGCCGGCAGGGGAAGGGGTGGCCTCTGAGGTGACCTCTGCCTCTCTACCCTGAACACTAGAGGGAGGAGCCGTCGGCTTTACAAGCGGCAACCTTGGGGGAAGAGGAAGCCTTCGGCTGGCTGAAAGACTCTTCACAAACTTCATTAGATTCTTCTCACCCTTCTTATAGCTCGAAGGAAGGGAAGGACGCTTTGAAATAATCACGAAATCCTCGGTCAAGCCAAGCCTCCTTATCTCCTTCCTCGACCAGAAGCAAGATTTGGGGTCTACAGGATGAAAAAGAACAACCGGTTAGAAAGAAACATAGAAAACAGAGCAACAAGGCCGGTAAAAATCCCTGAACTACCTTCTTCAAGGCCAGGAATCAGGCCCACATGGCCCAAATAGTTATCCGTGGCAATGAGCTCTGCGTTAGGAAGCCAGAAGGCAGGGCCGCAGACGCCGGATTTATCAGTGACAGCCGCAAATTTCTTGATCACTTCCTCGTCCAGCATGTTTAATTTGACCTCCAAGGCCTTCCCCCCAACACCTAGGTGGTACTCGTCACGAGTTTTCAGGCGAGTATGGACGTGATTTCTAAAATGTCTGGGAATCTTCCACCCAGAGGCGCTGTGTACATATAAAAAATTATTTTTCCAGTCTTTCAGGCTGTTTAAGGCCAGCCAGACTAAGGTATAACCCTTCTGCCTCTAAAGGGACCAGTATCCAGGGGAGCCATCCCCCCTGATGAGGATACCATTTGCAGCCCCACCATAAAACGCAGGGCATCAATAGTGGGTCCCTCCCCGTGGAAGATACAGGTCCAAGTGCAGGATATTAATGACCTGATCGCACTGGCTGTCAACTGAGCTATGGCTACATTCATTCTCCTGAAGGCCTCCTCCAGGAAAGGGTGCAGAGGGGATCGCAGGCCGAACTCCAAACTTTTGTGATAGACGGCTATGCAGCCGTCAGGGGGACAACACACTGTGTCCTTCTCCCCAGGAATCACAATTGTATACCCTTCCCCAAAATTATAAAAGTCCTCAATGGCCCCAGCAGCATTAAGTGCCAAAATTAAATCTCGATTTTTGGCTTCAGGGTAAGTCCTTAAAGGGATATGGTACTTGGCCTTATCTAGATAATATGTCCTCCCCTTCTCCCTAGGGACAAGGGGACCAGCTATCCTTGAAGGGTTTATCTCCAGAGCCTCGTCGTCGGAGTCAACGACGTCAAAGGGGGCAGGTTTAGGGGAGTTGGCATCCTCCCCCTCAGAATGATCCTCCCCGGTAAACCTAACCCCAGAAGAAGAGGCCAGGCTAGTCCTGCCCTCCTCCCCACCCTCCGCCCTCTCAAACGGGGGATCGACAAAAGAAAGAATACGAGCGCGAGACATTGATTCAAGAAAAGATGTGAAGAAACTAAAAAGAAAAGGGTTTTAAGGGTCAAGATTCTAACCTAGAAACGGTGATCGCCACGTGAAAATCCGAGAAAGAAAGCTTCTCAGTCTTGAGAAAAGAGTTCCCAAGCAGTGGAGAAATAAAGAGGGTTTTCGAGTTTGAGAAGTGAGAAAAAGAGAAATAGGTGGAGGAGAGAGGCTTATATAAGCCCAGGAAGCCGAAGGGCCGCCTCTCTGACAGTACTTCCCCAAAAAACTACCCCACGTGTCGCGTTTTGAACATCAACCGCTCGCCTCTTCCAAAGAAGGGCCTCGAAAAGGTAAAAGGTGTCAGAGGGCTGATCACCTAATGACGTCATCCCCGCATTCATTCAAAAAAAACAAAAAACAAAAACGTAACCAAACAGCCTGATCTTTTTTCATTCATTAGGGAAAAAGGCCCAAAATGGGCAAGTTACATCTGAAACAAACAAATAAAAAGTACAAAAAAGAGCCCGACTCTGGCTCAACCCACCAGCCTGCAAACCCTGGGCAGACCTAGTCATCGTCAGGGCCCGAATAATCCCTAAGGCTGTTGTCACCCAAAGCTGACCCTCAGTCCCAATCATCTGAATCCTTGAAAGGATCAGTGGGGAAGTCCTCCTCGCCACCGCCGGAGGAGTAACCTTGACCCTCACTATCCCCGGAGTCACGACTGCTGATATCCCAATCCCTGCCATAGGGGACCGTCCTGACGTCGTCACAGGAACCACAACCCATCTTCTTCACAGGGGAAGAAGGGCCTGACTCAGGGGATGAAGTAAGCTCAGGGCAATTAGGAACAAATTGCTCGGGGTGTAGCCAGGGGAAGCACGTATAGCATCCCCTATCAAAGCAGCCAGAGCAGCGCCCAGTCATGAGCCCAGGTGGAGATGAAGATCGGATAGGACGCTTGCCTACCCTGGCAGTTTTCCTTCTGGCAGCCCTCCTCCTGGCATTCAGAGAGGAGCAAAGCCGAAGTCGCCTACTGCGACGCAGGGCCAGAAAAGCCGCCCTTGGATATCTTAATCTCCAAAAACCCTTGAAGCGAAACGTACCCACACGAACCCCGCAGCGAAGAACTGTTTTCTTAACCCAAGACATTGTTCTTGTGAAGAAAAAATAAAGCTAGAAGAAGGATTGAAGATGGAACGTAAGAAGTGGTAAGGATTGGAATTTATACAAGGGTAGAACACACCATTTATGGCACCCCAACCACTTCAATAAAAGAAGAACCAATCACTGAGGAGGCACGCTGCCCAAAAATCCTCTTTGCAAGAAGTAATCATGAGCTGAAAAAAACATTCCGACTTTTCGCATATCCCATGCAGTTGAGCTTCCTTCCTCGGGAACATGCAACGCATTAAATGCTAAGAAGTCAACCTCCCATCCCGGAGATCGCCTGCCAAGAAGAGCCTTGCTTCCCCTTAGCTGGTGAGGGCCAATTGATGGGGGTCGGAAGCTTGCAAACGGGTCGCCCGCCATTTGGGTCCCAGGGTGGCCCGACCCGGGAATAAAGAAGGACCTACCAGGCAGGTCATGAAGCGAGAAGCCATCACTCTAAGGCATCTGTCTGCCCGGCAGGGCGTCATCGCCCGCCGAGCAGGGCAACCAATACTCCCTGCCTCCTGGTTCTTGGGTATTCGCATGCCCAACAGGAGCAGGGGAAATCAATGGCCCTCTCGTCATTTTGCCTAAAGGTAAAGGGGAATGAGTGGACGAGGTTAAGCCACTTGTCACCCCCTCATCCACCCCTTCCCTCACTCTCTCCTCCTTCCTCTCTCTTGTGGGAAGGTATAAATACTCTTCCATTTCCCACAAGAAAGGGGTTGGAAATTCTCTCTCTAGACTCTCACTCTAAAAACCGCCACCTAGTTCCTCACGAGCTAGGTTCGTTAAGGCATTCCACGAACTGACTTAGGCATCGGAGAGGGTTCCCCCGGACACCTCCGGGGCACTGTGTGTTCCTTGTGCAGGGGAAGGCCATCTCCGCCGGGGGGAAGTTCGACCATCGGAGTGAGGAGAAGGAGAGAGTCAATAGAAGACGTACATTGATCACTTTAGGACTTCAAACACCATAGCAAAGGATCTGAACTCAGAATCGGGTCTAATTGTTTCCATACCGGAACAGTTTTCATACGTTATGGTATACGCGAGAATTTGTTCAAGCCAATAACGTTTGAATTTTGGAATATTACTTCGAAATTTAACTCCTTTCTTTGCAGAATGAGACTGTTCAAGGCAGCGTCCGTAGACAGAACACTAAATCAATATGTTTGGTAATTTTGAGTCATATATTTTATTTTATATGGTTCAAAATTTAATCATCGTCTATATTTATTTTTTTTGTACTTGAGACCCGAACTCGGGCTCAAACCGAACTTAATAAATCACGGCTTACAGCCAGATTGACATAAGCTGGCAGATTACAAGACCATTGCCTAACCCCGACCCTCCCCATCTCATGGTGCGCAAGAAGGTGAGCAACGCTATTGGCCTCCCGACGGGTAAAATTAAAAGTGACAGACTCGAACTCATTGCAAAGGGCCAAGATGTCAGCATAAATAAGGTGAATATCAGCAGCTCCCTTCCCACCTTTGCGAAGCTCCTGAACAATGCTCAAATTGTCACTCTCAATTTCTACCTTCAACAAATTATGTTCCTTAGCTTCTTTCAACCCTTCGAACACTGCTTCTGCCTCCACCATCTTGTTGTCCCGGGTCCCTCTGCGTTGAATAGACAAGGCCCAGCTAACCTGACCATCTCCATCTCTACAAACAGCCCCAATTCCGCTCCCTACACCTTCACACACGCCACCATCCACATTAACCTTCCAGTCTCCCAACACTGGTCTAGTCCACCGCCTCTCGACCTCCATATCAGGCTCTCTATCCAAACCATGCCCCTCTTGCCCTCCACTGTCCACATTCCCACGATCCAGTCCCTGGGCCGTCCTCTTGCCACTGTCTCGGTGCTTGCCGACATCTCCATCCGCCATTAGCATTTCCCATCTTAGGTCCTCCACACGCCTTATCACATCCACCATATCTTTTCGTTTTCCCTCAAAGGTCCATCCATTCCATCTTTCCCAAAGAGCCCAACAAGTCAGCAGAAACAACACCCTCTCATCATCACGGAGTGATCTCATCACTTGTTCTATCCAACCCATGATACACATAAGCTTGGTATCCACAATTTCCGCTAACCTCAGCTCCTCCCACACCTCCATCGCCCTCCAACAATCCCTAACCACATGTAAACAGCTTTCTCTCAAACTCCCACACAGCGGACAATCCTCACAGACAGAAGGCATCCGTTTAGCAACATTGTAGCTCGTGGCAATCGAGTTGTGACCAAGTTGCCAGGAGAACAATTTGATGCGAGGTAACACGGGAAGCTTCCAAACTGTCCTCCAAAACCACTCGTCCCTTTCCAATAAAGATGAGCCTGCACCAACATTGACATCATGGAGCAAATGATAGGCGGAGCGTACCATGTGATGATCCATTTTATCGTGGTCCTAGGTCCACGAATCAATCGGTCTCGAGTCACAAATTCGGATCCCGCAGATTCGATCAACTTCAAAAGGTAGAAACAGAGCATCCAGTTTATCTATATCCCAGCTCTTCCCATCCCGTGTCATAAGATGTGCGACTTTTAGATTACCATCGTGCTCTCCTCGGCTTGTGAGAATACGTCGGGATTGGGTATTCGGGATCCACGGATCCAGCCACACATTAGTGCTCCACCCATCCCCTATCCTTCGACGCGCTCCAAGCTTAATCACGTCCTTCGCGCTCCATATACTTCTCCAAGAGAAACTCGGGTTAGTTCCAATTTCAGCCTCCAGAAAATCTCTATCCCTGAAATACTTGCCCTTGAGGACTCTCGACATAAGGCAGGTATCATTTGTCATAAGTCGCCAAGCCTGCTTGCCAAGTAACGCTTGATTAAAAGCTTCGTAATCGCGAAAACCCAGCCCGCCACGCCCTTTCGACTTACACATCTCACTCCAAGCCACCCAAGGGATTTTTTTCTTACCTTTTTCAGTCCCCCACCAAAACTGCGAGACCATCCGCCTAAGCTCATCACAAAAATTTCGAGGTAACCGAAAGACACTCATAGCGTAATTTGGGATAGCCTGAGCTACAGCCTTTATCAACACCGCCTTCCCCGCTTTACTCAGATACCCTCCACGCCACCCCTGTAACTTACGTGCAATTTTGTCCCGAATCCCCCTAGTCACTCCCGATCTTGATTGACCTACTACTGTGGGTAGTCCCAAATAAATACCCTGCTCCGCAACAACTTGCACCCCGAGCACCTCCTCGACAGCTCTTCTCCGATCCAAGCTCGTACCTCTACTAAAAGATACTGTAGTTTTTTGGTAGCTGACTTGTTGTCCCGAGGCCATCTCATACTGGTGAATAATTTGTTTCACGACCAGTGCCTCCCCCCTGTTCGCCCGAACAAAAATAATACTGTCATCGGCAATAAATAGGTGCGTAACCATAGGGGTAAGCGGCGCTACCCGGATACCTCTAATGCTCCCTCTCTCCGCAGCCCGTCTAATAAGACTCGAGAATACCTCTGCGCATAGGATGAATAGATACGGCGATAGAGGATCCCCCTGGCGTATACCCCGACCTGGTGCGAAATTCACCGAGCTGGACCCATTTACTAGTACTGAGAATTGAACCAAAGTTACACATTTCATAACATTCTCAATCCATCCTCCATCGAAACCCATATGCTCCAGCACCTTCCGTAGAAAATTCCACTCGACCCGATCATAGGCTTTTGCCATGTCTAACTTGAGCGCCATATGACCCCCTGCTCCTCTCGAGTTTTTCATAAAATGAAACAACTCGAAGGCAACCAAGATATTATCCGTGATCAGCCGTCCCGGAGTGAAGGCACTCTGCTTCTCAGAAACAATTTCATCCAGAAACACCTTGAGTCGATTAGCCAAAACCTTGGAGATGAGCTTATACAGCATGTTACACAGGCTAATAGGTCTGAAATCGGCCATAACCTGTGGTTCCTTCTTCTTGGGAATCAGAACAATACTCGTCTTGTTAATCCCAGCCGGCAAACTTCCCCCATTCAGCACACTCAGACAAGCCTGAATAATCGACTTACCCACAATATGCCAGTAAGTTTGGTAAAACAGCGCATTCATCCCATCCGGTCCCGGGGTCTTAAGTGGATGCATCTGGTTCAAAGCCTCCACTACCTCCTTACCCGTGTACACCCGCCGAAGACCCTCGTTCATCTCATTCGTCACTCTGCCCGCGATGCCCTCCATTCCCCCGTCCAAATTTGACGGGTTAGTACTCTGGAACAACGTCTCAAAGTAGCGCACCGCAGCCTTCTTCACTCCCTCAACTCCCTCCCAGATACGCCCCTCCCCATCTTTCACCCTCGAGATATGATTTTTTAGTTTCCGTTGTCGTGCCTTACGGTGAAAGTACGCCGTATTTCTGTCCCCTTCCTTAAGCCACAGGAGTCGAGACTGTTGCCTCCAAAACATCTCCTCCTGTTTGATTAGATTAGCAATGGACAACGGCAACCTCTTTCTTTCTTCTCCATTTCGAACTGTTCACTCATCTTCATTAATACGAGCAAGCTGACGTCTTTGGGCACCGAGTAACCGGACTATTTTCCCAATATTTATTCCTTTCCATTCCATCAGGTTTTTCGCACAGTTTTGCAGGCAGGATAGTATATCATTATCCCCTGGGTCCCATGCTTGTCTACTGGCCTCCTCACACCCTTCCTCGCCAACCCAAATCTGTTCAAAACGAAACTTGCGTTGCGGAGACGCCCCCATAAGATCCCTGGCATCCAGGACAACCCTGAGTGGAACATGGTCCGACCACTCCACCGGTAAATGATGAAGTTTGGCAAACGGAAACGCACTCACCCAGCTCTCAGACACCACAGCCCTATCAATGCGGCTCTGTCTGTTATCCTCGCCCACTTGTCCATTATCAAACGTAAATTCATAGCCTTCATATGCTAAGTCATGAAGCTCACAATCCTCCAAAGCCTCGCGAAAATTCCGCATCTGCCATTCCGCCCTCGTCCCCCCCCCCTTCATCTCCGTCGAGAACAGGACTTCATTGAAGTCCCCGATGCACAGCCAAGGCAACTCACCATCCCTCGACAAAGTTCGGAGCAGCTCCCAAGATAGGTGGCGGTCCTGTATGGCAGGCCACCCATAAAATCCAGTGAGTCTCCATTTAGTGTCACCAGTCGCAATCTCGAAATCCATGTAGTGATTAGTACACGAAATGAATTTCACATCAGCCCTCTTCTTCCATAAACAAGCCAGTCCCCCTGACCTCCCCATACTATCAATCTCCATCCCTTCATATCCTTCAAACGCCCTTCTCTTCCTACGCCACTCTTCTCCACTAAGTTTAGTCTCACACAGAAAAATAAAAGACGGATCCTCCCTCTGGACAAGATTTTTTAGTCCGCCTACCGCAGCCGGGTTGCCCAATCCCCTGCAGTTAAGGCTCAAAATTTTCATAATGTCGGGCGGGGCTGAAACATGTCAGCCTCCGCCTCAGGTGAAGGAACACCCATCAACATTTTTTGTTTCTTACCTCCATCATCCAGCTCATCACCAGTCTCCTCTCTTCCCCGCTTCGCTACCCCGACTTCCAATGGCCCTTCTTCTTGGGAGTGGGTCGGGCTTCTCCCCACCCTCTTCCATTTACCTCCCCCCTTTTTTGTTGATTTAGAGCTGTTATCAACCTCCATAGGAGTCTGGTCAGCCCCCATTTGCAACATCCCACCTCGATTCATCTCATTTAGGTCTTCGACCTCTAGGCCGCGTGCCTGATCTTTCTCAATTATCAGCTCCCCCTCCTTCCCCCCACTCGCACTCAAAGAATCCCCGTCTTCCCTCTCCAACACTCCCCCCTTCTCCGATATACGCGTAACAACTTGCTGCCTTATCTGCATGGATTTGGTCCTGACAGCTATATCCAGCAACTTAGAGATTAATGCAGTTACAGCCTCTCCCTCCCAAGTTTTATACTCCACATCAAGGTCCCCTATCAGAACTCTCGGTCGAGTCTGTCCCAGTTTAGCTACAGTTTTGAAAGCTTTCCTAGGAGAAGCGCGTAAAAACTCTCCATAGTTCAACTCCCCATCCTCGTAGGGGCCTTCCTCGCAATCCTTCTCCCCATGTCCCAAGACCCCACACCCATAACAGAAGATAGGCAAGCGTTCATACTTAACCTCAAAGTCAGATTTTTTTCCCTTGCTTAGCCCAATCGTCATCTGCTTCTTCAATGGCCTCCGTACATCGTGTAGAATCCGCACCCTAACCGCACCTTCCAGTTCCGGAAAAGGAGCTATATCGTCCCCTACAAAACCTCCCAACAGATCTCCTAGCTTATGTAGATTATCTCTATTTGCTCTCCCTTGAAGGGGAAGGTCATAAACTCTAGCCCATAATGGCACATGGAACAAGGGGGTCTCCGACAGCCTAACCTCCGCATCAGGGTCGCTAAAACACCAAACAAAATTATCGAAATGCCATGGCTGACCCTCGATAACCTTATCCTTATCCCTCGATCAGCAAAGCGAAAAACAAATATCTTATTCTTTACGTCAATAAGATTGCCAGAGACATTACCTTTAGTATTCCAAAGCCGGATCATGGATTCAATAGCGGCTTTCGCATTTATGGCTTTAAACGTCAAGATGCGCCCCACCAGCAAGGCTTCATCGTTTGAAGATACGTTGTTGCGCTCTCCCGCATCCCACACAAAATTCTCCTCCTGACCGATAATTGTTTTTCCTTTATCCCGCATTTGTGTCTGCAAAAGATCCATAAAGGCACACAGAAAGAAACAGCGCCCTTCCCTGAGGGCAGACAACGAGGCTCGCCTCGAAAAATCTCAATCAAACAGGAACCTTCAATCGCAAGGAAAGACGCTTAGACCTAGGGCTTAGACGGAAGCTTTCATAGAAACCCTAGAAAGACTTTGACTATTCCACACATACACTCTTGGAATACAAGGTTAATCATCGTCTATATTAATTATGCACGGGAATGAATCCAAATGTCATAATATATCATATATTATATACGATTCAAAATATAATCATATATTATATACGGGAATGATTCAAAATATAATCATTGTCTATATAATTTAGGTAATTATACGTTTAAATGATTACTCAACTGTTATAATAATAATTTTATGTCCATATATAACTTCTTCGACATAATATATTTTGTTTTGCACAATATATTTTCGGTTATTTGATTATATTTTCAAATTTTTGTATTTATGTTACGTAAGTAATTTATTTACGGGTAATTATATACGTTAATTTTCGTACTTTTGAATCACATATTTTATTTTATATGATTCAAAATATAATCATCGTCTATATTTAAAAGATTAGTCAAATGTAATAGTAATAATTTTATGTGCACATATAATTTCGACATAATATATTACGGCAAATAATTTCTCTATTATTCAATATATATGTGAATAATACGTTATTATCACAAATATAATTAAGGCAATTAAGACAAATATACCGCGGTTGATATTATATAATACAAGACAGATATAATAATTATATTATAATTAAGGCAATTAAGGCAAATATTATACCGTATCTTTCATGAAAATAGAAATTATATTTTAAAAATATTACGGAACTAATTTTAGTATATTTTATTATGTAAATCTTTTTAAAATTTTGGCAAAAAAACGTTTTTAATTATGACAGGTAGTACAACTAATAAAAAATTTGACTTAATTGATCCAGTAAATCAATCCATATCTTATGTTATAGGTTGCTAATCTCTACGGTCTACACAAAAATGTTCTTCCAAAGGTATGATTTTTTTGGCCCTTTCCATTTGTACTTAATGGATTTAATTTCTGTGTAGTCATAATGTAAGTCAATTCTTCAATGATAATTATTAAAAACAATTCTCAAATTTTCACATACAAAAATACATAAAAACATAAATCAATCATGAAATAAAAAAATACATAACCTATTTTATCATTAATAATTATAAATGATACGGAGTATTACAGGTTTGCGTTAATACGGATTATCTGTCTTAAATGTATAACGGGTCAAATAAGTCATCTATCTATCTATCTATATATATATATAGAGAGAGAGAGAGAGGCAGGATCTGGTACATTAAAGATCCCAATTCTATATATATATATATATATATATATATATATATATATATATATATATTATTAAAAAATATATCTAAAATAATTTTTTGTTGTGCTTTCTAACAACGCCACGTGACAACCTTCAACCCAAGTTAATTTTTAATAATGTCATATTACTCTTACTTGACCTTTCCACTCACCACAAATTACCACTTCAAGAGTATTACGGACCATATTAAATACGATCACTTTATATATAACCTCCATTGTTACGAGTATAAATCGGGGAGGACGCGAAGGAAATTATTGTGTAATGCAATCTTATCTAGATAAAAGGTTTAAAAGTGTGGCTTCCATTCTTCCAACCCTTTTTATTGTAATGCATTTGGTGTTTATTGTGTGATTATTTTAGTCGATCGTTATATTTTCATATTTAGTGCATGTGTATGATTCTTTTGTCTTTTGATGTTGTTCGTATTCATTGTTTACTTAATACGAGTATTATTTACACTTCAAAGAAAATAATATTTTATGAAGTATTTGAGAAAGCTTGAATATTATTATTGACATAAGGAACAATTTATACAAGTGAGGCTATAGTTACAATCTACGTAAGTTAGGTAACTAATCAAAGATGATACTAGTAACAACTATACATGTCAACTATAATCAAATAATATCAAAAGTATTGTGTGCATGGGATATGGTTAGTATATCACGTAGGATATTATAGGTGCATGGAATATGGTGAGTATATTATGTATGAATCAAGACAATTGTGTTAGTGAGGAGAGTATAATATCTAGAGATTAGTTGCTAGTGTTAGGTGATCACAAGATCACTTAGGTTGATCTTGTGTAATATTAGTAATATCTTCAATACGCTCCCGCAAGATGGAGGAGTTAGGAGCGAGACCAATCTTGAGAATAAGAGGCTCGAGGCGAGAACGGGGTAGTGGCTTTGTAAGGGCATCAGCAAGTTGATCATCGGCTGAAATGTGTTGGACGCGGAGCAAACCTTTATGAACTTGTTCACGTACAAAATGGAAAGAGATAGCTACATGTTTCATACGTGAGTGAAAAATAGGATTAACTGCATAATTAGCAGCACCTAAATTATCACAGTAGATTACTGGCATATTTGGAACCGAAACATGAAGTTCTTTGAGTAAATTAGTAAGCCACATTATTTCAGCCGTAGCATCAGCTACGGCTCGAAATTCCGCTTCGGTGGAGGAACGAGAGAGACCTTTTTGTTTCCGAGAGACCCAAGTGAGTGCATTCCTGCCCAAATAAACAATAAAACCGGTGGTAGAGACAAAGTCGTACTTGTCACCGGCATGATCAGCATCACAGTAAGAGTGTAATGTAAAAGGACTATCACGATAAAGTTGAAGACCCATATGGAGAGAACCTTTTAGATACCTCAAAAGACGTTTTAGCGCAGTCCAATGTGTCTCTTGAGGGTCCTGAAGGAATTGAGCTAACTTACCGACGCCAAAAGCTATGTCGGGACGGGTAAGGGATAGATATTGAAGGGAACCGACTATGGCACGATAGTCAGCCGGGTTAGGAATTGGCGAACCAGTGGTGGGGAGGAGGGGAGGGAATGCCGTGAGGGGGGTAGTGACGGGCTTACTATCTAGCATGTTATATTTAGACAGCAAGTCATAGGTGTACTTGTATTGGCTAAGGTGAAGACCTGTAGAGTTGGGGGTGACCTCGACACCTAGGAAATACGATGGAAAACCGAGATCCTTAAGGGAGAAACGGGAGGCAAAGGCATGAAAGAAAGACACAAGGTGAGGTGAGGTGGGTCCGGTGACTATAATGTCGTCAACATAAACAAGTAAATATATGGGATGAGTGGGATTTAAGTAGAGAAATAAAGAGGGGTCAGAAATAGATTGAGTAAAACCAAAAGACAGAAGATAATTTTTAAGTTCATTATACCAGGCTCGGGGAGCCTGTTTGAGACCGTATATGGCTTTTGATAGTTTGCAGACATGGTTAGGTAAGGAATTATTAACAAAACCGGGAGGTTGACACATATATACAGTTTCAGTTAACGTACCTTGAAGGAAAGCATTGTTGATATCGAGATGCTTGAGGGACCAGTTACGGGCAAGTGCTAATGTAAGGATAAGGCGAACTGTGACTGGTTTGACTACTGGACTGAAGGTCTCTGAGTAGTCAATTCCGGGACGTTGGTGGAACCCTTTGGCTACGAGTCTAGCTTTATATTTATTTATGGTATTATCGGGATTGTATTTGATACGAAATACCCACTTACATCCAATAACATTATAAGAGTCGTGGGCCGGGACGAGAGTCCATGTGAGATTATTTTGGAGAGCATTAAATTCCTCAGTCATGGCATTATGCCATTCGGGAATGGAGAGAGCAACTTTAACAGTTGTGGGCGGAAGCGAGGGTGGAGGGAGTTTGGTATGGAGTGCATATTTAGGATTCGGTACCCGAATATTATTCATAGAGCGAGTAGTGATTCGGGTAGGTGGTGGTAAATCGTTAGAGGAAGAATCAGGAGAAGATTCTGAGGAGGGAGATGGTGTTGATTTGGGAGTGGAGTGAGGTGTACGGGGTGAGTCAGGAGGAGTAGAGTGTGGAGAGTGAGGTGGGGTAGAGTGAGGTGAGTGTGGGACAGGGGGGTTTTCCTGGGTAGTAGGAACAACAGGGGTGAGAGTACTAAGAGATGTGGGTATTGATTCATTATAAGGGTGGGCAGGTACGTGAGTAAAAGGCCAGATAAGGGAAGAAGTAGGCGTAAGAGCTGAATCAGGACAGAGAGCAGGGTAAGGAAATACGTTTTCGATAAATTTAACATGTCGAGATGTGTAGATTTTATTTGTGAGAGGGTCGAGACAATGATAAGCACTTTGTGTGGAGGAATAGCCTATAAAAATGCAAGGAGTGGATTTGGGTGCAAGTTTGTGAGGAGTGTAAGGTTTGAGCCAAGGGTAACACAAACAACCAAAACTACGAAGTTTATTGTAGTTAGGTGCGGTTTTAAATAATTTAAAATATGGAGTGAGATTCGATAATGTAGGTGTAGGCATTCTATTTATTAAATAGGTAGCGGTAACCATTGCATATGACCAAAACTCGAGAGGGAGAGAGGCATGTGAGAGGAGAGCTAGACCCGTTTCAACTATGTGACGATGTCGTCGTTCGGCATAGTCATTATGTTCGGGGGTGTGGGGAGGGGATGTGAGATGACCGATACCATCATTATTGATAGAGGGGGTGAATTTAGTGTATTCACCTCCGTTATCGGAGAAAAGTTGTTTGATGGGTGTGTTAAAATATTTTTCAACTAGAGCACGATAACGGTTAAATGTAGACTCGGTGTCGGATTTATTTTTAATCGGGTAAAGCCATATGTATTTAGTGAAGTGATCAACAAAGATCACATAGTATTTAAAGCCATCGATGGAATGGACCGGGGAGGTCCAGACATCGGAAAAAATTAATTCAAGTGGAGAGGTAGACTTAAGACTCGATATTGAGAAGGGTAATTTATGACTCTTATGAATATTGCACGAGTTACAAGTAGAAGCAATAGAGTTAAAAGGAAAAAACGAAGCATCTTTATTAATTGTTGTCAACACTTTATTAGAAGGATGGCCTAATTTATGATGCCATATATAATTAGGGGAAGTAGAGGGAGCCGTGGTAAACATGGAAACAGAGGGTGAAGTAGGGTCCCACTCATAGATCCCGGATTTCATTGTTCCTTTAAGTAGCACCTTGCCCGTAGACCGATCCTGCATGCAACACGAAAACGGTGAGAATATGGCAATGGCATTATTATCAAAGCAAAATTGCGACACGGATAAAATACGACGAGAAATAGATGGAACATGAAGAACTTTATTAAATAGGAGAGTGTGAGTTTTAGCAGTGAGGGAAAAAGAACCAATATTATGAATCGGCAAAGGGGACCCATCTCCTATAAGAAGATCATCGATTCCATCGTAAGGTGCATGAAGAGCTAAGGTGTCGAGGTCCTCAGTGATATGATTGGTAGCCCCGCTATCGATTAGCCACGGAGCATCGGCTTGGGAAGGAGGAAGGGTAGCAACGTGAGCCCTAGGAGGGCCGCGTCGGGTAGGAGGAGGGCGGGGTGGTACTTGAATGTTGGGGTGGAGACGGCGGAAGTCGGGGCATTCTTTGAGAAAATGGGCTTGGTTGTGACACCATTGACATTTTCCCTTGAATGTTGTGGTGGAGGTGTTGGAGGAGTTATGAGTGGTGGGTGGGTCGTGTGGTGTGGGAAGAAGCGGGGGTTGGTTTGATCGATTTTGAGGTCGATAGTTAGTGGGTCGATATTGGGCTACATGAGCCGAGGTAGGTAGGGAAGTGGTGCGAGGAGTGTTTTTGAGGTAAAGTTCGTGTTGAATAAGTTTTTCGTGGAGAGACTCAAAGGTGATAGTGGTGTCCCTAGCTTTGACGGCGTCAATAATTGGTCGGTATTCCTCATAGTTGAGACCATTGAGGACTTTGGCTATCACGTCCTCGGGATCCATGGTCTTCCCCAAATCGGACAACTCATCGGCGCAATTTTTGATTGCTTGCATATAGTCGGGAATAGATTTGTCCCCTTTGGTTATAGAATTGAAGCGATCCTTGATTTGAAGGATGTGGCCTCTAGACGGGTTGGCAAAGGTGGTGGATAAAGTTTTCCAAATTTCATGCGATGTGTGGACATCATTGAGAAGATTGCCCACACCGCCTTCAAGAGTTTCACGTAAGGCGGCACTAATTAGGCTATCTTGGCGGAGCCAAGTAGTGTATTTAGGGTTGGATTTTTCAGTTTTGGTCACCTCATTTTTGGAGTTGGTGGACTCAACGAGGACAGTGGGTGAGGGTGCCGGGAAAGTTCCGTCGATGTATTTGAAAAGATCGTATCCAAACATACGGTCCTTAATTTGGCGAGACCAAGAGCGGTAGGTGAGTGGGTTAAGTTTGATCACTTGAGAGAGGTTGGGATCGAGGAAGGGATTGTTGGGATCATTTGGGTTAGGAATTAGAGTTGATGAGTTCGACATGGTGGATGGTTTTTGTGAGCAAGGTGAATGAGGGATTATTTTAGTGATCGGTATGCTCTGATACCATATGAAGTATTTGAGAAAGCTTGAATATTATTATTGACATAAGGAACAATTTATACAAGTGAGGCTATAGTTACAATCTACGTAAGTTAGGTAACTAATCAAAGATGATACTAGTAACAACTATACATGTCAACTATAATCAAATAATATCAAAAGTATTGTGTGCATGGGATATGGTTAGTATATCACGTAGGATATTATAGGTGCATGGAATATGGTGAGTATATTATGTATGAATCAAGACAATTGTGTTAGTGAGGAGAGTATAATATCTAGAGATTAGTTGCTAGTGTTAGGTGATCACAAGATCACTTAGGTTGATCTTGTGTAATATTAGTAATATCTTCAATATATTTTTTTGTTGTTTATGGTTCCTCGATTATGTGCCTCTATCTCTTAGTAACTCAAAATTAATTAACTGTTGGATACGTTAATTCTTCTAAATGGGTTCGAGTTGTACAAAAATTCCTCAAGTAACCAGACTAGTTTCTTACTTGTTTTTTATATTTATATCTCAACGAATTGGTAGTACTCACATAATCTTAATTATATACTAGTTTAATACCCGTGATAAAATCACGGGGTTGAGTAAGTAGTGCTCTTAGATTGTTTGTCTATGATCGTATTAAGCAAAGTATGAATGTGAAGGAAATCAATTTTAGTGATTGACATAGTTACGATTGAACAATTAATTTGTCAATGACTAAAGGAAAACGTACAATATACGAAATGACATAGTCATTATGGACTAAAGTTGCGAATGATGGAGCACGTTCTAATACGTTAGACAAATAATAACGTCAATAATTATATCAAATATGGACGTATACAGTAAAATACAATATGGTATCACAATTAAATGTAGATAGAATCACAGGATTTGATAGGAAATGCTAATAGATTTGTGTGTCTATGATCGTATTTTGCAAAGTAGGGATGTGAAAGAAATCAATCTTAGTGCTTGACATAGTTATTATTGAACAATTAATTTGTCAATGACTAATGAAAATTGTGCAATATACGAAATAACGTATTCATTACGGACTAAAGTTGCGAATGATGGAGCACGTCCTAATATGCTAAAAAAATAATAACGTCAATAATTGAGTTGTCGAATTTGGAAAGTACAATAATAAAATAAAAAGGAATACGTGAACTAATGACTTAGATATCCGAAATGTAAGAAAAATCGATATTAGTTATTGATGCAATTATTGTAGACTAAAGTTATGAATAACTAATATCAAACATGAAGTATAAAAAATAGTATAGTTCACCCTAATACATTGTAGATATGACCGACAAATGGCAATCATGAAATATACCAAAGCTATAAAGTTAGTCTTTTACCTGCATTGCTTCATCTACAAAGTCCATATATCGAAGACACCGTTGATGAGGGAAGCGAATAAGTCTATTACCTGCATTGCTTCATCTACTCTTCATTAAAAATTGAACCATAACATGCTCAAACAGTGACGGGAATTCAACAAATAAGAGTTAGCAATTCATGAAGACATAGTATTGGAAAACAAAAAAATTCTAGATTTGATTGTTGCTTGTATAGGTAAGCATCACATGCTACCTCCTTTACTTAGTTGTAGAGTTGCATTAGGAGTTTAGTCACGAAAACATCATTAGCTGAGCAAGTCACTACGTCAATTGTATATGCTCCTTGACATTTGTCGAAGACAAATGTGAATATTGCATGATAATCTGCCCTCCTTTCCACATGGTGAGTAGGAATGTTCAAGACACAAATCAAAGTAAAACTAAATATAAACATATAAATAGATCAATGACAGAAAAGTATGTGTATCCTCCAACCTGCGTTATGAATAATATGCCTTATTCTATAGAAAAACCTAATAGAGTAATCGGAAAAAACTTTACATGTGTGAGGGATGAGCTACGAGGGCTGGGGTATTGTATAAGGCAGATAATCCAAATAAATTTAAACGAAAACGTAGTACTAATATAATGAGTAATGCACTACCTCGGAGTCAATCAGTAGAACCTCGATGGAATCAACTTTGGTTCTGTCCTTCATGACCGGCCGGGTCCAGCGATGAACGACCCTGACAACCATCTCCTTAAGGCGCTTTCCCTGCTCGAGCTTCGATATGTTGGTTAATTCGGAGCTCGACATTGTGTGAATAAGTTGTGATTGTTATAGAATGACTGAGATTTTTTTGAATATGATACTAAATAATGAATAAGAAGTAAGTATCTATAAATAGAGTTGAATAATGTGAGCGCGGGATTATTATATATTGATACCAAGGAATATTCCTGTTGAATAAATTTAGGAATAAAGGTAAATATTATCAAATAGTGGATTTTATTAACCATCCCAATGAATTCCGTTTATAAGTATATTAAAGAATCGGTTTAGCGTAGATACGTACACAGAATTTAGATCATATGTAGGTCGGATACGTAATACTTATTGTTGAACTATATTCGTATATCTTATATTTAGTTCGATGAATGAAGTTCTCGATGACTGGAAAAAGGAATTTACCGTTATTAATAAACAACAAAATACAATAATATGTTAAGGTAACGTAAATTGTTAGTTATTATATCTATTAAATTAACGAAATCGTAGTATATCTATTACGAATTTGACATGTACAGAAATTCTGTTAAACGATCCATAACTAAACGAAATCGTAGTATATTGTTTCGGCTAAACGAATTTGACGTCCATAACAAAACAAATTTGATATGTGTATATATTGTTTCGATAACTAAATTTTGTTGTTAAATTAACGAAATCATAGTATATCAAAATATGTCCCGACTATTTAGGTGAATTATACGTAATACAAGTTTATAAAACAAATATATTATATACGTATTATATTATAGTCAATACAATATTATATATATTGCATTGGAAATTACATATACACATATATGACATATATAATTATATAATAATACATAATGGTATTTATATTTGTATTAACATGTAGTTAATTATATACCATGCATTTCGAACATTATAACAATCTTTATAAGTTATAATAGATATCTATTGGAAATCTATAAATATCCAAAAATTTCGAATATTGTGTGAATATTTCGGAAATTATATGAATATAATTATAACAATATATGGATAGAGAATACCGTAAAATAAGCAACTATATATTTGAGTGATTGGATATTAACAATATATTTTATTTTATATTTAAGTGTAGACAATGACTATCTTGCCCCTAAATTATGCAAAGGATTTGAAATAGTTTAAGTGAATGGACAATTCTGTCCAATTAATGAGAGAGCTCCGAGAGAGGTTTTGAGGGATGTTAGGCGTGTCACATCAGCTTTGCTGGTGTTATCTTTAGGATAAACTTGATCATATCTTTGTTAAACTTGACAATTTAGATAAACTTTATTATCTTTGGTAAAGTAATCTTTTTTAATTGACAATTAAGATAAACTTGATCACATCTTTGTTTTAAAGATTTGATCTTTATATTAAATTAAGAATAGTTGGTCACATCTTTATTTTGAATTCGTATTTTATTATAATAACTTAATCATATCTTTTTTTTTTGAATTCGTATTTTATTATGTTGCATTTTCCTCAGGGAGGATGCATATAAAGACATATGGGGGAGATGAAAACACTACGGAGTATTTGCTAAATTATTTTACAGGTTTATTATAAAATATTTTTTGGGATTAAATATTTAAATTAATTACTGTATTTTTTCACTACCTATCTAATCTCTCTATCTAATGTTTTTTTCCCAAAGAAGGCGATTCATACGGAGTATATAAAAGAAGAAACCAATAAGGGGCTGTTTGTTGGATAAATTAAGGTATAAGGTATGAGTATGAAAGGGTTTAAACTCATACCTTGTGGTTTGGTTATCACTTTTGGTATGTTGATACCCATTCCTCAAACCCACAAGGTATGGGTTTTGGAAACCCTTGGGTGGAGGTGGGTATGAGTCATACCAAACTCTTAGGTATCAAAAAAAAATACTTCAATCATTCTCATTCTCTTCTCTACCGTCAATTGCAAGTCATAGTATCACACTCACATGAAAATCATCTTTATCTCCACCTTCATCTCCTTATTTCATCGTTTAATCCATGTAAAAAAATTGTAATGTAAATGGGAGGCAAGAAATAAATGGGTGTTCGAGAATAAAAGGATACGAGCGATCGATGTTATTCGACGAGTGGAGGACCTTTGCCGGGAGATGATGGAGCAGGAGGTAGAGAGGGAGGAAGGTCGGTCTAAGGGCAGGGGAGAGAGTACATTAAAATGGGTTGTGCCAGGAGATGGAGTGGTGAAGGTGAATTGTAATGCAGGAGTAGGCAGGGGTGGGGTGGGCTTTGGGGTTATCTGTCGTGACGGGGATGGGGAGGCTGTTTGGGCAGCTAGTGTGGGACGCAGAGGGGAAGTGGGAGTTCAGGAAGCAGAAGCTGAGGCTTTGCTAATTGGTATTTAGGAAGCACGGAAAGCGAGACACGAAAGAGTTATATTCGAGAGTGACTGCAAACTTATCATCGACTATCTTATTAATGGCACGGAAGGACGAAGCCCCCTGTTTATGATCCTGGAAGAAATTCGAGGGGCAAGTAAATGTTTCATGGAGGTTCGATGGTCCTATGTTCCGCGAGACGGCAACATGGTGGCGCATACCTTGGCACATGTTCCTTTTGCTAACTATGGATACAAGACCTGGGATGCTCAAGCACCAGGAATTATTAGATCCTTGATTCGTAATGATGTTTTACTTATGGCGTAATCCCGTTTTCAGGAATTCAAAAAAAAAAAAATTGTAATGTAATGTATTTTTTCATTACAGTAGCTTTTTTTCTTCTAAATTATTAAAACTTCTATTGTATCCATGTTGTGGATCTTTATTGAATTACACTCCAAATTCGTTTTATATTGAATCTTTATCTAAATTGTTTTTTTATTTTATTTTAGAAATTTTATAATTTGAATTCTATATTTATTTTCTCAATACTTACATTAATACTCCAATTTGTTATTTTATTTTTAATTAATATATGGATTGTTCTAATAAAGTCGTAAAAAAATTGATTCCTGATTCCACTATTTTTTTTATCCAAGCACAAGGTAAGAAGATGAAATTGATTCCAGAAATGAACCAAACACCATATATCAGGTATCAAATTTCAACCTCATACCACCCTGGTTTGATTCCTGATTCCAACCCCATACCTTCTAGCGAACCAAACGGCCCCTAAGTGTTTTTATATTCATACGTATTTTTTACCAATCATTTTAAATACAATGCAAATTTTTGAACAAGTTGAATTCTCTTTTCGTCATCTTTCGTGATTTAACTTTATACGAGTTCTTGACTTACTTATTTGTAAATTAATTGTCAACTATTTTTTTAGACCACTACAAAGGCCAAACGGCCAAACACATCTTAGTTTTACGTGCGTAGAGCTAACATATACTGTAATAAGTTGAATCTATATATACCCTTTATTTTCAAGTTAATAAAAGGGTTTTAGCATGTCGATTTTCTAAATCAACCTAAAATTTTAGATATGCCGTTTTTGTTCAAAGTATTACTATTCAATCCTGTGATTTTATCACGGGTATTATACTAGTTCATCTACCTTGGTACCTTGGTACAATAATTATAAATTTATATATATATATATAGAGTAAAGATCAAGTGAGTCCTTTTATTTTTTTTGAGTCCATGAGTCCTATCTACAACCATTGATCTGAGTGGGATGGATGGTGGTGATTGATTCCAGTAATTAAGGCAATAAATAACATATTTTGGTAAAAATAAAATCAAATCCTCTCTCCTCCCTTAATTATCTCCAACCATACACGTTACTTCCTCACATTCAATTTTTTCCTCACATTCAATTTTTTCATTCACATCTTAACTGAAACCCTTCACCTTCATCATCCCAAACACAATCGCTCGACTTCTGTTTCTTTTCAAAACACACACGCGCATCCTCCCGTCTTCAACTCAAGCAAGGCTACATTGAAGCAACTCTCTAACTTCAGCAAAGATAATCTTCAGGCGGCATAATACAAGGTAACTCGCTAA
This sequence comes from Agrostemma githago, assembly GCA_958450325.1. Classification (NCBI taxonomy): domain Eukaryota; kingdom Viridiplantae; phylum Streptophyta; class Magnoliopsida; order Caryophyllales; family Caryophyllaceae; genus Agrostemma; species Agrostemma githago. The sequence continues at coordinate 8,258,414 of OY288241.1, read as the reverse complement.
TTAATACTCGATTGTTGTACTAAAGAACTAGGTTTAGTTTATATTCGTATCTGATTTCATTAATTTTCTCGCTAATTATTGATTGATTTACTTTGCTGCGTTTGTGCCCTATAATTAATTGGTTTCGCTAAAGATTGTTGCGGTATCTGGGTATGAATCTGTAGAGTTTAATTGAATTCACCTACTTCATATTATGCTTCTACTATGCTTCTACTCTTCATACTTAGTCTAACATATATTGAATGTTACTCTAATGCTCTTATGGGTTACTGTAATAAACTTGAGGTGTTACTGTAAGGGGTTGTTCAGTTAGTATTACACATGTATGATGTTATTTTAAAGACGACCATGTGTTACTGTAATGTACAAGACATGTTACTTTTACTCCCATCTTTGCGTTACTTTGAATGCTAGTAATCTGGTACATTTAATTGTGTAGACGTGTTACTCTAATTTGCACTCTATGTTACTCTAACACTTTCTTTGTGTTACTTTAACGCGTATCAGCTTTACATATGGTATTTCTTTCACTCGTATCAGTTGTACTTTAATTTTATAATTCAGATTAAACTGTAACAATAGTTGTACATAATTATTGTACTTTTCAGATGACAAAAGGAGGAGACAAATCAAGGTGCGATCGCGGTTGTTGGATAACGTAGATAAGTATGTGGACACTAGGCAAAATATCATCGATGGTCCCAAGAGCAAGCCAACAAAGGGTCAAAAAAAATAACGTGCCTAACGAATTATGTCATCTTTTTCTAATTACGAATAATGCTTTGTATCGTTTTCGAAACTTGTTATGTACATTAGTATTTTGATTATCACCAATGGAACAACGCTGTTAAACTCTGTTACCCTGACTAATTGTTCTTGTCACTCTAATTAACGACCGGTGTTACTATGGGAATGAATGAAGTTTACCCAATATATAAATGTGGTCTCATAATCATTGTGTTACATTGACGCATTATAACTGTTACTTTAATGAACAAATGATGTTACTCTAAGTCATTAATGATGTTATTCTTTGTCTCATAGTTAAACAATGTTATTATCAATGACGCATTATATATGGTTCTTTAAAAAGTGAATGTTGTTACTTTGGTAATGAATGGTTCTAATCCAAGTTATCCTCAGTTACTTTGGTAATGAATTGTTTAAACAACGTTGCTGTCCTCAGTTACCTTCATGCATTATGTCTGTTACTGTAACTAACGAATGGTGTTACTCCAATAGACATGAGATGTTACTCTAACCAAATACACATGTATTAAATAAATATATATAGTTAATTGCAACGTAGCACAGCGCTATGTGTAAAAAAATGTGTACAAAATCCAGTTCCTGTGTTTTGCCAAACCCCCCCTCCCCCCAGAAACGGACTGTCTCTGCAACCTGAACTCCCGAATTAATCCGCACAAGCTTTTCAACATGAAAATTAATCCGCACAAGCTTTTCACATTTGCCTTGTCTTTTGCCCTTAGAAGTCTGTATCAATGAAGCTTTAGTGTTGTGTCTGCTTCAACAAAAAACAAAACAATAATATCAGTGAAGCTTACGTTACTGTAACTCAGGAGGTATGTTACTTCAATGACGTTTCTGCGTTAATATAAAACAAAACAATAGTATCAGTGTATATTATGGAAAACCTAAATAAGAGCCTTACTCTATATATAGTGTTTATCAAATGTAGTCCGTAATTATTTCTATATAAAAAAAAAGTATAATTTCACACCGAGTTATTCCCGAGTCTTATTGACTATTGACTATTGACTATGAATATAATCTTTGTGAAATTGAAAATAACACCCTCAAAAATGATCTCAAACTCAAAATGACATCGAAAATGATCGAACCCAAAATGAGCTGAAGTGCATGAACCGAATGTGCATAACCTAAACCCGACCCGACCCCAACCCCGATGGCGATCCGATTGACATGTTGGGCGGGGCTTGCACGACCACGAGTATGAATCTCCACCGTACACGGTACACCATCTTTATTTACCCTTGGAGATTCTTGACTCCATTTCTTAAATACAGTACTGAACTTAACCTTAGTAGTCCTTTAAACCCTTGTTGCTCTCTTTCCTCTATCGAGTCTTGATCAACCAAAAACAAAAACCAAAACCCCCCTTTTACGCAATCACCATGTTCTTCAGAAGATTAGCAAAATCGGCACCATTGGCATTCACTAATTCCTTTAAGACCTCACATACTTACTCCTCCTATGGCGCTAGAGCATCTTATGGTGCATTTGCCGCACTTTCTGGTGGAATCTCTCTTTATTATTTCACTTCTTCCTCCAATTTGGTAATCTCTCGTCTTCTTTATTTCAGATTTTTCATTTTTTGATCTTATTATTATTATTAGTCATATTTTGACTTTTACTCATGGAATTGGTACCCATACCCAGTCATGTTATGGAAAATTCAATGCATTATGATTGTTATTGCTGATTTCGATTTGTTTGGGATGTTGGAAATTGTGGATGATGTTGTTTGCGTGATTGGTTTTCTGATTTTGTTCACGCCTCGATCTATGGAAAAGGGTGCAATCGTTCTGTGAGGAGTAATATTGGATACGGCTGACCAAAAATGTACGATACAATTTCATTAAATGTACGTATACAATACTGTATGCGGTTTTAATCATACAAATTTCCATGTATCCGATCCTTTTTTTGTAGAAACTGTATTGGATACGTATGGGCAAAAATCAAAACTGAGTTTAGGGTCTCCGGATAAAAAGAAACACAAAATCGCACTTTTAGTTCAGCACTTGTTAATGCTCCATATCTGCTTAAAAATGGCATAAACAAGTTATTTTTGTCTATTCATTTATTTCAGCTTGATTTCAAAATGGTAACCACAAGTTGCAAAAAATTATACTCCCTCCGTTCCAACGAATTGTATACGTTTGGTTTTTTGACACTATTCATGAGTGAGATGAATATTCAATATAACTTTTAATATATAAGATAAAAGATAATCATGAGGGATCTTGTTTAAATCGTCTAGTCGAATTTTTATAATTTTTGGTAATACGTAATTAAAGATATAGACAAAAGAACACTAGCATCGACGTACGTGCATAAAGTAAACGTATACTATTCGTTGGAACGGAGGGAGTAATATCTAATTGTTCAATTTTTTTTTTTACAAAAGTGCAAAATAAAAGTGGCAAGAAATGAAAACCAGATACCGGATATACGGTTTAAGACGTATCGGATAATAAGAATACAAAAAATAAAGGTTTTAAAAACCTGACCGTATTTGATATACGGTTTTGCTCACTCCTAAATATTGGATGTTCGGTCTTTTTCTTTAATAAAGTAGAAAAGGGCACAATTGGTTAGAAATATCAAATAAGCTAAGAGGGAAAGAGGGACGGACTAATGGGATGACTGTGGCCTCCATCCAAACAAACTGTTAGTGCTTTCGTTGGAGCGCTTTTTTCAGCTGATATGTTTCTTGGATTGTTTGTCATTGTTTCTGTTTCATTTCCAGCTCTTCTGATACTAGCTAGGCTAGTTTTTGAGTTGGACTTGCTTATACTAAGTTTCTATTTATAGTTCATAGTGTGTGTGATAAAAAATGGTATGTTTGCTTTGCTGGGCTGATGCTTGTAATGAAAGATTTTGATGGTTCTTGTTGTTTCTTTTGGTTTGCAGGCGTATCTAGATGCTAGCAATGAAAATGCAGCAGAGAAAATGGGTACCATTTCTTTCCCTTGAGAAGCAGAACCCATCGCTTTTCTGTGAATTGTTTGATACTTCAGATATGTTCTTTGATTGATTGCTCGTTACTTTTACTTGCACTTTAATTGTCTGATAATATGAGCTTAAGAGTATACGTTTAATTTGTTCAAGTTTGATTCTTCTATCACCCTAGTCCTAATCTCCCACTCCTTGAGTCCTTTCCTCAAGGACGTGTGGACAAGAAAAAGTATGTGTGGTTTCACTCTGGTCGCAGTCCTAATTTACATACGAGTATTTTATTAGCCACAATATATTTTTCTCATTACCCCTATGTTATTTTTATTCTGAATAAATGTATGTTTAGAATAATAGTCACTGCTAATTTTTTTCCTCGTTTTATTGATGTTATATCCTGTTGTTTGACTCTTCAGCATTGAGTCCGGATAAGTGGCTGGAATTTAAACTCCATGAAACTGCAAATGTCAGCCATAATACTAAGCTCTACAGGTTATTCCCCTGTCTTTTCTCGTGTTTAATAGTGATGAATCATGGATCTGTTATATTACTCCGTTTGCTAGTTAATCCATCAAATTAAGCAGTTTTGTGTCCCAACTCCCAAGCTCAGTCTTCTATCTGTAGGGACCCACATAAACTACAAGTAATTAATGTTTGTTATAGAGTTGTGTTGAGGTCACAGTTTGCAGCGGAAGAGTGCTTCAGTCAGCAAGAGCCTCCTTATATTTACTTTCCATCTAAGTTGTGTTTTACTTTGTTTCTTAGAAAATTGTGGGTTGCATTCGGCGTAGTTGTATTCTCACGATCTTCTTAGATAACATTTATATTAGCTACTATAATTGTGGATTAACCTTTGATGTCTGGTTTAAGTACATATGGACTAGTTCAATTAGTTTAAGTTTTGACGATTTTGACACTGCTATTTCCTAAGTGAGATGTTTTCAAATGGCAGATTCTCATTTGATCCTGATGTCAAGTTGGGTCTTGACATTGCTTCCTGCATCCTTACAAGGTACATCTGAGTGTGCCAAATGGGTTGATCACTCCTTCCTCCTCAATTCTTTATCACTTGTTTGAAACTTTGACCTTGTCATGAAATTCTGGATAACTTTTACTTTCCTAAATGGTTGTATTTCTCTTTGTAGAGCTCCCTCTGGGCAAAATAATGAAGGCAAAACTAAATATGTCATCCGACCGTAAGTATCCTTAAACTCTTAAAGTACTCCTGTTTTTTTGTCTATTGCTCTCTTTCTTTTCTCGTCTACCCTGAGGTAATATTTGGCACTTTAGTTTCAACTGCAATTTCTATATAACTATGATTGTAGAATTTTCAACACTACCCTATATATAATTTTTTCTTGGCTCACCACCAATTATCCCCGTCGTCTATAATTATTCTAATTGGAAATGTTACTGGAGATGTGATTGCATGCTCCATGGGTATATGCCACTGTACCTTTTAATTGTCCCTCTCTGACTCTTTGGACTACTCTTATCTTCATTTCATAATTGAATCTCTGGAGGTGTTGCGAGCGATTTCGTAACTGGAACTCTTGGTTGTTTGGTGGAATTCTCTAGTATTTACTTCTCTACTATGTCTTGGATGATCAATCACATCAATGTATATACTGGGTGGATGCTTGGGCTTATGGGAATGTTCGATGTCGAATACTATAATTTCAAATTTTCTTAATTTTGGTGAGTGATTTTCAGATATACTCCCATTTCTGATCCAGACTCCAAAGGGTACTTTGATTTAATGATAAAGGTGTGCCCGTTTTCTCTACTATTTCTCTCTTTTATCCTTGTGAGTTTTGACTGGTGCTGCTTAGTGATTCTTATGTTTACTGAAAAACAGATATACCCTGAAGGTAAAATGAGTCAACATTTTGCAAAGCTGAGACCTGGAGATGTTCTGGAAGTTAAAGGGTATCCTCTTTTACTATTGTCTGTGCTTACATAGATTTTAAATTTGTGTATGTTCTGAAGTTACTGCTCGAATCTTTCTGCAGGCCCATTGAGAAGCTTAGGTATACTCCCAATATGAAGAAGCACATAGGCATGGTAATATATGCTTGTTCCAACTTTTCTCTCATTAATTTCTGTTAAATTAAATTCAAACCGTTCTCTTGCTTGTTATCATTGAGGGGCTTATCTTAGGAAAATGCGCAAGAAAATCCATCGTTTTTTAGTTATTTAAAAGTTGGTTCTGTGAGCTTATACACAGGTGGATTTTTGTTTCAGTGGGCCAAGCCCAGGCCCCTGCTGGATGTTGGTCCGAGTTCCGTGATCAATGCTTAGTATAATAAATGACACTATCTGTTCCTCTGTGTAAACAATATAACACTAGCTCCGTATAAATTGCCACCTATCTATTGGGTCTCTCACTCTCTCCTCTGTTGTGAGATAAGGATCAGTTTCATAGAAATGATGTTGCATCTTCTTTGGCAGATCATGAGTTTAAAAGCATTTGTTCCTTGTTATAGTATCTTTGTGAACAAAAGGTTAGTTAAGAATCAGAATATTCTCTAATCATTACTTTTTTGTTTTATGTAATACAACATGTTTTACTTCCAATTTCAGATAGCTGGTGGATCAGGCGTTACTCCTATGCTTCAAGTAGTTGAGGCCATACTGAAAAATCCAGATGATAAAACTCAAGTGAGCTACACCTGCGACATGCACAATAAGTCTTCAGAGTTAATTAGCCGTGTCTTTGACATTCTATTGAATCTTTCATTTGTTTCTAATCTTGTTATACAATAGGTGTCACTGATCTATGCGAATGTCTCACCTGATGACATTTTACTGAAGCAAAAGCTTGACATACTTGCCACCGGCCACCCTAATTTTAAGGTGAAGTTTACCATTCATATTCATCTGCTGTCCAGCTGAAGTGAAGATGCTGAAATACTCTTGAAATATATAGGTGTTCTACACTGTGGATAATCCTTCAAAGAACTGGAGAGGAGGAGTGGGGTATGTGTCAAAGGATATGGTCGCGAAAGGCCTACCAGTACCAAGCAAAGATACTCTTGTTTTGGTATGATAACATGCATTTATTCCAAGCGTAGTTATTAATTTCCATTACTTATCATTGGTCTCCAGGAGCATTGATGCTATAAAATTATTTGTCTTCATTGTCTCTCTTAAGGGATTTCCCGTGTGGTTCAAAGGACCCTGCCTATGGCATGAGGTTAGAGTGTCAAATGGACACAACCTTTCTCCGTTTTTAGAGGACCATAATGACAATTTATTCAGTCATTATGCTTTTGTCTCTCATGTGCCAAAGCCAATAACACGGAGTCTTTGGATTCATTGGAAAAGGATGTCTCTTTTGGTGTAAATTGCCTTTGTATTCTCAACCCACAGTTTTTCATAAATCATCCTTTGTAACACAGGTTTGCGGCCCTCCTGGTATGATGGGGCACATATCTGGTAACAAAGCTAAAGACTACTCACAAGGAGAGGTAATGAACACTTCCTAAACCGAGTTTAGTTGCTTGAAGTCCTTACCATGATGAAAATGTCTTTAAACTACTCGTTATAACAATAATTCTGTCATTTATGTTAATTGTTGATGTTAAATAAGATATTGCATTATTCTTAGACCCTATCTTCTCTTACATATTAAGTATTTACTCTGGAACAGTTGATGATCTTTTGTTATGGTCACTCACCCTGATCTCATTGTTCCACAGCTGAGCGGAGTCCTCAAGGAACTTGGATATACTGAGGAAATGGTTTACAAGTTTTGAGCGAGGCCTCTGATTTTTGTGTCCCAGTTCAGTCATACTTGCTTTCTGATTATAAGACGGATCTGTTCGTACCATGATTTCGGAGACGTATCAAAGGCTATAATAATATGCGCTGTTGCCACTAGCCTGGCAGGGTTTTTCGCCGAGCATTTGTTGTACTGACTTTTGTAGCCTTCTTGGCCATTCATTTTTAGAGCCCTATGCTGGTGAGATATTAACTTGACTCACTTGGTGGATTACTATTCAAGTAAGCTTTTCACTTGAAAACTTCTGTTTTTCATTGAAATTATTTGCTTCCAATTATGACATCTGCATTTTTTTTTTTGGCGTAAAGGGGTGCATAAGGACGCTTATGATATTGACGGGTCTCACACCCTAGCTAATAGCCATGACATGATAACAGCCTAGTCAATTACAAGATACGGCAATCATTAAGCATTTTATACTATGAGTTAAACTTGTGAAGGGCTAGCCAAGTAGGACTAGGAAAACAGGGCTTTAAATAGTCAGTTGGTTTTTTTTCCTGGTGTAAAGGGCGCTACAAATACAGTTTAAATGCTGTAAAGGGTGCCACGAAGGTGGCGTTTAGCTGATGGCTTTTGAGCCAAGTCATGAGTACTGCATCTCCATATGTTCACCAGTTAATCAATCTACCATGTACCGTGTTACTGTTAGTCTATTACCTCAATAGTTAAACTGGTTTTTTGTCCCTAAGAGCTAACAAATAGTCTGGGTTAGCTCAACAAAACTGCTGTGTCTGATCACATGTTCCAGACATAAACTGGACAATGCCTACCCTTTTGGGTTAGTTATATCTAATAGTAGGAACCTAACAAATCAAATATAGTAGTTGTTAGCAATCAATAATGGTAGGAAATAGAAAATTAATTTTGCAATGACATGTATAGGCACTGACTTTTCATTGTAAGTGCATTAATATATTTTTCATGTTTGACCATTTTTTTTCTTTTTCTTTTTTCTATTCTTTCCTATTGGCTTTGAAATTGTCAATCAGTTTGGCTCAATTTAGTTTTGAAAGTTTGAAATAGAATTGTGTTGGTCGTTTCTGGGTTCCCAGTTAGCTTATAATGTTTCTTTTTTGGGGAATTTCTTTGTTTCTCAAGTCTTTAGTTACTTTTAGAATTGAAATTCTCCAAATTGTGTTGATTTTCCTTTTTACTTGGAATAAAAAGGCTGATCATCAATTGGGTTAAAATTCTTATGTCATCTGCTGTAAGATAAAATTTTGATTTTCCATTCTCTTGTATCCTATTTCTTTATATTACGGAGTATTATTAAAAATGCATAAGAGAAAGTAGGAGAGAGCAGTTTGTAATTATCTGTAGTTGTCAACTTTAAAATAATTGCACATACCCAACTCACTTCTCCTTTCCCTTATCATGTTTCCTTGGACTTTTTCTCTCTTTATATTCATTTTTTAAGCACAACAAAAACATCAATTAGTCACCCATCTTTGATATATCCCCCCATTGATTAGAATTCCCATCTCATTTCTCATTTCCCAAAACATTATCTAAATAAATCCTCCTTAGAGATAGAATCTAGAGAGAGAAAGTAGAGGGCCAATCATTAATCATGGCTGGTTTACAAAGGTCAGAAATATCATTTAGGAGGCAGGGATCTTCTGGTTTAGTATGGGATGATAAACTGATATCAGAAGAGCTGAATTCTGATAAACAATCATCAGATCAGAAACCAGAATTGCGGCGTTCAAGATCGGATGGAGGCGGACGACATAAACAGCGTACTGTTAAGGTCGAGCAGGCGGAGGATCCACCTTCTCCTAGGGTATCTACCTGTGGGTTCTGCAGTTATTTTGGTAGGCCTGGTGCTGCGAAAACTAATAAGAAAAAATCTGGTAAGGCTAAGCATAGATAGATAGATAGATAGATAGATAAGAGTGGGAGAGTCTGCTCCTGTATGAGACGGTTTCACATTCTGAGGCCAACCCATGTACTTCTGTGCTCTATGTTTAATCATACGGTTAACAGGTTGGTGTTGCAATGTGAGTGAGGCTGTGTTATTTCAAGTTTTTCTTGTGTGTAAATAGTGTTGTGTAGTGTATGGGTCGGAATAAATGGTGTGGTTCAATATTTGTGTAGCATATGTTGAGAAGCATATCCTGATATCATTGAGAGCTTTAGTTAGTAAGTGGGCATGTCATATGTCAATCCTTTTTGTGGGGAGAATGATAATGATAATGAGGTTGGGCGTGAAAGTGAGTAGTGAGTACTGAGTAGATGTAATTTTTCAACTTAGTTTTCACTTTTTCATGATAAGTTGCCAGAAAGTGATATCTTTGTGCTCAATTCATCATAGTACATGGATCTCTTTGTATACTTGTGAACATTATACCCCCCTTTTACCTTGGTCACTAGGGAACTGTCGTCGATGAATGGTTATGGTTGTGTATGCTGCTGCTATAAAAAGACAGGAAAATGCAGGAGGCCTACTCTCCTGTTATCGGCGATTACTTGAGTGCTGAAATGTGGGTGAATGTGAATATATATCTATTATGCGTGTGTAATTCCTCCTGTGCTTGCTTCAAACCCTTGTTACTGGGTATTGTATGTATGGGAATGAATCCAAAATTATTGTTCGGTTGATCCTCAGTTTTATTTGCTTGGTTCCCAGGGAGAAGGGACTCTGTTTGTCTTATTCCAACTGATTTCGAATGCTTTTATTATTATGCGGTTCATGGTTTATTTAGACCAAAATATCTGTCTCAATTTCCTCTTCTCAATACTCATCATGAATCTTTGGAAATCGTCCCAAACCCAAAAAACATCATACTTCTACTTAAATTAGAGTTAGTCCCCCTTATAACGGATTATTTGTCGTTACAAGAGGTCAATTATTATTATTACCTATATTTAGTTAGATAAAGACAACATTGTTTCTAGGGAATAACAATATTACAGTAAAAAATTTCTACCTAAATGGGTAAATATTAAAGGGTTATTTAACAGGAATAATACCAATTTTGGGTGGTATTTCATAAATAAAACCAACTTTAATTAATACGGGAATAAAACCAAGTATGAGATATATTATACGAGAATGAAATTGCCTCTTAAATGACCGGATGAAGTCGGTTTTTGTGGGTCTCATACTATTAATTAACCCACATCTTCATCTTCTTCATTCCCACAAGTCCACAGCAAACTCGATTTTCCCATAACAAGACTTAAAACCCTAAATTAGGAAAGGAAACCCAGAAAAATCAATTTGGGGAAATGAAAACAATACTCACCAATGACAAAGGATTGAGAAATGAACTTCTCTACGGCTATAACCCCTGAAAATTGGTTTTCGACAATTTTAATGGTAATTATAAAGACGGACAAGATGAATTACCTTCGAAAGTTGATAAACAAACAAAAAATTCGAAAAAAAATTACCTTCAACAAGATTAATTGAGGAAGAAGAAGATGAGTAGTGAAGCATAAGATGAATTGAGGAAGAAGAAGATGGAGTGAAGATGAATTTTGAAGTTAAAAAAATCCAAAATTGTATGGGGTTACAAGAAAGATCAATATTAGTGAAATATGACAGGCGTAGGCGGTAGCAGGTGAGACAATTCTATTCCCGTATAATATGTTTCATACATGGTTTTATTCCTGTATTATTTAAAATTGGTTTTATTTATGGAATACCAGCCAAAGTTGATGTTATTCCTGTTAAATAACCCAATATTAAACTTGTTTTAATAGTACTCCGTATGATGGATATATTTGTTACAAACAAGAATCTGTGTTGGAGTAAACTTATATCCATGATGTAACTTTTGCTACATTTGTTTTATGGATGATAATGTTAGGAAATAAGTGTCTAGCAATTGTCCTTTTGGACCTTGAATTGATTTGTTGCTGATATCTTTCCTAAAGTTGATCTTCTTGTTTTGGTAACATAAGATTATTTGGTTTTAGGAAAGATTGAACCGTGTTTTTTAATTAGTTTAGGTAACTAGTTTAGGTGGAATAATACTATATAAAGACCTGACTGGTTTCTAGGTTAATTAGTACAGAGATGATTTGAGAGCACAATATAGAGGGCTGATTTGTGAGGGTTTTCTTGAGGGAAAAACTCAGTTTGTTCCGAGTCTCTATTATTTGGTGGTTCTATTGATCTCGTCTTCGTTGGAGACCGTTGGAGTTTGTTCGGATCTTGGTTGGCCGCAAGATCGTTTGTCCTTCGTCTCGTCGGTGAGTTCGTCGCAGGTCGACTCAGTCTGGGTAGTCTCTTTCCTGTTTGAGATTACTATCTGGTTGGTAGAATTGGTAGTACTTCTGGCTTTAGCTGTGAGCTATTAAGCACGTGTATTACGGTCTACTGTTGTACTATTATCTCCACAATAGTGAATTTGAAATCTGTGTGTCAGTTTTACTATTGTTTGCTATTTGTTTTGTTCTTCTCACATAATCAACAAACCGTAGGTAACGGGACGCCTCCGTTACAACAGATAAAAATGTCCAACTCTTTTCTTTTATTGAGAAAAACAATCAATTACTTGACCCACTTTTTTTTTTTTTTTTTGAAGTGAAGATCAATATCATTAATAATAAGTCATCCGGCATCTACAAACGATGTCAAATTGAACTGAATACAGATTTGTGAAAAATAAATAAAGAACATCATTGAGACAAAGATCACTATTAGAATAATGCGCTTCTGCATAGCCTTTTATATATCGCTGTTTATTGACACAGCCTTTCGCGAAAGAATCTATAGATCTGATGAAATAGCCTCCATGATGATGAACTTTCTCTATTTTAACAAATAGTAGACCGAGATCTGACCTCAATTGTATCGCCGTACGTAGGGATTCCATTGCTCTCATGATCTTGCACATAGTTCTTGAAATCTAAGCCCTATACTAATGTAAAGGACTGAAACCTCGAAATAAAGGAAAAAATCTTGAAATAAAGGACGAAAACAACTCTCATAAAAGAGAGACTTTTATTGAATAAAATTTGTTAACTAATAATTGAGATTAAAGCAATTTTTTGGGGCTTACCATCGATTAATTATCGATGGAGGCCCCAGATTGAGGAGGAAAAGTAGGTTTTTTTGAGGAGAAAGAGAGTACTTGACCCACTTATTAATAGAGAGATAATGATATTTTCACATGAAATTAATTAGATGATATATTTAAGATATTTCAGTCTTTATTGTAGGCTGTAGCACATGAAGTATCATATATTTGTACTACTACCAAAGATATGCACTCTTGACATGGAGGAAGTATCATGCATTCGTCCTCGCCTTACCCGCCGAGTTGCGTCTCTCCTTGTCTTGGTTGGATGCTTTGGCGTAGGATGAACTGATGTAACACCCTATGACCATAGTCACACATTAATACATTATGCAGCCAACTAATGCTTCATTACTCATCAGGCATTGAACTTGGTTCCGAGGCTTCCAATTATAGCTACTCTCGTTCACAACTCGCAACCGCTCACTCCTTCGAGAGCTGTGGATTTCAAGCACTTAAGAGGGGAGATGGCGAATACGTGCCATTTTTAAAATTTAGGTAAGAATTAGAAGACATAAAGAAGATAGCTTGTGAATAGTCGTTAAATACTCAATTTATTTCCAAATGACAGGTTTGAAATGGAAAATAGGATTATTACAAGTTGTTGAAATTGAAATGAATAAAAATGAAGAGATTAACAAGCCTCCAATACAAAATTTTGAATTGATTCGACCCGAGATCAAAGATCTACATCCAATAATCTTATTGCTAATTTACAAACTTGAGATTAATTTTTTTCTACTCGTACTAAATAAACTTTGATGAAATATTAATCTTTTCTGGGAACTTCAAAAAAAAAATTCTCGATAAGTACAGTAATACTCTAATTTTTATACCCCTAAAACTTTCGATTTGAAAAAAAAAACACACACAGCATTCGAAATCGCGGCGTTTAGTTATCGTTATTAGAGAAGTCCGAATCGAATAAGCCCAAAACAAAAATCCATTCCCCCGACCAGACCCAGACCACCACACTTTCCCCTTCCCTCACCGCGCACTGCCGGGAAAGGAACCTCAAGCTCCGCAACAATGGCGGAAAATGACTTACTGATCTCCCTTGACAAACTCCCCATCAAACGCATCGACGCCATTGAAGAATCCGGTTTCGAACGCTTCCCTCCGTACGAATACGAACTCACCTTCTCTCTCCTAACTTTCGTTAGGGATTTACTGTAATTCTGAAGTGAATTTGTTGCGTGATTTTCAGCGATTTAGGCTACGACGAGAAAACAGTGAGCTTGATACGGAGAATCGATTTCACGTGGGCGGTGGAGAGAGATGCGAAGAAGCAGAAGAAGAAGAAAGCTAAGGAATCATCTGGACAGTCGACGGGGCAAGGTTTGCTTGACAACTTGCGCTTGGCTCATCAGGAGCTTCAAGTTATCCTTGATCTCATTTCCACCGTATAATCCTCTCTTACTTTAAACATTTTCTTCAAATTTTACTTATTTTTTCGGATTTCCATTGATAGCGGAACTGTTAGGGTTTTTGTTTGCTGGTTGACCGTATGTGGTTCATCTAATGATAACAATAATGAGTGTGTTGCTACTTGCTAGGGACTAGGGTAAGACGGCGTTAGACTGTTTCGATATGATTAGCTGCAATTTTGAGCTCATGGTGTGTATCACAGTAATAGGGAGTTGAATTGTGTGACTGCAAGCATTTTTAGACTTTTATGCTTTTTATTAGCTCGGCTCTTACACGAGGTATAGCTTGTTTTGATGTGATTTCAGACAGTAATTGCAGTTTCAAATGCATATATAGTTTGTTTCCGAAATGCTTGGTGGCTTAAGGGTGTTTTGGCTTTTGACGCCATTATTGTGTGCACAACCATCGCTTTACCTGTTCTCTTGTAGTTGCTTGGTTAAAGTCTATGATTCATGAAATTCCGATATTAATCGTAGGGTGATTGTGGAGTTCACATTTTTAGTTTTATTTGAAGAAAGGTGATCTTTTGTAGTATTAAATGATTGAATGCTTTGATGGAGCTTTCCTCTTTAAAATTATCTGATTATCAGCATTCTGACATCTTTGGGAAATGACTGCTTTTGCTAGTCGATTAGCTGGTTGGTATGGCAAAATTAGTTATTATTAGACCTCATCTGTTATTTGCACCTGTCACCTTCTTGTCGGATGCATTTCTGAAAAGTTTAGGCTTAGAGCCGCATCAGGTGGTTAGTCATGACCCATGATTCATGGAAAGTCAAAACTCCAAATTTTATTGTGGCACTCACTACAGTCTATAGGGCAAAAACTTAGATAGTGGCATCTCCTAGTCTTCTACTGTATTCGTGTTTCTTTCTGTGAAACTTTTCTGAGTCAAAATTGTCAAGGGGAAATCTGATACTTTTATGTGTATTGTTAAATGCATCGTATCCTTTCATTTTTGGATGAAACTCTGAAAGTAACGGTATTTTGTTGACAGGGAAGCCAAAAGCAACTCAAAGAGACAATGTGTCAAATTAGCCTCATAGTTTGTTGTTGTGTTCAAATCTTTATGGGTTAGTCTCACATCTGAGTCTAAAAATTTTGTTTATTGTGCTTTTTTGTGCCTTTTTTGGCCATCCATAAAGCAATCCTCTTTTATATTGTCAAGAATCGTAAATAAAATAAACTCTCTTCTATTGTTGTTTTTTGGCAGAGCTATATGTTATACATTCCTGTGTATCTTGATTTATGGTGGTATAGATAAAAAAATAGTTAGGAAATTGCTCCTGAACACTCTTTTCCTCGTGTTATACTATGAATAAGACATTTTATCTCTGAAGCTTCTTTTGATTGCCATTAGAATGTGCTTATCGGCATTTGTGGTTTTGATTGTTAGTGTCAAATCTTATTGAAATAATTTTCGGTTTTATTGCTCAGGTTGAAGTTAATGATGCGGTTGCTGTAGCTGGTATGAATAGGCCAAAGCCATTACCTAACGAATCTCTGTCTGATCTTGCTGTCTCTGCAGCAACTAAGCTACAATGTTACCGGGTATGGTTTTTACTCTTCTGACCATAATGTTAACGGGAATATTAGCTATTGATGTGACATTTTTTTGATGAGATGTTTGTGCTTTGGATTTACTAATTCTACCTACCTATTTTATGTGTCGTGCAGCATCTTGGTAAGTATTTTAAGCAGTCTGCAAAAGCCTTGGAACTTCAGATTGCCAGGGAAGCGAGATTCTACGGAGCTCTCATTCGGTGGGTCTCCGAATTACTTCCTTTGACATCAATGAAGTTTCCTCTTTTTCTTTTTTCTTTTTTTTTTCTTTCTTTTTTTCTTTTTTTAAGGTTGATGTTCATGACCATTTCTGCCCCACCATTGGAAATATTTCCATGCTCCCAGCTTAAATTTCTGTTTATCATGTTTTTACTTTCTTTGCGTGTAACAATAAACTTTCAAACTGACAGACTACAAAAGAACTGGAAAGTCAAACGGCATCGTCTGGCAGCAAATGCTCCTGGTAGTGAAGGTTTTTTGATTGATCTTTCGGACAATTCCATACACGAGTCGGCTGGTCTAACACGACCCCCAGCTTTCTCAATGGTCCGCGTAGATCATGATTCTACTGGCATGTTGGCTGTGAATATACCTAAAAGTTCATGCCGCTTGTTCCGTTTTGGTTTTCTTGATGTTCAATCCAGTGAACACCCAGAAGAGAGCGATGAAATGGATTTTGTTGGATTCAAGAAATTCCCCGAAGAAACCATGAAGGATTCTCTCACTGATGATGATCGTGTGCGTGAGACAAATACAGCGCTCTGTGAAGCCCACAGAGCAATATTTTATGAACAGGTGGCCGTGGATTACCTCTCCTACCTTTAGTGCATTATTTATGGCATTTGTCTTACTATTGGTTGTTTACCCTTCGTGTCTGTTGTTGCTAGGTATTTGAGTTAATCAGCCGTGAATCTTTCAATCCATCATTAGGGTTTAGTGTGACTGGAATTAGAGAAAGCTATTTGGAACTGAGCTTAAAACCAGGCGTTTCTGTGTTCATATCTCTAGAGCCATCCGCTCCTCAGGATCATGCAGGCGAGAGTAAAGATGCCAATGATGCAGAAGAAGTGTCTTGTGGGGCAAGTTTGATGGAAACCAAGAGAGATGCAAAAATAGAATCTGGCCACCCCAATCACACAACTTATGAGATATATTTGGAACAACTTTTCCACAATGAAATCTTTTTGAAAGGGAAGCCCCAGCAAACTGTGTCCAGTAGACCTCAGTCTGTTCTACAAATAAAAGATGACATGGGTCTTGTTGCACATTTTTGCTTGTCTCTTTCTCATCGGATTTTCTCCAGCAAAGTTCTAATGGAGTTGGAAAGCCTGGTACTGTTAAATATGAGCCCTTTTACTTGAATTACTCATTTCATTTATGTAGGAATAATTTAATTTGTCATTCTCTTTTCTTATGCTGATGTTTGCATCATGTAGGTAACTAAAGTTCCATATCTCCAGCTAATAACACAACCTACTTGGCATTCACGGACATCTTCCTGGACGTTGTATGTGAAAGTTCCCGAGTCTATACTAGATATACGATCTCAAGCCTGTAGATCAGATGATCTTGAGTTGAAAAAATCATTGTTTCACACCAGAGTAGTGGTAAAAGATGATAGTATCAGTATCGAAGGAGGAGGTGCCCCTATGGTTGTCGGTTTGTTCAAGGGTGATCTTGAGGCAACAAGCTCCAAAAGTAGATTCAACTGTGACTTGGTCGATCTCCCAATGGTACTTTTGTTGCAGGTAATCTTACCATTCTGGAGTGATGTTGGCTCAGGCTAGCTATATGAATTTTTAATTCTCTATTATCCTCTTAAAAAAACGTATATGCGACAGTATCACCCATGACCCACTAAAAATGGCAATACTAACCTTACAACGCGGCTTGTACATGAACAAAATGATCTATATGACCTGAATAAACCCGAATTTTGCTCTCCCCAAACCACTTCTTGTTCGACCGGAATGCCACCCAAATGACCCCCTGTACGGCTGTACCCGAATGGCCTTTTTGCCAGTTCTAATTTCCAAGGCCAACCATTTAATTGAACGCTATAATTAAATGATGAATGCATGAAGATTTATGTAGTTTGCATATGTGAAACCGCTTCATTTAAGACTTCTGGTGTAAGTTATTATGGGGCTTGAATTTCAGGTCGCTAGTCAGATCATATGTTGGCTTCACGAGGAGGCTTCAGTAATAGGAATAAAGACAAACCTAGACTTTCTTTCCCTTTCTTGGGAACTTGATCAAGGTGAGACACTCTGCTTGATTGCGCATGTTGATCCAGAAGACCCCATCGGTTGCATTTCTTGGTGGCTGATATTAGACGACAGTCCCAGAGAGGATCGCAAATTTCAGACAGAACTCACTGACGGCGACTCTTCTACTAAACGTTTTCTAGGTAATTTGGCATTAGACACTTTGTATTCAACTTTGATGGATCTCATTAGTGTCTGCACTGTGAGTGTTAGTCATTAAGCACGTGTAATTAGCTTAAGCATCAACTGGAATTTGTATGTGTTCTCTTTGGTTTCGGGGCTAATATATAGAAGTTGACACGGCTGAAAAGAAAAGCGACACTATGAGATCATATGGCATTTTTATCACATCCTCTTCTGATCAAATCAATATACAGCCGATACTTGCAGATTTTAAAGACACTAGCAATGGTTTGAATCAAATCCTAATGGTCCAGTTTGGCAAACCCGTCTTTTAAACAAGGTGGGTTTGTAAGTCAATTTTGACCAACCCGGTGTAGGTAAGCAATCAAGTGTGTAGCTCAACAAAACCATCGAGGATTGAACGGTTATCTATGCCTGAGCTATTCTGTCTCATCAAATTATACAGGACTTGAATTTGGGGCGGTTGGCCAATGCAACCTACTGGTGTGAATGTCCGTGGACGAATGTTATTTAAGGGTCGAACACTTTTCATACATACGGAGTAACATATCGCCGAAGTAGTAGTAGTAGTCAGTATTTTAAAGTATAAACAAGTCCGCCCCAAAAGAAAACTTGGTTGGATCATAACTAACACTCTTTCATCTCAATCCGATCATTGATTAAAATATTGAGTACTTACAAAGAATATAAAAAGTAAACAAATGAAGGAGATGGTTGGACTAAAATGTCGTAAAAGGAATGGATGGAGATGGCATAAAATGAAGGCTAGTTAAGTGTCCTAACTCCTACAGTAACATGTAAACATTCTCCGATTTCTGGCAGAGGTAGTTGTACAAGAAACGAATATGGGGTGTGCATCTCTCTTGGTTACTATACTTGTGGTATACGGGTCAAATCAAACCAAACCAAGTCATCAGTTTCAATTAACAAGTGACATCATTCAAACCAATCGCATAACAATTAACACATCCTCCTTATTTTTCTCTTTCTCTTTATTTCTCCATTACACTCTCTCTAATTACAGGTGTCTGAGTGCTGTCAGTTAATGACTGAAATCATCGAAGAAGAAGAAGAAGAAACCAGCATTTGGGTTTGCTCACAATCCAAATCTACACCTGGGTTTCACCTCTATTCATTTCGTGGGTCGGGTCAGGTCAGGTCATTGGGTTTCACTTTAGTTTGCATTTCCCTCAGTTTTTTGGGCTCGATTCCTTCTTTTCTGACATGGGTTCTGTTGATGATTCATGGGATTTCATTCTTTGAGGTAAAAAAATCACCCAATTTTGCGCTTGATTTTTTTTTCTTCCTAATTTAAAAGTTTGGTGATGGTATTATTCTGAAAAAGTTAGATTTTATTTTGATTGGATATACACATCAAATTCAATGTTGGTTAGTTGGTCTTCGTTGACTTTATTGTGAAGAGAATAGAATTGTGCTTTAAGAATACCATAAGTTGTGTTGTATGGTAGGGTAGTTTGGTAAGAACATTGGATTTGAATTTATTGGTGAAGATTGATTTTTGGTGAAGTTAGAGAGATTTTGTTTGGGTGAGAGAGAGCTGGTTGATAGAGTGGAATTATGTCTGGTGGGTCACCACTCACACCAGGTGGGGCTAATTTCATGAGGCAGAGGCATAGTTGGGGCTATGCATCTGGTGGGGATGATCTTGAAGATGATGCTTGCTCGAAACCAATGCCTCAAACGCCTTCCATTCCTAGAGCTAGAACATGGGTTGAGATCTTGGAGAACCTTCTTTGGATTGCCTCCGCGGTTTTCATCATTTACTTTGGGGACTGGCACTCAAATCTTGTGTATCTTCTTTGGCACGATGATCGCATTAGAAGGTAACTGCTCGTCTGATATCTCATCGATTTTCCCTTGTTTTTGCTTAGTAAGTCATCTCATCGATTTTCCCTTGTTTTTGCTTAGTAAGTCATTGGTGTAGATGTATAATGCTTATTTAATGCTTTTGGATGGTTAGGTTCTTAAATCTTGTTTTACTTTGTTTCCTAACTTTTTGGTTAACAGTTACTAGTAGAATGCTTATAGATTTGGCTTTTATCTGTTGCTGCTTTCATACAAAAAAGGTTCAAACTTAATACGGAGTATGAGCTTGTGGTAAATGTTCAAGCTTTGTGTTAGTTCCTTTAAGATCTTTAATACAGAAGATGCCTTGAGTGACTTTATAGGTTTTGGGCACCTTTTCTACACTCCTTGGAGGTTTCTCATTCTTTTTATTTGATTTAGAAAAAGAAAACTAGCAGATTAAGATCCAAGTTGAAGATACCACCATGTACCTTTATTCCGGTCTATGTATATCTAATCCATGATCTTTCTGCTTTTTACTAGAGTTGATGTTGTATTCTAGCTAATTTATTTTATCTATCCATTTGTTTATATGACTTTTAGAAGCTTTATTTGAGTACCCAAGCTTGAAGCCAACAGTTGAGGTGACTGTAAAAACCCTTTTCCCTTTTGTTTAAGGTGATTAGTGATGCACTTTATCTTCAATAGCCTGGTAAAATACAACCATAGTCACACAGTTATCTCGAGTTTACCTGCTTATCTCTGGTCTTACCTTTCAGAAAAAACATGTTCTCTTAGTGTTTTATTGTCAAACACAACCTATAATATAAGGATTAAAAGTTTTTTGTGAAACACCACGTTAATAAAATAGTTTGTGATTTTCTTTTTTGCGAAATGCAACATTTTTGCCACATTCTAGGGACTTAAAGTAGATACGACAAGTGAATGTGTCACACGTGCCTTGTTAGCTTTGGAGAGAAAAATGCAACAGTAAAAGTCAAAGCTAACAAGACACGTGGATCACTTTTCACTTGCCCGATTTGCTTTAACTTGCCTAAATCAGACATATTGTGTTCGCTATTTTTTTAAAAGTTATGTTTCACAAACCTTTTTATTAAAGGTTGTGTTTGACCCAAAAAAAAATCTCTTATATATGTTTTGCGATGGAAATTTTATTGTTATCAAGGTTTTATAGGTTGCCTTTGCCTTTGTCTTTTCATACTTGATAGTGTAGTTTGCTTTGAACGTTGCATAGTTGAAGTTCAAACAATAAACATTACACGGAAATATTTGATAGTACTCCCTTCATCCCAATTTTATTGTTCCCTTTTATCACTTTGTTTATCTTGTATTAATTGCCCCCTTTCTATTTTGGGTAAGAACTTAGAACTATAGTGTATTATCCCATGTTTGTATTTGACTGACCGGTTCTTTTGTTCCGGCAAATAATGCATGCTCATGTGCATTAGCTTCTCAGTTCTGACATTTCTGGTGTAAATTAACCGTACGTGATGGTGACGTCTGTAGAGAGGCTGTGTGAGGTGTGCTTTTAAGGTCAAGGATCATCTGAAATTTCATTTAGAAATTACGAGGATCCTAATTTGGCTGACTGCTATGGGGAAAATGATGCGATTGGCAGACCATGGATTGTTGGTGTATTTTCAATGTTTGTGACAAGTTTGTAGTTTGTATCCCTTTTATCGTCCTCATTTAATGAACTGTAATAGACGAGTGATTAGTCTTGATCTTCATCAGGTGTATAACCTTTTTGATGGACTTACATGCTTACTGGCTGTTCTAATTTCTTATTGGAGAAATTGCTCAAGGTTTTTGGGAATTTAACACTAGTCCAAGTTTATGCCTTTGTTGGTATAAAGTCCATTGCCTTCTCTAATATATTGGAGAATATTTCTGCACAACACTACAGTTATGATGGTGTAAAACCCGTACCCGACCCTAACCAATTACACACTTCTCAGGATCCGGAAAGGGTGTGTAACAAATTAGCAATGTATAAAGCATTCAGTAAGATATTTAATGATTTTAAGTCTTATTTGTCAAACAATCTCTGATTAACTTTAATAATTTTACCA
Source organism: Agrostemma githago (assembly GCA_958450325.1). NCBI lineage: Eukaryota > Viridiplantae > Streptophyta > Magnoliopsida > Caryophyllales > Caryophyllaceae > Agrostemma > Agrostemma githago. Next base: position 8,236,579 of record OY288241.1, on the reverse strand, counting down.
AATATTTAAACTTTTCTTAATAGTTCTGGTTGGAAGATGTGTCCCTTCACTCTTATCGTCATTCTATGATACAGTCCCTGTTTTTAAAGAATAGAGTTATGTCAAGTTTGACACTGGGAAATGTACCTGTTATTGATACCGTCCTCGAGTCCTATTAGTAGTCACACCATTAGGCTACCATGAGTATAGATGTTAAGGAGTATGAAGGATTTGATATGCAGACCTAGTTGCCAAGTAGCTATCGTACCTGAACAAATCGGAGAGGGAGGAAGGATAAGTGGATAGCGATCATATGTAATGTTTTTCCTTCAAAAGTACCGGAATAGTAAACATATGATGTGATAATCATTGGGCATATTGCTGAACGTTTTTGTAATGTTTATAAAGAAATCATCAAATAACTACTTATCAGAATTAGGTGTGCGTAGATTTGTTTTTTCCCCTAGGTTTGGCGCATATTCACTGAGTCACTAAGCTTTTCCATTTCTTTTCATTTTTTAACTATCGGCCATTCGGCCTGGCCTCATATAGTCATATATGTTCTGTCTTACTAACTTGTGTTGGGCTGCAAGAAAATGTGAAAGCGATGTTTACTTTCTGCTCAGCATTGATTGAATAATAGTTACATACTGACGTTGAACTTCTATTTCCATGTACCCATCTGTCCACTACCCTCATTCGAACAAATCCAGTATAATAATAGATTATAGCTAAGCTTGCTGGTATGTCATAGTAGTATTTAGGTTATACTCGTGACTTCGGTTACATACTTGTGACTTGTCAGCGACCAAAAGTTTCCCCTTTGGCTCGTTTTACTTGAAAAAAATTGATTAAAAAATCACTTTCTAGTTTTGAAACTTGCAGGATACCGTTGTACTTGGGATTTGGAGGCGTTGTTATAAGTGTAGCTTATTTCTTCTATACAAGCATGTCAAGATGGGGAGTCAGAAAAACAAATGAAAATTGGGACATGTTGAGTGCATCTGCCCTTCCAATGGTTACTCTGCTAGGCCTATCGTCTTTTTGCCTGTGAGTGGAACAACATCATCATCATCATCATCATCATCATCAATTCTCACATACTCGTATTCATCAAACTCGTCATTTCTTCATAATCCACATGTTCCTTCCTCTTAAGCTTTGGTTCTTTGCAGATTCACTTGGGCTTTGTGGCCAATTTGGAGCTTCTTGACCCTACCGCTTGTGGTAAACTTTTCCAAAACTCTTTGCTTGCTCACTTCACTACGCAACTTCCAAACTGTGTTACTCTGACTCTCCAAAACGTCTGTGCCCGACACATGCCAGCATGTCGGATATGATTATTTCAGGCCAAATTTTCAGCCTTTTGGTCCAAAGTGAAATATTGAATTACATAAGTGAAGTGTCAGAGTAACATAATAGCTACCAAGCATACTTGTGTGAGAGACATAAAGCAATGTTGTACTTACCTCGTTTTGGTTTCTCATCTCAGTTCACACTCTTCATGGCTGGCATGGTTATATCACCATATCTAATTAGCGGAACATTGAAGCCTCCATCGGATGAGTTTCGACTAGACTGACAGACGACAGCTCAGAGTAGATTTAAGTGTGAATGGCAGGCAGCAGGGGTTAGATTCATCTTAGAGCTTCCAATTGTATTTGAGGTAACAAAAGGATGATGCCAAATTAGTGTTGATATAAATTTGATTTTGGTGTGGAAATCCTTGTCATGTTGCTGCTAAGTTCCTTTTTTTTGGTGTGATGAGATGAGATGAGATCATCCGCGGAGCTTGATCAACAGTGTATTCTTCAACCTATTATCAGAAGCTTTATTCGACGGATTACCACATTCATCAACTCCTGTCCTTGTGTTCATTGTTTTTTTGGTGATAATTGATGAATGATAACACTGTTACCATCAAGTATCTCAAGCTACAGCCACCATGGGGTTCGAACAGAGTACACAACAAACTCAAACAAAACTCAAACTCAAACTCAAACTCAAACTAGTTGATATTGTCAGCACTCCTTTCATCCTTTGCTAAAAAGCCTTCAAAATCCTAATAACTTGCTGCTAGTTCATAGTAAAACTGTCTTCGCCTGTGGCATTCTAATCGATGTGTGAGTTGTGATAACGCGAGAGAGTAAAATGCTTGTGTCTAACTTGCTAGTTCATAGTAAAACTGTCTTCGCCTGTGGCATTCTAATCGATGTGTGAGTTGTGATAACGCGAGAGAGTAAAATGCTTGTGTCCCTACTCCCTTGTTTCGTGAATATTACTCGTATTAATTAGTAGTAATTGGTTTATCTAACTCAAGCTGAAACGAGTGTAATTCAAAGTGGTGTTATGTTTACCCATCAATTTCCAAACAATACTGAGGCTCTTTAAGGGGCTGTTTGGTTCACTCAATTTAGATATGAGGTATGGGTTTAGAATGAACCAAACCCATACCTAGTGTTTGGTTGACAAATTTTTCATTTCGATACCCATACCTCAAACCCTCATGGTATGGGTTTCTCATACCCAAGGGAGGGGGTGGGTATGAGATTCATACCCTTGGAATCAAACTTTATTTGATTTTCCGAAAGAATTTGTTTCAATTTTTTTTGTTGAAATATTATAACTGAAATATTTTATTGAAAAACACTAATTTAAATTACTAAAAAAAATTATTTTAAAATTTTATTAATGTAACTCGGTGTTTTATATCGCTAAAAAGAGTTGTTTTTAATGAAATTTATTTATTTTTTCTTTCAAGCTAAATTTTTTAGATTTTATATAGTCAGTGATATAAATTTTTATATATTTAAAATGTAATTTAAATATAATTTTTAATAAAAATTAGAATTTTGGATTTGAATCTCAATCATCTACAAAATGAACCAAACACCAAGTTTCAGGAATCAAGTTACAAACCCATACCACTCTGGTTTGTTTCAAGTTATATTTGGAATATTTGAGTAACATGTCATACCTGGGGCTGTAAGTATAGTGATTAGAGGCTGGCCGGCTTGTAAAACCCTCAGGGCCACCTTGGTCAAAACTCGATTCAAACTCGGTCAGGCACGAGCCCAAACCAAGTTTACCTTAGCATAGAGACACCAACACCAACACCAACGTAGGGTAGGAATGCTACCAGGGCATCATTCAGAATACTTCATCATAGAGCTGTCTGTATGATATAAAAGTTATTCATTCTTATGAACAGAAAGGATATTGTATTTTTCACGACAAATTGATTGAAGCTAGAGAAAATTGCGAATACAAAGGCCACTATATGTGACTAATACTCCCTCTCTTCAAAACCAAACACACCAAAACTCATTTTGCCACTATTCACAAGTGAAGACAATTTTCAATATTCTCGACAATCTACAAAGTAAAATATAGTCATATGGGATCTTGTTTGATTCATCTTTGCGAGTAAAATATGAATATCAAATTTTTAGAATTTTTAGTAATGTAAAATGAAAGATATTGACGATGTAAAACGTGTCTCGACAAATGTGAAAAAGCAAGTGGTGTGTTTGGTTATGAAGGGAGGGAGTACAACTTACATGACGAATGTAGAAAATTACTTTGAAATATCACTCTATCTTACATATCTAACCTTACAAAGCTTACGCCCCTTCTAACCTTGAAATATCAGTAGAGTAGTGGCAACACTTTCTTCAATTGGATCAAAAGAATTTATCTTCAATGGCAAATTGCGAATATACTTGAAACTAAACTAAACATCAAATCCCCGAGAATGAGAAATTGAGACATTGGATGCAGCTCACGACATAAAACATGCAAGCGCTAACAACGTTGACCATCTAGAGCCTACTGAGGTAATGCTTAGCCAAAGAGAAAGCTTCATCCTTTTGACGTTTGTATTCATTGTATCGCAAGAAGAAATAACTCAGATAATCAAAGTCAATAGGAGACATCTTTGCCTGTAGTCAAATAATTGAGGGCAAGTAAAGTAAGTAAACACACGACACAACACAAGCATAACACTGCTTTCTATTCTTAAACATGTCCTCGAAATGGCATCGTAGAAATACCTGAATCAAAGCCCATAAAGCCCAAAACATATGTGAAGTCAATTTATATGTATTTGTCTCCACATAAAGTGCTTCCAGCTCAGATTCAGGCACCTGTTATCAAAAGATACATCACAAAACTCAATAAGATGGTTGGCGCCACGGTTCCTCTTATCATTATAAAATGGGTGGTTAGGACAAGATTCTTCCCACAGCAGACAAATTTCCCAATGAAGACAAATACTTACACAACTTGGGAACCATACATACCTCATCGGGAGTATCAGGTCGTAAGTAATGCCTGAAAAAGTTATATTGACCATCCTTGCTAGGATATCTGCAGACACAACAAATTCAGAATCACTATCCATATGTAAGCAGTGAAGCATATTCAAGAGGTCATAATATATATACACAGAAGGGGTGAGATTTTCTACATACAGGCTGTAATCACAGTCATAGCCAGCGTATTCATTGAAGTGATTTCCAATATCAAAACCTCTGAAGTTGTATGAACCATACTCAAAATCTATTATGTAGAGCTTCCCTGTATTCAAAACTATTAGTTTAAACAAGAGAAGGAAAATAATGGGATGATGCTTGAAAGATTAGCTAGTTCAAAGGCTACCTTCCTCTTCATTTAGCATTATGTTCCCAGATAGCAAATCATTGTGAGAAAAAACCACCGGAGCATCAAGTTGTTGGGTTAGAGCCTAGCACAAAACCAAAACATATTACTTTCAGTATTAAGCAATCAAAAGCACATGCTTTTACTGAAAAAATAAGTCACCTGACGTACACATGAAAGGCTAGGTAAAGCATATTATCCTAAAACAGACAGAAGGGGGGAAAACTTTTGCCCGAGTAGGTCCCTGAAAGTATGATTTTGCGTGAAAAATAATAAGTGTAGAAATAATTGAAAAACATGATCCCACTTATGTATCACGCATCAACCAATCAAGCTCTTCATCCTAGCTTAAGTGGATTTTGAGAAATCTAAAGGTGTCAAAAGTTGTCCATGTGCTTTTGAGACCTGATACTCTAATAGAATAAGCCTAAAACCATAGTTTCTGAAGGATACTGTCTGAGAAAGAAGAGGCAAATTTATTTGACACAAATAAGACAGAATAACAACTATTCATCCTGAACTCACAATCGTGAGGGCCATGACCAGAGTTAGGGCTTGAGAGGACATCCATCAAAAAGTCAGATCAAAAACCTTGAAACAGCTAATTAACTTGGAAGGGATAAGCAAAATTTGACATAGATTACCCTTAAATTCCCATAATAGTGACTTTTAAGTAGTACACTACTACTTCATATAATACTATGAGTACTATTTATATACAGACAGACACCTTTCTTAAAAAAATGTAATCTCTTTCTTGACAGATTTACAGTATCGCCCTCTGGTATGCTTTTTTTAGTGCATAGCAGCATTACAACAACAATCAGATAAACGGAAATGGAATCTTACGGGCAGAAGATTACCTTGAGCTCAGTTATTTCACTCTGAACTTCTTCGAAGGAGATAGTTTCATATTTCCTTTTTTTGTCAACATCATCAAAGCTGAGGTCGGACGCTGCAGTTAAAAGCTGAGGATTAAACATGGAAGAATGACATATAACTGTACTGCTATAAATTTAAGTTCAGCAAGATTTTAAACTGGAACTATCAAATTCACAGGTGTAAGATCATATCTAAAATCTAAGTATTCTACTCTCTTTTATTCTTGATTTTAAAAAAAAAACAAAAAACAAAGAAGCAATCAAACCTCCAAAATTTAAACTTTGAAATTTGAACACTGCAAACTGATGCAAAAACTAACAAGAAAATCAAGGACCAGAACCTTTTTAATTTTATGCCCCCCTCTGTCTAAAGATATTTGAAGCAATTCTGTAATCATTCTTCACAGAAAATGGCTCAAAATGTCCGAAACACTACAAAAACACAGCCTTATGTGATAGAAACAGAACATAGCCAATCGAAGCACGTAAGCACGTGTATTAAGCATTGGCAGATTTTCCACGAACTCTTAGTTTGCAGGTGAAAGTCTCATAGTACATATTGCAATAGGGCAAATACATAAACAAACACATGCACTTATAGCGTAATAATTTAGGGGGAAACCTTTTGCAAAGAACTTAGATATGTCTATCCACAGTTGAGGTTCTCTGGAACCAGGAATTTCTACTTCGTGAAATTTCCTTAGCTGCTTGGCTATTTCGGCTACCAACTTTGGCTCTCTCATATCTGTAAAGTAGTTTTACCAGAAAACCAAATAAACAAATTAGGATGCTTGAAACTAGAGACTGACAAATATGTCCCACGTTCAAACATTTCAGCTGAACGAGCCAATACATTCCAGGGTCCAGACCCTGCATAGTCCCTACTTGACTGGTTGCCCATCTCCCAAATTCAAAGTTTCTTTTCCCTAATGTGACATTATCGTCAACCATAACCACGATTAGAGTGTTGGAGAGTCAGCCAAAATCAGCCACAACATGGTAAAGACATGTCTCTTTGGTCATACACTCATACATCAAAGAGGTTGGGTCAAGTTGGCATCCCTAATTATAGCCCTCTAATATAAATTCTACCAAGATAACCAAAGTACCAAACTATTTGTTCGAAGTGGCAGCAGGAATCCCTACAAGTCAATCAATTGTAGGTTGCTTATATAATCTGAAAGGTCATCTTTAATCATGTCTTATGCACCAAAGATATAAGAATAAAGAATAGGATGGGAATATGGGCTTGATTAAGATATACTAAACATACCAGAGGGAGTAAGTGTACGTGCCTCAATGAATGATTGAACCATGCCATTCCCAAAAAGTGCGAGCAATTTGGCACCAAATCCTGCTGCTGAGAGGTATCTGATAGCCTACAACCAGTATGTATAAGAGAATGAGCTTTTGAACAAAATTGGATAGCAGCAGCAACAACAACAATAACAACATTACCCCAGTACCAATAAGATTCCCACAAAAGGATTAATACAATAAGAAAAGTTACTTAGATGTCACAAGTTTAAATAAGCAAGGTTTTGGCGATGATTAAAAATAGGTGTATGATGCATCATTGACTCATCCGTTGATTATAGGGCCTCAAATTTCATAACAGATATTGCAGAAACAACAGCAATTCTTTATTTTTATTTTATTTTTCAGGCAGACCACCATCATGCATACAGTTTTCTCGCTTGTTATGTCCGATTTAACTCTTGAGTCAAGTGTCATTGTAACTCCGTGAGTATGTTATTCTTCCCCAAGAGGATAAGATTGACTCCACAACTTGGGTTCAGTCAATCTTCCTTGGACAAAGACTAACTATAATCATGACGAGAAATTAGAAAGAAAAAAAAGGTGAGCGAATAGCACACATTATCATTCATCACAAATATGCATTATGATGTGAGGTGTTCATGATCTGTATCTTTACGTCACACAAATGAATTAATCCCAAAAGATAGCTTCATGGCGTGCATCATTCAAATGTTGGACCCTAAAGCTGAAACTGACCAAAAGTTTGGTGTCTTATCAAGTACCTCAAAATCAATGATCAGGAATAGCCTAAAATTAGAGACCTACCAATAATTCTCTGTCCCGGTTGATAACATAGTCGGTGTTTGGACCATACAATCTTACTGCCACTGAATCCTCCTGGCCGTTTTCATCTTTCACCGCAACCTTCAACACTAAACCTCACATCAGTCAAACACATAGCAATAACCCCTACTTGCACAACACCAAATCACGGACAATCTATTGCTAATGGTCTATACCATCTTAATTCAAAAATAATGTGAGCTTTCAGGTAATCAAGTCTGATCAATCTAATAATTTAACAATACAGTGTCTTTTTAAAGTTTGTAGTGCAGCTAAGGAGGGCTAGCAGAAGCACTTGCCCCCTATAAATGAAATTTGAGCCCTTCTTGTCTAAACTTCTAATTTTTACCTTATTGAACTAATGGTTTTTTCCCCAACTACAAATCCTAGTTCTGCCATCGTTTACAATCATGATCCTTCATTCTTACATACTAAAGTCTTCATTGGATAGGTGGATTTGAAGGAAGCATTGGAATTGGAGGGAGTCAATATTCTTTGTTTGGATAGTAAAGTGGAAGTGGACGGATTTGGAGGGGAGGGAGATTAGATCCCCGCATAGTGTCTTCCCGTCTTCCAATCCAAACTATTGCTCCTCCAACAAAAGAAAGATTCAAAGGGAAAACTCTTTACCCATTCTCCTTCCCTTTCCCTCCAATTTTAGTATCCAAACGGTAAGTGTGCCAAATCCCTAAAGCTCAAAAAATTTTCAATAAAACTCGAAAACTTTGTGATAAAACTCAAAATCATAAAATCAATTGTACACATAACTATATACAACTGGTTGTATAGTCATAAAATCAATTGTACATTGCCTTCTTCCCTTTCGTAAGAATAGGAAAGTCTTATCCAAGTCTCGTTCCTTAAATATAATTCTATAAATGTGGCAAACATCCAGAGAATACAAGTATTTTGTAGATTAGCAGCTAAAATTCACAGGGATAATGATAAATTGACTCACACAAATTAGTGATTCCGCCAGAAACAGTGTCGACGGAGAAGTGAGAATCATCGACATTGGACCATTTTTTGAATAAATCCTTGCACAATTCTCTGCAACCATAACATCATCCAATCAAAATCAAAATCAAAATCAAAATCAAATCAAATCAAATGAAAAACTGGTATAATCAATGAAAAGAAGATGAAGTGAAATGAGAAGAAGAATTACATGACGCGAGGAGACATGTCAGGAAGAGGGAGAGAAGTGTCGACGGAGAGAGTAGAGGATGCGATCTCAGAGATATTGGTATTTGTAACTAGTTGAGCTTGGGTTGATGCATCCATGGCGTCAGAGATGGTTGGGGCTCCCATGTCTTTGGAGAATCTCGTAAAATTGGGGGAAGAAGAGATAGGGGGAGATAGCTGAAGAAACCTGAACAATGGGAGTTTGACTCAGGGATAAAGAAAGAGATTGAAAAAACGTATACACCTCACCTGGTTGTATAGTACCAGTAATACTCGTATTCTACAACCAACCAACCAAGTACAAGTAGTTAGAACGGGAAAATTCTTTAAAAAAAGATTGGAACGGAAAAATTCTTTTTCATTTCATCCGTTCAATCCTTTCACTGTTTTTAATAAAAGAGGTAAAAGCAGTAAATCAAATGATTTTATTGATCTACCAAATTTAAAGTAAGGAAAAAATAGTGATCTTTTGTGTAAATAGATGAAGGTAAAGAATTGATTGGATGTGAGAGACTATTTTCTTTAAGGAAAAAATTACAAAATACCACCATGTATAAACCGTATTTTACAAATTACCACCATGTATTTTCATTTTTACAAATTACCACCTATAATTCAACGTATATTTACAAATCGCCACCGTATTTCTATTCCGACTTTCATTTAACCTATTTCCCGCTATTCCGACTTTCATTTAACCTATTTTCCGCTATTCCGACTTTCATTTAAGCTATTTCCCGTTTCCGTTAAATGAAATTTCAAGCAAGTTTCAAGCAAACTATCGAAACTAAAGCCCCGTTAATCGAAAAAAACATTTCGATCATCAAAATCAAAGCTTGATTATTAATCAATGCTTTTAATCACTCTCAAATGACTTCAAGAAGGAAAAAAACCATCCTCGAAAAATACACAAATTCTCTGGTACTCCGTGCTTGATTAGTTTTATTTTGTACATTTCAATTAGCTTTTAATTTTAAGGCTCATTTTTCTGGGTTTTTTTTTCTGGGTTCAATTTGGGGCTCGATTCGCTTTTGATTTCCAATTTTCGCATAATTCATGGAAATCAAACCCATACTTCATCTTTCTGTAGATTTTGACGATTTGGGGATCTTTATCAATGGTTTATTCAATTTAATTGCAAAAATCAAGCATAAATTAGTATTAAGTTCCTCAATTTAACCGAATCGAGCCCCGAATTAAACCCAGAAATACGAATCCTAAATTTTGAAATGTAAAAAATAGAACCAATTAAGCATTGATATTAACGAGTAGGGAGTACCTGATAACTTGATTTTTTGAGAATGATAGTAAGAACTTGGAGAAGTACGTTTGGAGATAATGAATTTTGATGGTCGGTGGAAATGTTTTTTTTTTTTAAATATTAACGGAGAGTTAATTTCGTTAATGTGCTTAAAACTTCATTTAACGGAAACGAAAAATAGGTTAAATGAAAGTCGGAATAGCGGGAAATAGGTTAAATGAAAGTCGGAATAGAAATACGGTGGCGATTTGTAAATATACGTTGAATTATAGGTGGTAATTTGTAAAAACGGAAATACATGGTGGTAATTTGTAAAATACGGTTTATACATGGTGGTATTTTGTAATTTTTCCTTTCTTTAATACTTGCTTGCAATTTGCAAATATGAAAAGATGTAAGTTAGTAGTTCAAGGAAGCTACTAGCTTAATTTGGCTCACATCATGTTTTAAGTTTTATCGTGGGTTCATGCATCCAACATAGAGCTGATCAAGTGCGGGCTGTCCGTTTGGCCCCCATTTGGCCCACTTAGTAAGCGGGTCTGGACAGAAACTTTTTAAAAAAAAAGCAGGCCACGGACAAAGAAACTGGACCCGCTATAATAAACGGACGGGTTTGGACTAAAGAAAACAGTCCGCTAAAATATATCACAAATTCTTATATAAATTAAAGAAATTACTATCAAAAGAGACATTGAATATGATTATTATAATACAATTACAAAGAAATCACAAATTCCAATGTCTAAAAAAATCAACAGACTTATCTCTTAAACTCCTACTTACCGGTAACTCCTAAAAAATATCAATAGCCTACACTACATCAAGCAATCAACCACACTTTAAATGTTGACGCATCAGCCATCAAAGTATTAAACCAAGGCACCAAGCCATTTAGAAGACGTTGAAGGCGAAGACGAGACTGATCCTACTATTGTTTGATGAGAAAAGAATATTTTTGTTAGTGAAGTTGTATTTGAATTTTGAAACAGTATTGAATATTTTTTTTCAATATGTAGTGTTTTTTTTGAAGTAAAGACTCGATTAACTTTATTAAGGCCCACGGGCTAGCCCGCTACCCATAAGTTGGCGGACTTGGGCAGCATCATGTGGCCCGATATAACGGACACGGACAACAAAATATGGCCCACCGGACACTTTTTTATAGTTAGGCCCGTCCATGTCCAGCCCAAGCCCGCTTTTGATCAGCTCGATTCCAACATTCCAACCTTTTGTTTTTAGATTTTTTTTTTAAAATTAATTCTATTAAGTTTGTGGTTTCGTTTAAGCAGGTTTGAATCCAGGATTGCAATGTATCTAGAACTAGATTTACGAACGGTAAAAAATATCGATAAAAAAAGTTTCAAACCTCGACATAGTATCCAAGTGAATTCGACTTTTATTACCAAACTAGATGGCCGACACATAAATACGGAGTACTCCCTCCATCTCGTTCATTTGTTTGCATTTTATATTCACTTTCTAATTCTAATATTTTGAGATTAGAAAAATAATGTAAAACTAGAAACCAAAAGGAACTTATGCATCAACACTACAAAACTGCCAACAAGTACACCACAAATCTACAATGACAAGATTAGATGTATGCTAAATTTTTACACTAATAATTATATGTTGTTCAAACATCTGGTTCATTTGTTTACTCCATACTTGGGCCTCGGAGTAAGACTATTAATCTTTGAATAATAAAGGGGTGAGACATGATCATCAGCTTCTTCTTCTTCAGCTCCAGTGTACTACGTAACAGACTTAGTACTCCAATGGGAACGAGATGACTGAGTAAATGGGATTTACTGAATGATGGGGGCACCAAGAGCACGTACTATGATACGCTACATGAAACGAAACAGCTTAAGTGTCGATAAGATTTGCCTTAAATGAATAGAAACCACAACCAACAACCAGTAACCAGAGCAAGAAGCCACGGTATTTTGTACACGATAGAAAATAATAGCAATCCTAGCGAAATGAGAAATTGAAGATAAACCATGCATAAAACATTATTCATAAAGCCGTCGATACAATTCGAGTACTAGGATACAGGAATATTCAGCATCTGAGGCTCAGGGTGGTGTTATGTTACAAGTGGGTGGGTGGAATTGGTTTCCCACCAGGAAGAGTTACGAGGCTACCTTTGACAACACAAGCCTCATATAAATGTCGATGAACATCATGAATGCTATTGCTATGGACATGGATATGGATGTCTGCCGGCGTACATAGATTAGTTGTAGCATCATACCAAAGTAGTCTCGTTTCCTGACGACGACGTTGACGCGACAGGAGCACCCTGGAAGATTTGGATCCTGTGCCAAAACAGAGTGGGGTGTAATTTAAATCCCAAAACGCAAACAATTTAACCCATGACCTTTTCATTCCATACTCTTTCATAACCCACATACCGTAACCACCCTCCTCTGTATGATTCCGGATCAAAACCGTTAATAACCCATCCAAAACCCGCAATCTTCTCACGTCTTTTCGTTTGTCCCGCAAGCAGTTAAACAGAAGATCAGCGAAATGGGAAGAAGAAGAAGAAGAAGAGTTATCAACATTATCATCGGGTAAAGGAATATCTGGTGTCCAATCTTGGGTACAAATGTCATAACAAAGGATTCGATGCTTTTTTAGGGAAGGACACCAAATTAGCCAGTGACATAGATGGTTATCAATCATGGCGGCCACACGACGAACAACTGTTGAGTTCACTAGACTGTCATGATCAGAATTGGCGTTGGCGACACTACTACGCATACGCCATGATTTCTCCCTTAAACTCGCCACCATGATGCAGTCTTCAGTAAAGCATACAATTGTATAATCATCCTTAGCAGCATCATATCCAAACCCACATCCATAGACACTATTTGGGGATACTAGCCAATCCATCTCGGGGATGAGCGAATAGAATCGGGTTAGCGGGTTGATCACCATCAAACGGCTGCCTCGCATCAAGAGCAGGCCATTACAAGAACCAATGATGCAGTTGGTGTGGTCGGGTTGGAAAGTGTCGGGGATAGGAAGGGGTGAGGGTGGCGTTTTTGGTGAGTCGAGATCGTTCAAGTGGGGCCCGCATTTTCCGGCGGCGTAACAATGGTTTGTGATGAAGAGGCGAGTGGCGGAGGTGGCGATCGATGAAAGATGGGGATGAAATTAGGGTTTGGAATTGTTTAGAGACGCATTTGAAGCGAAGGAGTGATTTGACGGCGACTTTTGGGAGGATTTCATCCAGAATGATTTCTGTTGGAAGGCTTATCATTTGCTCAAACCCTACGCAATCCAAATTTTTCACATTCAAATACAGAGAGCAGATAATTATAGAGAAGAAGAAGAAGAAACAACAGATGCACGTCCTATTTCATGAAGGAGATATATAAGGAGTATATGCATATCTTTAGGGTTTTAATGAAACAGCTAGTCTATACTCCCTTCTTTCTATACTCTATCAATACTCTATCAATCATGAAGGAAATTTATTATGCATACAAAAATCAATCGTTTTACAACATCTGAAGAAGTCGGGACAATACACGGCGAGATAGATGTTCACTAACACACAATTTAAGTAAAAACAGCGGATATCATATTTACATTATACCAATAATAAAGGAAAAATGCACACAAAAATCACACCTTTTACAATATCAAAGGCGAGAATGAATGCACACAAAAATCACACCTTTTATGATATCAGAAGTCAGAATGATATGCAGCGAAATTGATGTTAATCACTAATCTACCACACAGTTCAGTAAAAACAGCAAAAAATAATAATCAATCAACCAATCATTGAGGAAAATCATGTCGCAAATAGGGATAGTGAATGAAGCTGATTAGATGAATAATCAAGACCTAATGAACAGAAACCCTAATTACGGGATGCGGCAAAATTGAAGTTAATCACCAATCCACTACACAGTTCAGTAAAAACAGTAAAAAAAATAAATCAATTAACCAATCATCGAGGAAAATCATGTCACGAATTAATAACATTACAACAATAAGGGTAGTGATTGAAGTTAACTAGCTGAATAATCAAGAGCGAGTGAACTGAAACCCTAATTAGTGTTTCTCGGAACAAAATCAAGAACAGTAAGATCAAAGAAGACGCAAGCAAAGGAGAAATTAGGGTTAATTAGAGGAAAGAGGGGAAAACGATGATGAATCGAATTGAAATCGGTGAAACCGGAGGGGGAATTGCAAGAGGTGAATTGAATTGGGGGAAATTTGGGGAATACCTAATTTTGCGATTGAGACGATCAGAGTAGCGGCGAGCGTCGGAGTTGTGACTGGAAAAAGGAAAAAGAAAATAGAATAATTTAAAATTCGACAAATTCTCGTAAAAAGACGGTCTATAGTTATTTAACTTATATCTGGGAAATAACTTTTCCATATAAGACTTTTATCGGGTTGGGATAGATTTTTGAGACTCGATGTGGCGTTTGATTTGTGGCTTTTTCCGAGTAATAGGCCTAAACCTGGCAAACAGTTGACTCGGATTCGGGTCGTGCCATCTTCGTTTTGGGCCACTTTCAAAAAAAATTAGGTTGACTTCGGGTCGAGTCATGTCAATTTTGCCTGACCTAGCTAGGCTTGGCTATGACTATGATCATTAGATCGAGTTGAGCGCCTGCGTTGACTTGACCGATAAAGAATCGACATGTGAGTATGTGACCGAGCGTAAACCCGACCCGGCTCATATCTTGACTTGACTTGCTTTTTTTAAGGTCAAGATCCGAAAATTTTGAATTTGACCCGAACCCAAAACAACCTGTTATTTAGGGTCAAGACTCGACCCCGAGCATATTTTGACCATAATCCGATATGCGACTGTATAACCTGACCAGACTCATACCTTGACCCGAACTGTTTGACGGGCTTAACAGCATCCGATATTCATTAAGGTTGTCTCTTTTTTTGGGAGAATGGTTTGTTGATCGTATTTGATTGACCACACCGACTAATACTAGTACTGTAATATACTAGAGATCGATATGGTATTTTAATGTGTCACCAGGAACGTCGTTCCACTGCAAAACCGTATCTCTATTTAAACTTTACATTGAGTCTAAGAAGAATCGACATTGTATTTGTTGTACTCAGGAGAACGAACAGTATCCGACTCTATATCTATGGCTTAAACAGGTGACATGAATAAGGCGGTTAACAAGTTTAGTCTAAGCGTGAATGAACTGAAGGGCTTCGAGGAATCCAGCTCTCGCGTATGTGATTGTGCATACCATTTGTTTCCAAACTTTGTTGGAGTTTAATAAGACTCAGCAGGTTTGGATATTAGGGGTACTGAAGTTGTTTCAGGGTGTGTGTTGCATCACTGTCAGTCTGACAATCATCAAAAATGCATCTTTTTTTTTTGTTTTTTTTTTCTGAATTCCTTAACACGAGAAATCCATGATACCGTTGATACTACCGTATGTTGAATATGCAAAAGAATTCAAAAGAATCATGGAACAATTTGATGAAGAGCATAGAGATTTACATGCCCATGCACTAGAGCCAATGCTGAGAAAACGAAGGTTCAATCATATTCTTAATTCATTGCTACTACTTTTCAATTCATTTGAAAACATGATTTGTAGTATGTTTTAGAAACAAGGAGAGCCACTGGTGGATGTTTATCATGTAGCCAGGATGAAGAAAACAGCAACAATTCATACGAAAATGCTGGAAAAAAAGAAGACTAAAGTTGCAGTAGCAGTAGCATCACATGGCAGAACAGAAATCAGGCAACATGATCGTCTTCTTTCCTTACCGCTTTCAGCAAGGTATATATGGGTTTTCGATTCCACCTATCATAGTTAGCTTAGTTGGTAAAGTCGCTAAAGACATGAAATTTGACATCAGTGGTGTTTTTGTTTCTGTAAATACGGTTATACAGGAAGGCTGTGGACGGGCAAGAAACCCTGAAGAACGGGTGGTAAACATAAACTAATAGATTATGTGCATCTAACACATATCTTCATTGTATTTCCCTTATTCATTGTATTAGTTTCTTGGTAATCCGTAGCATTAGTTATTAGCATGCATCTTAGTTAATACTATGCACCTAGTTTATTGTATAATCTTGTATATATAGCCATATCAGTGTATTCATGTTAATGTCAGATCAAGAGAGCATATACATCTTTTATGGTATTAGAGCATACCTAACATATTTTTTTTTTCTTTGCTTTCCTGTCTTTTCTTCCTTTCTCTTGTTTTGTCTTGCAGGTTCCTTCAATCCCTCTTCATCTTCCTGCCTCCTTGGTATTCTTCGGCCCCCACCTGCAATGACTCCCACTCCCGACAAGAAATTCATGCATCCCGCACTCGGTGTCACCAGCATCAAAAATCACGTTGCCACCATGCTAGACTATGAAAACGTCCAATATGATCTATGGGCCGAATTCTTCCTCAACACCGCTAAGGCATACCAAGTTCACCATCATTTGGTGGACCCCGCCAAAAAAGAAACTCCCATCGTCGAATCTGATCGCGACGCTTGAGCACAACTCGGTGCCATTGTTAAACAATGGTTGTACGCCACTATCTCCAAAGACATTCTCGAGACAATTGTCGAAACCGGTTGTATTGCCAAAGACATATGAGGCCGAGATCGAGATCTCTTCCATGACAACAAACACTCTCGCGCCGTCCTTCTTGAGCAGCAGTTCTACAACACTTATATTGATCAGTTTCCCAATATCTCCTCCTATTGTCAGACCCTTAAGCGTCTGGCTGATCAACTCAAGCATGTGGGTTCCAAAATCGACGACGACCGTTTGGTACTCCATATGATCACAAATTTGTCCAAAGGCTACACCAGTATAGCCACCATTATCCAACAAAGCGAACCCTTACCATCGTTCTTCAAGGCCCGCTCAATGCTCACCTTAGAAGAAACCCGATAGGCCCAGGTTAGCCTGAACCCGCCGACCGCCCTAGCCGCTACCACAGACGGCGACGACCAGGCCGCCACCACGCCCCGCTCCTCCAGTGGCCACCAGCAGCGTGGAAGATATGGCGCCACCAGCAGCCGAGGACGGCCGTACCGCGGCAACAGCCCACAGTCAACGTCCCTCCTCTGGCCGCTCAACCACGATGCCGCCTCCCCCTGCGCCCTCAGCCGCCGACCACTGGGCGTGGATTCCGGCCACCGCCTGGGGACCACCGTCTGCCTAGTTCCATGCTCCCCCTGCCCTTACCCCACTCAGGGGTGGGCACCCTCCTCTGCCGCAGGCGCCGGTGTGCTCGGCCCTCGACCACCACCACCAAAAGCGTTTGTTGCTCAAGCTCCAATCTACTCTTCTCCCTCACAGCAGCCTCCTCAATGTTACCCGACTGATTTAGCTGCTGCTTTTGAATCAGTAACCCTAGGGGAGCCCGATTCAAATCGGTATATGGACACGGGAGCATCCGCTCACATGACCTCCAACTCAGGTACCCTCGTATCATATTTTAATTCGAGTAGTTCTCCTCGTCATTATTGTTGGTAACGGCCACTATGTCCCTATTAAAGGTCAGGGAAACACGGAATTGACCTGAACCCATCCCGCCCTTAAATTAAAACACGTGCTTCATGTTCCCGACTTAGTCAAAAACCTCGTATCTGTTCGTAAATTTACTATTGACAATTATGTTTCTGTGGAATTTGACCCTTTCGGTTTTTCTGTGAAGGACCTCCGGACGGGGAACCATCTTATGAGATGCAATAGCAGCGGTGATCATTATCCTGTTTCCTCCACCACAACCGTCCCTCCCAATTCATTTCTTGCTCTTTCTGTCGTTACCCCGATTACTTGGCACTCCCGTCTCGGTCGCCCGGGATCTCAAGTTTTTAACTTACTTCGTCCTACTCTCGTTTGTGATAAATTGCTTAGCACACATTTATGTGATGCTTGCGAATTAGGCAAACATTTATGTGGGCAAGACTCTCGTCTTCCCTTCTCTACTTCTATTTCTTACTCTTTACTTCCGTTTGATATTATTCACAACGACTTATGGACCTCTCCCGTGGTCAGCAATTTAGGTCACCGATACTACCTTCTCTTTCTCGACGATCATACCAATTTTTTTTGGATTTTTCCGATCAAAAATAAAAGTCAAGTATTTTCTCTCTTCTCTCAATTTCACTCTCTCATCCTCACTCAATTTAATATAAAAATTAAAAATTTTCAATGCGATAACGGGCGTGAATTTCAAAACACTCCGTATTAAACCTTTTTTCACGAGCACGACATTCAATTCCGATTGTCTTGCCCACATACCTCTAGTCAAAATGGTAAAGCCGAACGTAAAATTCGCACCATCAATAATACCATCCGCGCCCTTTTCGTTCACTCTCACACTCCTCCGAATCTATGGCCCTACGCTCTTGCTATGGCTACCTACATTCACAACATCATTCCGAGCAAAGCTAAAAACTTCATATTCCCCACCCAACGTCTTTACCAAAAATATCCTTCTTACTCTCATCTTCGTGTGTTCGGTTGCTTATGCTACCCTCACCTTTCTTCTTCTTCTATTAACAAACTCGAGCCAAGATCCACTCCTTGCATTTTTCTCGGTTACCCCTCCGCTCACCGCGGCTACTTGTGTCTCGACTTATTCTTCCGGAAAATTCTCATTAACCGTCACGTCACTATTTACGAAACCGTCATTCCATTTCATGATCGCATTTTACCCTCCCTCACCTCCTATTCTTTTCTGGATAGTACACCCTCTCCCTACACCCAACACCTTTTGGCCCAAAATCAATCCCCCCTCTTCTGGTTTACTCTCGCAGGCCCAAACTTCTCACTCCTCCCTCAGCCTAAAATCAAACCCACCCCTCCAACACAACCCCCCAGGCCCAAACTTCTTCCACCTCACAACCTCCCTCCTCCAATTCGGCCCAACAAGCCCCTATCTCCCAACAGCTCACTGCTCCGCCCGGACCACCTTCCGCGCACAACCCTCCCAGCCCACTAACCCTCCCAGCTCAACACCACCCCATCCCCACCCTCTCACTCCATGACCACTCGTAGTAAGCATGGGATCACCAAGCCCCGTGTCATACCTTCCCTTCTCGCCACTACCTCTCTCTCCCCCGTTCCCCGTGATCCCTTCACTGCCCTCCGTGATCCTTATTGGCGGCAAGCCATTCACGGCGAGTATGATGCTCTTATTAAAAATGATACGTGGGTCATAATCCCACGGCCATCTAATGCTAATGTTACCCATTACATGTGGCTATTTAAGCATAAATTTAAATCTAACGGAGAATTAGAACGGTACAAAACCCGTCTTGTTGTCAATGGCAGGTCCCAACAGGTTGGCATAGACTGTGAAGAAACATATAGCCAAGTTGTTAAACCGACCACCATCTGCACCGTCCTCAGCATCGTTGTTTCCCGAAACTGGTCAATTCATCAACTTGACGTTAAGAATGCTTTTCTTCATGGAAATTTATCCGAGACCGTCTATATGCATCAACCACCCGAGTTTCGTAGCAAGACTCATCCCGACTATGTCTCTCTACTTAAAAAATCTTTATATGGTCTTAAACAGGTACCTCGGGCATGGTACCAGCGATTCACAAATTTTGTCCAGTCCATTGATTTCCATCACAGCCGCGTAGATCACTCGCTCTTCATTTTACACACGTCTACTCACACGACATTTATTCTCCTTTATGTGGACGACATTGTCTTGGTCACCTCTTCTGAGTCCCTCCGCGACTCCATTATTCGCAGTTTCCTGACGGAATTTGCTATGACTGACCTCGGTCCTCTTAGTAATTTTCTGGGTATTTCGGTCAACCATCGTCCTGACGGCCTATTCCTTTCACAATCCACCTATGCTGAAGAAATCATAGCCCGTGCTCATATGTACACTTGCAAACCCGCAAACACCCATGTCGACACTAGCACGAAATTAAGCTCCGCTACCGGACCTCCCGTCTCCGATCCCACCATGTACCATAGTCTGACAGGTGCCTTGCAATACTTAACTTTTACTCGTCCAGATATTGCTTATGCCGTCCAACAAATATGTTTATTCATGCATGATCCCCGTGAGCCGCACATGTCAGTCCTGAAACGTATTCTTCGCTATGTTCGTGGCACAATCTCCCTCGGTATAACCATTCGGCCATCCTCGACAGGATTCCTCATTGCTTACTCAGATGCCGACTGGGGCAGTTGCCTTGACACCCGTTGCTCCACTTCTGGTTACTATGTCTATCTCGGTGACAACATTATTTCATGGTACTCTAAAAGACAACCAACTATGTCATGATCTAGCATAGAAGCCGAATATCGTGGGGTTGCTAATGTCGTTGCTGAAACATGCTGGATTCAGAATCTCCTTCTTGAGCTTCATTGCCCATTCACTAAGGCTACTATTATATATTGTGATAATGTGAGTGCTATCTACCTCGCTAGCAACTCAGTCAATCATCAACGAACCAAACACATCGAAATGGATATCCACTTTGTTCGTGAAAAAGTTGCTCTCGGTGAAATTAAAGTCCTACATGTTCCATCCCGCTACCAGTTCACCGACATTTTTACAAAAGGTCTCCCCCAAGCCCTCTTTGATGATTTTCGGTCCAGCCTCAATGTTCACTCTCCTACCGTTTCGACTGCGGGGGCGTAATAGATTATGTGCATCTAACACATATCCTAGTTCATTGTATTTCCCTTGTTCATTGTATTGACTTCTTGGTAATCCGTAGCATTAGTTATCAGCATGTATCTTAGTTAATATTATGTACCTAGTTTATTGTATAATCTTGTATATATAGGTGTACTCATGTTAATGTTAGATCAAGGGAGCATATACATCTTTTATAAATGAGAGGAACTAGTTCTACAAGCTTGCCGAGAATGAGAGTAGAGTACATGATTACAATGTTCTAGCTTTGCTAATTAAAGTGTTCTAGGAGGGTTTCTCATCTGAATTGCCGATTACGGTGTTCTAGCTTTGGTCATCACATTTCATCTTTCAATTTGCTCGATCTCAATCTGTGTTCATCTATATATGACGAATTGAATGTTGATAGATAACTCGAACAATTATTCATGTTTTGATGACAATCCTTTATATGTGTCCTCCTTTGATCAGCCTTCGATTCAATTAGTTCCAATTCAATTCAATTTTGATAGAAGAAGGCATTAGGAAATCACATTACATACTAGTGTGCTCAGTTTTCAACTGCTAACAGCTATGATCGCACACAATAGATGACTATAAGAGCATTAAAAAGCTGCAACCATGCCTAAATTTGTTTGTGATTGCAACACATAACCTTACATTGTAATTATCACATTCAATTATAGCCATAACCCTTCAAATAGATGTGAAAAAAGTAGAGTAGCAGTAGCATACACATTGCATTCAAAACAGAAATCTGTGCATTCTTGTCAACCGCCATGGGCGGACCTACGTACAAGAATGGTGTAGCACTTGTTACACCAAAGTTTTTGAGAATGTAGAATTTTGGTACATTAAATTTTGTTATTCATCTTTTGATTTCTATAAATTTAATGTATCGTATTTCAGATTAAAAAGGTAAAATACATCTTACAGTATGCGTAACTAAGAGAATATTGTAAATATAATGATCAAGACTGTAGATGATGATGACTATATTTTTATATTGAGTAGTATATATTTGTATTACTTCTAAGGTTAACTCAATATATTTTTGTACTAGACTTAATATATTTTTGTACTAGGCTTAATATATTTTTGTACTGCGATTAGTATATGTTTGTATAGTACTTTTTAAATTATAAAATACGGAGTAACAAACTTTACAAATGCTCAAAAAAAAAGAGAAAACAATTATTAAACGTTTCCTTATGTGTCTAATACAAATTTGTTACACCATACAAAAAATTCTGGATCCGCCCCTGTCAACAGCTAACATGCAGTAATGTTCATATAAACCTCCATAATAGCATCAAAAAACTTAATCAAAGGCTAATTTTGCTTATGATTGCAACCCGTAACCTCACATTGTAATTATTTGCTTCAAATTTAGACTTAGTCCACCTAAATAGATATGAACACAATGAAATCAACTTGATACTGACATTGCATTCCGCTCATCATGCATTGATTCACAATTAGTTTCATTGTTTTCTTTACTCACCAAGCACTTGCTAGTATAAGACTATAAGTATTGTACTATCATTATCATCTAACACACTCTAAAACATAACCAAGAACAAAAACAACAACAACAATAAAAACAAAATTCAAATCAATGGAAGTAACCAAACACATGTTCACTACACCGAGCTCTTTCAAGACCATCAAAGAGGCTCTAGACCAAGCAAGTTGTTTCAAGCAAGCCATAGTAATCATCATAAAGCAAGGCCTTTACCAAGAATACGTGAAGGTCCAACAACAGCATGTTACTTTTATTGGTGATGGTATCGGCAATACCATCATCACCGACAATAGAAGTCCTAGGACGAACTTCTCCACCTTTGATACACCGACACTAGGTACGTTTTTTGTCTTTTATTTCTTTTTTCCCCTTAATTATTTCACTTTAGTTTGATTGATCATTAATGGTGTTTGTATACTATTTTTGTTGAAATTGCAGCTATTCAAGCTGATTTCTTTGGTGCTCGGTCCTTGACCATACAAAATACGGCCGGACCGAATAGTGGTCAGGTCGTACCATTAAGATTGACGTCGAATTTCAGCTACATATACAATTGTAGCATAGAGGGGTACCAAGACACCCTCTATGTGTACAAAGGAATACAATTCTTTTGGGAATGCAACGTGTACGGTACATTAGACTTCATTTTTGGAGATGTGGCAGTCGTATTTCAGAAGTGCAACATCTTGGCCAGAAGTCCCGACATCAACCAAACAAATGTAATCACAGCCTAAGGACGCACAAGCCCCGCATACCCATCCGGGATCGTGATTCAAGATTGTAAGATATCGGCAAGCTCCTCACTAGGTGTCGGATAAGGGTATCCGACATACTTAGGACGACCCTGGAAACCTTATTCCAGGGTCGATAACTTTCCTTTCTAATATTACATCTATATCTACCTGTTTATGATTCGATATTGATTATGGACCCGTTTGGTAAACAACATATTGAGTGAATATCTACTTGCTATAACATATTTTATCCGTAGGTGTAATCAGAGTGAATATTTGTCAATAAATTGATTAAGAAAAGACATGATAAATATATTTTTATATTAAATACAATATTTTTTTTATTGAGAACAATATTTTTTTTATTGAGGACAATACATTTTAATCGGATTATATAAAGAACGATAATAAATTTATGGGATTTTCTACGCGGTACCCCTATATTTTTCGCTTTTCTACATGGTACCCCTACCTTTTCTATGTTTATACATGGTACCCTTGAGTTTTATTATTAATTTAACTAGCGCTCCGAAATTTTGTTTCCATCAAGTTTTGTCGTTAGATTATGTTTTTAGTTTAGGATTAAGACTTCAATATCATTTAACTTAGACAATTAACAAGTAATTGAGCTTAATTTAAGTGTTAATCATTTTATTTGACAATATAATGTGTGGACATGACGTAGGTCCACCCCGACGCGGCCACGCGCGGGTTTGGGTAGGCGAATGAATCTCATGGTGAGATTGCTCTCGGGTTCGAAATTTAAGTCAAAATGGAGTCGCCACTGAATTTTGTGGTTATTCGGAACCATACGAGCCCACTCTATGTCGTTATGGGCTTTACACAAAGTAAGCCCACTTCGATTTCAGAGTTCATGGGGCTCGTCCCTTTGCATTGCAATATCGATACCGTATAAACCGGCTTTCGTATATAGAATGACTCTCGTGCGCCAAGGGTTTCGGACATCCGGAAACCAAAGGTTCTGAGTAAGGGGTGAGGGTACGTGTTGGGAAGCCCACTAAGGACACCCAACCCCGCCCGCACATGGCGGCCTCTACTAAGACATCGCTCGTGTTCGTGTGCGCGCGCTAGTAAAACGATTAAATGATATGCAAACAGCGTTTTTAGCTAAGCATGTGAGTTATTGGTTAACTACGTCATTTAATGCATCTTGGTTATAGTCGAAATGATTTAGCATGCGAGGTTCATTTATAAAGCGATAAGCAAGCAAATAAATGAAACTCAAACATAAATAACGTACAAGTTACACGGGCGGAAATACAACCCGGCCAATACGAAAATAAGCGGAACAAAAGATAATAAAAAAAGATAGGAACGGACCCGTATGTAAACTTTGACCGCGAAATGTGTAAGTGGACTAACCCCCCTTGAATGCACATTATGTTGCACATCAAGCGAAGGACGGAGACATAGGGCCTAAGCGTGATGCTAGCCCGATCCTATGTCTCGATGCCTTGTCCCGACTTATCACGTCGAAAAATCGATCAAAGTCGTTAAGGTGTCGTGATGATCGTGAGTTTTTGGAAAAGTGGGTTCACGTGATTGGCTTTACACGTGTCGACTAAAAGTCGTAAAAAAAAGACGAGGCTTAAATGTTGCATTTAAGCTCTCGGTTTTCTGGGTTACAGGACCCACTCGGTCGAGTCATGGTCTGACTCGGTCGAGTGCGTCCTCAAAAAAGTTTCTGCCCAGTTTTATGGACGCTACTCGATCGAGTGGCCTATGCACTCGGTCGAGTAGCCCCTCGAGGAGGGTTCTGTCCAGTCCGATGGACGCTACTCGATCGAGTGGCCTATGCACTCGGTCGAGTAGCCCCTGTACGAGTGTCAACTCATCTCGTTTTTGAGGTTGAAAAACGACGGTCGGTCGAGTTAAATACAAATATCGCACGATCTGAATTTAACTCGACCTCCGGTACTATAATCGTGTACATGTGCGATTATAATACCGTTGTCGGGATTTTATGAAACGTTTACGTTAGGAAATTTGAATTAGCGACGGAATGCCTCCCTCTACGTCACGACATCGGAACTAACCCTTTCGGGGTATGTGATGTCGGTTTTCGTGTCAACGGGTTCCGCACTAATTAAAATGGGATCGAATATGTTCAACTACGATTAGTCGCGATCACGTCACTCCCTTGAGTACATTGGGGCGGGGCTCCTCGAAAGGGCTCCACCTCCGTCGTTACTCGTAAAGGGATTAGACGGACTTTAGGTGACAATTATAGTCAAACGTATCCGAAACCAAAGTTTCGGTATTAATATATATATATATATATATACGCGGTATGATAGTAATGTGTTAGAAACACGAAATAGAAAAGTTAGTATGCGAAAATGTAAAAGTTAGGATGTTAGAGTTAGTGTGTTAGAATTACGATATTAATATAAGTATAATATTAACGATACAAAAAAAAACGTAAAATAAAGAGGTCAAAGATCGAAATGGGGTTTAGGACACCCTCAACATACATGCTTAGTAAGGACCTCGGAAATGGACTCGCGAATAGTGACGGGACTATGGAGTATCGAGGATGTATGTAAGTTATGGTGTATGTGTGTGTGTGTGGATGAATTGTCGGTTTATCGAGGGACAAGGGACTCGGTTTGTGTGTGTGTTTGCTTAGGGTTGTAGAGTAGGGTGTAGGAGGATTAGGGTAATAGTTTAGTGTAATTTTGCCTTAGGTAAAAACTGAAATGCAAGAGGGTTGGAGGGGGTATTTATAGAGTTTACCCCACGACCTAGGGTCACTCGATCGAGTGGCCTTAGTGCACTCGGTCGAGTGCCCTAGAAAATGGGCCTGATCCGATTTTTGACGCTCCACTCGACCGAGTGGGTCAATCCACTCGATCGAGTGGATCAGGTAAATCGAGGTAAAAGAGGAAGGGTTTGACTTTGTTGATTGTGTAATATTTTTTGAATTCAATTTGGGCGCCAGCTTCTAGAAGGTCTCCCTTAGGCTGATTTTTGTGACGGGTTCGTCTTTGACCGGGTTTTGACCCGGTCGCCAAAAGACGGGATTTATTTTTGGTGTCGGTTTTGGCCCAAATTAGTCTTATTTTGCTCGGAACGACCCACTGGGCCTGGATTTGAAGTCTGTTTTGTGAGATTATTACTCCGCTAAAAGTCCATGTCAGATATTATTGATTTCGGGTCCAAATCCGAGTATACTAAGTCACGTTTGCGTCCGATCATCATCGGGTGTTTGTCGGGAACTGCTATGGACACTAGCAGGCAAAATGCGGGTGTCTACAGAGCCCCCACTCTGACTGAGGCTTGGACAAGGCGAAAGTCAGAGTAGCTACCAGGCCAATCGAGGATTACGACCTGGCAGCCTTCCGGTCGGGTCGTTTATAGTCCAGTAGACTTGCGTGAAGGGCTCGCCAGCCATAAGCAGAGGGTCATACCTGTCCTGATGATGATAGCTCCGTGGGGAGTAAAACTTGCTTTTGGAGGTGTAGGAGTACCCGTATGCTGATACATCATGGCTTTGACTGTAGCATTCTGGGATAAGTGTTGACTCACGCTGGGGAGTGAGGTGGTTGCGCGGAGACTTGCTTCTGAAGTCTTGGGGTGTACCTGTATGCTGACACATGATAAATTGCATGTAACACATAGGCAAAACACCGACTCGTGCTGGGGAAAATGTACTAGATGTTGAAAAAAGCTGAAATTTTCGAAAAAGATTTTTTTTTTTTGAACTTCAGGAATTTTTAGAAAGGATCTAGGAAAGCTCAGGATAACTAGATTCCTATTCTGGGTTGAAGTCAGGTCTGCACATGTTGGGGCCCAGTTTACTGAGGAGGCAGGGTTAGTCAGGGTTACTGCCAGGCTTCCCTATTATAAATACAGGTCTCCCTGCTTCAGCTTACTGCACCTCGAACCAAAACTCTTCTTCTCTTAAAAATCTCTCAGTCTTTCAAGAGAAATCAAGTTCCTGCCATGGGTATTGAGCATCTCACTTCAATGCTTTTTGCCTGGTCCCAGCACTTTCGGGACGAGGACAAAATTCAGCTGACCCAAATGGGGATTGTCAGCCTGTTTCCTCTCCGGCATCTGGTGCCTGATTCACACTTTTTGGATGCTTGTTTGGCGCTTTGGGATACTGCCCACCACGTCTTCGCGTTCCCGCGGGGAGAAATATGTCCTCTTCCCGAGGAAATCGCAGCCATCGGGGGTTGGAGCCCTGTGGCTCGTCCTGCCATCCCTCCGTTCTACCCGGACCCGAGGAGAAGACTGAGGGACTTCCTAGGTCTGTCTCATGCTGAGACAGATCGAATGGTGCGGGGAGATACTGTCTCCCTCTTCGACTTGGCTGACAAGTTCATGAACAGCCAAGATGTAAGGGCTACGCCTTCTCACAGGCGCAGGGCTTTTGCGTTCTGCATGCTGCACCGCTACGTGTTCGAGGGGTTGATGGATGCTGACTCATGCGTGGGTCAAATTAGGCTGATTGGGGTGGTTGACCAGATGGAGACTGGTCATAGCCCTGCTTGGCTAGCCACTGGGGAACTCATTATGGGTCTGGATGCTAGGCGACTTGACCCAACCTGGCAACTGACGGGGAGCACCCTTATTCTGCAGGTATACGTCTCTCGATTTTTCAATTTTGCTTTTCTCTTTTTTTTTTTGTTTCGCGGCTTCTTGAAGTCCGTAAGTCACTCGATCGAGTGATGTCTGCAAAGTGCTTCTGCCGGTCTGTGGAGGGCTTACTCGATCGAGTCAGATGGTGTACTCGATCGAGTGTCACACCTGACGAGCTTCTGGTTGTCTTAGGGGGGCCTTACTCGATCGAGTCAGATGGTGTACTCGATCGAGTGGGCTGTAGCGAACCATTCCGTTGCTCATAAATTCTGTGTATACTTTTTGCAGGTTTGGCTGTCGGAGCGCTTATCGATCATAGAGCCTCCTCCGAGCGTTCCCAACTACCGTAGCAGCCAAATCAGTTCCAGGGGGCGCCGGATAAGCTCGAATCACCATATAAATCGAGCTTACTGGGACGAGGAATTGGTGTTCCACGGTGGCCCCTTGATTAGGTGGACGGTTGCTTGGTGGTTCCTTTCCAAACTGACGGGGTTGGCCAAGAGGGACCAAGCTCGTTACCTTGTGATCCTGTCCCTTGACTGGACAGTTAACATCTACCCGGACCGCATTCTGAGGCAGTTCGGTTCGTCTCAGCGCATTCCTGAGACTGAAGCCATCATTAGCGTCTCACTTCAACTGACAGACGCTATGTGCGACACCTGGTTGCAGAGGTGGTTTACTCGTCCTACATGGACTATTCCCAACCCTTGCCAATCCGCTTGGGTTTCTCGAGCCTATGAGAAATGGACTTCTGTGGAGTCCGAGGAGGCTCGCAAAGCTCTGAAGGTCGATGAGGCCTTCGAACTGGTCCGTCGGGAGACGGCAAAGGACAATAGGGGATTCTACGATGAGGGAGAGACCCCTGCTACCTTAGTCCGATTAGAGTCGGGTCTTAAGTCACATACTAAGACTCGAGCTAAAGATGTCGGTGCTAGTGGCACGTGGGGGCGGCAAAGCCCCCAGACTGACTTGGAGCGGCGACTTGGGCCAAGGCTGGCGGCCCGGGACCGATTAGGTCCGCGCGACCGGCTCCCTGAGCCTGTGAGGGCCCGGCTTGGGCCTATCGAGGTGTATGAGGACTCGAGTTCCAAGAAACGAGTCCGGGCTAAGGAGGTTCCTGTGGTGATCCGGGAACGCTCCCCTCCGGGTCGTCGTCAGTGGACGGCCAAGGAGGCCAAGGACAAGGGGAAGGGCAAGATGCCCTAAATACCGAGTCCTTAGTTTTTATTATTTAAGTATTATTACTATTTTTGTCGTGTGTTTTTTTTTGTAGTTTTTTTGAATTCCTGCACTTTGTAATTTTCCCAAGTTTATTGGGGTTTTTTTTTTGTGATAATTAATAAAAGGAAGTTTATTGTTTAAACCGTTCCTGTCTTTTCTCGATTGCATTGGTTGTGCCCTTTTGGGGGGCTGCCTACGTATCCGCAATTAGCAGAATCAAACCAAACGTAGTTCCAGCTTAGTAAATTTGCAATCTCGAATTACACCAAGACTAGTGGTTCAAGATGTTTTGCGACAGTAGAATAAATAATTCTAGCTCATTGACTTGCTTTTTGTAAAATAAATGATTTTGATAAAAATTGCTAATGACATTGAGAAATGGCTAAGGGTAGTAACGCTTCAGCTGGTCCAGGTTGGTTGGGTTGACAAACTCATTCCCGTCCAGGTCTGTCAGCATTACTGCTCTCCCTGATAGGATTTTCTTCACCAGGTATGGCCCAGCCCAGTTGGGTTTGAATTTTCCCCTTGGGTCAACTGGTAGCAAGGCTCGAACAGACTTAAGGACTAGGTCCCCTTCCTTAATGTTTCTGGGCCTTACTCGCTTGTTGAAGGCCCGTTGGATCCGTTTCTGGTAAATTTGGATGTTGTTGAGAGCGCGGGACCGTCGTTCGTCTAGTAGAACCAACGAGTCGTACCGTGCTCGAGCCCAGTCAGCTTCGGGTACTTGACTTTCTAGCAGAATTCTGAGAGACGGTACCTCTAGCTCCACTGGTTGGACTGCCTCCATCCCATAGGTTAGGTAGTATGGTGTCGCCCCGGTTGCGGTGCGAATTGATGTCCGGTACCCCCATAGGGCAAAAGGTATTTTGTCGGGCCAGTCCCGATAATTATCAGCCATCTTTTTGAGTATGGTGACAATTGTTTTATTGGCCGCCTCTACCGCTCCATTGGTTTGGGGACGGTAGGGCGAGGACGTGTGCCTTTGAATTTTATATTTGGCCAGCAGGGCCGCGGTCTCAGCTTGGAAATGAGTCCCGTGATCACTGATGAATTCATGCGGGATTCCATACCGACATATTATCTCGTTTTGGATAAATTTGGCGACATGCTTAGCATTGAGGATGCGATATGATTCAGCTTCGACCCATTTGGTGAAATAGTCGATAGCTACCAAAATGAAGCAGTGCCCGCCAGCACCGGAGGGATTCACCTTCCCGATTATGTCGATACCCCATGTCGAGAACGGCCAAGGCGACGTCATGGTATAGAGTAGGGATGACGGCATATGTTGCACATTGCCAAAGATTTGCCAGTTATGGCAATGTTTGACATATAACTGGCAGTCGGCCTCCATGGTGTTCCAGTAATACCCGAGCCTCATGATTTTTCGGACCAACATGTGGGCATTCATATGTGGGCCATTTTCACCATCATGTACTTCGGCCATTACTTTCTCGGCCTTATATCTGTCAACACAAAGGAGAAGAGCCCCCTGTGCCGTCTTTTTGTACAGTTGTCCGTCATCAGTACGGATGAACTGGGTGGCTAGCCTCCGTAAGGCTTTCTTGGCTCGACCTTCTGTCCCGGGAGGATACTCTCCGTTGGTCAGGTATGTTAACACAGCTTGGTACCATGGCTCGGGAGCGGTTATCTCGATGTCTTCAATGTCATGGACGTACGCCGGCTCGGACCGTCTTTCGACGCAAATTGGCATACTGGTCACATGGTCGGAAATGTTCAGTAAAGATGCCAATTTTGAGAGTGCATCTGCAAACTGATTTTCTTCCCGAGGCAGGTATATGTATTCTACCTTTTGGAATTGTTTCTCGAGATCCCTTACTCGTGCCTGGTAGGCCACGAGATTAGCATTCCGAGTCTTCCATTTTTGGAGTGCTTGGTTAATGACCAAGGATGAGTCGACATGTACCCGGAGATTTGTGATCCCTAGGTTGGCGGCGGCTTGTAGCCCATAAATGCATGCTTCGTATTCTGCTGCATTATTGGTGACATCAAAGTCCAGTTTGATGGAGACGGGAGTATGCTCCCCTCTTGGTGAAATTAGGAGGATCCCGACTCCGAACCCTCGAAAATTAGATGCTCCATCGAAGTATAAATCCCACGTTTCGGCATCGGTATGGAAAATATCTTCGTCTGGGAAGGACCAAGTGTCGGTGTGTCCTTCCTCGGTTACCGGGCTATCGGCGAGAAATTCAGCTACCACTCGCCCCTTAATAGCTTTTAAAGGTACAAATTTCAGGTCGAACTCTGCCAACATTAGAGTCCATCTTGAAATCCGGCCGTTGAGGATAGGCTTTTCGAAGAGGTACTTGATCGGGTCCATCTTGGATAGGACATGAACCTCATAGCTGAGCATATAGTGTCGAAGCTTCTTAGTGGCCCAGACTAGAGCCAAACACGTCTTTTCGAGCATGGTATATTTGCATTCATACTCTAAAAACTTCTTGCTGATGTAATAAATGGCTCGTTCTTCGGAGTCAACTGTCTGAGCCAGCATGGCCCCCATGGCTGTCTCGGTCGTTGTTAGGTATAACGACAGAGGCAAACCGGGTTGAGGTGGCATCAAAACTGGCGGGGCAGACAGAATTTCTTTGATTTTGTCGAAAGCAGCTTGGCACTTGTCATCCCATAGTATCCTTTCCCCTATTTTCAGTTTCTTGAAAATTGGTTCACACACCATGGTTAGCTTGGAAATGAATCGACTAATATACTGGACTTTCCCGAGAAATTCCCTTATTTCTTTTTCGGTTTTAGGAGCTTGCATCTCGGTAATGGCTTTGATTTTAGCTGGGTCGACTTCGATACCTCGTTGGCTAACGATATGACCCAGTAATTTGCCTGACGTTACCCCGAAACTGCACTTTTGAGGGTTTAGCCTCATGTTGTATTTGCGCAATCGGGTGAAGAATTTTCTTAGGGCGGTGATGTGACCGTCCCGTTCTTTGGATTTGACGATCATGTCGTCTACATAGACCTCTACCTCTTTATGCATCATGTCATGTAGTAAGGTGGTAGCGGTCCTTTGGTATGTGGCCCCGGCATTAATGAGACCAAAGGGCATGACGGTGTAGCAGTAAGTACCCCAAGGTGTAGTGAAGGTAGTCTTACTCATGTCTTCTTCTGCCATCTTGATTTGATTATATCCGGCATACCCGTCCATGAATGACAGAAGGGCATGATCGGCCGTGTTATCCACCAGTATATCGATGTGTGGTAACGGAAAATCGTCCTTCGGGCTTGCTTTGTTAAGGTCCCGAAAATCTACGCACACCCGCACCTTACCGTCCTTTTTAGGAACCGGCACGATGTTTGCAACCCAGTCCGGATACTCGGACACTTGTATGAAGCCGGCTTTGAACTGTTTGTCGACTTCTTCCTTTACTTTGAGAGACCACTCGGGCCTCATTCGACGAATCTTCTGTTTGACCGGTCTGCACCCGTCTTTGATAGGTATGCGGTGCTCGGCTATTTCCCGGTCTATCCCCGGCATGTCCTTGTAGGACCATGCGAAGACATCTTTGAACTCTTGGAGGAGATTTATGAACTGTTGTTTCTCCTCGGGATCTAAGGATAACCCTATCTTAAGTATCTGAGGCTCTAAGGTTGTTCCCACATTTATCGACTCGGTCTCTTCAATTACCGGATTCCGGGATTCCCTTTGCTCTAGTTGCTCGATCAGATGTGGAGGTAAGGGTACCTGTTCGTCGGATTTCTCAATGTCATAGCATAAAATATTTTTGAAAGCAGGATTTAAAAGAGACAAGTCGTAAGCAGAACGGTTGTTATTATTGATTGAAAACTTGGAAAATAGCTCAAAGAGAGCAGCCATCTGATCATTGGTCAGTGGCGGAATTGGTAAAGCACTCGGGACAGACCCCGAAGTGCCAGCAGCAGGAATGATAGAAGGGAGGGGGGTTACAGGAGTGACTCTAGCACCGACTTCTCTAGACTCGACCTCAGACTCTGACTCAGACTCGGACTCAGACTCAGGCATGTCTCCCTCTCCGGTGACCAGCTTGTAGATCTTTCCTTGACTGTCAGTCCACTTGACAGTCTTCCTCCAGGCCCTTTTTCCCGTATCGGAATCAACATCCGAGATCAGCTTGGTCGGGTCAAACCTGTTGCTGCGGAGAATCAGGTTGACCAGGTCTTCCTTTGGAGTCGGGGCTACGGTGTCTACCCCGAAGAGCAGCCCCAGCGCGGGCTCAGCATCGTCCGCTCCATCGGACTGGATGAGGGCGAACACCTCATCCGGGATGTAGTTGCAATCCCGGGCCAAGTGGGTCCCGAGGTGCGTAGCATTGGGTTGGTATAGTCCAACCTGGACAGCCCCGAATACGGGTGTGACAAAGTAGTCAGACAACCGTGGGCTATAAGGGCTCAAGTAGATACCCTTCATGATGTTGCAGGCCTTTTCGATTCCTGCTCGGACAACGTTGTCCGGAGTGATGGCATAGCCAAGGCCGAAGTGAGACTCTTCGTCCTTGAGAACCTCGATGATCTTCCCAGCTGGAAGGTCGGGTCGAGAGGTAGCCCCCGGAAGGTACCCTAGGTTCTGGAGCATTGTGTCAATGCTCGTGGTGAAGTAAGGCCTAAAGAGGTACTCTTCCTCGATCATCCCCACAAAGTCGAACCCCCAGAGGTCTGTGCGGCCCGTGGCGTTACAGCTGGCCACGGTCATTGGGGTTGCCTCTAAAGTAACAACGCTGTCGAGTAGAGGCATCTTGATCTTACGGTGGAGGGTGGAGGACACAGCTTTCACCGCGTGAATCCATGGCCTTCCTAGGAGCAAGTTGAATGATGAGGTGACATCAATCACCTGAAATTCAAGCTCCTTTTCTGTCGGGCCCGTGATGATGGTCAGCTTTATGGCCCCAGCTACCGACTTTGGACTCCCATCAAAGGCTTGGATGGTTTGAGCGGTCGGGATATAGTTAGCCTCGGTAATGCCGAGGGCTTTGGCGGTCCTTAGAGGAAGGACGTTCACAGCTGACCCGTCATCGACTAGGGTCATCGGGAGGTATTTTCCTCGACAAATCACCGTGATGTAAAGGGCCAGGTTGTGGGAGGTCCCGAATGGCGGCAGATCGGCTTCGGAAAATGTGATCATTGGGCCTCCTTCTTTGGCCTTACCCTTTAGGTGGGGTAGGACCGTGGCTACCATTTCAGCGAGGGTAGCCAAAGAGTCGATCTTGACTTGATCGAGAGCCTTTGTAAGTGCTTCTCGATGTTCTTGAGAGCTAACAAGGAGTTGCCATATAGTGAGGTCAACTTGGGTTCTCTTTAATTGCTTCACGACGGCCGTTTCGGCGGTCGGCTCTTCAGGGGCGACCTCCATTCCGAGTGGATCGGTGATGGTTGTCGGGATAGGGGTGTCCCTAGTGCTTGTGGCTAGATAGGGACGACCAAGGTTGTTGCTGGCTAGGACTCGAGTTTTGGCCTCTCGAATCTGTTCAGGGGTGATGGGAACGGTTTCCCCTTTAGCGAGGTAGATATCATCCTCGTCGTCAAACCAGATCCCGTTTACTTGCGGGATAAAAGGAGAGATAAGGTGAGAGCAGTCGATCACCTCCCCGGCAAAGATGGCATGGGAGCTGAAAGGGTTCTCTTTGTTGCTTGGCTTATCTCCGGGTAGCGGGATTTTTCCACTTTCAATCAGGTCCTGAATCAAGTGTTTCAGCTTCCAACACTTTTCGGTATCATGCCCATTGCCTCGGTGGTATTGGCAATAGGCCTGAGCATTGTAGTTCTTGGAGCGTCGCTCGACCGGAACTTCAGGAGTTGGGCCTATCGGTTGGATTAGGCCCTTGAAGGACAGCCTTTGTAAGGCATAGGTATAGGTGGTACCTATATCAGTGAAGACCCGAGGTGGGGTGTTCTTCTTGGACGGGGCATCTAGTAGATTAACCGCGTCGAAAATGCTGCGGGTTGCAGCCTGGGGCTTAGTGGTGGAGGAAGAGGCCCCTTGGTATCCTTTGCTAGCAGCCTTAGTGAGGCTTTCTAGTCTCAGGTCATCTTCGATCCTCATACCCATTTCAGTAAGGGTGGTGAAATTGGGTATGACAGCGTACCGGAGGTGAACTCGGTAGGAGGGGAGGAGGTTCTTGACAAAAGCCTCTACTAGAGTCTTCTCATTGGGCTTATCGACCAATTTCACGCTCTCGGCCCTCCAGCGTTGAAGGTATTTAGTGAAACCTTCCTTTGGCTCTTGGGCCATAACTTCCAGAGATCGCATTGTGGTTTGGATCTCGGTGTTGTCAGCATAGTTCCGAGCGAACTCGGTAGCCACATCATCCCATGTAGGGTATTTTTTCGGGTCTAGCCTATAGTACCAGGCCCGCGGATGCTTCTCAAGGGATGCAGCGAAGAGATTCTTGAACATGGTAGAATCCACTCCCTTGATGGCCATGAATTCCTTGAAGGCCCGCACATGTAGTAACGGGTCCTCGGTTCCCTCGAACATGGGCAAACCTGTGAGGTTCAGGTTTGCGGGCAGCTTGTCACTCAGCGGGTTGTACTCTCGACTATTCTCCCGATGAATGTTGTTGCTTCCAGCCAAATGGACTTGTTCCTCTAGCCGGCGCACCGCGCTGACTAGTTCAGCAAGAGGCTCATTGGCCTCGACATTAGGAGCTCTTTGCTCCACCGTAGCTAGGCGAGCAACAATGGCCACTTGGCCAGCCCTCATTTCGGTCAGTTGGGCTTCGATGTCGGTATGCTCCGCGACCATGGCGTCCAAAGAGGTTTGTAGGCTGTTCAAAGTAGCCATCCTTCGAGCGTGTCTAGTTGCTGGCGGCCTGTCTGTAAGAACACCGCGTAATCAGAAACTGAACCCAGATCTTGGAAAAAAAAGGAAAAGTACATCCCGAGCGACACTAGGAAAGAAGACTAAAGACTCGAGAAAGACATCTAGACGGATGACTCGATGGGTGGTATAACTTCCTTAGGATTTTGGCTTTGTGGGCCTAATCCCGTTCGAAGAAAGGTCCACGTGAGACTTTTCCCCAGACTTATGACTTGAGTGTATGGACGGACTTTCCTTTGTAGGGGTATGCCCTACGCGGGTCGGTCGTGCCTTGACGGATAAGGCGGACTCGGGAAAGGGGGGAAACTCGTGATATAGGATCAGCGGAGTTTCGACACTATAGACCTTCGACATACTATGCAAAGACCCGACACACGGCTAGACGGTAGGTCCTATAATAGGGAAGGTTTACTAGGAAAGTTGGATGTTTGAAATTTGAATATTAAGTGGATGAATTTCCGAGGGTTTGGAAATTAAAAACGAAATTTCGAAAACCAAGATTAGAATTTTGAAAATTCAGAAAATCAAGATGGTGTTGGAAATTCATGAATTAAAACGGGCAGCATGCCGACTAGAGAAAAAGGATGTTTTGAGTCAAATCATTTGATCCTAAATTTTGGCGGCATTCCGAGTTTTGAAAATTGGATATTTTGAAAAGGCGGGTTCCGAAACGGACAGTATTTCGGGTTTTTCAAAATTTGGGTGTTTTTGGAAAGATGCATTTTTTGAAATGACGGTTTTTTGAAAAATGACACGGAAACCAAGCAGCACGTAGTCAAACAAGCATTATAACGACGCTTATGTATGCTTTACACTAAGTCTCGGTCGGTCAAAGTAGGGTCTATACCAACAACGATAGCATTCTCACGAAACGGGACGGACTTCCTAGCCGATTTGGAACTAGGACCTGCCGTAAAACCCCGCTGAGTTCCGCCATCGAAGTCTTTAGTGCACCCATGTAGGAATGCACCGTGGTATAGTGGGACGTCGGTCACAAGTAACCGGCCCGGGCAAAATTTGGGTTATGCATGAACCATTAAACTAATGCGCGCACACTAATATTCGAATGATTTCTCTTCGAGTCTCACCCTAGGAACCCCGATGACATGTAGTACATCAGGTATCCCCAGCGGAGTCGCCAAATTGTGGACATGACGTAGGTCCACCCCGACGCGGCCACGCGCGGGTTTGGGTAGGCGAATGAATCTCGTGGTGAGATTGCTCTCGGGTTCGAAATTTAAGTCAAAATGGAGTCGCCACCGAATTTTGTGGTTATTCGGAACCATACGAGCCCACTCTATGTCGTTATGGGCTTTACACAAAGTAAGCCCACTTCGATTTCAGAGTTCATGGGGCTCGTCCCTTTGCATTGCAATATCGATACCGTATAAACCGGCTTTCGTATATAGAATGACTCTCGTGCGCCAAGGGTTTCGGACATCCGGAAACCAAAGGTTCTGAGTAAGGGGTGAGGGTACGTGTTGGGAAGCCCACTAAGGACACCCAACCCCGCCCGCACATGGCGGCCTCTACTAAGACATCGCTCGTGTTCGTGTGCGCGCGCTAGTAAAACGATTAAATGATATGCAAACAGCGTTTTTAGCTAAGCATGTGAGTTATTGGTTAACTACGTCATTTAATGCATCTTGGTTATAGTCGAAATGATTTAGCATGCGAGGTTCATTTATAAAGCGATAAGCAAGCAAATAAATGAAACTCAAACATAAATAACGTACAAGTTACACGGGCGGAAATACAACCCGGCCAATACGAAAATAAGCGGAACAAAAGATAATAAAAAAAGATAGGAACGGACCCGTATGTAAACTTTGACCGCGAAATGTGTAAGTGGACTAACCCCCCTTGAATGCACATTATGTTGCACATCAAGCGAAGGACGGAGACATAGGGCCTAAGCGTGATGCTAGCCCGATCCTATGTCTCGATGCCTTGTCCCGACTTATCACGTCGAAAAATAGATCAAAGTCGTTAAGGTGTCGTGATGATCGTGAGTTTTTGGAAAAGTGGGTTCACGTGATTGGCTTTACACGTGTCGACTAAAAGTCGTAAAAAAAAGACGAGGCTTAAATGTTGCATTTAAGCTCTCGGTTTTCTGGGTTACAGGACCCACTCGGTCGAGTCATGGTCTGACTCGGTCGAGTGCGTCCTCAAAAAAGTTT
The DNA here is from genome assembly GCA_958450325.1 of Agrostemma githago. NCBI lineage: Eukaryota > Viridiplantae > Streptophyta > Magnoliopsida > Caryophyllales > Caryophyllaceae > Agrostemma > Agrostemma githago. The sequence continues at coordinate 8,198,770 of OY288241.1, read as the reverse complement.
CTGCCCAGTTTTATGGACGCTACTCGATCGAGTGGCCTATGCACTCGGTCGAGTAGCCCCTCGAGGAGGGTTCTGTCCAGTCTGATGGACGCTACTCGATCGAGTGGCCTATGCACTCGGTCGAGTAGCCCCTGTACGAGTGTCAACTCATCTCGTTTTTGAGGTTGAAAAACGACGGTCGGTCGAGTTAAATACAAATATCGCACGATCTGAATTTAACTCGACCTCCAGTACTATAATCGTGTACATGTGCGATTATAATACCGTTGTCGGGATTTTATGAAACGTTTACGTTAGAAAATTTGAATTAGCGACGGAATGCCTCCCTCTACGTCACGACATCGGAACTAACCCTTTCGGGTTATGTGATGTCGGTTTTCGTGTCAACGGGTTCCGCATTAATTAAAATGAGATCGAATATGTTCAACTACGATTAGTCGCGATCACGTCACGCCCTTGAGTACATTGGGGCGGGGCTCCTCGAAAGGGCTCCACCTCCGTCGTTACTCGTAAAGGGATTAGACGGACTTTAGGCGACAATTATAGTCAAACGTATCCGAAACCGAAGTTTCAGTATTAATATATATATATATATACGCGGTATGATAGTAATGTGTTAGAAACGCGAAATAGAAAAGTTAGTATGCGAAAATGTAAAAGTTAGGATGTTAGAGTTAGTGTGTTAGAATTACGATATTAATATAAGTATAATATTAACGATACAAAAAAAAACGTAAAATAAAGAGGACAAAGATCGAAATGGGGTTTAGGACACCCTCAACATACATGCTTAGTAAGGACCTCGGAAATGGACTCGCGAATAGTCACGGGACTATGGAGTATCGAGGATGTATGTAAGTTATGGTGTATGTGTGTGTGTGTGGATGAATTGTCGGTTTATCGAGGGACAAGGGACTCGGTTTGTGTGTGTGTTTGCTTAGGGTTGTAGAGTAGGGTGTAGGAGGATTAGGGTAATAGTTTAGTGTAATTTTGCCTTAGGTAAAAACTGAAATGCAAGAGGGTTGGAGGGGGTATTTATAGAGTTTACCCCACGACCTAGGGTCACTCGATCGAGTGGCCCTAGTGCACTCGGTCGAGTGCCCTAGAAAATGGGCCTGATCCGATTTTTGACGCTCCACTCGACCGAGTGGGTCAATCCACTCGATCGAGTGGATCGGGTAAATCGAGGTAAAAGAGGAAGGGTTTGACTTTGTTGATTGTGTAATATTTTTTGAATTCAATTTGGGCGCCAGCTTCTAGAAGGTCTCCCTTAGGCTGATTTTTGTGACGGGTTCGTCTTTGACCGGGTTTTGACCCGGTCGCCAAAAGACGGGATTTATTTTTGGTGTCGGTTTTGGCCCAAATTAGTCTTATTTTGCTCGGAACGACCCACTGGGCCTGGATTTGAAGTCTGTTTTGTGAGATTATTACTCCGCTAAAAGTCCATGTCAGATATTATTGATTTCGGGTCCAAATCCGAGTATACTAAGTCACGTTTGCGTCCGATCATCATCGGGTGTTTGTCGGGAACTGCTATAGACACTAGCAGGCAAAATGCGGGTGTCTACATAATGTCAAAAATATAATCCATTTAGATTCGGAGTATAACTGCAAACACGTACAAAATTGTTAGTTTAAGTTCAATTATCGGTTAATTAGATGACGTTTAACTTTTAATCTTGAACATAAAGAGGTAATTTGTTGCCAAACCTTGACGGTAAAAAAAGTTTAAGGGTACCAATAAGGATAATCATAAAGTTTAGGGGTATCAAAGAAACTTTTAGTAAAATACGAGGATACCATGTATACATGTAAAAAGTGTAGAGGTACAAGTTAGAAAAGTAAAAAGTTCAGGGGTACCACGTAGAAAATCCCTAAATTTATATTTCTTCGCAAGAGGGGTGCAAAATCTGGTCCGGACTTATTCAAACTATTAATCTTTTCTAAACCCGACTTATTCCCACTAATCTCTCCCACATTCTTAGCCTCGTTTTTATCCTCCTCCTTCTCTTTCTTATTCCCAATGTACTTGTTGATGAGAGAAGCCTAATCGAATTCAAAACACCACGATTGTGGGTTGTTAGGTGTATCAGGATCTCAAGGGAGTAGTTTCTAATTGTTCCTCTATCAGTTCCTAATTTTATGCATGCTTTACTTTTTGAGTAAGTTTGTGTAATGCCCCTAAAGGCTAAGTTGTTTCATAATTAATTGAGTAAGTTTAAGCAAATTATTTCTTCTTTTTTCTCTCAAATTATATTTTCATCCGCTTACAAATTACACACACTTCTAACACTCTTCTTACCCCACTAAGCTCCAACTCCACTTCCGGGGAAACAATTTTCGATGACATCGATAATGAGCACTTTAAAGAACAAGTAATTACTTATTAGGATAATGTGGAGCTCTACAACTTCATTCTTTCCTGGTACTAAACAGTTTTCCTGGTACTAAAATTGTCAAGAAACTGAAGGCACTAAAAAGGAGTCTTAAGAAGCTCAACAAGAAATGTTTTTCAGACATTGAGAACCAGGACAACAAGGCTAGTAAGGCATATATAGGAACAAATCCAACTCCATATTGTTGCAGCTGCCCCCAACTGAGCCTCATATCATTGCAGAACAGAAGGCACATGATGACCTCAAAGTTAAGAAAGCTGCTCGAGATAGCTTTGATGGAGGGATTTATCGTGAATTCCAACCAATCAAGATAAACCAACTAACCTAGGCTTGGTAGCTAATGGTAAGTCGGGTCGAATTACTCAGGGACGGTAAGTCGAACTAAAGTAAGTTATGGTTCTAAACTAGGTTCAAGCGAATAAAGGTGATTAATTTGATTTGAGACTTTCATTCCCTTTGTAGTTGTTTGTTTTCACTTTTTTGCATTCCCTTTCCCCCATTTTATTCCCTCTCAAACCTCCCTACTCCTCTAATTTCAATCCCCCACCCCCCTAGGGTTTCGATTTTGTTTCTCTCACCCACCTCAACTCATCACCCACCACCCTAAAACCACCACCACTCCGGCACCACCACCAATGTCACAACCACCGTCACCACTCTGACACCACCACCGATGTCACCACCACAACCGATCTCGTCCCTACCGCCACCCCAACACCGTCACCACCTCGTTATTTCTATTCCCTATAATTTTTAAACAAACAACAAGGAAAATCTAAGGGAATCCATTTCTTTTACCCTTGTTTTCCATGTTTAAACAAACACCACCACTCCCTTTCCCTTTCCCATGTTCTAACCAAACGCCCCCTAAGGAATAAACTAAAAGGCAAAGTAAACAAAGAGCGATAACAGAAAACGAGGATTAACAATAGGTGAAGGAAACTAAGGCTAGGTTGGGTTCATGGATAGGGGTGTGCAAAATCCGGGTCGGACCGGAAAAATGGACCGGACCGGACCAGAATCTACCGGACCGGATCCAGAATAAAAAATTCTGGTCCGGTCTCCAGGCCATCATTTAGGCGATTCCGGGTTCCGGTCCGGTCCGGTCCTGACCCGGTTTTTTCCGATCCGGACCGAAAAACCCAGAATTATGCTTATTTCTTAAAAATTCCGGTCTAACCGGGCCTAACCGGTCCAAACCGGGCCAACCGGTCCAACCGGTCCGGAATTTTGGACCGGAATTCCAAAAAAAATTGAAAATTCCGGGCCAACCGGTCCGGTCCGGGTCGGACCCGGTATTTTTCCGGGCCGGACCAGGGTCAATATTTTGGTTTCCGGTTCGGGTCCAGGGTCAAGAAATTTGACGATTCCGGATCCGGGTCCAACCGGGTCCGGTCCGGGTCGGACCGGGTCGGCCCGGTTGCACAACCCTATTCATGGATGCTTAGGAGATCAAGGAGAAACGGGGTGCTAGAATAGTCTAGTTGTCTAGGCTAAGTCCGGGTTCTCGCTACTTAAACGGCCTAAAGGTCATCTCACCACGCTCTCACTACTTAGTGAATGAACCCAACCAAATACCAAACAATAGCATGCAAGAAAGAGAGCAAGAAAAACAAGCAATGACCATCGCAAGACTCACAAGCATTTCAACAAAAATGTTATGTGCATAGCAAATGGAAGCAACAAAAACAACATCAAACACCACCCAATCCTCCTTAATTATCCAAAATCAACACCCAATCCCCCTACTAACCCTATCAATAAACTACTCACTACTCATCCATGTTGGATAAGTATCCCACATCGCCATTTAGTGGCTCGGTTATGTGCTTCAAAAGAAGCTCTCTTGCTTTTTGTACCACATTGAGAAAATAAGGAAAAATGAGACTTATCCCACATTGACAAAGCTTGGTTGGTTTTTAGCTTCTTTTATGGTGTTATCCCACATTGGAAAAATAGGAGGAAGAGTTGATGTTTATAATCTTCCTCCTTCCTAGTGTTATCGTATATGGTAAAATGGGGATGTGTAGGTTTGGGCTTGGACCACACACGCGCCAGCCTTGGGTTGTGTTTGTGCTGTGCAATCAGGCTTGTTTTTACGTTTTTGATTGCTACAGATTTTTGGCACAAGTCCCAAGTAAATAAATTCTAGAGCCTTCTTGATTATTCTGTCAATATGGGAGATGTATCTAGGTTTGTTCATGTACCTACCCTTCTTGTTTTTTGCTACCACCATTAATTCAAGCTTTGGTTTCTCCTCCAAACTTGCTATATAAACCCCCTTCTACATTCACTTATAACACACAACTCATCTCTTCTCTTCTCTCTTTACTTTCTCTCTTCAATATTTCTACTCTCAAATATTTCCGGGGTTACTTGGCAACGTTCTTGGTAGTGTTCAATTTGCAGTTCCGTCTACACCGAAGCTGCAAAGGTTGTGTACTCCTGGGGGTCGATTGTCGAGAAAAGCCGTGTGTAGTGTACGGGACAAATTCGACTTTAGGACAGTGACTTTGTCACGCCACAACCAGATAAGCTCGTTCCTTCTTTATACTACTATATTGCTAACAATCTAAAGTCGATTTTTTTCTTTCTTATATTATCTATGTATAATTTAGCAATATGGCTGGTATTCCGATTTCTTCTACTCCTTTTTCAACTGTTATGATGCATGCACCTTATGTTCCTGACATGTCAAAAATGGATCCGTTTAATGGAAAAAATTATCGCATGTGGTCCGATAAAATGGAATTTTTTCTTAGTCAAATTGGTGTCGACTACACTTTAACTGAAGATGAAGCACCTCTTCTTTCCGGTAAAGATTATGAAAAGGATACTAAGACATGTAGAGGAATGTTATTGCATTACATGACTGCCGCATTATTTTCTATTTATTGTAAGTATAAGACAGCTAAAGAAATTTGGAGTGCTTTACAAACCAAGTATGGAACAGATGATTTTGGAACTAAGAAATATGCATGTAGTCGTTGGTTGGATTTCCGTATGAATGATAGTAAACCTGTTTTAGATCAAGTACATGAGTATGAAAATCTTTGTGCTGAAATTCTTGCGGAAGGGATGAATATATGTGAAAATTTTCAAGCCAATTGTCTTATTGATAAACTCCCTCCTTCATGGCAAAATTATGCTCATTCCATGAAACATAAACGTAAGGATTTTACACTTCAAGAGTGAATATCCCACATAAAGGTTGAAGAGCAAAACCGTATCCAAACTAGGATAAAAACTATAGAACATTCATCCTCTAATGCTAATCTTGTTGAGACTAGGAAACACCAATCCAAGGGTAATAAGCAAAAGGGTGCTAATCAACTTCACGGGGTTAGGAGTTCTGACATCAACAAAGGCGGGAAAAGGGAATTTAAGGGTGAATGCTACTCTTGTGGGAAATATGGTCACACTTCAAGAGACTGTCCTACGGGTTCATCGTCACACAACAACAAAAGGAGAAATCAAAAATCTCACAAACCTCAAGCTCACTTGACCGAACCAGACGAGGATGATGAGGTAATTGTTGCCGTTGTGTCCGAGGTAAATTTGGTAAGCAATCTTTTCGAGTGGGTGGTTGATACGGGTGCTAAGAGACATATCTGTTCCAGCAAAGATATGTTCAAGGAGTACAACATCGTCAACAATGGTGATTGTGTCTTTATGGGTAATTCCTCCACAGTTGCTGTCCAAGGGAAAGGTAAAATCATTCTTAAACTCACTTCAGGTAAAACTCTTGAACTTAACAATGTCCTTCATGTGCCTGAAATTCGTAGAAATCTTATTTCGGGTGGTCTTTTAAACAAAGCAGGTATAAAACTTTCTTTTGAATCCGATAAATTAGTACTTACTAGAAATGGTAATTTTTGTCGGTAAAGGTTTTTGTAATAATGGACTTTTTGTACTTGATATTGATACAATGAATAATAATCCGTCTGCTTCCGTGTATATCGTTGAATCTGTTTCTTTATGGCATGCTAGACTAGGGCATACTAATATTGCTTCAGTTAGAAAACTGAAACAAATGAGTTTAATCCCTGAGTTTAGAAGCACCGAGTTTGATAAATGCGAGATATGCGTTGAAGCTAAGCATGCTAAGAAATCGTTTAACAAATCCGTGCAACGGACCTCTACACTACTAGAGTTAATTCATTCTGATTTGGGAGATTTTAAAAGTTGTACAAGTAGAGGAGGTAAAAATTATTACATTACTTTCGTAGATGATTTTTCTCGATTTACTAAAGTATATCTTTTAAGCTCTAAAGATGAGGCAGAGGAAAAATTTGTGGAGTATAAAGCCGAAGTTGAGAACCAGTTAGATCTCAAAATAAAACGTGTCAGATCTGATAGAGGAGGAGAGTACGACGTTGGAACCCTACATAAAATCTGCAAGGAAAAGGGCATAATTCATGAATTCACCGCTCCTTACGCGCCTCAACAAAATGGAATTGCTGAGAGGAAAAATAGGACGTTGAAAAATATGATGAATGCAATGCTCATTAGTTCAGGTATGCCAGATAACATGTGGGTGAGGCTCTTCTATCTTCTTGTTATGTTCTTAACCGTGTTCCTCACAAACGAATAGATAAGACACCTTTTGAGCTTTGGAGGGGCTTTCCTCCAAATTTGGGTTATTTGAAAGTGTGGTGGTGTTTGGGTAAAATTGGCCTTCCCGATCATCAGAGACCTAAAATTGGACCTAAGACAATCGATGCAATTTTTATTGGTTATGCGTCTAACAATGCGGCTTATCGCTTGATCGTAAAGAATTCATCTGGTTTTGGTCCTATTAAAGAATCTAGAGATGTTGAGTTCTTTGAACACATTTTTCCTATGAAAAAGGAGAGTCATATTTGCCCGACCCTTACACCACTCATTTCGACTCCCTCTAACACTGATTCACGTGACGAAATTGTTGAAATTAGAAGGAGTAAAAGGGCTAGAACAGATACCAGTTTCGGACCTGATTTTATTACGACGTTCTTAAGTGAAGTCGATAGACTTAATGAAGAAACTGTGTATGCATTTATTCTGGAAGAAGACCCTAGAAATTACAAAGAGGCCATGAGTTCCATCGATTCTAATTTTTGGCTAGAAGCTATCAACAACGAAATTGAGTCAATTATGAGCAATAACACCTGGATTTTGACTGATTTGCCGAGAGGGTGTAAACCTCTTAGTAATAAATGGGTGTTTAAAAAGAAACTCAAAACTGACGGTTCTGTTGATAAATATAAGGCTAGACTTGTGGTGTGTGGGAATAGACAAACAAAGGGTTTGGATTTTTTCGATACCTATTCTCCTGTCACAAAAATAGCTACTATTAGGACTCTTATTGCTTTAGCATCTATACATGATCTCATCGTGCATCAAATGGATGTTAAGACAACTTTTTTGAATGTCGATTTGAATGAAGAAATTTACATGAAACAACCTGAGGGATGTATAGTCCAGGGTCAAGAAGACAAGGTATGTAAACTTGTTCGTTCTTTGTACGGTCTGAAGCAAGCTCCAAAACAATGGTATGACAAGTTTAATAAGACTATTATCTCTTACGGTTTTTATGTAAATGATTCAGATGCTTGTGTTTACTCAAAAGTTGATGATCATGGGTGTGTAATTATATGTCTTTATGTTGATGACATGCTCATTTTTGGTACTAATATGAAAGTGGTAAATGACACTAAAAGGTTTATTAATTCACGTTTTGACATGAAAGATCTTGGAGAAGCCGACGTAATCCCTGGGATTAAGATTATTAGGACTAAAAATGGCATGTGTTTAAATCAGTCTCACTATGTTGAAAAGATTTTAAGGAAATTTGACATGTTTGACTGTAATCCTGTAAGTACACCATATGATGCAAGTATACATTTGTGTAAACATCTCGGTGAGAGTGTGTCACAAGAAAGATATGCAAAAATACTTGGTAGTTTGATGTATTTGATGAATTATACTAGACCTGATATAGCTTATGCTGTAAGCCGTTTGAGTCGTTACACTCACAATCCAAATGATGATCATTGGAATGCTTTATTAAGGGTCTTAAAATACCTAAAAGGAACGGCTGATTGGGGACTACATTTTTGTAGAACACCTTGTGTTTTAGAAGGGTATACTGATGCCAACTGGATATTGGGTAACTATGAAATCAATTCAACCAGTGGTTATGTTTTTACTCTTGCTAATGCTGCTATATCATGGAAATCTAGTAAGCAAACATGTTTCGCTAAATCCACTATGGAATCTGAATTTATTGCTCTAGAACTGGCAGGACAAGAAGCCGAGTGGCTTAGAAGTCTGCTAGCTGATATTCCATTATGAGGGAAGCCAACTCCTTCCGTGTCCATGCATTGTGATAATCAATCGGCAATCAGTGTGGCCCAGAGTCAAGCTTACAATGGCAAGAAAAGGCACATCCGTTTGAGGCACAGAAGTGTGAGAAATATGATCACTGGAAATGTGATATCAGTAGAATACGTACGTAGTGAGAGGAACATTGCGGATCCTCTCACGAAAGGCCTTGGTAGAAAGATGGTGCTGGAAACAGCACAAGGAATGGGTTTAAAGCCAGCGAAAGAGTGAAATGTAATGGATACCCAACTTAGTACCGCTAAGTTCAATGTGGTCAAACGAAGTCACATGGATCTCGAATTGTAATGCTACGGACCATTCCTATGAATAAAATTGTTGTTTTTCGTAGCATTGTGTGTTTGTATGTATTGTCACATGTGTAAGGTTGAGCTCATAGCTCTTAACAAGCTCATAGTCCATTCGTGGGTGGTTTGCGTGACAATCAAACTTGATGAACTTGCCTATGTGAGTGTGGGGGGCTTTGCCCACTCCCCTATGAGGGGCCTTTGGCTTGGGACCTCTAGAGCACTCATGAAGTACCAGGAAATGTGGGGGCACTTGGAAAAGTCCAAGTAATAGATAATAACCAATTTGCGTTCATAGAGAAATGAGCGTAGTCGCGAACACTTACCTTGATTTGGGGTTAAGTATGTGAGCAACGACCTCTCACCAACTTCATCTATGGTTCAAGGTGAAAGATTCTACCTAAGATGACGGTTTGAGGGAAATTGTATTCACTAGGTGTTAATTCAAGTCCGAAAGACATTAACATCTTAACGCTAAACCCCCGTTGCCAATTATCTTCTTTATCCCTTGAAATCTTCTTTTGTAACATGTGGGGGATTGTTGGATAAGTATCCCACATCGCCATTTAGTGGCTCGGTTATGTGCTTCAAAAGAAGCTCTCTTGCTTTTTGTACCACATTGAGAAAATAAGAAAAAATGAGACTTATCCCACATTGACAAAGCTTGGTTGGTTTTTAGCTTACTTTATGATGTTATCCCACATTGGAAAAATAGGAGGAAGAGTTGATGTTTATAATCTTCCTCCTTCCTAGTGTTATCGTATATAGTAAAATGGGGATGTGTTGGTTTGGGCTTGGACCACACACGCACCAGCCTTGGGTTGTGTTTGTGCTGTGCAATCAGGCTTGCTTTTACGTTTTTGATTGCTACAGATTTTTGGAACAAGTCCCAAGTAAATAAATTCTAGAGCCTTCTTGATTATTCTGTCAATATGGGAGATGTATCTAGGTTTGTTCATGTACCTACCCTTCTTGTTTTTTGCTACCACCATTAATTCAAGCTTTGGTTTCTCCTCCAAACTTGCTATATAAACCCCCTTCTACATTCACTTATAACACACAACTCATCTCTTCTCTTCTCTCTTTACTTTCTCTCTTCAATATTTCTACTCTCAAATATTTCCGAGGTTAGTGGCAACGTTCTTGGTAGTGTTCAATTTGCAGTTCCGTCTACACTGAAGCTGCAAAGGTTGTGTACTCCTGGGGGTCGATTGTCGAGAAAAGCCGTGTGTAGTGTACGGGACAAATTCGACTTTAGAACAGTGACTTTGTCACGCCACAACCAGATAAGCTCGTTCCTTCTTTATACTACTATATTGCTAACAATCCAAAGACAAACCACATTCACACTCAACATTATCAACAACATAAGTACATAACAATGACATTTATATTGAAAGAATGAAGAATACTAATTAGCATAATAAGGGAATTAACAACAATGAGAAAAACAAAGAAAGCAAAACTAGATTAGAGATAAATAAGGGAGAAGAGAAATAAAACCAAAACCAAATGATGAGCACAAAAAACTAGATCTTTTATAAAATTAACCCTGGAAGAATCTTCAATCTATCTATTTCTATTTCTATTTCTATACTATATAATAAAACAAAAACCACCACATTAAGTTTTTGACGCCTGTGGACATGACATAGGTCCACCCCGACGCGGCCACGCGCGGGTTTGGGTAGGCGAATGAATCTCCATATGAGAATGGATCGAATTGAAATTTAGGTCTATGTGGAGTCGCCACCGAATTTTGTGGTTATTCGGAACCATTCAAGCCCACTCTATGTCGTAGTGGTCCGTATACAAAATACGGCCCGTTTCCGATGTCAGAGTTTATTGGGCTCGTCCCTTTGCATTTGATACCAATACCGACATTATCGGATATTGTGTATTGAATGACTCTCGTGCGCCAACGGTTTCGGGCATCCGGAAACCGAGGTTCTGAGTAAGGGGTGAGGGTACGTGTTGGGAAGCCCACAAAGGACACCCAACCCCGCCCGCACATTAGCGGCCTCTACTAAGAATTCGAGTGACTTACAATACGCGCGCTAGTTAAACGGGAAAATGCTTATGCAAACATTGTTTTCCTAGGCATGTGAATGGAATTGAAAAAGGTTTCTAAGTCAATTTAATGCAATTAATTCTACGTCAAAGTGGAATTTAACATGTGGGTTCATTTAGTACAATAAACGAACAAGAATTAAATTGACAAAAGAAATAACAAACGCGTTAGTAACGGTGCAATGATATAACGAATAATAACGGTTTGTGCAAATAAAGATTTGAATTGAAGAGATGCAAACATGAGGATGCATGATTTGAAAAGATAGTATACACGTGATTAATTATGCACGTGTCGACCTAAGTCGTAAAATACTATCGAGTTTGAAAAAGATAAATGTACGACTCGTGTTTGAGTCATTACGGGGCCACTCGATCGAGTAGTCGACAGACTCGATCGAGTAGGCTCTGAAAAGATGTTTCTACTTCACGGTACAGACCGTACTCGGCCGAGTTATGGACCAACTCGGTCGAGTACATGGCCACTCGACCGAGTCACTGTGAGACTCGATCGAGTGGGTGTCGTGACAGACATTCTGATTCGGTTTTGAGGTGCCACTCGACCGAGTGGGCTAGGCACTCGGTCGAGTGCCCCCTGTACGAATTGTAATTCGTTTGCAAATTGAAAATTGATTTTGAAATTGCTTTTGATTTTTGAGAGTTTGACGATTTGGCCGCATCGGACGTAAATATTGCACAATTTACGCTCGACTTGGTTTTTTTTATAAATCGCAAATTTTGTTGAACCAAATATAAATATTGTTGAATTTATACTCGATTCTACTTTTGAATACTCGTTATATTCCACACTCGATTATTTGAATCGATATGGAATATTAGAGTGAAATAGAGAATAAATAAATTAATTTTAGTCGCTTCAAATTAATTATCGTGATATCAATAAATCGCGTTAATTAATTCGTATGACTTGACTATTAGACTCGATATCCAATTATGGAATTGGTATCGAATCCAAAATCGACGCTTTAATTGAATACATAAAAAAACTTGATTCCCTCGACTTCTCCGACATCGGAATAAATCCCTAGGGATTGTGATGTCGGGTCCGTGTCAACGGGTTTCGACCCTTATAGAAATACAATGTTTGCTTTTGAGAAATCGATGAGATATGCGAACAATAACAATAATGCGAAAAAATATTGTTGAAATTGACCTATCTCAATAATCAAGTAACCGGGATATCGGAACAAGCGACCGTCAACGCTGTGTGCAGTACACTTGTATATTCGTGTTTCCTCATTCCGATATCGCTTATACTCGACACAAATTGATAGGTATTTTAATGTTTTGATACTAGTATTATTGATATTAACGATGCGATAATGCCAATAAACGGAATAAATAAAAAATGACCCATATGAAGTAGACACGACGCGAGAAAAAGGAAGAGAAGGGGAGAAACGGGGTTTTGACACCCTCAACCTACATGTTCTTGTCTCGGATTAAGGCTCGTAAACGTGGCTATAACACGGGAGTCTTCGAGGTTTATGGAAGTCGAGTTATGGTGGCTCGGGTTTGATGAGTCCTAAAGCTAGTTTAGGGTTTTTGCTAGTGTCGAATTGCTAGGGTTTGATTAGGGTTTGTAAAAGGTGTAGTATGTATGAGTATGGTTGCACTAGGGTTTCGAAAGTTGTAAAAAGGTTGTTGCATGAGGGTTGCTTATATAGGCAAGGCTAGGGCACCCGAATTAGGGTTACTCGACCGAGTAAGGGCTAACTCGGTCGAGTGGCCCGTGAAGCCTGCAGCCGGGCTCAAAACAAGCCCACTCGATCGAGTGGGTGGGTCACTCGATCGAGTGGCCCAGTCGGGTGCACGGGTCCATTGTTTTGGACCTTGACTTTGAGTGTTTTATGGGTTTTGTGTTTGACTTGGACTCTTGATGACTGACGGGTTGTTTTGTGTGTCTCGGGACCGATTTTGACCGGGGTTGACCCAATCGTGAAAAGTCGGTTTTAATTCCGGTGTCAGTTTTGGCCCAAATTAGTCTTGTTTGACTCGGAATGGTCCGCTGGGCCTGGATTTGAGGTTGATTTTGTGATATTTGTACTCCGTAAGTGTGTTAGCCAACGATTAATGGATTTGAGCCCGTATCCGAGCGCATAGAAGCACGTTAGCGTCCGATCATCATCGGGTGTTTTTTGGAAACTGCCATAGACACCTGGCAGTCAAAATGCGGGTGTCTACAGAGCCCCCACTCTGACTGAGGCTTGGACAAGGCGAAAGTCAGAGTAGCTACCAAGCCTGCTAAGACCTGGTAGACTTCCGGTCGGGTCGTTTATAGTCCATTAGACTTGCGTGAAGGGCCCGCCAGCCATAAGACAGAGATCATACCTGTGCTGGATGATCGTACTCCGTGGGGAATTTGGGCTTGTCGCGTAAGCCCTGGGTGTGCCTGTGTGTTGGCCCATCCCGTGTTATCCTGGAAAACGCTGCTGGGGAGATTTGATGGCTTGCATGTCTTTGCTTGAGTCGTACCTGTATAAGTTACATAAAATGCATGCAACACGTAGGTAGCAAAATGACTCGTGCTGGGGAAAATGACTTTTTGAAGTTTTGAATTTTTGAATTTGAAATCCTGAAAGCAAACACGAGCTAGGTTTTCAAAATGGAAAGGGGTAGAAAAGAAATTTGCTATTTAAATAGACTGAAATCTGACCTTGTCGAAAAAGATCTTTTTTCAAATGGCTAAATTTTGCAAATTTCAAAGTGGAATTTGAAGAGATGGGCCTACCGACAGACTCGACTCTGAACACGACAGGACGAGTTGACTGACACGGACTGGACTCTCTAAGGGTTGGACCGTGACTCGATAGGGGTGTGGGCCGCCTAACAAGACTCTTAAAGTTGCGCTATCCCGTAGCCTAGGCGAGTGTCAACACGGTCATACATCGAAATGGGATAGATATGCCATGGGGGGATTGCAGTAGCTTGTAATGAGACTGTTTTAGTCTGGTGCCCTTCTGGATTTCCTATTTTAGGATACATTTCCAAAGTGGGTATCGCCTCGAATCCTGACAGATTCTTGTCTTCGACTGAGCCGAGTACTAGGACACACTACAAAAAAGAGGCTAGATTTTTTGTTGGATTTATCTGGATTTTGTGAGTGAATGGAGGTCTTCTGCCTAAGAGAAGCCCCCGGGACAACAAAGCTAGCTACTGAGAACATGAGGGTGTCGTGACCGGAAGGATGACGCTTCTTGAATTTGTGTCAATGTGAGTGGTTGTGTCTCTGTTGAAAGGCTGCCTACGTATTCACGTGTGGTGAAATCAAACCAAGCCGTAGTTCAGTGGACTGGAAGATGTATTATGGCGCCTAGTTTATTAGGGCTTTGTGTGTAACTAGCCATAGCGATGGTGTAGGCTAGGTGTATTCCCAATGATGTCTTGATCAAAGGGCTAGAATGGTTAGGATGTTAATCCTGTGACTGTGAGCGTTCTCCGGGGTAGCCCCCAGAGGTGGTGTGAACTATTTGGGCATGTTCTATGCCGACTGCAAGTTGAGTTCCCGTGTTTGGAGTTGGTAACTGGTTTGGATGGAATTTTAACGAGTTTTGTTCTCGGGATTTTTAACGAGTTCTGCTCTCGGGGAATTTGATGTTTTTGGAAATGTGGTGCTAGGAAGTAAATGGCTTTGATGACTCGAAATCTGGAGCTCGGTTCTGTGGAGCTAAGGCTTCGAGGGCTGGTTTGATAATGTGGGATCTGGTTTTGATGACTCGAAATCTGGAGCTCGGTTCTGTGGAGCTAAGGCTTCGAGGGCTGGTTTGATAATGCGGGATCTGGTTTCCATGTCTGGCCCTAATTGTTAGGGGTATCCTATGAAGCTTGAATCCTCAAAATTCCGGGCTGTCTCTGGCCTGGGTCTCGAGAAGGTCTTGAGGGTTGTAATGTGGGAAGGCTGAGTGTGGTGTTAGCTGACCAGCTTGATTGTTACTCCCCTATTGGATGGCATGGATAATTTTGAATTTGACCGTACCGCGGTCAAAGGATTTTCACTTGAGTTGACCGTTGACCACGGTCATGGGTATTTGATTTTTGATTGACCTCTTAGCTGCGGTCATGGGTTTTGATAATTTTGACCGTACCCTGGTCGTGGGGCTTTCCCTTGAATTGACCGTTGACCACGGTCATGGGTATTCTGAATTTTTTCTTTTTTTGATGATGACCTGCTTTTTTTTTTTGGCCTTTTGCTTTTTTTCCTCATGGACTTTCGATTTTTTTTTTTTGTGTCCAGTTTTCTTTTTTTTATGGTCTTCTTTTTGTTTTGGCCCTTTCTTTTTTGATGGCCTTCTTTTGTTTTTTTTTTTTTACTTTTGATTTTTTTTGTCCAGTGTTTTTTTTGTTTTGTTTTGTTTTTGCCGGTCAGACTAACACCTAAGGTAGGGATTGGTCAGTCTTATTGGAGGGGTATTTTATTGTGGGAAATGGGCTTGCCTCCCGTCTTGAACCCAAACTAGGAGATTACCTAGATTTGTCATAGGATTCGATACCGCTCCTGCTACGGGTAGTCGTGTGGCTTTTCTATACCAGACATGGAATAGGTAAAAAGAAAACACGGGCTCGGTTTCCTGCAGTCTTTACAGATGTGCCTATAATAGTCACGTGCGTGTGCTCACAGTGTATGATGGTGTTCATCACGTTCTCGGAAACACATAAGGAATATATATGAGAAAGAATATTGAAAGCTGATTTTATTGAATTTTGAAAAAGAGGACAGAATACAACTGACTCTGACTCTGATTTTGACTTTGACTTCGACTTTGAAGGGAATAGTACATCCTAGACTCGGACTCAGACTCGGACTCAAATCGGATCCGGACTCTCGGATAATGTTGTCATTAGTCGTCGGCTTCTAAGGACTCGAGTTGATGTCCAGTATAGCCTTTAGTATCAACTTCACCCAGATCTTCATTATGTCGAAGATCGTCTTCAATCCTAATGCCCATTTCGGTAAGCACCGCAAAGTTTGAAATGCCGGCATACCTAAGATGGACGCGGTAAGAAGGTAGGAGGTTGTTGATGAATGCCTCCACTAGTGTCTTCTCGTTGGGCTTGTTTACCAACTTTACACTCTCGGCCCTCCATCTTTGAAGATATTTAGTGAACCCTTCTTTGGGCTCTTGGGCCATGACTTCCAGAGTACGCATTGTAGTCTGGATCTCGATATTATCGGCGTAGTTCCGAGCGAACTCTGTTGCCACATCATCCCAAGTCGGGTATTTCTTGGAATCGAGCCTGTAGTACCAGGCTTTGGGGTGCTTCTGGAGGGAGGAAGGGAATAAGTGCTTAAACATGGTGGAGTTTACCCTTTTGACTGCCATGAAGTCTTTGAAGGCCCGGATATGATGGACCGGGTCTTCGGTACCCTCAAACATAGGAATTCCCGTCAAGTTGAGGTTGACCGGTAGCTCGTTACTCAAAGGTGAATAAATGCGAGCATTTTCGGAGTGGATTGAGTTGCTTGTTGATAAGTGAACTTGCTCCTCGAGCCTGCGAACAACACTGACCAATTCGGCTATGGGCCCAGTGGACTCAGCTCCTTCAACTGGGACCGTCTTCTCTACAGTGCTCAGGCGGGTGTCCAAAGTTGTTTGGTTAGCAAGGATGGAGGTCAGTTGAGTCTCGATTTTGGTTAGGGCATCTTTCAATTCTTCCATCTTGCGTTGATATCGGGTTGCGGGTGGCCTGTCTGTAAGAGCACCACGTAATCAGAGAGGTTGCTTCGGAACTCAAACTCACCAAGGCATGGGAAATAGTGTAAGAGGAGGGACGACCTCAGTTTGACTCGGGTTAGACTCCCCTAAGACAAATGTGTAGGGTACGATTCTCGGAGTGACTGTGATTAGTCATTCCGTCGGAGAATAGCCCCCAAGTGAGGCTAGGGACTCAGATGGTGTGACATCTGAGTGACTCGAAAGTGGGTTGTGTGAGACACGTGTAAGACATGACCCTTAGAGCAACCGTGATTGATCGCCCTGCTAAAGGGGTAGCCCCCGAGTGTGATCGACAATTTTGTTAAGACTCGAGTGTCGTACGAGTGACCCTTAGACGTGAGGACCGTGAACCTTTTGTTATAGGGCTATGCCTTGTAAAAGGTTGACTCGGAAGAGACACCTAGACGGGTGACTTGTGAAATGTGGGCCTTCCTTAGGATTCGGCGAGTGGGCCTAGTCTTGTTCGAAGGAAGGTCCACGTGAGACATCCCCAGACTTTGGACTCGATTGTGTTGACGGGCCCTCCTTTGTAGGGGTTTGTCCTACGTAGGTGGGTCTTGCCTTAGTCTAATAAGGCGGACCGGGAAAGGGAAGAAACTCGTGGTGTAAGATCGACGGAGTTTCGACGCTACGGACCTTGACAACTTAAGACACGACCCGACACTGCTAAATACGGGAAGTCCTAGAAGAGGAAGGTTTTGAAAATTGATTGATTTTGAAAAAGGACCGAGAAAACTCGGTGGAGAGGTCCAAATTTCGAGAAAGACGAAATGTTTAATTGGGCCATGATTTTTGAAAGCTTGAGTTTTGATTTGGGCAGCATACCGGCTAGAAAATAGGCTATTTTGAGTAAAATCATAAGTCCTAAATTCGGTATACGTCCCGGGTTTTGAAATTGGATATCTTGAAAATTGAAAATTTGAGTGTCGGAAGAAAGGAATTTCCAACGATTTGAAAATTGAAGATAAGATCCCGAAGATTTGAAAATCGAAAACGGCATCTCAAAGATTTGAAAATTGAAATTGAGTTTTTGAAAATTCGAAAATCGAATGGTGGATCGGAAGTTCGAATTTTGAAATGGGCAGCATGCCGGCTAGAAAATAGGCTTGTTTTGAGTCAAATCATAAGTCCTAAATTTCGGCAGCTTTCCGAGTTTGAAAGTTGAATATTTTTGAAAAGATGCATTTTTGAAAAAGTTGACGGTTTTAGAAAACGACACAGAAACCAAATATCACGTAGTCACACAAGCATTATAACGACGCCATGTATGCTCTACACTAAGTCTTGGTTGGTCTGAAAGGGTCTATACCAGTGTACATAGTCTAGACGTTGATCGGGACGGACTCTCTAAGTCGAATTGAGCTTAGAACATGCCGCGAAACCCACTCGAATCGACTATGGACACCTTTTGACATATCCATGTTGGAGTACATCAATGGTATAGTGGGACGTCGGTCACCAGTACCGGCCCGGGAAAATATGGGTTATGCATGAACCGTAAAACTAACACGCGCATTGTATTTGTCAAACGATTTCTATTCGAGTCTCACCCTGAGGATGCCGATGGTAAGTCACGCATCAGTTAATCCCCAGCGGAGTCGCCAAATTGTGGACATGACATAGGTCCACCCCGACGCGGCCACGCGCGGGTTTGGGTAGGCGAATGAATCTCCATATGAGAATGGATCGAATTGAAATTTAGGTCTATGTGGAGTCGCCACTGAATTTTGTGGTTATTCGGAACCATTCGAGCCCACTCTATGTCGTAGTGGTCCGTATACAAAATACGGCCCGTTTCCGATGTCAGAGTTTATTGGGCTCGTCCCTTTGCATTTGATACCAATACCGACATTATCGGATATTGTGTATTGAATGACTCTCGTGCGCCAACGGTTTCGGGCATCCGGAAACCGAGGTTCTGAGTAAGGGGTGAGGGTACGTGTTGGGAAGCCCACAAAGGACACCCAACCCCGCCCGCACATTAGCGGCCTCTACTAAGAATTCGAGTGACTTACAATACGCGCGCTAGTTAAACGGGAAAATGCTTATGCAAACATTGTTTTCCTAGGCATGTGAATGGAATTGAAAAAGGTTTCTAAGTCAATTTAATGCAATTAATTCTACGTCAAAGTGGAATTTAACATGTGGGTTCATTTATTACAATAAACGAACAAGAATTAAATTGACAAAAGAAATAACAAACGCGTTAGTAACGGTGCAATGATATAACGAATAATAACGGTTTGTGCAAATAAAGATTTGAATTGAAGAGATGCAAACATGAGGATGCATGATTTGAAAAGATAGTATACACGTGATTAATTATGCACGTGTTGACCTAAGTCGTAAAATACTATCGAGTTTGAAAAAGATAAATGTACGACTCGTGTTTGAGTCATTACGGGGCCACTCGATCGAGTAGTCGACAGACTCGATCGAGTAGGCTCTGAAAAGATGTTTCTGCTTCACGGTACAGACCGTACTCGGCCGAGTTATGGACCAACTCGGTCGAGTACATGGCCACTCGACCGAGTCACTGTGAGACTCGATCGAGTGGGTGTCGTGACAGACATTCTGATTCGGTTTTGAGGTGCCACTCGACCGAGTGGGCTAGGCACTCGGTCGAGTGCCCCCTGTACGAATTGTAATTCGTTTGCAAATTGAAAATTGATTTTGAAATTGCTTTTGATTTTTGAGAGTTTGACGATTTGGCCGCATCGGACGTAAATATTGCACAATTTACGCTCGACTTGGTTTTTTTTATAAATCGCAAATTTTGTTGAACCGAATATAAATATTGTTGAATTTATACTCGATTCTACTTTTGAATACTCGTTATATTCCACACTCGATTATTTGAATCGATATGGAATATTAGAGTGAAATAGAGAATAAATAAATTAATTTTAGTCGCTTCAAATTAATTATCGTGATATCAATAAATCGCGTTAATTAATTCGTATGACTTGACTATTAGACTCGATATCCAATTATGGAATTGGTATCGAATTCAAAATCGACGCTTTAATTGAATACATAAAAAAACTTGATTCCCTCGACTTCTCCGACATCGGAATAAATCCCTAGGGATTGTGATGTCGGGTCCGTGTCAACGGGTTTCGACCCTTATAGAAATACAATGTTTGCTTTTGAGAAATCGATGAGATATGCGAACAATAACAATAATGCGAAAAAATATTGTTGAAATTGACCTATCTCAATAATCAAGTAACCGGGATATCGGAACAAGCGACCGTCAACGCTGTGTGCAGTACACTTGTATATTCGTGTTTCCTCATTCCGATATCGCTTATACTCGACACAAATTGATAGGTATTTTAATGTTTTGATACTAGTATTATTGATATTAACGATGCGATAATGCCAATAAACGGAATAAATAAAAAACGACCCATATGAAGTAGACACGACGCGAGAAAAAGGAAGAGAAGGGGAGAAACGGGGTTTTGACACCCTCAACCTACATGTTCTTGTCTCGGATTAAGGCTCGTAAACGTGGCTATAACACGGGAGTCTTCGAGGTTTATGGAAGTCGAGTTATGGTGGCTCGGGTTTGATGAGTCCTAAAGCTAGTTTAGGGTTTTTGCTAGTGTCGAATTGCTAGGGTTTGATTAGGGTTTGTAAAAGGTGTAGTATGTATGAGTATGGTTGCACTAGGGTTTCGAAAGTTGTAAAAAGGTTGTTGCATGAGGGTTGCTTATATAGGCAAGGCTAGGGCACCCGAATTAGGGTTACTCGACCGAGTAAGGGCTAACTCGGTCGAGTGGCCCGTGAAGCCTGCAGCCGGGCTCAAAACAAGCCCACTCGATCGAGTGGGTGGGTCACTCGATCGAGTGGCCCAGTCGGGTGCACGGGTCCATTGTTTTGGACCTTGACTTTGAGTGTTTTATGGGTTTTGTGTTTGACTTGGACTCTTGATGACTGACGGGTTGTTTTGTGTGTCTCGGGACCGATTTTGACCGGGGTTGACCCAATCGTGAAAAGTCGGTTTTAATTCCGGTGTCAGGTTTGGCCCAAATTAGTCTTGTTTGACTCGGAATGGTCCGCTGGGCCTGGATTTGAGGTTGATTTTGTGATATTTGTACTCCGTAAGTGTGTTAGCCAACGATTAATGGATTTGAGCCCGTATCCGAGCGCATAGAAGCACGTTAGCGTCCGATCATCATCGGGTGTTTTTTGGAAACTGCCATAGACACCTGGCAGTCAAAATGCGGGTGTCTACAACGCCAAAACGCACTTTCCTAAAACATCGTAGTTTCTATATTCATCTAATCTAATGATCTAAAAATTAAATATAATAATAACCATTAATCAAATATAATATTATTCATAATTTTCCTGTTGACGATATATTTTCAGATATATATATATATATATATATATATATATATATATATATATATATATATATATATATATATATATATATATATATATATATATATATATATATATATATATAGAGTTAAGATCGTGTGAGAACCTATCCCTCAATGAGAACTGCGAGAACTTTTTTAAACCATTAGATCTTATTCACATTATTCTTAAAAACATCCTTCTCTTCCTTTAACAAAAAAATCAAATCTGTTTCTTTCTCTCTCTCTTGCTTCCTTCTCCCTTCCCTCATCAACAATGGCTGAAATATGAGTACGATATACCATATCGTATACGTATTAATAAAATCAGATTGTTATTAGTCCAAGGAGACAATCCCTTACTTATAAGCAGTGCGGTTTTGATGGTTTGAATCTTTGATTATCATGTATTATACGGAGTATTGTTACTAAGGTATTAGGGTAAGCTGTGTGACTGCCTGCCAGGATTGCCACCTTTTTGTGTTTGCTTCCCTTTTCCTTCCACCTTTCCCTCTCACCATTTCGCATTTACCGACTACATGGACCAACTACACACACCTTCATCGTATTATCATACTATTTGGCTCGCCGAAAATATACGATATCCACATACAGATTTTATTAATACGTATACGATATGGTATATAAAATCATAACAGATGCGAAAAAAGGTACGTTAAAATAGAAAAATGGTACGCTAAAAGTGAAGAAGGGTACACTAAAATTGAAATTGAAAAAAAAATACGCTAAAAGTGAAAAAGGGTACGCTAAAATTTGAAAAAGGTACGCTAAAATTGAAGAAAGGTACACTAAAATTGAAATTGAAAAATGGTACGCCAAAATTGAAAAAAGGGTACGATAAATTTAAGAAAGGGTACGGTACGCTAAAATTGAAAAATGGTACGCTAAAATTGAAAAAGGAAATTAAATCGAGTAGGACTTGAAGAAGAAGTGTTGTATTCCATATAAAATTCGTACAAAAGGAAATTAAAGGACAATATTTTAGATGAACTTCTAAGTTAATGAGGAAATTTGGAAAAAAAAAACGATAGCTGGGATTATTGCAATTATATTTACCGACGATAATACTATTACTATTGTAATGAAATAATGAATTTAATCGAATAAGTTAACTCATAAAATAATTAATTTTTAAAAAAAAATAAAAGTTACTTAGGTTACTAGGTTTAATACGCAATTGTGATAAATTGATGGATTGAAAAAAAGTCGTTTGAAAAATTGATGGATTGAAAATCGGATTCGGTGGTCGATTGAAGAATTATGGATTAAAGGATTACGGGTCGAATAATTTTGTAGAAGGAGAAGGAGTTACAACCTTACGGGTTGAAGGCTCAAGCAATTCTGATTAATTGATGGGATTGAAGAATTTTGAATGATCCAACGAATGAGATTGAACACTATGATCTAATGGCTCATATTATAGTTCTCATGGTTCTCATTGGAGAAGTGGTTCTCACATGAACCTATATATATATATATATATATATATATATATATATTTATATATATAGAGTGAAGATCAAGTAAGTTCCTTTTCTTTTGAGTCCATAAGTCCTATTTAGAGCCATTGATCTAAAAGAGATGGATGGTGGTGATTGAGTGTTGTAATAAAGGTAATAACTACCATATCTTGGAAAAAATATAATAAAATCTTCTTTCCTCCCTTAATTACCTCCAACTAATAAACGTTCTCTTTCATCCCATTCAATTTTTTCATTCAAACACACCCGCCTAACAAAAACCCTTCAACTTCATCTTCAACTCAAGCAAAGGTAATCTTCATATTCGTATTGGCAGACAAGAACAGACGGTCCCAGACGCGAGACAGATCATCGACGGTCCCAAGACCAAGCCAACAAAGGGTCGAAAAAAAATGATGTGTCTAATGAATTATGTCACCTTCTTCTGATTATGAAATATTATGAATTATGTCACCTTCTTCTCCTGGTTACGAATTTGTTCATTCTGTTACAGTGATTGACTGTACCTGTTACTCTAAGTAACGACTGATGTTACTATGCGAATGAATGGAGGTTACCCAAGATACAAATGTGGTCTCATAATCAGTGTATTACACTGACGCATTGTAACTGTTACTTTAATGAACAAATGATGTTATTCTAATTGATTAATGATGTTATTCTACGTCTCATGATTAAGTTTCATTGGTATTAATGGTGTGGTCTCATAATCACTTTCATTGATATTATCATCAATCACTATGACGCATTATATATGGTTCTTTAAAGAACGAAAGTTGTTAATTTCCTAATGAATGATTCTAATCCAAGTTATCCTCAGTTACTTTGGTAATCATTTGTTTAAACAACGCTGATGTGCTCAGTTACTTTCATGGATTATGTCTGTTACTGTAAATCAAGAAAGGTGTTACTCCAATAGATATGGGATGTTACTCTAACCAAATACACATGTATTAAATAAAATAGAGTTAATTTTGGATTATGTCTGTTACTGTAACTCAAGAAAGGTGTTACTCCAATAGATATGTGATGTTACTTTCATGGATTATGTCTGTTACTGTAACTCAAGAAAGGTGTTACTCCAATAGATATGAGATGTTACTCTAACCAAATACACATGTATTAAATAAAATATAGAGTTAATTGCAACGTAGCACAGCGATATGTGTAAAAAAAATGTGTACAAAATCAGTTATTCTTGTAAACCAAAAAAAATCCTTAGAATGACCAAAAACACAACTATTCTCAAAACACTTGTTTCTCCTCCTCATCTTCCTCAGTGTCTTCTTCAGTTTCCTCATCTTCGTCAACATAAAACAAAACAATAAAATCAGTGTCTTCTTCAGTTTCCTCATCTGCTTCAACATAAAACAAAACAATAATATCAGTGAAGAATACATTAAACCTGGAATCTATACTAAAACGAGAGCAATGAACCATTGTTATTAATCCATGATTAATCAAATGAATAAAATTCCACCTTTTCCAGTGTTGTCCCGTGCGTTCGCATCTTTGCCAATACCACCTGCACAAAATTGAACAGCGTTACACCCATGCAAATAATGTGTTACTTCAATTCCTAAGTTGTGTTACTCTAACGAGTACAATACGTTACTTTAACATCATCATCAAAACCCTTTTCTCAACGTTCATTTGTGTTACTGTAATTAAAATTAAGTGTTACTTTAACTCAGAAGATATGTTATTTCAACGACGTTTCTGCGTTAATAGAAATCAAAACAATAGTATCAGTGGATATAATGAAAAATCTAAATAACAAACATAAAACCCTAAAATCTATAAAGATCGAGAGAGCAATTACCATTGATACAAAACTATGATGAATGAAATGACAATGAAAGCAATATCAACATGAAAATTGACGTAAAAAAAGAACGCAAATTGACGCACGATGTATCCATGGATAAAAATTGAATCAAAACGTGAAAGAAATATTGAAACTCACCATTGTTATACTCGATCAATTGTTTATCAACAGTTGAAGAAGATGACGCGGTCATTGAATCCATTGTAACGGGATTTCGAGCACAGAATTGATTGATTGAATGAATGAATGAACGAACGTGATGAAGAAAGGGTTTTTTTTTTTCAGGTTTGAATGAACGTGAATGATGAATGAACGTGAATGATGAATGAATGTGATTAAGGGAGTTATTGTTTCCTAAATTCATGGGAGCTATTTTAGGAACGTAAATCTTTTTTTTTAATGCAAATACTATGATGAATCTTGTCCATCCATCCTCATCCCATCCAATGGATGAGATGGGGACTTAGGGACTCATCTAGAGTAAAGGACTCATAAGAGCCTTACTCTATATATATAACCCTAAACATTATTTGGACCTATTGTATTTATTAGCTATCATTAAAGTTAGCCCAAATATGTGATCCGTCGTAGTAATAATGATACAGGCTTATTTACGTCTTATAAAGTATGGGTCGGATACTATAATAGTGTAGAGACCCATTAGGGCTTTATGGGATATATGATGGGCTTATCCACTAAAGGCGACTGATATAAGTCATCTGGGTTTAACAACTCATCCCTATATATAGTCAGGGTTATGGTCCCTAACAGCACACTTTTGACATAATCTCACATATATCCCGTATGGAGAAACTCAAAAGATGGGTGTGTCTGTTAAAAGATCTAATCCAGAAGACCGACGTAAGTTATTTCTATCAGTATTATCAGGTACGCTTCCACTACAGCTAATTACAGCTATTACCAATTAATTTAGTACGAAGTTTCAGTCTTTGGGTCAGATTAAATCTAACAAGTGGTATCAGAGCCGCCTTCGTATTGAATTATTTGGATCAGTTTTATGATTCGGTTTTTGTTCTTGTGTTTCAATTTGCGTTATTATGCTTATTGATTAGTCTAGTTTAGTAGGGATTAATAAGGGTCACTTAGTTGACTATTTTGTAGATTTGGGTGTGTTTTGACGGATTATTGTGTGCATGTCGTAATTGATGGGTTAATATAATCAAATGTGTAATTAGGTGGATTAAAGGGTGAAAAGTAATATGGGTTGTAATTGAAATGTTTATTGGGTTAAAGTGTCAACAATCCTTTGGAAGTGAAGACAAATCAAGCCCAAAGTGAAAGTGGAAGCCCAGACCAAGTAGAAGGAAGAAGTGGAGAATTTCCAAATTCCGCTGCCAGCGGAATTTCTTGCCAGCGGATTTCCAAAAATCCGCTGCCAGCGGCAGAAATTTATGCATAGGATTCCTTCTTGGATTCTTTTTTGCATATGATTCTTTCTCTAGTCTTTTGTTCTTGATGCGAGTTCATTTTGCAGCGTTGGTTTGATCGGTCCATATCTCGTGTTATACTTGGAATTTCGTAGTCATTCAAAATGGAGGAGATAGATTTCGAGCTTATCTTTCCAATGACTACTCATGAAGGTTCATTGAACAAGTATTGACGAAGTTATGCCCCAAACAAGTCAGCTGTGCTTTGAAAAATGCTGTTGTTAAATTCTTTGACGGAATTGCTTCTCTTGCCTCGACTTTCTTTAAAGCTTTCAATAAATTCCCGAGGAGAAGAGATGCTATTTTCAAGTTCGTTGATTCAAGACTATTCGTGCAAACATGGAGCATTGTACCCAAAATGTACAATGAATGTGACGTAGTTGGCTGATTTTTAGTCATCATAGTTCTTTGTAGTATCTTTTTCTAATTCTTTGTATTTTGATTTCCTAGTTCTTTGTTCTAGCATTTAAGGAGGTTTGACTTGGGTGGCTGATTTGCCTTGCCCTTCTTGTGCTTAATGGCTATTTATAGCCTTTAGTTTGTTTGTAAACAGGCAGATTGAAAAGAAAGAAAATTATAAGCTTTTGCTTGTTTAATTTTAATTGTCGAGTTACAATTAAGAGTCTTAGAGTTCGACGCGTTTTCGAGTTCTAATTCCCGCTTATTCAATCGAGTGTTTGAATAGCGACCCGCTTAGTTGAGATATAGGTCTATCTCACTTAGCATACTATCCCTTTTTTTTCACTTCTATCTATTTTTTGTTTGTCTCTCGCCGTGGCCAGCAACTTTGTTTTGCGTCCTTGTGATACGAGATCGAGTTCCGTTCCAACTCACATCAGTTCTTCTTCTTTACTCACCTCTTTTATTCTTCTTCTTCATTATGATCATTTTTATGAGGCTTTATGAGTCATTGATGAAGATGCTCCATGAATGACTATATAAAGAGGAGAAATTCACCATCAGATTGATCATCCAACACATCAAGTATCATTTGTAATTCTCAAAACACATATTTTCTAGTTTATTTTGCAAGTAGTTCTTTTGTATGGAGGGCTAAGTTCTTATTCTTGGAACAAGTTGTTGAAGCCTTTCAAGTTTAGTAAATTGTAAGACTCATTTCTATTTTACTTTTATATTAAAATATCAAGTTTAATTTGCATTATCTATTGGTTTGTTAATTCTTATTCTAGCTTGATCACCTAGTTTTTGTTATTAGTAAACCATTGCTAGAATAGTTGAATGAATCTTTTGTTTGTTTAACTATATCCGAGTAGCAAATATAATTCACCAATTTGTATGCTTTTCATCGTTGTTGAGTTATAAGGATTAAACTTGTATGAAACAAAGTGATACCGCTTGAGTAATCATTCTTTCATCTTTGCTAATTTCATCGTTTTAATCTACATATTGATACGATTTAGATGCTTGATTTAAGTTGACAATATCGTAAGGGTTATTTGAGTATGCTTCTCATATCTTATAACTATTAATAAGTGGAACTGGGAGTCGATTAAAACTTCATAGCAAAGTATTCTAATATAAATTGTAAAGTAGAAGAGTCAATGATCAATTCGTTAAACTTGATGGTGAATATTGCTTGGTCCGGGTATTTTTCTAATATTTGTTACATCGTTTAGTCATATTAGTTTATTTTATTTTGTTAATTTATTTCATTAGTTTATTAGACTTAGAAACAACACACGTAAATCCCCTCATATTGGTTACTAATTTATATAGATTTACACACACTTAAACGACATAATTACCTTCCTTGTGGGTTCGACCCTACTTTCACTAACTACTAGTTTGTGTTAGAAGTGGATAAAAATTGTAATTTGGAGGCTCACGACAAGCCAAGCCACTTATACGGATCAGATATGGCCATGTTGATGATTGATGATTTTTCACTCAATGCAACTTTATTTATTCTCTGGATTCTATTATCACGGTTGCCCTATTGAATTTCATGTTCATATTAATAATATGTATATGTGTCACACTAATATGCATATTGTGGACACTTGATGATTCGTAATATTGTTCATATAAATTTATAAACTCACATGTTTTCGCCACATATGTATCCAAGTCTATTGATTTTGCTTTATTCTTTAAACATAATCATTGTCTGCCAAAATTATGTGATTGTGACATATATGACAAATTATTATTGTTTAGTAATCCAGGACATATTCTTCATGATCCGCGTGTTTTAGGTTTTCTTAATTTAATTACCTAGATCGGTTAAGTTGAATCAGGCTATTTAATTCTACCACGAATATTTTTCGTCATGCCCATTATGTGATGTGATTTTATGATGGATTTTTGTACGGAATATATCATTGGATGATTTTTTATTTATGCGGTCAATACAGTTATATATAGATTAAAGGTTTATATTTGGGATATTAATTTTCAGCTTCTCATGATTGACTATTCAATTCATAAGGTCTCTAGTTTTTAAATTGATTGCGGCTGATTCATAATTTTTTTTTAAGCTTTCGGTCATGTGATGGATAATGTTCTCTTATAATTGATTATTATCTCATATTATGTTTTTATGTATGAATTGGGACCTGTTCGGAATTTTGGTTGCGATTATTGTCGCGTATTTATAATTACAAGTTTACTTGTATGATAGAAAGAACTAATTTGGGTTATAATTTCTTTTATCATTTAAAGTTTTCAGTCACTAGTTAATTACGGTTTGATTAAAAGAACTTGATTTCAATTTCAATAATATTGGCTATTTGGTTTTTTATAAGACGTCTAATATTTTGGATTGTTTGATCGAAACAATACATTGCCAAAGTAACCTCTATTGCGTAGATTAGATAGTTTAAATAATTGGACGATTGTGTGTGATTGAATTTCATGCGGGTAATTGTCGGCCCAAATGAAGTCCATTATTTGGCCGAAATTCAATCATACTTGTGGTGATAAATATGTTACAGTTACTCGGTTCTCGTGTAGATGTTAAGTCGGCCCAAAGGAAGACTTAACATTTGACATGATCTTACTGTTAATATTTGATTACTACACCAAGAGTACCACTTACAAGTCTAATTATCGTCCAAAGATGAGATTAGATGTTGTGCTAGATATCTTGTTATGATGGGAATGCCAATATTCGAATCTGAAATACAAGTTAAGGGAGTGTCTTAAGTTTATGACACTCATAAGGCTTATGTCCATACGGTTTTTTTTAATGGAGAGTAAATTCAAACATTCGGTTTTAAGTTGGTAGTATGTGTAATCATGCGGATAACCTGGTCGGCCCAAAGGAAGACCATTATTTGGCCGAGTACATATACAATTTTGGGTGATAAATATGTGACGATTATTAAGGATTTTCATGTGTATACTAAGTCGGTCCAAAGGAAGGCTTAGTGTTCGACATGAGTTTATCGTCAATATTTGATCACGATTATTTAATTGTAGTGTCGATGCTTAGATAATAATTTATATCCAACGGCTAAATGTTAAATTTGCAAAAACACTATTATACTGTTTGAATTAATTCAAAATATGAGAATATTGTTTTGTTCATCAAATTGACATTACTCTTCATTATATCTGTCATATTCAGGTTACATTCTCAATTCGGATAACGCTATTTATTTAAATAAATGGTAAGAGAATGTAAATATTTATTTTGGGTCGTCGCAATCTTAATACAACATTAGGAATGTATGATTGTACTACTCATAAGGATGAAAATATCGTGTGGACTCACGTGTTTTTGTGGAGTAGAAAATTTAATGCATGTGTTTAATGATTGTTTAATGCGGAATTAAGGACATATTAAAAGAGCATTGTTTCTATTAAATAAGCTGCAAGTGTCCAACTCAAAGAATAACATGATAAGGTTAAAGTTGTTGGTTGTTGGCTTGTTACGATTATGGACACATAAGGAATATAGTACCAGTTTGTACGCCTCATCGCGTGTCGGTAAGTACACACTTCTCATTTAAGATTTGTCTAAAGTTAATTATTATATCCAATCATGTTTTGTGGGTGAATTTGGTTTTTCATTCACATAAGTACATTAATGCAAGTAGAAGTAAGAATCTAAGATGTTGTAAGTCAATTGGTGATGAAAGATTCATCTATTTGGGACATGTCATCATCTGAGTTTGAGACAGTCGGCTAATTTAGTTATCACTAATGACTTGTTATTTTATTTGAATCTAGAAAATTTTTGGTACTGCCTTTTGGTGGAGTTTGATTATTTTTTGTTTGGTCAAATTTGGTTTATTGTGCATTGAGAAATAATTAATTTTGTATTTTCCTAATTCAAATAATAGTAAATATGTTATTTTTGATAACTTTACATAGCTTGGATTGAAATGTCTTTTAAAGACTTGCATTAAAAATCCAGTGGATATAAATAATTAAGAACAATAATTTATTTTCGGTATGACACATTAAAATGATTATTAAATTTGTGTCAAAATGAAATTACTGACCCTTCTACTTCGGATCCTCATATTAAAGAGTAATAAAGACAAAGAAAAGAGAAAATTGATATTAAAAGGACTTTGGATGTCTTATAATTGATATAAGGGTATGTGAATTATTTTATGTTTTAAGTTATATTAGTTCACATCACTATATTAATTTGTAGACAGAATTATGTATGATATTTATATATCTCGATCTTGAGAAATTTCAAGTTTATAGACGTTTTTTTATCACATATTTGACTGAGATATATTCTCGGTAATGGATTAAAGATGTCATGCCGATCATAAGTGGAAATACTTTGACAAATTGACTATTCAGGATAATAACGTCAAGATTATTTCAGATATTTTCTAAAGATGTTTGATCTTACATTAAAGATTGCACCATATAAAGGTTTAAATATGTACGGTGTATTATGTGTGTAAAGTAAGATTTTTGGGACTTGGTAGGAGTATGATTATTGTGGACATGACGTAGGTCCACCCCGACGCGGCGACGCGCGGGTTTGGGTAGGCGAATGAATCTCGTGGTGAGATTGCTCTCGGGTTCGAAATTTAAGTCAAAATGGAGTCGCCACCGAATTTTGTGGTTATTCGGAACCATACGAGCCCACTCTATGTCGTCATGGGCTATACACAAAGTAAGCCCACTTCGATTTCAGAGTTCATTGGGCTCGTCCCTTTGCATTGCGATACCGATACCATCTACACCGGTATCGTGTAAAGAATGACTCTCGTTCGCCAAGGGTTTCGGACATCCGGAAACCAAAGGTTCTGAGTAAGGGGTGAGGGTACGTGTTGGGAAGCCCACTAAGGACACCCAACCCCGCCCGCACATGGCGGCCTCTACTAAGACATCGTTCGTGTTCATGATACGCGCGCTAGTAAAATAATGAAATGATATGCAAACAGCGTTTTTAACTAAACATGCGAGTTTTGCGTTAACTACGTCATTTAATGCATCTTGAATGTGGTCGAAGTAATTTAGCATGCGAGGTTCATTTATAAAAGCGTAAAAGCAAATAATAAACAAAGCTCGAAAGTAAATAAATAACGTACAAGTTACACGGGCGGAAATACAACCCGGAATTCACAATACGACATTACGCAAAGAAATGAAATGAAATTAATGCGATATAATTAAAGGGACGGACCCGTATGTAAACTAGACCGCGGAAATATGTAGGCGGACTAACCTCGATTAAATACGCATTATGTCGCATATTAAACGAAGGACGGGAACATGAGACTGTGGCATATTGCTAGCCTAATCTCGCGTCCCGTAGTCTTGTCCCGACTTATCACGTCAAAGTGGTCAAAGTCGTTCTACGTGTCATGATGTGTATAGTTTTGAAAAGTAGGAAGGTCGGATGATGGTCTAAAGTCGATAAAGAACGGGGCTCGAAATATGTGTCCAAGCCCTCGGGTTTCTGAGTTGCCAGACCCACTCGACCGAGTCATTGATTGACTCGACCGAGTGCGCCATTAACGTGGCTACTGCCCATATTTTGGGGGGTTACTCGATCGAGTGCCTTATGGCACTCGGTCGAGTGCATCATTAATGGGGCTACTGCCCAGTTTTTGGGGTGCAACTCGATCGAGTGGCCTATGGCACTCGGTCGAGTGCCCCCTGTACGAGCATGCTTTTGCTCGGTTTTATGACTTGAAATCGATGATCGGCCGAGTCAAATACAAATATCGCACGATTTGTATTCGACTCGGCCTCCGGTGCTATAATCGTGTATGAACGATTATAATACCGTCACCGGAGTTTTTATGAAAACGTTTGTGTTAGATTACGAAACTTTGAATTAGTAACGAGATGCATCCCTCTACGTCACGACATCGAAACTAACCCTTTCGGGTTATGTGATGTCGATATTCGTGTCAACGGGTCTCGAACCAATTATGGAAATGGAGTTAAATATGTTCAACTACGACGAATCACGATCACGTCACGCCCTTGAGTACATTGGGGCGGGGCTCCTCGAAAGGGCTCCACCTCCGTCGTTGCTCGTAAAGGGATTAGACGGATCGAATGTGATTATCGTAGTTCAACATTTCAAAACCGACTTTTGATATTAATATTATGTACGCGGTATTATTAGAGTTAGTAACGATATAAAAAAGATGCAAAATTAGAAATGCGAAAAGATGAAAAAAAGTTAGTGTATGTGTACGTGTTGCTACGATACATCAATATGAAAATGCGCGTAGAAACGATACTTTAAAAGAGATTAAAAAGGAGTTTGGAACACCCTCAACGTACATGCTAGTATGGACCTCGGAAACGGACTCGTGAACAGCGACAAAGCTTTAGGAGTATCGAGGAATGCGCGCGAGTTATGGTGTGTATGGATGTGTATGTGTATCACGTCGGTTTTTCGAGGGACGAGGGACTCGGTCTTTGTGTGTATTGCTTAGGATTTCTAAGGCTTTGATGTGTGATGAAGTAGGGTTGAAGTGGGGTGAAATGTGGCTGAAATTGTAGGGTAAAAGTGGTGAAAAGTCTCCAAAAAAATCCTCTCCAAAAGTCCTCTTCATGCATGGGAATGAGTCGGTATTTATAGGCATTTGCCACGACCTAAGGTGCACTCGATCGAGTGGCCCTAGTGCACTCGATCGAGTGCCTATTTGGGCGGGTCTGGTCCAGTGGAAGACGCTCCACTCGACCGAGTGGGCAATCCACTCGATCGAGTGGATCAACGAAGGTTGAGATAAATAAGGCAAGAATATCTTGCTTGTTTTGGCTTGATTTTTTGAATTTGATTTGTGCGCTTTAATGAACCTGGCTGAGATATTGTGACGGTTTCGTCTTTGACCGGGTTTTGACCCGGTCGCCAAAAGACGGGAAATATTTTTGGTGTCGGTTTTGGCCCAAATTAGTCTTATTTGACTCGGAACGATCCGCTGGGCCTGGATTTGAGGTCTGTTTTGTGGGATTTTTACTCCGCTAAAAGTCCATGTCGGCTATTATGAATTTCGTGTCCGAGTCCGAGTATACTAGTCACGTTGACGTCCAATCATCATCGGGTGTTTTTTCGGAGACTACCATAGACACGTGGCAGTCAAAATGCGGGTGTCTACAGAGCCCCCACTCTGACTGAGGCTTGGACAAGGCGAAAGTTAGAGTAGCTACCAAGCCCGTTAAGACCTGGTAGACTTCCGGTCGGGTCGTTTATAGTCCGGTAGACTCGCGTGAAGGGCTCGCCAGCCATAAGTAAAGGGTCATACTTGTCCTGATGATGATAGCTGTGCGGGGAGTCGGACTTGTAGCATAAGTCCTGGGCGTGACTGTATGTGGGCTCATCTCATACGATTTCGGGAAAAATGCCGCCTCGGGCGTTCCGCTGGGGAAATGTGTGAGCTGTACGGGCTTGCTTTTGAAGCCTTGAGCCGTACTCGGGCTGGTGATGATGCTCCGTGGGGAGTAAAGCCTGCCTCTTTTGGGGAGTAGGTGTACCCGTATGCCGACACATCGCACTTCGGATGTAGCACACCGGGGAAAAGCTAACTCCGTTGGGGAAATCAAGTAGTTTTGCGGGGACTTGCCTTTTGAAGTCTGGGGTGTACCTGTATGCTGACACATAACAATTTGTATGTAACATGTAGGTAAAATGCTGACTCTCGCTGGGGAGAAAAAGACTGAAAATTTTGGAAAGACAAAAAATTTGACGCGAAGAAATTTTTAGAAAATATTAGGAAAGCTCGGGACAGCTTGATTCCTATTCTAGGTTCAAGTTTGAAATCAGGCCCGCGCGCGCATGGGGCCCAGCTGGATGAGGAGGCAGCAGCAGTTAGGTTTCTGTTAGGTTTCTCCATTATAAATATAGGAGATTCCTACTTCAGTTTCTGCATCACAACTCAAATTCTCCTTCTCTTTTCTCAAAATCTTGTAGACTTTTAAGAAAGCTAAAAAAAAACAAAATTCCTATCATGGGCATCGATCACTTGACTGCCATGCTTCTCGCCTGGTCCCAATACTTTCGGGACGAGGAGAAGGTTAGGCTAACTCAAATGGGGATAGTCAATCTGTTCCCTTCCAACGTCTAATAGTGGATTCGCACTTTCTGGATGCCTGTCTGTCGTTTTGGGACACCACCCATCACGTGTTTGCATTCCCGAGGGGCGAGATGTGCCCCTTGCCCGAGGAGATTACTGCTATTGGTGGTTGGAGCTTTACTACCCAGCCAGCTATCCCTCCGTTCTACCCGGATCCAAGGAGGCGGTTGAGGGAATTTTTGGGTCTGTCTCATGCTGAGACAAATCGAATGGTGCAGGGGGATAACGTCTCCCTATTCGACCTAGCCGATAAGTTCATGAACCCTCGAGATGTAAGGGCTACCCCTGCTCATAGGCGTAGGGCATTTGCCTTTTGCATGTTGCATTGTTACGTATTCGAAGGGTTGATGGATCTTGACTCATGCATGGGTCAAATCAGGCTGATCGGAGTGGTTGACCAGATGGAGATTGGTCATAGCCCTGCTTGGCTAGCCACGGGGGAAGTCATTATGGGGCTGGATGCTCGACGGCTTGACCCAACTCGGCGGCTGACGGGAAGCACCCGTATTCTTCAAGTATGTACCTTGAATTTTTTATTTTTTTTATGTTCCACGCGAATTTTCTGATCTCCGTAAGTCACTCGATCGAGTGGACCTGTCACTCGATCGAGTGACACTTATGTCGTGCTACTGCCTGTTTTTGACAGGCTTACTCGATCGAGTCAGATGTTGCACTCGATCGAGTGGCACTCGAACCTGACTACTGCTTGTTTTTGACAGGCTTACTCGATCGAGTCAGATTTTGTACTCGATCGAGTGGGCTGTAGCGAATTGCTCCGTTTGCTTATGAAGTTTTGTATATGTCTTTCAGATATGGTTGTCGGAACGACTGTCAATCATAGAGACTCCTCCGAGCATTTCCAGTTATAGGAGTAGTCAGATCAGCTCTAGGAGGCGGAAGATAAGCTCGAGTCACCAGATCAACCGAGCTTACTGGGATGAAGAATTGGTATTCCACGGGGGTCCTTTGATCAGGTGGACCGTTGCTTGGTGGTTTCTTTCGAAGCTAACTGGATTGGCCAAGAGGGACCAAGCCCGATATCTGACGGTCTTGTCCCTACACTGGACGGTTCATATTTACCCGGACCGCCTCCTAAGGCAGTTCGGTTCATCTCAGCGCATCCCTGAGAAGGAAGCCATTATTAGCGTCCCGCTCCAGTTGACGGACGCTATGTGCGACACTTGGTTGCAACGATGGTTCACTCGTCCCACATGGACGATACCTAGCCCTTGCCAATCCGCTTGGGTATCGCGGGCTTACCAGAAGTGGACTTCTGAAGAGTCCGAGGAGGCTCGCAAGGCCTTAAAAGTTGACGAGGCCATCGAATTGGTGCAGCGCGAGTCGGCGAAGGATAACAGAGAGCTCTTCGCCGGGGAAGACACTCCTGGAACTAAAGTCCGGGAAGAATCGGGTCATAAGTCACATACTAGGACTCGATCTAGAGAAGTCGGTTCTAGCAGTACTCAGGGGCAGACCGACTTGGAACGACGACTTGGGCCGAGGTTGGCAGTCCGGGACTGACTTGGTCCGCGTGACCGGCTCCCTGAACCGGTCAGGGCTCGACTTGGGCCCATTGATATGACAGGGGAGTCGGGCTCAAACACTCGGGCCCGAGCTAGAGAGGTTCCCTTAGTAATTCGGGAACGCTCCCCTCCACGTCGTCGCCAGTGGACGACTAAGGATGCTAAGGACAAGGGGAAGGGCAAGATGCCCTAAATGCCGAGTCCTTAGATTTATTATTATTTAAGTATTATTATTATTTTTATTGTGTGCCCTTTTTTTGTTTTTTTTTTATTCCTGCACTTTGTAATCTCCCGAGTTTATCGGGGTTTTTTTTTTTGAATTAATAAAAGAAATTTATTATTAAACCGCTCCTGTCTTTTCTTGATTGCATTGGTTGTACCCTTTTGAGGGGTTGCCTACGTATCTGCGATTAGCAGAATCAAACCAAACGTAGTTCAGGCTTAGGAAATTTGCAATCTCGAATTACACCAAGACTATTGGTTCAAGATGTTTATGACAGTAGAATAAGTAATTCTAGCTCATTGACTTGCTTTTTGTAAAAAAAATGATTTTGATAAAATTTGCTAATGACATCAAGAAATGGCTAAGGGTAGTAACGCTTCAGCTGGTCCAGGTTGGTTGGGTTGACAAACTCGTTCCCGTCCAGGTCCGTCAGCATCACTGCTCCCCCCGATAGGATTTTCTTCACCAGGTATGGCCCAGCCCAATTGGGTTTGAATTTTCCCCTTGGGTCAACCGGTAGTAGAGCCCGAATAGACTTAAGGACTAGATCGCCCTCCCTGATGTGTCTGGGTCTTACTCTCTTGTTGAAGGCCCGTTGGATCCTCTTCTGGTAGATTTGGATATTATTGAGGGCACGAGACCGTCGTTCATCTAGTAGAACCAGTGAGTCATATCGTGCTCGTACCCAGTCAGCTTCGGGTACTTGGCTTTCTAGCAGAATTCTGAGGGACGGTACCTCTAACTCGACGGGCTGGACAGCTTCCATCCCATAGGTTAGGTAATATGGCGTTGCCCCGGTTGCGGTGCGAATTGACGTCCGGTACCCCCATAGGGCAAAAGGTATTTTGTCGGGCCAATCCCGGTAATTATCAGCCATCTTTTTGAGTATGGTGACAATTGTTTTATTAGCCGCCTCCACTGCTCCATTCGTTTGGGGACGGTAAGGCGAGGACGTGTGCCTTTGAATTTTATATTTAGTCAGCAGGGCCGCAGTCTCGGCTTGAAAATGAGTCCCGTGATCACTGATGAATTCATGCGGGATTCCATACCGACATATTATCTTGTTTTGGACAAATTTGGCGACATGCTTAGCATTGAGAATGCGATATGATTCAGCTTCGACCCATTTGGTGAAGTAGTCGATAGCTACCAAAATGAAGCAATGCCCACCGGTACCCGAGGGATTTATTTTCCCGATTATGTCGATACCCCACGTTGAGAATGGCCAGGGTGACGTCATGGTATAGAGTAGCGACGACGGCATATGTTGCACATTGCCAAAGATTTGACAGTTATGACAATGTTTGACATACGACCGGCAATCGGCTTCCATGGTATTCCAGTAATAACCGAGCCTCATGATTTTCCGGACCAGCATGTGGGCATTCATATGTGGGCCATTTTCACCGTCATGTACTTCGGCCATAACCTTTTCAGCCTTGTATTTGTCAACACAAAGGAGAAGAGCCCCCTGTGCCGTCTTCTTATACAGTTGTCCGTCGTCGGTGTGGATGAACTGGGTGGCTAGCCTTCGTAAGGCTTTCTTGGCTCGACCTTCCGTCCCGGGAGGATACTCTCCATTTGTTAGGTACTTTAACACAGCCTGGTACCATGGTTCGGGATCAGTTATCTCAATGTCTTCGATATCGTGAACATATGCCGGCTCGGACCGTCTTTCGACGCAAATCGGCATACTGGTCACGTGGTCGGGAATATTTAACAGGGATGCCAATTTCGAAAGTGCATCCGCAAACTGATTCTCTTCCCGGGGTAGGTAAATGTACTCTATCTTTTGGAATTGTTTCTCGAGATCCCTTACTCGTGCCTGGTAGGCCACGAGATTAGCATTCCGAGTTTTCCATTTTTGCAGTGCTTGGTTAATGACCAAGGATGAGTCGCCATGTACCCGGAGATTTGTGATCCCCAGATTGGCGGCGGCTTGTAGCCCGTAAATGCATGCTTCGTATTCTGCTGCATTATTGGTAACATCGAAGTCCAGTTTGATGGAGACGGGAGTATGCTCCCCTCTCGGTGAGATTAGGAGTATCCCGACTCCAAACCCTCGAAAGTTAGATGCTCCATCGAAGTATAAATCCCACGTTTCGGTATCGGTATGGAAAATATCTTCGTCTGGGAAGGACCAGGTGTCGGTGTGTCCTTCTTCGGTTACCGGGCTGTCAGCGAGGAATTCAGCTACCACTCGTCCCTTAATGGCCTTTAATGGCACAAACTTTAGGTCGAACTCTGCCAACATTAAGGTCCATCTAGAAATTCGGCCATTGAGGATTGGTTTTTCGAAGAGGTATTTGATTGGGTCCATCTTGGATAGCACATGGACCTCGTAACTGAGCATATAATGTCGGAGTTTCTTGGTGGCCCAGACTAGAGCCAAACACGTCTTTTCGAGCATGGTATATTTGCACTCATACTCTAAAAACTTTTTGCTGATGTAGTAAATGGCTCTTTCCTCGGAGTCAACTGTCTGAGCCAGCATAGCCCCCATGGTTGTCTCGGTCGTCGTTAGGTATAACGACAGAGGCAAACCGGGTTGAGGTGGCATTAAGACTGGCGGTGCAGACAGAATTTCTTTGATTTTGTCGAAAGCGGTTTGGCACTTGTCATCCCATAGCACCCGTTTTCCTACTTTCAGCTTCTTGAAAATCGGCTCACACACCATGGTTAACTTGGAAATGAACCGACTGATGTACTGGACTTTCCCGAGGAATCCCCTTATTTCTTTTTCGGTTTTAGGAGGTTGCATCTCGGTAATGGCTTTGATTTTAGCTGGGTCGACTTCGATACCTCGTTGGCTAACGATATGACCCAGTAATTTGCCTGACGTTACCCCAAAACTGCACTTTTGAGGGTTTAACCTCATGTTGTATCTGCGCAATCGAGTGAAAAACTTTCTTAGGGCGGTGATGTGACCGTCCCGTTCCTTGGATTTGACGATCATGTCGTCCACATAAACTTCTACCTCTTTATGCATCATGTCGTGTAATAAAGTGGTAGCAGTCCTTTGGTATGTGGCCCCGGCATTGATGAGACCGAATGACATGACGGTGTAGCAGTAAGTCCCCCAAGGTGTGGTGAAGGTGGTCTTACTCATATCCTCTTCCGCCATCTTGATTTGATTATATCCGGCATACCCGTCCATGAATGATAGAAGGGCATGATCGGCCGTGTTATCCACCAGTATATCGATGTGTGGTAACGGAAAATCATCTTTCGGGCTCGCCTTGTTAAGATCCCGAAAATCTACACATACCCGCACCTTACCGTCCTTTTTAGGAACCGGCACGATGTTTGCCACCCAGTCCGGATACTCGGACACTTGTATGAAGCCGGCTTTGAATTGTTTGTCGACTTCTTCTTTTACCTTAAGAGACCACTCGGGCCTCATCCGACGGAGCTTTTGTTTGACCGGTTTGCACCCGTCTTTGATTGGTATGTGGTGCTCGGCTATTTCCCGGTCTATCCCCGGCATGTCCTTGTAGGACCATGCGAAGACATCTTTGAATTCTTGGAGGAGGTTTATGAATTGTTGTTTCTCCTCGGGATCTAAGGATAACCCTATCTTAAGTATCTGAGGCTCTAAGGTTGTTCCCACGTTTATGGACTCGGTCTCTTCGATTACCGGATTCCGGGACTCCCTTTGCTCTAGTTGCTCGATCAGATGTGGAGGTAAGGGTACCTGTTCGTCGGATTTCTCAATGTCATAGCATAAGGCATTTTTGAAAGCAGAATTTAAAAGAGACAAGTCGTAAGCAGAACGGTTGTTATTATTGATTGAAAATTTGGAAAACAGCTCAAAGAGAGCAGCCATCTGATCATTGGTCAGTGGCGGAATTGGTAAGGCACTCGGGACAGACCCCGAAGTGCCAGCAGCAGGAATGATAGAAGGGAGAGGGGTTACGGGAGTGACTCTAGCACCGACTTCCCTAGACTCGACCTCAGACTCTGACTCAGACTCCGACTCAGACTCGGACTTAAATCAAATCTGGACTCTGGGATGAGGTTCTCAGTAATCTTCGGCTTCTAAGGACTCAAGTGGATGTCCAGTATAGCTTTCGGTAGAAGCTTCACCCAAATCTTCATTATGTCGAAGATCGTCTTCAATCCTAGTGCCCATTTCGGTAAGCACTGCAAAGTTTGAAATGCCGGCATACCTAAGATGGACGCGGTAGGAGGGTAGGAGGTTGTTGATGAATGCATCTACTAGTGTTTTCTCACTGGGCTTGTCGACCAGTTTCACGCTCTCGGCCCTCCAGCGTTGAAGGTATTTAGTAAAACCTTCTTTCGGCTCTTGGGCCATAACCTCCAGAGATCGCATTATGGTTTGGATCTCGGTGTTGTCAGCATAGTTCCGAGCGAACTCGGTGGCCACATCATCCCAGGTAGGGAACTTCTTCGGGTCTAGCCTGTAGTACCAGGCCCGTGGGTGTTTCTCGAGAGATGCGGCAAAGAGGTTCTTGAACATGGATGAATCCACTCCCTTGATGGCCATGAATTCCTTGAAGGCCCGTACATGTAGTAACGGGTCCTCTGTTCCCTCGAACATGGGCAAACCCGTGAGGTTCAGGTTTGCCGGCAGCTTGTCACTCACCGTGGAGTACTCTCGGCTATTCTCCCGGTGGATATTGTTACTTCCAGTCAAATGGACTTGTTCTTCTAGCCGGCGCACTGCGCTGACCAGTTCAGTTATGGGCCCAGTAGTCCCGACATTAGGGGTCCCTTGCTCCACCGTAGCTAGGCGAGCAACGATGGCCACTTGGCCAGCCCTCATTTCGGTCAGTTGGGCCTCGATGTCGGTTTGCTTTGCGACCATGGCGTCCAAAGCGGTTTGCAGACTGTTCAAAGTAGCCATCCTTCGAGCGTGTCTGGTTGCCGGTGGCCTGTCTGTAAGAACACCGCGTAATCAGAAACCGAACCCAGTCTTGGAATCAAAGGAAACAGCACATCCCGAGTGACCCAAAAAGAAAGGACTGAGCGGGAAAGACTCGAGAAAGACATCTAGACGGATGACTCGTGGGTGGTATAACTTCCTTAGGATTTCGGCTTTGTGGGCCTAGTCCCGTTCGAAGGAAGGTCCACGTGAGATTACTCCCCAGACTTTTGACTCGAGTGTATGGACGGACCTTCCTTTGTAGGGGTATGCCCTACGCGGGTTGGTCGTGCCTTGACAGATAAGGCGGACTTGGGAAAAGGGGGGAAACTCGTGATATAAGATCGACGGAGTTTCGACGCTATAAACCCTCTACGTACTATGCGAAGACCCGACACACGGATAGACGGTAGGTCCTATAATAAGGAAGGTTTATTTTAGGAAAGTTGAAAGTTGAAGTTTGAATGCAAAATGAACGAATTTCCGAAAGTTTTGAAAACTGAAAACGGAATTTCGAAAACCGAGATTAGAATTTTGAAAAGGAAAATTCCGAAAATCAAGGTGATGGGGGTGGAAATTCGAGAATTAAAACGGACAGCATGCCGACTACCAAAAAGGATATTTTGAGTCAAATCGTTGATCCTAAATTTCGGCGGCATTCCGAGTTTTGAAAATTGGATATTTTGAAAAAGATGAGTCCCGAAATGGGCAGCATTTCGGGTTTTTTCAAAATTGGGCGTTTTAGAATGACGGGTCCCAAAATAGACAGTATTTCGGGTTTTTCGAAAGGTGGGTATTTTTGGAAAGATGCAAATTTGAAATGACGGTTTTTGAAAAATGACACGGAAACCAAGTAGCACGTAGTCAAACAAGCATTATAACGACGCTCATGTATGCTTTACGCTAAGTCTCGGTCGGTCAAAATAGGGTCTATACCAACAACGATGGCTTTCTCATGTGATGGACGGACTCCCTAAGCCGAGTTGGTCTTAGGACATGCCGCAAAACCGAGACGAGTTCCACCATCGATGTCTTTAGCGCACCCATGTAGGAATGCACCGTGGTATAGTGGGACGTCGGTCACAAGTAACCGGCCCGGGCAAAATTTGGGTTATGCATGAATTATTAAACTAACGCGCGCACACTAATCGACGAACGATTTCTCTTCGAGTCTCACCCTAGGAACCCCGATGACATGTGGTGCATCAGGTATCCCCAGCGGAGTCGCCAAATTGTGGACATGACGTAGGTCCACCCCGACGCGGCGACGCGCGGGTTTGGATAGGCGAATGAATCTCGTGGTGAGATTGCTCTCGGGTTCGAAATTTAAGTCAAAATGGAGTCGCCACCGAATTTTGTGGTTATTCGGAACCATACGAGCCCACTCTATGTCGTCATGGGCTATACACAAAGTAAGCCCACTTCGATTTCAGAGTTCATTGGGCTCGTCCCTTTGCATTGCGATACCGATACCATCTACACCGGTATCGTGTAAAGAATGACTCTCGTTCGCCAAGGGTTTCGGACATCCGGAAACCAAAGGTTCTGAGTAAGGGGTGAGGGTACGTGTTGGGAAGCCCACTAAGGACACCCAACCCCGCCCGCACATGGCGGCCTCTACTAAGACATCGTTCGTGTTCATGATACGCGCGCTAGTAAAATAATGAAATGATATGCAAACAGCGTTTTTAACTAAACATGCGAGTTTTGCGTTAACTACGTCATTTAATGCATCTTGAATGTGGTCGAAGTAATTTAGCATGCGAGGTTCATTTATAAAAGCGTAAAAGCAAATAATAAACAAAGCTCGAAAGTAAATAAATAACGTACAAGTTACACGGGCGGAAATACAACCCGGAA
The DNA here is from genome assembly GCA_958450325.1 of Agrostemma githago. Classification (NCBI taxonomy): domain Eukaryota; kingdom Viridiplantae; phylum Streptophyta; class Magnoliopsida; order Caryophyllales; family Caryophyllaceae; genus Agrostemma; species Agrostemma githago. The sequence continues at coordinate 8,155,728 of OY288241.1, read as the reverse complement.
TTCACAATACGACATTACGCAAAGAAATGAAATGAAATTAATGCGATATAATTAAAGGGACGGACCCGTATGTAAACTAGACCGCGGAAATATGTAGGCGGACTAACCTCGATTAAATACGCATTATGTCGCATATTAAACGAAGGACGGGAACATGAGACTGTGGCATATTGCTAGCCTAATCTCGCGTCCCGTAGTCTTGTCCCGACTTATCACGTCAAAGTGGTCAAAGTCGTTCTACGTGTCATGATGTGTATAGTTTTGAAAAGTAGGAAGGTCGGATGATGGTCTAAAGTCGATAAAGAACGGGGCTCGAAATATGTGTCCAAGCCCTCGGGTTTCTGAGTTGCCAGACCCACTCGACCGAGTCATTGATTGACTCGACCGAGTGCGCCATTAACGTGGCTACTGCCCATATTTTGGGGGGTTACTCGATCGAGTGCCTTATGGCACTCGGTCGAGTGCATCATTAATGGGGCTACTGCCCAGTTTTTGGGGTGCAACTCGATCGAGTGGCCTATGGCACTCGGTCGAGTGCCCCCTGTACGAGCATGCTTTTGCTCGGTTTTATGACTTGAAATCGATGATCGGCCGAGTCAAATACAAATATCGCACGATTTGTATTCGACTCGGCCTCCGGTGCTATAATCGTGTATGAACGATTATAATACCGTCACCGGAGTTTTTATGAAAACGTTTGTGTTAGATTACGAAACTTTGAATTAGTAACGAGATGCATCCCTCTACGTCACGACATCGAAACTAACCCTTTCGGGTTATGTGATGTCGATATTCGTGTCAACGGGTCTCGAACCAATTATGGAAATGGAGTTAAATATGTTCAACTACGACGAATCACGATCACGTCACGCCCTTGAGTACATTGGGGCGGGGCTCCTCGAAAGGGCTCCACCTCCGTCGTTGCTCGTAAAGGGATTAGACGGATCGAATGTGATTATCGTAGTTCAACATTTCAAAACCGACTTTTGATATTAATATTATGTACGCGGTATTATTAGAGTTAGTAACGATATAAAAAAGATGCAAAATTAGAAATGCGAAAAGATGAAAAAAAGTTAGTGTATGTGTACGTGTTGCTACGATACATCAATATGAAAATGCGCGTAGAAACGATACTTTAAAAGAGATTAAAAAGGAGTTTGGAACACCCTCAACGTACATGCTAGTATGGACCTCGGAAACGGACTCGTGAACAGCGACAAAGCTTTAGGAGTATCGAGGAATGCGCGCGAGTTATGGTGTGTATGGATGTGTATGTGTATCACGTCGGTTTTTCGAGGGACGAGGGACTCGGTCTTTGTGTGTATTGCTTAGGATTTCTAAGGCTTTGATGTGTGATGAAGTAGGGTTGAAGTGGGGTGAAATGTGGCTGAAATTGTAGGGTAAAAGTGGTGAAAAGTCTCCAAAAAAATCCTCTCCAAAAGTCCTCTTCATGCATGGGAATGAGTCGGTATTTATAGGCATTTGCCACGACCTAAGGTGCACTCGATCGAGTGGCCCTAGTGCACTCGATCGAGTGCCTATTTGGGCGGGTCTGGTCCAGTGGAAGACGCTCCACTCGACCGAGTGGGCAATCCACTCGATCGAGTGGATCAACGAAGGTTGAGATAAATAAGGCAAGAATATCTTGCTTGTTTTGGCTTGATTTTTTGAATTTGATTTGTGCGCTTTAATGAACCTGGCTGAGATATTGTGACGGTTTCGTCTTTGACCGGGTTTTGACCCGGTCGCCAAAAGACGGGAAATATTTTTGGTGTCGGTTTTGGCCCAAATTAGTCTTATTTGACTCGGAACGATCCGCTGGGCCTGGATTTGAGGTCTGTTTTGTGGGATTTTTACTCCGCTAAAAGTCCATGTCGGCTATTATGAATTTCGTGTCCGAGTCCGAGTATACTAGTCACGTTGACGTCCAATCATCATCGGGTGTTTTTTCGGAGACTACCATAGACACGTGGCAGTCAAAATGCGGGTGTCTACAGAGCCCCCACTCTGACTGAGGCTTGGACAAGGCGAAAGTTAGAGTAGCTACCAAGCCCGTTAAGACCTGGTAGACTTCCGGTCGGGTCGTTTATAGTCCGGTAGACTCGCGTGAAGGGCTCGCCAGCCATAAGTAAAGGGTCATACTTGTCCTGATGATGATAGCTGTGCGGGGAGTCGGACTTGTAGCATAAGTCCTGGGCGTGACTGTATGTGGGCTCATCTCATACGATTTCGGGAAAAATGCCGCCTCGGGCGTTCCGCTGGGGAAATGTGTGAGCTGTACGGGCTTGCTTTTGAAGCCTTGAGCCGTACTCGGGCTGGTGATGATGCTCCGTGGGGAGTAAAGCCTGCCTCTTTTGGGGAGTAGGTGTACCCGTATGCCGACACATCGCACTTCGGATGTAGCACACCGGGGAAAAGCTAACTCCGTTGGGGAAATCAAGTAGTTTTGCGGGGACTTGCCTTTTGAAGTCTGGGGTGTACCTGTATGCTGACACATAACAATTTGTATGTAACATGTAGGTAAAATGCTGACTCTCGCTGGGGAGAAAAAGACTGAAAATTTTGGAAAGACAAAAAATTTGACGCGAAGAAATTTTTAGAAAATATTAGGAAAGCTCGGGACAGCTTGATTCCTATTCTAGGTTCAAGTTTGAAATCAGGCCCGCGCGCGCATGGGGCCCAGCTGGATGAGGAGGCAGCAGCAGTTAGGTTTCTGTTAGGTTTCTCCATTATAAATATAGGAGATTCCTACTTCAGTTTCTGCATCACAACTCAAATTCTCCTTCTCTTTTCTCAAAATCTTGTAGACTTTTAAGAAAGCTAAAAAAAAACAAAATTCCTATCATGGGCATCGATCACTTGACTGCCATGCTTCTCGCCTGGTCCCAATACTTTCGGGACGAGGAGAAGGTTAGGCTAACTCAAATGGGGATAGTCAATCTGTTCCCCTTCCAACGTCTAATAGTGGATTCGCACTTTCTGGATGCCTGTCTGTCGTTTTGGGACACCACCCATCACGTGTTTGCATTCCCGAGGGGCGAGATGTGCCCCTTGCCCGAGGAGATTACTGCTATTGGTGGTTGGAGCTTTACTACCCAGCCAGCTATCCCTCCGTTCTACCCGGATCCAAGGAGGCGGTTGAGGGAATTTTTGGGTCTGTCTCATGCTGAGACAAATCGAATGGTGCAGGGGGATAACGTCTCCCTATTCGACCTAGCCGATAAGTTCATGAACCCTCGAGATGTAAGGGCTACCCCTGCTCATAGGCGTAGGGCATTTGCCTTTTGCATGTTGCATTGTTACGTATTCGAAGGGTTGATGGATCTTGACTCATGCATGGGTCAAATCAGGCTGATCGGAGTGGTTGACCAGATGGAGATTGGTCATAGCCCTGCTTGGCTAGCCACGGGGGAAGTCATTATGGGGCTGGATGCTCGACGGCTTGACCCAACTCGGCGGCTGACGGGAAGCACCCGTATTCTTCAAGTATGTACCTTGAATTTTTTATTTTTTTTATGTTCCACGCGAATTTTCTGATCTCCGTAAGTCACTCGATCGAGTGGACCTGTCACTCGATCGAGTGACACTTATGTCGTGCTACTGCCTGTTTTTGACAGGCTTACTCGATCGAGTCAGATGTTGCACTCGATCGAGTGGCACTCGAACCTGACTACTGCTTGTTTTTGACAGGCTTACTCGATCGAGTCAGATTTTGTACTCGATCGAGTGGGCTGTAGCGAATTGCTCCGTTTGCTTATGAAGTTTTGTATATGTCTTTCAGATATGGTTGTCGGAACGACTGTCAATCATAGAGACTCCTCCGAGCATTTCCAGTTATAGGAGTAGTCAGATCAGCTCTAGGAGGCGGAAGATAAGCTCGAGTCACCAGATCAACCGAGCTTACTGGGATGAAGAATTGGTATTCCACGGGGGTCCTTTGATCAGGTGGACCGTTGCTTGGTGGTTTCTTTCGAAGCTAACTGGATTGGCCAAGAGGGACCAAGCCCGATATCTGACGGTCTTGTCCCTACACTGGACGGTTCATATTTACCCGGACCGCCTCCTAAGGCAGTTCGGTTCATCTCAGCGCATCCCTGAGAAGGAAGCCATTATTAGCGTCCCGCTCCAGTTGACGGACGCTATGTGCGACACTTGGTTGCAACGATGGTTCACTCGTCCCACATGGACGATACCTAGCCCTTGCCAATCCGCTTGGGTATCGCGGGCTTACCAGAAGTGGACTTCTGAAGAGTCCGAGGAGGCTCGCAAGGCCTTAAAAGTTGACGAGGCCATCGAATTGGTGCAGCGCGAGTCGGCGAAGGATAACAGAGAGCTCTTCGCCGGGGAAGACACTCCTGGAACTAAAGTCCGGGAAGAATCGGGTCATAAGTCACATACTAGGACTCGATCTAGAGAAGTCGGTTCTAGCAGTACTCAGGGGCAGACCGACTTGGAACGACGACTTGGGCCGAGGTTGGCAGTCCGGGACTGACTTGGTCCGCGTGACCGGCTCCCTGAACCGGTCAGGGCTCGACTTGGGCCCATTGATATGACAGGGGAGTCGGGCTCAAACACTCGGGCCCGAGCTAGAGAGGTTCCCTTAGTAATTCGGGAACGCTCCCCTCCACGTCGTCGCCAGTGGACGACTAAGGATGCTAAGGACAAGGGGAAGGGCAAGATGCCCTAAATGCCGAGTCCTTAGATTTATTATTATTTAAGTATTATTATTATTTTTATTGTGTGCCCTTTTTTTGTTTTTTTTTTATTCCTGCACTTTGTAATCTCCCGAGTTTATCGGGGTTTTTTTTTTTGAATTAATAAAAGAAATTTATTATTAAACCGCTCCTGTCTTTTCTTGATTGCATTGGTTGTACCCTTTTGAGGGGTTGCCTACGTATCTGCGATTAGCAGAATCAAACCAAACGTAGTTCAGGCTTAGGAAATTTGCAATCTCGAATTACACCAAGACTATTGGTTCAAGATGTTTATGACAGTAGAATAAGTAATTCTAGCTCATTGACTTGCTTTTTGTAAAAAAAATGATTTTGATAAAATTTGCTAATGACATCAAGAAATGGCTAAGGGTAGTAACGCTTCAGCTGGTCCAGGTTGGTTGGGTTGACAAACTCGTTCCCGTCCAGGTCCGTCAGCATCACTGCTCCCCCCGATAGGATTTTCTTCACCAGGTATGGCCCAGCCCAATTGGGTTTGAATTTTCCCCTTGGGTCAACCGGTAGTAGAGCCCGAATAGACTTAAGGACTAGATCGCCCTCCCTGATGTGTCTGGGTCTTACTCTCTTGTTGAAGGCCCGTTGGATCCTCTTCTGGTAGATTTGGATATTATTGAGGGCACGAGACCGTCGTTCATCTAGTAGAACCAGTGAGTCATATCGTGCTCGTACCCAGTCAGCTTCGGGTACTTGGCTTTCTAGCAGAATTCTGAGGGACGGTACCTCTAACTCGACGGGCTGGACAGCTTCCATCCCATAGGTTAGGTAATATGGCGTTGCCCCGGTTGCGGTGCGAATTGACGTCCGGTACCCCCATAGGGCAAAAGGTATTTTGTCGGGCCAATCCCGGTAATTATCAGCCATCTTTTTGAGTATGGTGACAATTGTTTTATTAGCCGCCTCCACTGCTCCATTCGTTTGGGGACGGTAAGGCGAGGACGTGTGCCTTTGAATTTTATATTTAGTCAGCAGGGCCGCAGTCTCGGCTTGAAAATGAGTCCCGTGATCACTGATGAATTCATGCGGGATTCCATACCGACATATTATCTTGTTTTGGACAAATTTGGCGACATGCTTAGCATTGAGAATGCGATATGATTCAGCTTCGACCCATTTGGTGAAGTAGTCGATAGCTACCAAAATGAAGCAATGCCCACCGGTACCCGAGGGATTTATTTTCCCGATTATGTCGATACCCCACGTTGAGAATGGCCAGGGTGACGTCATGGTATAGAGTAGCGACGACGGCATATGTTGCACATTGCCAAAGATTTGACAGTTATGACAATGTTTGACATACGACCGGCAATCGGCTTCCATGGTATTCCAGTAATAACCGAGCCTCATGATTTTCCGGACCAGCATGTGGGCATTCATATGTGGGCCATTTTCACCGTCATGTACTTCGGCCATAACCTTTTCAGCCTTGTATTTGTCAACACAAAGGAGAAGAGCCCCCTGTGCCGTCTTCTTATACAGTTGTCCGTCGTCGGTGTGGATGAACTGGGTGGCTAGCCTTCGTAAGGCTTTCTTGGCTCGACCTTCCGTCCCGGGAGGATACTCTCCATTTGTTAGGTACTTTAACACAGCCTGGTACCATGGTTCGGGATCAGTTATCTCAATGTCTTCGATATCGTGAACATATGCCGGCTCGGACCGTCTTTCGACGCAAATCGGCATACTGGTCACGTGGTCGGGAATATTTAACAGGGATGCCAATTTCGAAAGTGCATCCGCAAACTGATTCTCTTCCCGGGGTAGGTAAATGTACTCTATCTTTTGGAATTGTTTCTCGAGATCCCTTACTCGTGCCTGGTAGGCCACGAGATTAGCATTCCGAGTTTTCCATTTTTGCAGTGCTTGGTTAATGACCAAGGATGAGTCGCCATGTACCCGGAGATTTGTGATCCCCAGATTGGCGGCGGCTTGTAGCCCGTAAATGCATGCTTCGTATTCTGCTGCATTATTGGTAACATCGAAGTCCAGTTTGATAGAGACGGGAGTATGCTCCCCTCTCGGTGAGATTAGGAGTATCCCGACTCCAAACCCTCGAAAGTTAGATGCTCCATCGAAGTATAAATCCCACGTTTCGGTATCGGTATGGAAAATATCTTCGTCTGGGAAGGACCAGGTGTCGGTGTGTCCTTCTTCGGTTACCGGGCTGTCAGCGAGGAATTCAGCTACCACTCGTCCCTTAATGGCCTTTAATGGCACAAACTTTAGGTCGAACTCTGCCAACATTAAGGTCCATCTAGAAATTCGGCCATTGAGGATTGGTTTTTCGAAGAGGTATTTGATTGGGTCCATCTTGGATAGCACATGGACCTCGTAACTGAGCATATAATGTCGGAGTTTCTTGGTGGCCCAGACTAGAGCCAAACACGTCTTTTCGAGCATGGTATATTTGCACTCATACTCTAAAAACTTTTTGCTGATGTAGTAAATGGCTCTTTCCTCGGAGTCAACTGTCTGAGCCAGCATAGCCCCCATGGTTGTCTCGGTCGTCGTTAGGTATAACGACAGAGGCAAACCGGGTTGAGGTGGCATTAAGACTGGTGGTGCAGACAGAATTTCTTTGATTTTGTCGAAAGCGGTTTGGCACTTGTCATCCCATAGCACCCGTTTTCCTACTTTCAGCTTCTTGAAAATCGGCTCACACACCATGGTTAACTTGGAAATGAACCGACTGATGTACTGGACTTTCCCGAGGAATCCCCTTATTTCTTTTTCGGTTTTAGGAGGTTGCATCTCGGTAATGGCTTTGATTTTAGCTGGGTCGACTTCGATACCTCGTTGGCTAACGATATGACCCAGTAATTTGCCTGACGTTACCCCAAAACTGCACTTTTGAGGGTTTAACCTCATGTTGTATCTGCGCAATCGGGTGAAAAACTTTCTTAGGGCGGTGATGTGACCGTCCCGTTCCTTGGATTTGACGATCATGTCGTCCACATAAACTTCTACCTCTTTATGCATCATGTCGTGTAATAAAGTGGTAGCAGTCCTTTGGTATGTGGCCCCGGCATTGATGAGACCGAATGACATGACGGTGTAGCAGTAAGTCCCCCAAGGTGTGGTGAAGGTGGTCTTACTCATATCCTCTTCCGCCATCTTGATTTGATTATATCCGGCATACCCGTCCATGAATGATAGAAGGGCATGATCGGCCGTGTTATCCACCAGTATATCGATGTGTGGTAACGGAAAATCATCTTTCGGGCTCGCCTTGTTAAGATCCCGAAAATCTACACATACCCGCACCTTACCGTCCTTTTTAGGAACCGGCACGATGTTTGCCACCCAGTCCGGATACTCGGACACTTGTATGAAGCCGGCTTTGAATTGTTTGTCGACTTCTTCTTTTACCTTAAGAGACCACTCGGGCCTCATCCGACGGAGCTTTTGTTTGACCGGTTTGCACCCGTCTTTGATTGGTATGTGGTGCTCGGCTATTTCCCGGTCTATCCCCGGCATGTCCTTGTAGGACCATGCGAAGACATCTTTGAATTCTTGGAGGAGGTTTATGAATTGTTGTTTCTCCTCGGGATCTAAGGATAACCCTATCTTAAGTATCTGAGGCTCTAAGGTTGTTCCCACGTTTATGGACTCGGTCTCTTCGATTACCGGATTCCGGGACTCCCTTTGCTCTAGTTGCTCGATCAGATGTGGAGGTAAGGGTACCTGTTCGTCGGATTTCTCAATGTCATAGCATAAGGCATTTTTGAAAGCAGAATTTAAAAGAGACAAGTCGTAAGCAGAACGGTTGTTATTATTGATTGAAAATTTGGAAAACAGCTCAAAGAGAGCAGCCATCTGATCATTGGTCAGTGGCGGAATTGGTAAGGCACTCGGGACAGACCCCGAAGTGCCAGCAGCAGGAATGATAGAAGGGAGAGGGGTTACGGGAGTGACTCTAGCACCGACTTCCCTAGACTCGACCTCAGACTCTGACTCAGACTCCGACTCAGACTCGGACTTAAATCAAATCTGGACTCTGGGATGAGGTTCTCAGTAATCTTCGGCTTCTAAGGACTCAAGTGGATGTCCAGTATAGCTTTCGGTAGAAGCTTCACCCAAATCTTCATTATGTCGAAGATCGTCTTCAATCCTAGTGCCCATTTCGGTAAGCACTGCAAAGTTTGAAATGCCGGCATACCTAAGATGGACGCGGTAGGAGGGTAGGAGGTTGTTGATGAATGCATCTACTAGTGTTTTCTCACTGGGCTTGTCGACCAGTTTCACGCTCTCGGCCCTCCAGCGTTGAAGGTATTTAGTAAAACCTTCTTTCGGCTCTTGGGCCATAACCTCCAGAGATCGCATTATGGTTTGGATCTCGGTGTTGTCAGCATAGTTCCGAGCGAACTCGGTGGCCACATCATCCCAGGTAGGGAACTTCTTCGGGTCTAGCCTGTAGTACCAGGCCCGTGGGTGTTTCTCGAGAGATGCGGCAAAGAGGTTCTTGAACATGGATGAATCCACTCCCTTGATGGCCATGAATTCCTTGAAGGCCCGTACATGTAGTAACGGGTCCTCTGTTCCCTCGAACATGGGCAAACCCGTGAGGTTCAGGTTTGCCGGCAGCTTGTCACTCACCGTGGAGTACTCTCGGCTATTCTCCCGGTGGATATTGTTACTTCCAGTCAAATGGACTTGTTCTTCTAGCCGGCGCACTGCGCTGACCAGTTCAGTTATGGGCCCAGTAGTCCCGACATTAGGGGTCCCTTGCTCCACCGTAGCTAGGCGAGCAACGATGGCCACTTGGCCAGCCCTCATTTCGGTCAGTTGGGCCTCGATGTCGGTTTGCTTTGCGACCATGGCGTCCAAAGCGGTTTGCAGACTGTTCAAAGTAGCCATCCTTCGAGCGTGTCTGGTTGCCGGTGGCCTGTCTGTAAGAACACCGCGTAATCAGAAACCGAACCCAGTCTTGGAATCAAAGGAAACAGCACATCCCGAGTGACCCAAAAAGAAAGGACTGAGCGGGAAAGACTCGAGAAAGACATCTAGACGGATGACTCGTGGGTGGTATAACTTCCTTAGGATTTCGGCTTTGTGGGCCTAGTCCCGTTCGAAGGAAGGTCCACGTGAGATTACTCCCCAGACTTTTGACTCGAGTGTATGGACGGACCTTCCTTTGTAGGGGTATGCCCTACGCGGGTTGGTCGTGCCTTGACAGATAAGGCGGACTTGGGAAAAGGGGGGAAACTCGTGATATAAGATCGACGGAGTTTCGACGCTATAAACCCTCTACGTACTATGCGAAGACCCGACACACGGATAGACGGTAGGTCCTATAATAAGGAAGGTTTATTTTAGGAAAGTTGAAAGTTGAAGTTTGAATGCAAAATGAACGAATTTCCGAAAGTTTTGAAAACTGAAAACGGAATTTCGAAAACCGAGATTAGAATTTTGAAAAGGAAAATTCCGAAAATCAAGGTGATGGGGGTGGAAATTCGAGAATTAAAACGGACAGCATGCCGACTACCAAAAAGGATATTTTGAGTCAAATCGTTGATCCTAAATTTCGGCGGCATTCCGAGTTTTGAAAATTGGATATTTTGAAAAAGATGAGTCCCGAAATGGGCAGCATTTCGGGTTTTTTCAAAATTGGGCGTTTTAGAATGACGGGTCCCAAAATAGACAGTATTTCGGGTTTTTCGAAAGGTGGGTATTTTTGGAAAGATGCAAATTTGAAATGACGGTTTTTGAAAAATGACACGGAAACCAAGTAGCACGTAGTCAAACAAGCATTATAACGACGCTCATGTATGCTTTACGCTAAGTCTCGGTCGGTCAAAATAGGGTCTATACCAACAACGATGGCTTTCTCATGTGATGGACGGACTCCCTAAGCCGAGTTGGTCTTAGGACATGCCGCAAAACCGAGACGAGTTCCACCATCGATGTCTTTAGCGCACCCATGTAGGAATGCACCGTGGTATAGTGGGACGTCGGTCACAAGTAACCGGCCCGGGCAAAATTTGGGTTATGCATGAATTATTAAACTAACGCGCGCACACTAATCGACGAACGATTTCTCTTCGAGTCTCACCCTAGGAACCCCGATGACATGTGGTGCATCAGGTATCCCCAGCGGAGTCGCCAAATTGTGGACATGACGTAGGTCCACCCCGACGCGGCGACGCGCGGGTTTGGATAGGCGAATGAATCTCGTGGTGAGATTGCTCTCGGGTTCGAAATTTAAGTCAAAATGGAGTCGCCACCGAATTTTGTGGTTATTCGGAACCATACGAGCCCACTCTATGTCGTCATGGGCTATACACAAAGTAAGCCCACTTCGATTTCAGAGTTCATTGGGCTCGTCCCTTTGCATTGCGATACCGATACCATCTACACCGGTATCGTGTAAAGAATGACTCTCGTTCGCCAAGGGTTTCGGACATCCGGAAACCAAAGGTTCTGAGTAAGGGGTGAGGGTACGTGTTGGGAAGCCCACTAAGGACACCCAACCCCGCCCGCACATGGCGGCCTCTACTAAGACATCGTTCGTGTTCATGATACGCGCGCTAGTAAAATAATGAAATGATATGCAAACAGCGTTTTTAACTAAACATGCGAGTTTTGCGTTAACTACGTCATTTAATGCATCTTGAATGTGGTCGAAGTAATTTAGCATGCGAGGTTCATTTATAAAAGCGTAAAAGCAAATAATAAACAAAGCTCGAAAGTAAATAAATAACGTACAAGTTACACGGGCGGAAATACAACCCGGAATTCACAATACGACATTACGCAAAGAAATGAAATGAAATTAATGCGATATAATTAAAGGGACGGACCCGTATGTAAACTAGACCGCGGAAATATGTAGGCGGACTAACCTCGATTAAATACGCATTATGTCGCATATTAAACGAAGGACGGGAACATGAGACTGTGGCATATTGCTAGCCTAATCTCGCGTCCCGTAGTCTTGTCCCGACTTATCACGTCAAAGTGGTCAAAGTCGTTCTACGTGTCATGATGTGTATAGTTTTGAAAAGTAGGAAGGTCGGATGATGGTCTAAAGTCGATAAAGAACGGGGCTCGAAATATGTGTCCAAGCCCTCGGGTTTCTGAGTTGCCAGACCCACTCGACCGAGTCATTGATTGACTCGACCGAGTGCGCCATTAACGTGGCTACTGCCCATATTTTGGGGGGTTACTCGATCGAGTGCCTTATGGCACTCGGTCGAGTGCATCATTAATGGGGCTACTGCCCAGTTTTTGGGGTGCAACTCGATCGAGTGGCCTATGGCACTCGGTCGAGTGCCCCCTGTACGAGCATGCTTTTGCTCGGTTTTATGACTTGAAATCGATGATCGGCCGAGTCAAATACAAATATCGCACGATTTGTATTCGACTCGGCCTCCGGTGCTATAATCGTGTATGAACGATTATAATACCGTCACCGGAGTTTTTATGAAAACGTTTGTGTTAGATTACGAAACTTTGAATTAGTAACGAGATGCATCCCTCTACGTCACGACATCGAAACTAACCCTTTCGGGTTATGTGATGTCGATATTCGTGTCAACGGGTCTCGAACCAATTATGGAAATGGAGTTAAATATGTTCAACTACGACGAATCACGATCACGTCACGCCCTTGAGTACATTGGGGCGGGGCTCCTCGAAAGGGCTCCACCTCCGTCGTTGCTCGTAAAGGGATTAGACGGATCGAATGTGATTATCGTAGTTCAACATTTCAAAACCGACTTTTGATATTAATATTATGTACGCGGTATTATTAGAGTTAGTAACGATATAAAAAAGATGCAAAATTAGAAATGCGAAAAGATGAAAAAAAGTTAGTGTATGTGTACGTGTTGCTACGATACATCAATATGAAAATGCGCGTAGAAACGATACTTTAAAAGAGATTAAAAAGGAGTTTGGAACACCCTCAACGTACATGCTAGTATGGACCTCGGAAACGGACTCGTGAACAGCGACAAAGCTTTAGGAGTATCGAGGAATGCGCGCGAGTTATGGTGTGTATGGATGTGTATGTGTATCACGTCGGTTTTTCGAGGGACGAGGGACTCGGTCTTTGTGTGTATTGCTTAGGATTTCTAAGGCTTTGATGTGTGATGAAGTAGGGTTGAAGTGGGGTGAAATGTGGCTGAAATTGTAGGGTAAAAGTGGTGAAAAGTCTCCAAAAAAATCCTCTCCAAAAGTCCTCTTCATGCATGGGAATGAGTCGGTATTTATAGGCATTTGCCACGACCTAAGGTGCACTCGATCGAGTGGCCCTAGTGCACTCGATCGAGTGCCTATTTGGGCGGGTCTGGTCCAGTGGAAGACGCTCCACTCGACCGAGTGGGCAATCCACTCGATCGAGTGGATCAACGAAGGTTGAGATAAATAAGGCAAGAATATCTTGCTTGTTTTGGCTTGATTTTTTTAATTTGATTTGTGCGCTTTAATGAACCTGGCTGAGATATTGTGACGGTTTCGTCTTTGACCGGGTTTTGACCCGGTCGCCAAAAGACGGGAAATATTTTTGGTGTCGGTTTTGGCCCAAATTAGTCTTATTTGACTCGGAACGATCCGCTGGGCCTGGATTTGAGGTCTGTTTTGTGGGATTTTTACTCCGCTAAAAGTCCATGTCGGCTATTATGAATTTCGTGTCCGAGTCCGAGTATACTAGTCACGTTGACGTCCAATCATCATCGGGTGTTTTTTCGGAGACTACCATAGACACGTGGCAGTCAAAATGCGGGTGTCTACAATTATTCACACTCTTTCCTAGATAACTGCTCTAGAAGTAATTTTAGTATTGCAGCTTTTTTGTTTTTGGATAAAGGTACAACAATACTATTGATTAATTATAGTGTAAATTATTTACACCCTAAGGTATGTCCGACTAATTAAGAATGTTTTTCGTTTTAAGGTAATAGTTGGACTTAAGGACAATCAATAATTATCTTGTTGTATAACTTTATGAGGATTAAGGGTAATATATAAAGTAATCATCCCGCATGCAAGTTACTTTAAGACGGAGAATATGGGTTCATTGAGGTTATTGAGTTTGGGGGGAAGAAATGAGACTTATGGAGATGATCCCACGTCTCATAAGGGCATGTACAATAGAGATGATTTACCCTCCTCTTAGGACTCTCTTTCCTCTAAGAGGAGGTCCTCTCTATTGTAAGGTCTTCATTGTACATCCTCCTAATAAGAGGAAGATGACTTCTTCCTCTAATTTTAGAGGAAAACAATTATTGGCCCTTGTGCCCAATTAACCAATAATATATTACATGTGGATTATTTTATTTTTTTAGCTTCTATAAAAAGGGTTATTTAACAACAATAATACCAACTATAGAGCGTCTTCTCAAAATAATATCAATTTTAATAAATCTGAGAATAATACGTATTATTGGAGTAGTTAAACAAGAGTAGTATAGGTGACCGGTTACCTGTAGAACCCTTCCACCTTCCTTTTTCATCTTTAATTTTATTTAATGGCAATAATACCAACTATAGAACGTCTTCCAAAAATAATTCCAATTTTAATAAATCAGAGAATAATACGTATTTTTGGAGTAGTTAAACCAGAATAGTATAGATGATCAGTTAGCGGTAAAACTCGTTCACCTTCCTTGTTCGCCTTTAATTTATTTCATATTACTTCACTCCTTTTCACTTAGTGTACGGGGCATTAAATGTCATTCTTGTCCTCCGTCTCCCTCTTCCAAGTTTTCAACCTCACCAAATCTAGCTAACAATATAATCCTACAATAAAATCAACACGTTAATCTAAACGAAACATATAGGAAAAAAAAACTAAAGAAGAATGAAGGGTAATGGAGAGAGAGAATGAAGAAGAAAACTAAGGAGAGGTAGACCTGACAAAATTGACCCGACCCGAATAAGCCAAACTGACCCCGACCCGACACCTGAATTGAAGACTTGATTTTGACCCGTAATCCGAATTAACCCGAGCTAACTCGAAACTGACCCGACCATTATTATAGAAAACGAGTCGACGATATCCCTAAAAAAGTTGAAAACAACAAACCCGAGAATGACTCGAACCCGAAATTATCTGACCCGACCCGAAGTTGACCCGATTATTATAACACAAAAGTGGTCCGACCCGAAGTTGACCCAACATGGATCACCCATTATCCAGGTCTAAGTAGGAGGATGGAGGATAAGTAGCAGGTTAAATATTAATAAGGTGACCTGATATAGCAGGTTATAAAGTCACTTATACTACTCTTGTTTAACTACTCCAATAATACGTATTATTCTCAGATTTATTGAAATTGGTATTATTTTGGGAAGACGCCTTATAGTTGGTATTATTGTTGTTAAATAACCCTTATAAAAATTGAATGATAATTAAAATAAGAAGAAAAGTAATACATAAGAGGATCCTCTCTATTGTGGGAGAAAATTTGAACAATAGAAGAGAAAGAGGAGGTAGATGGTGGAAAATGTAGTAGAAGAAATGGAACATGAGGTGTCAAAAAAATAGAGGGTGACAGAATAAATAAGAGGATGCAAATCTCCTCTCTATTGTACATGGTCTAATAAAGGATCGCATGATCATTCTAGTAAAACAAACTCAAATACCTCAAGAACAATTGTTATTAAAGAAATTCACTAAAGGAAGAATGAATGCAGTTTCAGAGGATTACATTGTTTTCATGTTAGGACTGACATATTACAGTGAAATAACAGATTTATATATTGCATACATTCAAGATTAAGAGTTAGATGATGAAACGGTAGAAAAGTATTCATTCAGGATCTTACCGAATCATTGAAAATTCTAACTAATACTCCCTCCGTCCCAGTGAATTGTTTGCCTATTCCATATTGGGGCGTCTCAATGAATTGTTTGCCTTTCTATTTTAGGAATGCTTTTTGTATGTAATTTGATCCTTGGCTCCACATGTCACGTTCTAATTGGATCCCTTCCCCCTTGGTGCCAAAACCAAAGGCAAACAATTCATTGGAACGGAGGGAGTACGTGTGAATTTATATATGTCATCAATAAAGTATTAAGTCATTTGACTGATAAAGACACTTTGGAATTGTTTCATTACCTAAAAGTATAAAGCATATTGGTTTCAAATGGTTATTTGTTACCAAGACAGACTCAATGGTAATGAGACAGTAAGGTTTGTCTTGTCAATAATGGCTAGAAAGACGGTTGGCATATATGGTTATATGTGTGTGTGTGTGTGTGTGTGTGTGGAGTTTGTTGGGTTTGTTGATGATGACAATGCCTATTTAACTTGTCTCTTAGTTTAATCTTATAGGTTAATCATCATTAGTTTGATAATTATCAAATGTGCTAATCCAAGAATGTTGATATCAAGACAAGCCAAAGCTACCCAAGATAAAGATCAAAAACTTCATTTGAAGAGAATAGAAATGAGTCTAAGTCCATAAGTCACTTGTAACGGCAAAGTGTGTATATTCGGTACAGCAGCAAGTAACAGTCAGGCTGACTGTTACATCGTTCGACAGCTCTTAAAAGGATCAAAATGATTTTATTTTCAAAAGTTTAATCCTTAGAAAAATCTTTTACAAAAAATAAAATTGGCTTTGAAAAAATCTAATTTCTGAAAAAAAAAAAAAAAAAAGATGGGTTGGCTTCTTGTGCAACAATAAACCTCTTTCCCTAAGTTTTTCCATAAAAGCATTCATTACTTTGGAAGGATGAATTGACTACTCACTTTGCTAGTTGTGCACTTCAATCTAATGGTTCTTCCTTTTATCCATTGGAAAAACAATTATCTCTATAAACCTTTGGATTTGAAATGATCCATCTTTCTTTTATCCAATTTTCACATCTACTATAAAAGAAACCCATTTGCTTCATTCATTTCTCAAGACTTTCAAACACATTAACTCTAAATCTGATATTACATTTTGTTCTTTAAAAGGTTTAAATCATAAAACATTTTGCAAAGTATTTTCGAAAAGTCTTCAGTAATTTCAAAGTCACAGTCGAACACACTGTTATACAGAATCATATACACTCTTGTCTAACTCGGTTCTCAATTGTAATCTTTGTAACTTTCCAAGTTATTAAGAGTCGTAGCCGGAGTAGGCTATTGGTCGTGACCGGAGTAGGTAATTGGTGAGTTAGAGACGGAGTAGTCTTGTAAACTCAAATCGCAACCGGAGTAGGTTGTTGGTCGTAACCGGAGTAGGTTATGGGTCGCTTTTCATTGTAAGGGTCTTTTGATTTCGGAGTAGATTTATAAAGAAAAGCAATAAGAAAAGCATTGGACGTAGGCCCTTAGAGCGTTGGCCGAACCAATTCAAAAATATTGTGTTTTATCGTGTTCTTTATTTTTCTGCTGCATCTTTCGATAAGAGCATGTTATTTTGTTTTTCTTTTATTTGCTCAAGCTTCAAACTTAGTTTTAGTTGTGCTATTTCTTCTCATACAGCAGTCGCCCATACTGTGACATTCGTCTGTAGCTTCTCATTTTGTTAAGCGAATCGAATACAGTCTGACAACAGTCGCTCATACTGTGGCTTTGTTCTGTAGCCGTACTCCTTGCTAAGACAGAGCGTAACAGTCTGACTGTCCGTTGTATGTTAAGTCTAGTACTTCTTCACATAATTGTTTTCTACTTCCACTCAACTTACTTTAATCAATAAAGATTAAGTTGAATTTTTAAAAGGTACCTAATTTACCCCCTCCCCCTCTTAGGTACTTAGGGATCCATAAACTCTTCAATTGGTCAGAGCCTCGTACTCTTTTAAAGGTTAACTACCTAGAGTTTGATTCCTCGATATGGATTCTGCTAAACACTCCAAGATCCCGGTTTTTACCGGTGAGAATTTTGGTTGGTGGAAGCTAAAAATGGAACACTATATCAAAAGTATCGATTATCAATGTTGGAAAATTATTAAAGAGGGTCCAATTGAAATCAAAGTGTCTAGTGCCGATGGCAAGTCTACCAAACTTAAAGATGAGTCTAAATATGATGAAGATGACTTTAAAATTGTTGAGAAAAATTCTAAGGCTATGTCAATACTTCAAAGGTGTGTCGGTGAGGAGGAAGTGAGTCGTATAAGTGAATGTCCTACGGCTAAGGAGATTTGGGACTCCCTTGTGCTTGCTTATGAGGGTACGTCTCAAGTAAAAAAAACACCGTATTGATCTTCTCATGCAACAATATGAAATGTTTCACATGTCAAAAGACGAGTCCATAAATAGCTTATCGAGTCGTTTTTCTTGTATCATTAATGAGCTTAAAAGTCTAGGAAGAGATTTCGAGTCCGAAGTCATCATTAGAAAAATCCTTCGTAGTCTAACCGATAAATGGCAACCAAAGGTCACCGCCATAGAGGAAGCTAAAGATTTATCCGTCTTGACTCTCCATGAACTAATAGGATCACTAATGGCTCACGAACTAAACCTCGTGAAGCGTTCTAGTGATAACCAACGGGGAAAGAGTCTTGCTCTCAAGTCTGCCTCAAGTGATGAGGATGAGGACGAAGAGGACGGATTTGCCATGTTCACTAGAAACATTGTTGGTATGGTAAATGGTCAAGGAAATCGTAAGTTTAACAATAATTTCAATAAGAAACGATTCCCTAAGAAACGACCTAGCTCAACTATAGGATGCTTTAAATGTGGTGATAAAACTCATCAAATCAAAGAATGTCCTAAATGGAATGATATTCACTCTAAAGATAAACGTGATAAAGCTAAAAGGGAATATAAAAGTAAGGTCATGTCCGCTATTTGGGGAATGTCCGATTCGGAAGAAGACGACGAACCCAAAGATGAGGAGTTAGATGCTAATGTGTGTGTCACTACTAAGGTCAATAACTCCAAAGTTGAACATCTTAGGTGTCTCATGGCCAATCCCGATGACTCAGATTCCGACTCCGATAATGAGGTACAAAGACTTAAGGCTAAAGTTAGAACTTACTCCAAAGAAAAAGTTTGCAAGTTGCTTGATAGTCTTTTTGATAAGTGTCGTTCTCAAACTAAAAGGTCTCTTGCTATGCAAGAAGAAATTGAGGCAATTGCAATTGAGAATGTCCAACTTAAATAAATACTTAAGGCAACAGACAGTGTGACTGTTACTGATGAAGTTAAAAACGAGCTGAAAATTTTGAGAAAGGTCAACAAAGATTTGTCTAAAGAGTTGCTTGATCTTAAATTTGTCACAACCCAACCTACTGTTCCCGATGAGTCTCCTAACCCCCAAACTATTGAATTGACCAAAGAGAATGAACGTCTCAAGGTCAATCTTGATGTGACTAAAGAAGAGTTGAGGAAACTCCAAAAGAAGCTTGTTAGTAATGGTACTCTAGAGTCTAGATCTTCAAGTGCTAGAACTTTCTACCTTGAGGCATGTAATCTCAACCTTAAATGCTTAATTGAACAAAGAGACAAGAGTTTGCGTCAATTTGAAGCTAAGTGTATCACATCCGAACAATTGGTCAAACAAAAAATTAAGGAAAATGAGAGTCTCACTCACTCTATTCAAGACACTATTAATGAACTTGTTGAAGCTAGAAGAGTCCACAAAACTTGGGAAGGAAGTCAAAATAAGCTAAATTTTCTTACTAATCAAGACAACTTGTGTTGTGAAAAAGAGGGGCTTGGGTTCAAATGGAATAGACGTCATGATTGTAAAATTCACAACTCCAACCCCACTAAAAGAGACTTTAGGAAAAGAAAATATGTAGCACTTCCCGAGTACATCATTTGTCATCATTGTGGTAAAACCGGTCATTTTTTCAAAGCTTGTGAGAAAAGGGATCAAAGTATTGATCGTGGTATTAAAGTTACTAACAAGACATGGGAACGAAGAGAATTAATTAAGGATGTTTTAACTAAGGGACTCAAATCCGTTTGGGTTCCTAAACTCTCCTCTTAATTTCATGTAGGGCTTGGTGAGGGGACGCCGTGATTGGTATCTTGATAGTAGATGCTCTCGTCACATGACGGGTGATAGAAGCCAATTCCTCTCACTAGAAGCATATGATGGTGGCACGGTAACTTTTGGAGACAACAAAAAAGGTGAAGTCATAGGACTTGGAAAGGTTGGTAAGTCTTCATTGGTTTGTGTCGACAATGTGCGACTTGTCAAAGGTTTGAAACATAATCTTCTAAGTATCTCTCAATTATGTGATCGTGGTAATTTGGTTGAGTTTAGTACTAGTCTATGTCGTATTTTGAATGCCACTACCCGTGAAGTTGTTCTTGAAGGTAGACGTGTCAAAGATGTCTATTTAACCGACTTGAATACTTTAAATGGTCAAACTATGTCTTGCATGAGCGTAATGAAAAATGACCCGTGGTTATGGCATAAAAGATTTGGACATGTTAGTGCTAAAACTCTTAATACACTTAGAAGATTAGATCTTGTTGATGGTTTCCCTAACATGAAATTTGAATTTGATAAAATGTGTGATCAATGTGCTAAATGCAAACATGTTAGAAGCTCCTTTAAATCCAAAAAGATAGTCAGCACGTCACGACCACTGCAACTGTTGCATATTGATTTGTGTGGTCCTATGAGAGTTCGTAGTAGAGGTGGAAGTCGCTATGTATTGGTGATTGTTGATGATTACTCTAGATTTGTATGGGCATTATTTTTAAGTTCCAAAGATGAAGCATTTGATGAATTTCTAATATGGTTAAAAAGGGTTCAAAACAAACTTGATCTAAAACTTGTGTCGATAAGAACCGACCATGGAACCGAATTTGAGAACTCATCTTTTGGTGCTTATTGTGATGATAATGGAGTAGATCACAACTTTTTGGCCCCTAGGCCACCTCAACAAAATGGCGTCGTAGAACGCATGAATAGAACTCTTGAAAGCATGGCTAGAACTATGTTGTTATGTAGTAAGCTACCTAGAAATTTTTTGGGCCGAAGCGGTGAACACCGCTTGCTACATTCATAATAGAGTCATGGTTAGAAGTATAATAAATAAGACTCCCTATGAGTTGCTACGTGGTAGAAAACCGAATATTTCCTATTTTAGATGCTTTGGAAGCAAGTGTTTTGTGCATAATAATGGTAAAAATAACTTAGGAAAATTCGATCCCCGTAGTGATGAAGCCGTGTTCATAGGGTATGCCGATCATAGTAAAGCTTACAAGGTTTATAATAAAAGAACCATGATGATCGAAGAAAGTATGCATGTCATATTTGATGAATATAGTCTTTTTGAGCAGGTACAACATGATGATGAAGAAGATGAAGAATTCGAAATAGGCCTTGCTCGAAAAGAACACACACTTGAAGATGAGCTAAACGGAGCTGCTGAGCAACAGTCTGCCAGACTGTTACCTGAAGACGAAGGCACAAGTTCAGGGGGAATTAATGATTCTCCTGAAAGTAACCTTCAAGGAGATAATGGTGAAGCAGCAGCTAATGCTCAAGGACCAGAGGAGTCCTTAGAATCTGGTGTGGAAGCATCGACTCCCAGCCATGAAGCAACAGTCGGAAGGACTGTTACAGTCGAGGGGGAAGATACTTTCATTCCCAAGGAAGTGGAAGCATCAAAGCTCACACCCCCTCTCAAATCTGACTAGTGACTTGAAATCTGGAGTAAAGACAAGATCATCCCTTAACAATTTCTACTCTTGCAACGCTTTCGTTTCTCAAATCGAACCGCCCAATGTCACAGTCGCTCTGACTGATGCCGACTGGTTGATAGCAATGCAAGAAGAGCTTGTTCAATTCAAGAAGAATGAGGTATGGCATCTTGTCCCTAGGCCCTCTAATCGTACCGTCATTGGTGCTAGATGAGTCTTTCGCAATAAGCTAGACGATTCCGGTGAAATCGTAAGGAACAAGGCTAGACTAGTGGTGCAAGGTTATAATCAACAAGAAGGTATCGACTATGACGAAACCTATGCACCGGTAGCTAGACTTGAGGCCATAAGGCTCCTAATAGCTTTTGCAGCTCACAAAGGCATCAAACTTTTTCAAATGGATGTTAAAACCGCTTTCCTAAATGGTTATTTAGAGGAAGATGTCTTTGTGGAGCAACCTCCGGGTTTTATAGATAATGATTATCCCGAACATGTTTTTAAACTTGACAAAACACTTTATGGTTTAAAACAAGCCCCGAGAGCTTGGTACGATCGCTTGTCAACATTTTTGCTTGAAAATGGTTTTCGTAGAGGTTCGGTGGATAAGACATTATTTATAAAGTCACAGTCGGATGGACTGTTGGTTGTCCAGGTATATGTCGATGACATTATATTTGGAGCAACTAGTGAACTCCTTACTCTTTATTTTTCTAATCTAATGAAATCGGAGTTTGAGATGAGCATGATGGGTGAACTCGGATTCTTTCTCGGTCTTCAAATCAAGCAATCAAAAGAAGGAATTATGATTCACCAACAAAAGTACATCAAGGAGATGCTAACTAAATTCGGGATGACCAATGCTAAGCCATACACTACACCGATGGTATCATCGTCCAAATTGGACAAGGATGAAAGTGGTAAGAATGTTAGTGAATCGGTGTATAGAGGTATGATAGGCTCACTTCTTTACTTAACCGCAAGTCGTCCCGATATATTATTTAGTGTTTGTTTGTGTGCCCGTTTCCAAGCAAATCCCAAAGAATCCCATTTTAAAGCCGTAAAACGCATTCTTCGGTATTTGGTTGGAACACAAGAGCTTTATCTATGGTACCCCTTAAGTTGTCCTTTTGACCTTGTAGGTTTCTCAGACGCAGACTATGCGGGTGTTCGGTCGATCAAAAGAGTACTTCGGGTGTCGCTACCTTCTTAGGTCCATGTCTTATTTCATGGGGTTCAAAGAAGCAAAACACCGTTGTTCTCTCCACGGCCGAAAGTGAATATGTGGCCGCCGCTCATTGTTGTTCTCAAGTATTGTGGGTTCGACAACAACTTGTCGATTTTGGTATGATTTATGACTCCATTCCTTTAATGTGTGATAATACGAGTGCCATAAATATATCTAAAAATCCGATTCGACATTCTCGAACTAAGCATATAGATATTCGTCACCACTTTATTAGAGATCACGTAGAAAAGGGTCACATTAAGCTAAATTTTTGCAATACCGAAGACCAAATTGCCGATATATTTACTAAGCCACTAGCAAGAGACCAATTCGAGAAGTTTCGACTCGAAATTGGTTTGATTAATTGTTCTAATTGATTATGTGTGATTTATCGTTTTTCCTCGCATGATTGGGTAGACGAACCGATAATTCTTATTCTAGTGATTATGCATGTGACTTAGTCCTTAATCTTACTTAATGAATTAATTGGCATTCTTGTGATGAATTTTGAATTGTGTGTATTAACCATTGTCTTTTGTTTTTGGGATGTTGTCAAAAAATAAAACTAATATCTCACATATTAAACAAAATATCCACCATATATTATCTAGTAAATAATATCTTCTATTATCCTCCAAATATTTCTTTTACCCAAAAATATCTCCCTCTCTCCTCTATTTACCTCCTCTTCACGCCACTTTTACTACTTTTTTTAAATTTTTCATCTTTCCCCATGACAACTTACCCATCTTTTACTCTTTCTCTCTTTTTTCAAACTCTTTTTCTCTCTCCTCTTTAATTCTTCTTTCTTTCCCATCAACATCACTCCTACTCTACCACTATTACCTACCCAAAGTTTTTACATTCCCCATATTCACCTTCTCCACATTAAATTATCTTTCCCATATAAATTACCTTCCCCATATCAAATTCACCTTACCTATATTAAATCATCTCCCCTTATTTAATTATCTTCTTTATCACATATTTATTCCTTCTTCTATTGCTTGTGAAATTGGAAGTTGGCTGACGAAAAAAAAAATCGAAAAATCAAAAAAAAAAAAAGGTAACGTATGTCAGTTCCCTCTTTCCTTTTCATTGATAAGTCCCATCTTCTTTAACCCTCCTTTACCCATCCTCTTTCATCCTTCTTTACTAACTCCATAACTATGCCTCCAAGAAACCCCAAATCCATTCTAACTCCTCAAATTCAAAAGGAGCAAATGAAAGCCATAGCAAGTCTTCCTCCCTCTCAAGATTCATCTTCCCACAACACTTTAATTACAAAATCTTATCCGAACCCTAATCCCCAACAATAATAGAGGCAAAATCTCTCAACCCTACATCCTCTATCACCTGATAAAAAAAAAAGATTATCAATCTACCCGTCCTAATGCTACACTGTATTCATCTTGCTTTGACTCAACTTAAGAGTCGAAAGATGCTAATTGAGGTTGTCAATAAAAAATTGACTAGGGCTAAGGGTATGCTAATTGAGGTTGTCAATAAGAAATTGACTAGGGCTAAGGGTGATTGTTCTAAGTGAGAAAAAAGTTCAAAAGAAGTCACAACTGATTATTCTCTATTGGTTTAAGTTGTCGGGTTTGCGCTGAAATTTTGGGTCGGTTGGACAAATTGGATGCAAGAATGAATGAGATGCAAGGAATTATCGGGGTAATTTCTGCTTTGGTGAAGGGAAAAAGTGGTGAAATGGATACCGATGATGATGTTGATGAGGATTCTGATTCTTCTTAATTAATTCTTCTTCTAAAAAATCAAAAACTATTTTAATTAGTATCTTTTAAAGACAATGGTTTGTATGAATTTTTTTTGGATTCTGTAACAGTCATGGTGACTGTTACCCGTTGAATGCTCTTTAATTTGTTTTCGTAATGTTATGTGTCTATGTTCTATGTGTTTTCTACTGTGTCCGGAATTATGATAGGTTCTTTGATGATGCCAAGAGGGGGAAAAGGTAAAACACATGTCCTCAAGAACGAATTCTTGATCCTTCCTTGATAGTTCTTAGTTCTTATATCTAATATTTTGTCTAAGTATGGTTAATTTTTCTTCTAAGCTTATAAACCCTTTACTATGTAATTACTAATCTTGATAGACTAACCTTTTGAGGGAGAACTTGGAACATTAAGTTTTTTGCTTAGGCTTGTCATCATCAAAGGGGCAATTTGTTGGGTTTGTTGATGATGACAATGCCTATTTAACTTGTCTCTTAGTTTAATCTTATAGGTTAATCATCATTAGTTTGATAATTATCAAATGTGCTAATCCAAGAATGTTGATATCAAGACAAGCCAAAGCTACCCAAGATAAAGATCAAGAACTTCATTTGAAGAGAATAGAAATGAGTCTAAGTCCATAAGTCACTTGTAACGGCAAAGTGTGTATATTCGGTACAGCAGCAAGTAACAGTCAGGCTGACTGTTACATCGTTCGACAGCTCTTAAAAGGATCAAAAAGATTTTATTTTCAAAAGTTTAATCCTTAGAAAAATCTTTTACAAAAAATAAAATTGGCTTTGAAAAAATCTGATTTCTGAAGAAAAAAAAAGATGGGTTGGTTTCTTGTGCAACAATAAACCTCTTTCTCCAAGTTTTTCCATAAAAGCATTCATTACTTTGGAAGGATGAATTGACTACTCAACTTTTCTAGTTGTGCACTTTAATCTAATGGTTCTTCCTTTTATCCATTGGAAAAACAATTATCTTTATAAACCTTTGGATTTGAAATGATCCATCTTTCTTTTATCTAATTTTCACATCTACTATAAAAGAAACCCATTTGCTTCATTCATTTCTCAAGACTTCAAAACACATTAACTTTAAATCTGATATTGCATTTTGTTCTTTAAAAGGTTTAAATCATAAAACATTTTGCAAAGTATTTTCGAAAAGTCTTTAGTAATTTCAAAGTCACAGTCGAACAAACTGTTATACAGAATCATATACACTCTTGTCTAACTCGGTTCTTAATTGTAATCTTTGTAACTTTCTAAGTTATTAAGAGTCGTAGCCGGAGTAGGCTATTGATCGTGACCGGAGTAGGTCATTGGTGAGTTAGAGACGGAGTAGTCTTGTAAACTCAAATCGCAACCGGAGTAGGTTGTTGGTCGTAATCGGAGTAGGTTATGGGTCGCTTTTCATTGTAAGGGTCTTTTGATTTCGGAGTATATTTCTAAAGAAAAGCAATAAGAAAAGCATTGGACGTAGGTCCTTAGAGCGTTGGCCGAACCAATTCAAAAATATCGTGTTTTATCGTGTTCTTTATTTTTCCGCTGCATCTTTCGATAAGAGCATGTTATTTTGTTTTTCTTTTATTTGCTCAAGCTTCAAACTTAGTTTTAGTTGTGTTATTTCTTCTCATACAGCAGTCGCCCATACTGTGACATTCGTCTGTAGCTTCTCATTCTGCTAAGCAAATCGAATACAGTCTGACAACAGTCGCTCATACTGTGGCTTTGTTCTGTAGCCGTACTCCTTGCTAAGACAGAGCGTAACAGTCTGACTGTCCGTTGTATGTTAAGTCTAGTACTTCTTCACATAATTGTTTTCTACTTCCACTCAACTTACTAATCAATAAATATTAAGTTGAATTTTTAAAAGGTACCTAATTTACCCCCTCCCTCTCTTAGGTACTTAGGGATCCATAAACTCTTCAGTTACATTGGATGAATAGTAAAGACAAGTTTGTCACCAATTGTTGCAGATACTGGAAATCTTGACTCGATAGATTCAAGGTAAAGTTTCTGCAAATTAAGATTAAAATCATCCAATGAAAACTCAAATAAGGTTTTCCGTCAAAAAGTACATCAATCTACCATGATATCATCTCATTTAGTTTTGTATAAATTCGGTACATTATTGTAGATACTTAAGATTCAGTGGGAGTATGAAAATATATCAAGTTTTATACTCTTTCAGTAAATGAGACTAATGCAGTCTCATTAATGTCCTTAAAGAAATGTTCATATCCAGAAAGTACAGTTTACTTAAATCCATGTACTTCAGAAATTATTTCATGTGTTTAAGTAATAAGGTATAATTAAACTTATTCTGTACATGTTTGGATATTGTGTACATTATATAGTTTAATTGACAGATATTAAGGGAAATCAGTAGGATATTGAGATCCACTACGGGCAACCAAATATTGTTTGTCATTTATATTTGGAGCAAAACAATGTTATCATATGGGAGATCAATTCAGGTTGAGATCATTCGGTATTTCGACTCCTATTTGGTCATGATTATTTGTCACAAGGCTGCAAATTAAGTTCAATATTGAAAGACCATTTAAGTTATTTGTGACAAAATGATGGTTATTATTATAGTTTCAAATAACAATACAAGTTATGTGTTGTTATAGAAACGATTCAGAGTGAAAGACGTCTAAGATATGTTTGTACAAACTCCATTATTGCGGATCCCCTTATTAAGGAATTACCACTCACGGTCTTTCTTGAGCATATTGTTCAAATGGGTGTCTCGGTTCTAAAGATATTCATGTTAAGTGGGAGTTTGTCACATTAGACACATTATGGTATACGGTTATTCAGTTCTGATATGCAGAAATAGGATTTACGGTTTTCAGTTTCACTCTGTCTTATTTGGTTGATCTCACTAAGGTTTAAGGTGGACCAGTTGGAAATATGCATATTTGGATCACATTCGGTTGCTGTTTCCATGCTACACTCCTATACTAGATTCATGTCGTTAGTCATGTTTGCATATGTGATCATTGATGGGTCCTATTACGACAAATTGTGGCAAAGGCCGCTTTGGTTCTATGTACATATGATTGATAGACCGAATTGCATAAGACGGTTAGAATGTTTGATAGCACTATTGAGCTCATACGGTTATAATGAATACAATTTTCAGTGTCCTACATATACTAGTATATGACCCAAGTGGGAGATTGTAAGAATTATGGGTCTAATACAATATATGTGGACAATATTATTTGGACCTATTGTATTTATTAGCTATCATTAACGTTAGCCCAAATATGTGATCCGTCGTAGTAATAATGATACGGGCTTATCTATGTCTTATAAAGTATGGGTCGGATACTATAATAGTGTAAAGACTCATTAGGGCTTTATGGGATATATGATGGGCTTATCCACTAAAGGCGACTGATATAGGTCATCAGGGTTTAACAACCCATCCCTATATATAGTAAGGGTTATGGTCCTTGACAGCACACTTTTGACCTAATCTCACATATATCTTATCGGTATGGAAAAACTCAAAAGGCGAGTGTGTCTTTTAGAAGACCTAATCCAGAAGACCGACGTAAGTTATTTCTATCAGTATTATCAGGTACGCTTCCGCTACAGATAATTACAGCTATTACCAATTAATTTAGTATGAAGTTTCAGTCTTGGGTCAGATTAAATCTAACATCAAACTATCAATAAATAGGGTATTACAAATTGTTTTTATTTGCTGATTTAAAATGTTATACTTCGATTTTTCATGAGGTTCGAATTGGAGGTCGATTTTTTTAGTCACGATTCTTTGAAATAATGTGTATATACTTCACATTGGAGGTCGATCAATAGTGTCCAAAAAAAGAATGTGCACTTTGGATTTGAATGGAGGGAGTACATACAATTGATGTTCATGTGTATATACTTCAAGTTTATTTTTAAGTTTATACTTTTTTAACATTGTAAATTGTTTAGGTTATTAGAGATTGAAAATCATATAAGATTATCAATGTAATTTTTTTTAGGTTTATTTAACATGAATAATCCCAACTTTGGTGGTATTCCATAAATAAAATCAACTTTAGTTAATCTGGGAATAAACCCGTGTATGAGACACATCAGACACGAATAAATTCGGGTTACCTGCTACCTACTAAGCCGGTACACTATTCTACTAACTACCCATATTAAATTTCATCTTCGTCAACTTTTAACTTCAATAATTCTGAATTCTAATTTACTCCACTTCATCTTCTTCACTTCATCTTCTACTTCACTTCTTCCTCCATTGATCTTCCCCGAAAGGTAATTTTTTGTCGAAGATTTTGTTTGTGTATCAAGTATAAAGGTTCGTCCGTCCTTATAATTAGCATTAATATTGACGAAATTCCATTTTTAGTGGTTATTGTTGAACAAAATTAGGGTTTAGGGGAAAGAACTTGGGTTTAGGGGAAGAATCGACATTGATGTGGAACGAAGAAGATGAAATTGTGTTAATTAATGACTATGAGACCCACATAAACCTACTGGAAACGATCATTAATGAGGCAATTTCATTTCTATTTGATGTGTCTCATACATCGACTTATTCACAGATTAATTAAAGATGATTTTATTTATGGAATACCACCCAAAGTTGAGATTATTTCTGTTAAATAACCTTTTTTATTTAAAACCCGTGCAATTTTGCATGGGTATTAACCTAGTGTTGTCAATAGAGAAGATACCCTCAATAAGTCTTCAGTAATCACAAAGAGGTTTCTATCTAGGGTTTGGTGCTTAAGAAAGGGTTACAAGAGTATTATACTATATATAGTGCTGGATCCAAAACAAACATAAGCCCAAAGGAAAAAAGTCAAAAATGGGCATTCCGAAGCCACGGTCGGCCGGTCGTGCTATGAAAGGAGAAATGGCCGACCGACCTTGCTGTGAAGGGAGAAATGGTCGGCCGACCATATTGAATATATAGCGGGTTTGGCAGTCGGCCGACCATACTGTGTACATGCCCGTCTTTTCTCTTCCTTGATTAACTCGCCTATCACCCCTTGACTTATGGTTTTGGGCCTTCCTTTGGTCTATTTCCCTTCTTCTTAGCCGCCCAATGCAAGTTTTGCTCTCCTTTTTGCCTCAAACCGGCCATCTCGGGATGGTACCTACAAGATCGATCAGAGTGAAAAAAGTATCAAAATCTTACGGAAACAAAAATAAAAGTTAGAACTAAATAAAACACACCAAATACTAAATACTTAGTAAACACAAGTTATTAAACCAATATAGCACACAAAAACAAGGCGAATAAGCATCTAAATGTAGTTAAAACTACTACTAAAATACCAATTATCAAGCTTTCTTCAATAGAAGGCAAAAGTTAGACGTAGGGGTGTTCATTGGTCCAAACCAGGATCGAACCGGATTGACCCGCGGACAAACAACCAAAAGATCCAAACCCGCAGGCCGGAACGGTTAACAAAGAAACTCGGACTGGACCCTCTTAAGACCGGACTAGACCAGCAAAATACACTAAATTTGATTATTTTTTTAAGTGTGGACCGGACCGGTAACTATGTACACCCGCAAATTTCCTAGCTTTGCTATCTGTTCCGTTACGATTATATCGTAACTCTGTAATATTTCGTCAATTACATTTTTTCCATTTCGAGGTCTGTTTCATTATCGAGCCTAAAATTATTTATTTTCGTAAAAGGATTTTAATTATTCAATTTTTATTCAAAAACCCATTTAATTATTTTCATCGCAAGTATGTTTAATTATTTTTGAGAAATCATATTTTCTATGAACAATAGTTTTAAAATCATATGGTGGAACCATAGGATTTTTCGTAACATCTTCGAGCGGAAAAAGAGTTTACAAAGAAGGTTACTTGGTTTACAGAAATCTTTATCCCGAGGCTACCCTTATCATTACTATACTTTCAAAGAAAAACTCAAACAACAACTTGATGATGTGCTCAAGGAAGAGGAAATACTTTGGTTCCAAAAATCTCGGATGGAAGCAATTTGTGATGGTGACAGAAACACAAAATACTTTCATCTTAGTACGATAATTCGTCGTAAGTTTAACAGGATCGAAAGTCTGCTTGATGACAATAATGAGTGGCAATGGGGAGCAAGAGAAGTAAAGGAACTTGTGCTATCATATTTCAAAGGTTTGTTTGCAGGTAAAAATAAGAACATCTCTTTGTACCGTATAACGATTGGGAAATTCCCTACCCTGACTTTTGAAGAGTCTGAACGCCTAGCCCGGCCTTACTTGGCCTCCGAGGTCGAACTGGCTCTTAAACAAATGACCCCTCTTAGAGCTCCCGGACCGGATGGGTTTCAAGCTCTGTTCTACCAATCACAATGGGAGACCGTGGGTGGAAATCTGTGTTCTCTTGCCCTTGAGGTACTTAACAATATTTGTTTTTCAGAAGCTTTGGGTGAGGCATTTATTGCTTTAATTCCAAAGGTTGAACACCCGTAAAGAGCAGCCCAATTCAGACCGATCGGATTATGCAATGTGGCTTACAAGGTAATTACTAAAGCTTTAGTTAACCGCCTTAAGCCTGTCCTCCCCGTCCTTATAGGGCCAACACAGACTAGCTTTGTGCTTCAGAGACAAATAACAGATAATATTCTTATCGTCCAAGAAGTTCTCCATACTATGCGGAGCAAAAAAGGAGCCACGGGTTTAATGGTTATTAAACTTGACCTTGAAAAGCATATGATAAGCTAGACTGGAAATTCATCAAACACACGTTGAAGGATATGCAGCTTCCTAGTAATATGGTTTTGACAATCATGAATTGCATTGAGTCCACCAAATTGAATGTCCTGTGGAATGGTGAGAAAACGGAATTTTTCAAACCTACCCGAGGCATTAGATAAGGTGACCCACTTTCACCATATTTATTTACGATGTGTATGGAGAAATTAAGCCAACTTATTGAAGAACAAGTCGAAGGGAATAAATGGAAAGGTATACGAATGAGTCGTCATGGACCGACCCTTACCCATCTTTTCTTCGCGGACGATATCATCTTATTTGGTGAAGCTAGTCTCTCGCAACCCAGTCCATTCAACGATGCCTTGAAGCCTTCCGTGAGGCGTCAGGTCAGCGCATTAGTCGGGATAAATCTCGAGTCCTTTTCTCGTCGAATACATCGGATTTCCATGTTGATCAAGTGTTACAGGTTCTCGGCATTGAAAAAACTGAAGATCTAGGCCGTTACTTGGGAATGCCGACAATCAATGGTCGGCTGACGAAGGAAAGTTTCGAATTTATTTTGAACAAAGTAGACAAACGCTTATCGGGTTGGAAAGCTAAGGTATTATAACTAGCGGGTCGAACGACTCTAATTCAGTCTACTCTATCGGCTATGCCGGTATACTCCATGCAGACGGCCAAACTTCCTCGCTCAATCTGTGACGACCTAGACAAAAAATCCTGCAAATTTCTATGGGGTGGTACTAATGAAAAGAAAGAACTTCATCTAGTCTCCTGGGATAATGTAACTAAAGAGAAGAATGAAGGAGGCCTAGGCATTCGAGCTATGAGACAAGTCAACGCGGCGTTTATGGCGAAATTAGGATGGAGGTTGCTGAATGAACCTAATTCGCTATGGGCACGTGTCTTCAGATACAAGTATTGCCATGGACGATGTGACATGGACATGTTCGGGGCAAAAACCAATAGCTCGAATGCATGGAGAGGCATTTGTGAAAGCTTTCCAACAATTAAAAAAGGGGTTAGTTCCTCAATTGGTAACGGACATAAAACCATGTTTTGGAGCCATGTCTGGGCCACCTCAGTACCACTTGAAGATCTTACGACAATGGAGATTCCAACCCATCTCAAGGATGTCACGGTTAATGAAATGTGGGAAGAGGATGTAGGCTGGAAGTGGGACGTTTTTGGTGACTTTTTCAATGACGAGATACTCAAAATGATAGCTTCTTTCGAAGTTGTAATGGGTAATGAGAAGACGGATACTCTTTTTTGGAACCCAACTTCGTCATGTCGTTTCTCGCTCAAAACGGCGATAACTCTTATTCGGGATGACCACTCGGATCTGGACCAGTCATTTTGGAAACTACCATGGAAAACACCCGCCCCTCAACGTATGCGAGTCTTTCTATGGTTGATACTCCATGATCGGATTATGACAAACGTCAATCGAGCTAAAAGGGGTATGGCTGGTGACCCATGTTGTGGTGAGTGTGGGGAGGCAGAAGAATCAATCCTACATTTATTTCGGGAGTGTCGTGCGGCTAGGAGAGTTTGGGCAACGATACCCGGGGTAGATGTAGGCGTGGGACAACAGAATAGCTCAGGAGTGGAATGGGTTATTTCTAATCTTCAACAAGAAACTCGAGATGATATTCAAGAATGGCCGACTATCTTCACTGTGGTTTTATGGTGGATTTGAAAATGGAGAAATTACAGGATTTTTGGCCGTCGAGATGAAATTCTGGTACATCCCGGACATTTTTTGTGGATACAGGTCAACCGCATCAAGAAGGCCTTATCTGGGCTCAGATTATACATGGTAGAGACAAGATGCTCAAGAAGGAAATTTTTATACGTTGGATTGCACCACCGGATTCGTGGATAGCACTTAATATAGACGGGGCATCGAAAGGAAACCCGGGACTCTCAGGTACAGGTGGGATCTTCAGGGATAGCTCAGGTAACCCGCTCTTGGCATTCTCGGAAACATTGGGTATAGCTACAGTTACTAGGGCAGAAATAATGGCTCTAAAACGAGGTCTTATCCTTGCAAAAGAGCACAATTTCCGTCGCATCATTATTCAAACTGATTCACAAGTAGTTATGAAGGTTATTGGAAAAAAAGAAGATTTCTCGTCAGCTCACTCCCATATGATCCAAATATGTCGTAGCATGATGGAAGAACATGATGGATTGATTGAGATACACCATATATATCGAGAGTCTAATTGTTGTGCGGATTGGTTGGCCAATAAAGGGGTGGTTCAACCTATGAGACTCTCGGTGCTAGACTGGAACGAAATCTCTGTCGATTTATTTCGGCTGTGCCAGAGTGACATTGGGAGGGGTGTCTTGGCCCCGTCTTGTTCCCTTCCCGCTTTAGTTTCGGTAGTTTTGTTTTTTTTTCGGTAGGGTATTGTGGTCATCTTCTTTTTTTTTTCGTTGTCTCGTTTTATTTGACGTTTGTCGCTTCGTATTACCCAAAAAAAACATATATTGAGGGTCTTCATTTGCTTAAGTCATTCATGTTTTTAATTAGTTTCCTAATTTTTATCGCATGGAAATTATTATTCATTTTTTTTTATTAATTCTTATCTCAATAAAGTATAAATGTTGAATGAATAAATGACAAAATTGTTATGGAATATAATATGTGCATGTCCATCGGGCTTTGTAGCCCATTATAATGTAACTCTAGATGTACCATGTACTATATATATGCCCCTTGATGGGATGAATAAACACCTCTCTGATTTCTCTCATTCTCTTATGTCTTTCTACTTTTTCTTCTTTCTTTCACAACACGTTATATATCAACACGAGTCTCTAACCTTTATTTTATTTTCCCTATTTAATTTTTTTTACGAGTAAGGTATCATAATTTCATATGATAATCAACTTCGTAATTAGTTACCGCTTGTCAATTTTTTGTGATAGTCGTAATTGCATATACTCCGTATGTATGATTTATGACACTAGTCGTATATTCACAAGAGTGCAATTCATTACACGAGGCTGATTGGTATATAATTTATGCTTCAAACTGATAAGTTCAGATTTGATAAGTTCAGATCTGATAAGTTCCTAGCCAATTGAGTATTTATTATTCAGATCTAATAATATGGATCTTAATATCAAATCGTCTTTTATTTATCAAATAAGTCAGTTTCGTACTATTTGATTTTTTTCCCTTTTGATCAGACTAATGTAATATAATTTTGATGAAAACTTAATTTTCGTGTATGGTCAGTCTGTTACCACCCGTAGTCATAAGACTCGACAATTTCTTTATCTTTTATGCGATTATTGTTTACTCAATTTTTTTATTTTCTTTCAATTACTCCGTTTATACTAATTAAAGGAGCATTATTGAATTCGGGTTCATTAGGTTTCCGGTCACACGTACATTATTCTTATCAAGTACGCGCGGTGCATTCTTCTTATTTACCTTGTTTTTTATACTCGTATTTAATTATGTCGAATTTTGTCAAACTTTAATTTATTGATCCAAATACTTTCGTCAAGATTAATTTATACTAATGATTTTGATGATATTATCAAGAGAAAAGAAAGATATGGCAAGAGGTCAATTTATGATTTTCTTCTTTTAATAGAAGATGGATGATAATTCAGTCTTATAAAAGGTATATTTGGCTCAATTGTTAATGACATACTGTACATGGGTAACTATGAATTTAACTTTCCTTGTTTTCCTTATTTCTAGAGTATAATTTTGTTTTCATTTTTCCTTTTTTTTATGAATCGTGTGAAACACATATTTTACAAGTACTCATTTCGACTTCATATGTCGTTATACTTACAATATCTTCTACATTTATCATACATTCTTCGAAATTGGACGAAATTTATATACTCACGTGAGTTCGTTGACTTAGAGATATTGAACACACTGTGATGATCGTCTGCGTCAATATTCATTTCTTTTACGTTATTTACAACCAATATCGTCTTTTCGCTCATCCCATATGGATTTGCCCTTTTGATGCAAAAAATCGCTTCAACCCCGTGAACTTTCAGGGGTATTACACTATTTCTCTAAATTCAATAATTTCACAAATGTACCATGCAATAAAATCTTTAGGTTATACTGTCTATTAATTAAGCCCTCTATATTGTAGACACCAAAATTTTATATATTTCGTATCTATTTATGTCTAATATCTTTAGTATTTGGAAATAATTATCATTAAATATTATGATAATATCTTATGATACTGTAGAATATTCTTAGCTTCCTCTGTAAGCTCCTATGTTACAAATATGGTCTGATAACCAGGGTTTAGAAGAGGTTAGATATTAAGTCTCACACACGACCCCATCATCCTACTACCAAATTGTAGGTAAATGGAATAAGTCACCAAAAAGTCCCCATCTTCCCCTACGGATCTAAGTCGATAAGACCTCCGTAGAACTATCAAAAACCCTAACCTTCGAGATTGGAATCAAGAGATCTATGAAAGTTGTAACGCTCAATCTTTCGATTATCAAATAAAACTCGTATTCCATATTATTTTGTATCTGTTATTTTATTATCGCAGGTGTAAAATTTTATGTTTACACGTACCATTAAGATCTTCACACTTTTATTCATTTGTAAGGGGTATAATACTGAAGTGGGAAGATCTTAATGCTACGGAGAAAGTATCTTCAATATTTTCTAATTGCAATGAAAATGCTTCAACCTTGTGAATTTTCTCGGGTTAGTACCACTAGTTTATTTTAATCGAAAACTTATCACATCGATTTGTTGCTGGTTCTTTCCATCTCAACCATCTCGTCTCCTAGCTGAGTTAATAGTTCTTGTAACTCGATTATTCCTATCTTTTAGCTTTCTAATTTCTCTTTATATTCTCTTTCATTCGAGTCTATTTTATTCACAACACAAGTCTTTTTTTCTCCGTTTTACTTTAAACTTCCTCCTTTTTGTTCATCAATCCGATCTTAATTCGTCTCTAATTCTTTTCGATCTAGAGGGTAATTTAATTACTCTTATTCGTTCTCCATCTCGTTTTCTCCATTCTATTCACTTATATAATTATTTCGTTGGCTATGATGGTAGATCCGACGAAGATGATTATTTAATTGATTTGGATCTCGATTAAGGTAACATTGACATGTTACTAGGTATTATGTGATATTATTGTTGTAGTTGCAAGTATAGAAATTAGATTTTTGTTAGACAATATATATATGTATGTCTCATTTTTAATAACAAAGACTTTAAATCGTAAGTTTTCACTTGTTTTGTTGTTTTAATCGTTTTTACGAGATTTGCGAGTAAATCGTTGTTTTAATTATTAAAAGTATTATAAGGCCGAGACTAAAACGTACACATAATAATTTATTTAACAATTTTCGTGATTTTTGATATGAAGTGTCAAATTGAAAGTTTTATTGTTTTCAACTAAGTTACAGCATGTTTCAGAATTTGTTAGTGTGTTTGTGCGAATTAATAATCTATTTTAAATACTTTATTTCCGAAAAATTTTTAAATAGCTTACTATTTATTTTAAGTCTAATTTATGTCTATTTAATTTCGTAAATTAATTCCAAGTATTTTGGTCACAGTAAATTGTTTATGAACAGATGTCAACAAATTAATCTGCGATTCTATCAGTTGTGATAAGATCTAAATTGAAACATATGTTAAACTTTTTATTTAATCTTGATAATTTACGTACATAAAATATGAATAGTGTATTTAATGTTTCCAATTGGATTTTCTTTAAAATAATTTATTAAACGTGTTTTATTAAAGAAATACAATCGCGTGTCTAATTCTGACAGTTTTTAAACATACAAATAAAAACCCATCTTTTATTTAAAATTTTGGATTTTCTCCCGAAATAAAAGTTGTAACTAAGTTTCTAAAGTTTTCAACCCCACTGATCTTATGTTATTTTTTTATTTTTAAATTTTAATGATTTAATTACAAATTTTATAGTAAGATTGTGCAATTCTGGAAAATCTGTCAATTTGTTATTTAAATAGTTTTAATTACTTAAACTTCAATCTTTTTAGAAATAATTATGATTTTGACTTTACTTGACTTTTAATCGTGAATTATATATTTATATAATAAATATAATGTTTACGTCTCGAGGCCTAATATTAACTATTTTATATAATGCTTATTATAATCGATTTCTATTTATACTAAGCACCTACTTTTGGAAAGTAATTATTTTAAGAAAGTTTCTATTTTTATAAAGTTTTCTCCTTTGAAGAACGAACTACCGTCCTATTGAATGTTTAGAGTTATGGAATAAGAGAGTGTACGGGTAGAGTAATACAGTCTAGAGTATAAGGATAGTGTATCCGAGCGGGATGCATTGGTTGTTGAACTGGGCATGTTTTTGTCCAGGTGTGTATGTTCATTTTGACCTTAAGCTCGGGTTGAACTGGGCACATTTTGTGTTTCAGGAGGGGTGTGCATATTTACGTAAGCTATGACCTCGCATTATAATATAAGTCGTCGTCTTATTATGGTTGAGTTGCCTAGTTAGAGACCGAAATATGATTTGTTTTGATTGAGTTCTCGAGCTAGTTTAG
Source organism: Agrostemma githago (assembly GCA_958450325.1). Classification (NCBI taxonomy): domain Eukaryota; kingdom Viridiplantae; phylum Streptophyta; class Magnoliopsida; order Caryophyllales; family Caryophyllaceae; genus Agrostemma; species Agrostemma githago. The sequence goes on along the minus strand of OY288241.1, from coordinate 8,118,193 downwards.
TATGTCCCTAGTGAAAGTCTATTCCGTTGCACTGATTCATATCCATAACGCCGTTATTATTATTGATTGATATTGACTTGCAGGTTGCAATCATTTTGAATTATTTACTATATCGTTTTAAATGTTTTCCATTTTGAACTATTTTGATATAATTGTAATTATGCTTTAATGTCTTGTAATATGACTGGGAGTCGTTGTTACCCCACTGAATTGTGGTTATTATGTTTATAACATGACATGTGTTTTGCTGCTGGGTTTTGGTTGTAAGCTAGCAAGTAGCATGGATCCTACTTCACTTCTTTTATATTAATTTTTGGATTGTTAAACCCATTTGGAGAATTTTTATTTTTAGCCCTTGTGAAAAGTGACATTTGTATTGACTGACCGTTTTTTTTTTTTTTGTAAAATTTAGAACATCAGTGTGTTTTAATCCCAAATCTACAGTGTTCCCGCCACTGTATTGCGTTAGTATTTATAGAGGATTACAAACCAAGTTTTTGGAGACCCGCGGACTGGACAAGTATGTGTCCGGTCCGGGTCACTTTTTGAACACCTCTAATTAGATGGGTGGAGGAAGAGGATATGAGTCTCATACAACGTAATTTCACTAATCCATCAAACAAAATTGTTACAGAAACAAAGTCACTCAAATTGAGGACCGGCGCCTCTGCACTGATAACTCTAATATTCAGGCCGCATTCTTAGGTTATTACTCCCTCTGTTTCATTGAAAGATTTCACTTTTCCTTTTTCGTAAATTTTTTTGATAGCTTCCACTTTCTTATTTGGTATCACTTTTCTCTCTAAGTGGCCCACCTAGTTTAATCTTTCTCTACTTTTGAATATTCTATTATTTTCCTTAAAAAATGTGCCATTTTTTAGGTGGAACCTTTCAATGAAATGGAGGGAGTATAATACTCTCCTAGGGAGTAATAAGCAATAACCATACCTTTGCCGTGAGATCCGTTGTTATTAACACTAGGGTGTGTTCCAACCAGTAGGATCAAAATCTCCTTCTGAAACAGGTACCTAAGTATGAGATTAAACAAATTAGTTTTTCCATCCCTCATGATAAAGCTTTGGGATCGCCTGATGGATATTAGTAATTTGGATATATACGTTGAATGATAGGTGGTAATATGTAAAAATGAACCCACATAGTAATATGTAGATACGGTTTGTACAAGGTGTTAACTTATATTTTTTAAAAAAGGTATTAAAAGTGTACCAAGATCAACTGTACGTGAAAAAAAAAAACCAATGCAATGATACACAACAACGTGCGCGACAAATCAACTAGAGTAGTATATATAAGCAATAGACAAATCATCATTGAAACCATTTGACATGGTAAAAATGATACTCATGATATTTTCAAAACAAAACATAATGATTCAATCTCACTTGTTAAATTGTTTTTTTTTTTTCGACGAAACGTACACTTAGTCGCATTATCATATAAAAGATGAAGGATTCGAACTTGTAACCCTAAACCTAACCACTATACCAAGACATCTTCGATACACACGTCAAATTGTTAGAAGCATGCCCGAGCACGACTCAAACCGTGGCCGAACGGAATGCGCGAGTTATGTTTGCTGGCGTCAACCCTTTTTCTGAATTTTTTGTTTTGGCCCACAAGTCTCGAGTTATCTCGAGTCCTCTACTTAAACATCCATTTCTTGCTCTCAAGTCTCAAGTCCTTTCCCTTAAACCCTAGCCCCCAATTTTCTCAATTGTCTTTAAATTCCCAAAAACCCTAGCCCCCAATTTCTTCTCTCTTCTCAGCCATCCACCCCTGCAATCACCATGGTACTAAACTCGCTCTCTCTCTAATCTCTCTACTTGCTTCAAAGGCTGTACCTTTTTTTTTCTGCTTAATGATTTCATAAATAATCTTCTGAAATCTGTTATGTGCATTTGATTTGATTTGATAGACTGGAGAAGCAGCAGTGAACCCAAAAGCATACCCACTTGCAGATTCCCAGTTGACCATAACAATCATGGATCTTGTTCAACAAGCTGCCAACTTCAAGCAACTCAAAAAGGGCGCCAATGAAGGTTTCTACTTTTCTCTATTACAACTTCTCTCTTTATTCACCACAAATTATTCAACTTTCATAGTTTTCTAATTGAATAAGCACTAAAGTTAGCAACTTTCCATGTTTTTGATGTTGTCCTCGTTTTACAGTAGGGTTATACAGTATGTTTTTGTGTTTAGCTAGGTAAAGAGGTTTTAGTTGATATTGTATTTGATTTATGCAAAAGGGTTCTTTGTGTATGTAGTTTGTGGCGTTCTTTAAGACATGAGCACTTTTTTGGTCGACGCCCAATTTCTGATGTAGTCCTAGTTTTGCAATAGGGTTAGTAGGCTCGTCTTGTGGGAACGACTGTTCTGAATGGTTTTGTGTTCATGTTGTGTTGTGGCTTTAACTAGCTAAATAAAGATGTTGGAGTTGTTGCATTCTTTGGTTTAGTTTTAGACATAAGTTTTTCTTTTGCTTATGGTGCAGCTACTAAGACTTTGAACAGAGGTATTGCTGAATTTGTGGTCATGGCGGCTGATACCGAGCCTTTGGAGATCCTTCTTCACCTTCCTTTGTTGGCTGAGGACAAGGTAATTTCGTCTTCTTGTTTTTAGTTTGCAAGTTGTTATCTGATCTTTGATATCAATTCAACATTTCTGGTCTTCCATGAATATGATTGGTCCATGAATATGATTGGTATTGGATGATGCTCCTTCCGATTGAGTCAATATTGTATACTTTGCTTTTTGTACAATATTGAATGGGTATATATTATTGTTGACGTTACTATTTTGCCCTTTATATACTTTGTAATTGGAGGGTTGGGTGTGGTTAGATTGTTAGAAGGAAAAAAAATAAGGGAGTTTAATTGGGTCATTAAACAATGAAATGAACGAACGTATAAGGAAACATATACTCCTACAATTGAATTTAACAGACTTACTATTGATTGGAACGGAGGGAGTGCAAAACTGCAAATCTTTTGTTGGGGCACTTCAGTTTCCAATTTGTATATATGGTCTTGGACTCTTGGGCTCCTGGTTCATCATTTATTGCAATGTTTTCGGTTATGTTAGAAAATGTGAGGAATTGTCTGTATATGTGCTTGTACGTAGCTGTCAATTTAATAGTTAGTGAAATTGATTTGTCATTGTTCTTTAAGGTAAATGAGTATTTTAGAAGCCGGTGTGTGGTGTGCAGCTTGGGGGTGGTAAAAATACTTTTATGCTTTGAAGTTCAAATCTTGCTACAGAGTGCAATCTATTGATAAATTATGCGTTGTGCCTTTAAATATGTTGATGTTGACATGCTAAATTAAATTATGAAAGGATAGAAAAAGCTATAGAGTCTAGTCTGCTAATTTTTTTTAATACATTTCATTCATGTTCCTCACTATGTTACTCTAACTTGTCTCCTAGTGTGAGACTCAACATGGTGTAGAGTGTTAGACACACGGCTATTTGTGAAAATTACTTGTTCTTTTTGGATCAAAATGATGTAGTAGAGCAGATAGAGCATCACGTCCTGTCTAAAGATATGACTCCTGAGGGCCGAGACACAGTCAAAGTAGACTGTTCCATGTAACATAAGTTCCCAGTAATGCTTTTGAACTGGAATGGAACTGAACAAGATTTGCTAATCTTACTATAAGTTTGTTTCAAATAATCTGGAATATATGATGTGCGAGTGTGACAAGTAGTTTACTGATGATCCTCTACCGTCTGAAATCTGTAGAACGTTCCATATGTGTTTGTTCCCTCAAAGGAACAACTTGGTCGTGCGTGCGGTGTTTCAAGACCAGTCATTTCTTGCTCGGTGACTTCAAATGAGGGAAGCCAATTGAAAGCTCAAATTCAACAACTCAAGGTGATTGATCGATCTAGTTTTTTCCAACTTATTTTTGTCATGGAGTTGTTTGAGTCAATTCCCTTGATGCATTCGATTTTTGTGTTCTAATTTCTTTTGCCAAATTTACATACAGGATGCGATTGAGAAGCTATTGATTTGATGAGGGTCGTGGAATGATGAGCATCTTGGATTGTAGAAACTGATCCTTGAAGGCTTTGACTGATGTACTTGAGAATACTCAGTGTAGTGAATTAGCGTTTGCAGACAGTGACCCTAAATTTGAAACATGTTTTATGTTGGTTTATCTTTGTTGATCGACTCTTTTAAGTTACTCGTACAATTTATGTTTGATCTCTGCGACTACCCACCCATCGTTGTTTCTTGCTTTGTTATTTTAGTATACTAGCGTTTCTTTTGCCGTGTTCTTAATTTTTCTCTGGTCTCTGGATCTATCAATCTGAACCAAAATATCACTAGAACTAATGGTGGCCCTGACCTACTCGACACAATGAGGTTCAAGCAGCTCATGTCTGAAACTGCAGCTGAAACTTGGCACCACCGAAAGCACTATAAGCCATCCTATCAGCCATTGGTCTTACACTTGCTCCGCCATTTCCAACATGACAACCACCAAGGAACTACAGTATCGGCCTCATCATCCTCTTCCACCCATATAGCCGTGAAGATTGGCGTGTAAAGTGATTTACAGAACATGTTAATTCCATTGTTGGTCAATATGTCCAGCTTTAAAGTAATGGACGGACAAACATAAGTACTCCGTACATAACAGTTTACTCAACTACATCTTAGAATAAAAATTTGGTAACTGGAAGACTGCACACTTAATAATATTAAGTGTATCTTGCTCTTGTCATTCGTCAATTTGACGATCTCGTGGAGTCTTCAGCTTCGATGATGGTGTGAAAGGTTAAACCTCGTGCATGATGGTGTGAAAGGTTAAACCTCGTGCAATTCTACTCTTCTACTGTTCTACACAAGCATGCTTTGGGTTCTCAACGATGTTCTCTCCTCTCATTTAGGCCTTTATTAGTTTACCTTTCTATTGAAATATATTATGTAATCTCTCGATCCCTACACTCTTGTGTATCTCACCGATTGTAATAAAGGTGGTTTTGTACTACGGCAAAAAAAAAAACTCTTTACAAAGGATATGAACAAGGGTTAGTTTTTGTGGTAAGAGACTAAGAGTTATCTTACTAAAATTATGACATTGGACGCTTGATTTTTACCCGTCATAAAATGCGTCTATTTTTCTAAAATTGATAAAAACAATGGCAGGCACTAGAAGCTAGTACTCCCTCGATCTCATTAAGATGTTGTCACTTTTATCTCAACGTGAAGAACACATAATTATAATATAGAAAATCGCGAGGAGTAGATAAAGACTCAATGTACACTATAAATTTACGTTATTTATAGTAATATAATTTCTGATACGAAAATTACGTCTTTTATGTAATTTCCTAAACGACTAATTAAATACTCTTCCTATCAATCTCAATCATGCCTTTAAGGAACTTGATTTGAAGGTCTTTTTTTGTCAAAACCTTTTGAACTACTCTGAAGATAAACGTGGGCTTTCAGCCTTTCAAGTTTCAATATCTTCATTTCTTCTTGTCGGCAGCGTACTAACTTTATATGGAGAACTTAAACATGTATTTCAACACATTGAGTAATAAAAGCATACAAGTGGACGTGCCGGAGTGGTTATCGGGCATGACTAGAAATCATGTGGGCTTTGCCCGCGCAGGTTCGAATCCTGCCGTCCACGCTTTTTCCAATTTTTTGAGAGTGCATGACTCTGGATTATTATTAATCTTTCAATAATTTTCTCTCTTTTCATATGAAATTCAAATTAATGCCAACTTTGCAGTATTTCAACAGCTAACTTACTGGTTAAGTGTTTATATGAAGTATTTTCACTGACTGATGGAGACTTGGGAGTCTCACGTATTGACGCTTCACAACTCTCATCAATGATACTAACTCTTAACTCTTCATCTGTCGCCTATTGATAACTTTAACTTCAGTTAATCCGGTACACTATTAATTTATTTTCGCTAGGTTTTTTGAATCGTCTACTCTAACTCTGTCAAAACAAACAATAACCACCCCTTTTGTTCCAACTACCAAAATTGGGATAGCCTCTTGTAATGGTGCCAAAGTATGAGCCTATGAGAAACAAAAAGGAAAGGTCAATGGGGGAGATTAGATCCAAACGTTGAGAAATCAGCAATATCTGAACTAAAATTCAATTCAATCATATACCCACTTGATGAAAGTTAGTATAGATTTTTGTCCAAGCACAAGCAGAACGACAACGACAACGACAATTAGCCGTTGCAAGTACGCACGTTATATTAGCACTAGAAGGAATTAAACAATACGTCCAATATTCAAATTCCCACTAACCCATCTATAAAAACAAAGATACTACTGTATCAACCATATGCACGTAATACTACCCAGTGGTCAGTTGACGTAGCACGCAGGCCCGTAGCTACCAAGTTTTCAATGAATAAAATTAAAAGACAAACCGTGAAAATAGGGGAATGGAACGGGCGTGTCTATCACAAACTTTTGATCCACTTGTAGCTTGGGTGAAAGATAATCTACTCCCATCCGCCTGGAATATGCTGGAGTACAATTCTGGATTGAACATTCAAAATGCAAAGCACTAGCACTGATGCACTGTGCTACTTCCACTACAACTAAAAAAAAGTAATCAATCATGTAGTAATCCAAAATCTTCAGGTTTGTAAGTTAACACAACCACTATAAATATGAACAGAGACCACTGTACATCGCCAAGGTGGCGATAAGTGACAACTCATAAAGCGATGGGTGGGTACGCAGAAATGGCATTGTCCATCAGAAATTAATTGTTTAGAAGCATATGTTGCAGCGGTTATATATCACTTGTCTCGACCAGGTGTACAATGTTTACGCGATCATGTATATGAAGACCCAATGTGGCTAGTAAATTATTAAGGATCCTGCTAAAAATAGACACTAATTATGTCATCTGCAAAAGTGATAGGCAATATTCTGCTATCAGTGTGTGTATGTATGTATATGTATCTATATGCATGTTACAAAGATATGGAAGGATGCTGACAGTAGTAACTCAGAATAGATACTCTGATAGTGTACTGATACCAGAATATTATACTCCCACTCTACTCTACTGGTGTACTTCAGCTGTTCCCTGAACAAGTAAGTAAGAGCAACGTTTAAAATACTAATGCCAGATGAGATGAGAATCATGACATACATCATCATGTCTCATGTGACACTCCTCTAAATCTCACCCACTCCCACTCTCTCCCCCCAATAATTTCAAACATTACACTTACATTTCAAAAAACAGAATACTCTTCTGTTCAAACAAGAATTTGCAAGCTAAGCATGCTACCCGGTGCCTGCTGGAACTTTGAACAAGGAGCACGTAATAATCGAGCTGCTCTGGTCTACCAATAATTATTTCAGAAGAATTAAGTAGACACTACTAAATGAAATACTCGTAGATAGATGTTAAGCAGCCTCCAATAATAAGAGTACTGAAACAAAGTGACAAAAATAAGAGAATGACAGACAATGAATGTGGCTTCAACCTATTTATTTCTCTTTAGCAATAGACAAACAATGAGGTAACCTACAAATGAGCTTCAAGCCACCATTGTCAAGATACCGAGTAAATAAATAACAAACGAGTTACGATGATAATAATTATAATAATAATAATATCAATAACAACATAGGATTACTAATGGCAACAGTTTTATCAATACTATTGATCCATGACACTACCATACTGCACTGCGATTCCAAAGAGATTGCCTTTTTCCAACCTAAAACCTCTCTAAATGAATCATCAAAACCCCATTTAGCTCAAAACCTCGAAACTCCATTGCAATCCCCAAAACGAACAACATCAGGATGATCCAACCAACCAACCAACCGTAAGAATGATTGGAGAGGGGGGATTTAAGACTGATTCTCATTTCTCTGCTCGAGTAAGCGACCTTGCTCATCATCAGCTTGAGCAATCTTCTTCTGAGCCTCTTTAGCCTTAAGAGCTTGCAACTTGGTATGATTGTAATAAGCAACACCCAAGAATGCCAATCCATACCCAACCAAATTAATGGGGGTGACGGTATCCTTAATGACAGACCACGAAAAGGCGATCAACAACCAATCCTTAACAACCCCAGCAACATTCATGGTCAAAGCAGAGGTCTTCCCCACAAGAAGGAAGACAGCAAGGTTCAATGCAAAAGCACAAACCGAGTTGGTCCCGAAAATGAACCAATCGAAATGAAAACTGGAAGAGTCCCTCAAAATAGGGTACTCCACCAAGATCCAAGGGACAGACAAGAACAACAAACAACAAGGAGCAACATAATAGAGCGACGTGATCGGATTGAAACTAATACCCTTGGAAGTCAAGAGAATTTGGATCATAACCAGTCTAGTAGCCTCAAAGGCAACAGCACCAAGTTGTAGGGTAACACCCCAAGCATCAAACTTGGCCTCGCCATAGGCAGCAACAGCAACACCCACAGAAATGGACATCATATTGGCCATAGTCTGACCCTTGAAGCTGTCCTTTTTGAACAAAACACCAATAGAATAAACAGCAACAGGCATAAGGGCCTTAAGCATCTGAATAAAGGATACAGAGAGATAAATATAAGCGGAATTAGATAACCAAAGGGAGAATGCATAGAGGGCTCCGATGGGTACGACAGAAGATAGATAAACTTCTTTGGACATGGCGACGGGTTCGACAAATTTGCAAACTTTGACGAGGAGGAAGGCGAGGGAAGAGCAGAAGGACATGTGGATCATGGTTAGGGAGATGGGGAAGGGCCAATTGTACATCTTTCGATCTAGGATGTACTTGTTGTATACGATTACAGTGAAACTGAGGAAGATCCAAATCGCCACATAGGTGTAGGATAGAACTATCTTCTTGATTACACTGTCGCTTAGGGATCCACCTCCAGAAGACATGATGCCTTCTTTTTTTTTGAATTGATTTGAGGGTTTTTGATTGAGGTGGGTAGATGAGATTTTGGGGAAAGGAATGAGAAGATAGGGGGGATCTAAAAGAATGTGATTTGGGAAATTGAGAGATGAAGTGGAAGTAGAAGTAGAAGTAGAAGTAGGAGGAGGAGGAGAAGAAAGGGGGAACAGGCAACAGCAATACAAGAGGAAGAGGGACGCGTTCAAGTGAGGAAAAGTGTGTGTGACTGCGTGCGTCTGTCTTGGGCTTCTCCTTCTCACTCATGCCCATGGGCTTCTCGTTTACCTAACTCTTTCTTAGCTCATATTCCGTCCGTTCAAGTCGAACTTTTCCTTTTATTTCTCACGTTTGTTAACACGTATTTTGCATCATTAATACCTTTCGTAACATATTAGTAAAAATAATGGAAATTGTATATTAATAATGTATTTCTAAAGATGAATCAAACAAGATTCCACATGGATATATTTTCTCTAATAGATTGTCGTGAATATTGAAAGTTATCTTGTGAAGATTTGATTTGAACGGAGGGTACAATAAATTACCGAAAAATTATGTGTCGATAAGATAGTTGAAATAATAATAAAATATTTGATAAAATAACGAAATGGATATAGACCATGTTTGATAAATAGCATATTGAGTGAAAATTAGCATATATGAGCTTAAATAGTAGTTTGACTGTCAATTTGCTAATTTCATGTGTTTGGTAAACGACATATTGACGAGAATCTACTATTTTTGAATATCTTGCTAATATGAATATATTGAAACAACATAGTCAAGTTATACATGAAAACATTTTGCATGCTAATTACCAAACGTTATTTCATAATTCTGCTAATTTATTTTGACAGTTAAAACTGCTACTACAATCTGCTAATTGTATTTTGCTAATGTTAACCGTTATTACAAATCTGCAACTGTCGTTTGTCAAACAAGACCATAATTGTGAAGCAGTGAAAAGAAAGAATATTAAAACGCTTATCATGATTGATTCCGTAATTAATTGGACACGCAAAACGCTTATCACTTACGTACAAATTATCAGCTAATGAGTTGAGTTAAAATTGTGAATTAAATAGGGAGGGTGTTAATGATTAGGGTAAAATGCAGAAAGAAGATGGTTAAAGTCACACAATTGTCCCCTAGCTACAACCGTATTTATAGTTTCAATGAAGTATTTAATCTTTGGCATGTAACGTGAATAATTAGGCAAGTAACGTGAGGAATGGGTTGTGTGAAGTGTGAGTGTCAGTTGAGTAATTAAATTGTGGGTTTTATTGAAGTTTGGAGCTTTATGCACAAATTATGGGAGAGCTAGCTGCAATTAGCAAAACAAATAAAGGGTTGTTTTTATGATTACATTTAATGACAATTATTATATCACTTTTATGCTACTAACTTCAATGCAGTAGGGTTGTCTCGTAGTTAGAGGTGGCAATGATAATGGGTCTGTGACACAAATTTGAAAAAAAAGCACAACCTTAAACCTAAAAAAATTGAAATTTTGGTAAGGTCTAACGTAGGCTAGCCCGTGCTTCAGTTGGGAGATGGGGATCAGGCCGGGCCCAAGCACGGCACACCGAGTCTCCTACCCGTGCCTGGGCCGGACGTGATTGAAGTTGAGCACGACCGAGCTGATATGAGGCACAATCCGACACGAACGGATTGCCACCCCTACTCTTGGTTGTAAAACACTGAGCCCAAAGCCCAAACCATCTCTTTGTCAACCAATCCACATCTACCTTCAAAAAGTCCAAATACATTTAAAATCTTCAATTCCAAATTCGGTATAAACATTAGAAATTGAAGTCCAAGTTTAGATTTATATGGATGCAATATGTATTAAAAAATTATTTTTCTTCTTAAATACAACCTTAAACTCTATCTTTCATTTCCATACAACTATTTATACTTTTTCCTATTGAAAAAAAATATAATTATTCGTGTATTATTAGTATTTTTTTTAAAATGTAGTAAGAATTTTGATAAGATCAAATAAACAATACAAAATTTTGTACTTATTATAAATGAAAAAAAGTGATCTCACTCGTATATTATTTGTTGCATTAGTTTATACGTAGTATTAATTTGCTGGTCTCTTTATATATGAAAATGCATGCCGAGTTAGTTTGTGGATTGAACTATTGAAGTCTTTGGATCGTATTTACATAATTACCTCATAGCTCGTAAGATGATGTTAGAATATAGAATTAATCATAACATTTCAATTATCACTTGAGTAATTTTTTTATGGATTTTGTTTCCTAAAATGGTACTCATATTGGTATCAGAGTCAAAAGAGGATTAGAAATTTGAATTTCACCGTTTCTCTTTTCTAAAGTGAAGTACGGAGCTACTATTTGATACCAAGTTAAGGTATAAAATAAATAGTAAAATTTCAACCGATAAACATCACCTTAAAATTTGTTGTAAACTTGTCAAAAGAGGCTACAATTAACCATCACTTCCTATTAACCAATGCTACATAATGTTTAGATTGTTTTTTTTTGCCTTCTTCACGCACATCCCTAATTGATTGTCAAAGTTCGTGTTGATCTAACTTCTCCACTGAGATACTAATTAACTTGAATGTATCTTAGTCTTTAGAGATGGTTGAAAATTCATATACTATAACGTACAAATCGCTTAATTAGTCTAAAGCCCTTAGAAAAAAAGAAAAAAATTAACAACCTTTAAGTATGAAGCAATGCAAATTCCATTGACCATGCAACGTATATGTATATGTATTACATATATGCATGATGCATGGCTAGTTACTACAAAATTGTAACGTAAGAAAGATAAAAGAGTGCATTATGAATCTTGATCAACTTGTGATTCAAAACAATCCATCTATCTATACTTGGTTTAAAGGAAAGCTGCTTCGTAGTACGGTGTATCATATAGTAACATGGCCTCTAAATTTAGGCCTAATTTCTCTTTGAGTAAAAAGAAAAAAAAAAAAGATATTCTACATGGTACCCTCGTATTTTTCATATTCTACGTGATATCTCTCATTTTGTTCAAAATACCTGTTGGTGATTTGAGGTAATCACAGGTCCATTTGGTGTAGTTGGGGTTTAGTTACAAAGAAGGGTAAACTCAGTTTAGCTATATGACGAGTTGGGAGTGCGGAGTGCACGCTTGTCTAAGCCTAAATTGAGCTTACGGAGTGTATAAATGATCAAGTGAACATATTTGTACGTTTTCGATTATACCCGGGTAGGAATCTCGTTCGGGGTTTGGAACCCCGTGTATCCGAGGTGTGTGTACGTGTTACATTACGTACGGGTATTCAAGTTTCCGTTGATCTTATCTCTTCAACGGTTGACTTCTTATTTTGACGTGTCGCGTTGGTACACTTCGGTTTGTCATAGTTCTTTACTTTGATGACACATGCATGACACATGTGGGATGCATTAAGGTTGGTTATGCATTGTTTTAAGAGGGTTGATCATTTGGCTATTTCATGGATAAGACATCAAGTTACATGAGATATAGAAGAGACTCCATCTTAGTATCTCTTGTTTTTGCTTTGTAAAGAAAACAATTACTCTCCATAAGGGCAAAAGCAATGGTAGGAGTTTCATACCATGTTTTTTATTGCCACATCAACATATTTTCTTATATATGGAACTTCTACATTTTGATCACAATGGTTAGAGTTTCATACTATCTTTTTTTCTTTTTAGTGGGACCAATTGATTTTGATTATTATTTTATCTAATTACCAACAAATCTAATTTTAAATATATGAACATTAATTAAATATTTATACTAGTTGTGTAAATTAACTCAATAACATTTTCATAAATTTTGGTTACTTGAATAGAATACGGATTACATAATTACTGGAAGTAATAAATTGTGCGTGTTATTAAAAAAAAATTATCAAAGATGTACATAAATAAGCAAACGGAAGTTAAGGAACATTTATTTAATAAATAATTTATACTAATATTAATTTTATTATAATTTTTGTTTATAATTTTTCTTATTAAAAGTATAAAATAATGCTTGAAAATTGGACATTCAAGAACAAACAATTGAATAAAAAAAACAAATAAAAAAAACAAAACAAAAAGAGAGTTTGAAAAAGAAAGAGAAAGAAAATATGGAGAGAGAGTAAAAAAAGGAACAACAGTACATCACCCAATCTCCTCTTCTCCTTTATTTATGAAACTGGTTTTGAATATAAGAAACCAACTCCTTAATAAGGAGTTCCTTATGCTTACAACAATGGGTAAGAAGTTCTTTATTGTATATGGAACTTCTTATAATCCCCCATTGCTATTGCCCTAAGTTATTGCTCAAAATTCTAAGTGTCGGAATGCGAGTGTGATTCTTGTAGTCTTATCCCACAAGGAAATCGTGTAACCCGGGACACTATAGGGTCGATTATTCTTGAAGGAAAGTGAGTCCGTTCACGATTCTACATAGATATCCAAGTTATCCTTTCCTTTTGGGTGCTCCAGTTTTGTGTGTCTTGTAGATTTCGATCATGATGGTGCCTTCCGAGTCCCGAAGTTCTAACAATCTTCAAGAATAATTCGTTAGTGATCGAAATCGGTGTGGAAAACACGGTGAGACAAGATGGAATTAGCGACGTGATTAGATGCGCGGTACGGTCATCTGTTGACGTAATGGAATTGTGGCCAATTACAAGAGTAATGCATAATTATGTTTAATGGTTGCCGGCACGGGAATGATACCTCGAGATAAGTATAAAGGGACTTGTCAGTTTCTTATGCGTTTTATTTTGCTGGATGCTTTGCTTTGTACTTCATGTATGTGCATGTGTTTACTTGTCTTTGTTTCCATGGTAATGGGGCAATGGGGGCATGCATTTTTGAAGTTGCATGGTGGTTTTTATGATTACAGTAGTTTTGATTTCACTGTAATGATTGTTAATTATTTCACTTGGATTAATTGCTCTTGTCATTTTGTATGAGTGATGCATGTAGTTAGCCGGTTAGTGTGCAGAGTTGTTTTGCTTTGGCAAAACGGTTTATTGGTTTTCTACATGGAAATGGATAAGAGTATTAATCACGGTGATTAATAGTATCTTTGCTTGATTTTAGTTCATAGTCGAGAACGGTACACGTATGGTTCCGGTTTCTTGCGGCGGGTGTTTTGCTCCTATTTTCGTTAATTCTCTAACGAGGTCCAATCCTAGTTTATTGGTTTTTTAGAGCAATTTTCTTCAACTATCATATCTGTTATGATTATGATATTTTGGTACGTGAAGTTATTTGATATATTCATATGAATGTTTTCACCATCTTCGTATTATGTCATGAATGTAAAATGTTTGATTTTTCATATTAAGACATGCTTGTGGTGGGTTAAAATTCTTAATATGGTATAATATTAAGTGTTGTATTTATGTATCATTTATATTGTCCTTGATAGTATGGATATACTATTGATTTTTTGGTTTTTGACCAATGTTATACGGAGTATAATGTTACATGATCATGAAGGTTATAAATTAATATTTGTAACAAAGTTAAGTATTACCTTAAACATGGGTAGTAATGTCTTCGCTTATTTTACATCTTGGGTTTTAAGATGTTTATTTAGACATTGACATGTTTTGATAGGTGAATTGAATTCTTAATAGGGTTATTTAACAACAATAATATCAACTATAGAGTGTCTTCTCAAAATAATATCAATTTTAATAAATCTGAGAATAATACGTATTATTGGAGTAGTTAAACAAGAGTAGTATAGGTGACCGGTTACCTGTACAACCCTTCCACCTTTCTTTTTCATCTTTAATTTTATTTAATGACAATAATACCTACTATAGAACGTCTTCCAAAAATAATTCCAATTTTAATAAATCAGAGAATAATACGTATTTTTGGAGTAGTTAAACCAAAATAGTATAGATGATCAGTTAGCGGTAAAACCCGTTCACCTTCCTTGTTCGCCTTTAATTTATTTCATATTACTTCACTCCTTTTCACTTAGTGTACGGGGCATTAAATGTCATTCATGTCTTCCGTCTCCCTCTTCCTTCAAGTTTTCAACCTCACCAAATCTAGTTAACAATATAATCCTACAACAAAATCAACACGTTAATCTAAACGAAACATATAGGAAAAAAAACTAAAGAAGAATGAAGGGTAATGGAGAGAGAGAATGAAGGAGAAAACTAAGGAGAAGTAGACCTGACAAAATTGACCCGACCCGAATAAGCCAAACTGACCCCGACCTGACACCTGAATTGAAGACTTGATTTTGACCCATAATCCGAATTAACC
Organism: Agrostemma githago; assembly: GCA_958450325.1. NCBI lineage: Eukaryota > Viridiplantae > Streptophyta > Magnoliopsida > Caryophyllales > Caryophyllaceae > Agrostemma > Agrostemma githago. Next base: position 8,102,991 of record OY288241.1, on the reverse strand, counting down.
CGAGCTAACTCGAAACTGACCCGACTATTATTATAGAAAACGAGTCGATATCCCTAAAAAAGTTGAAAACAACAAACCCGAGAATGACTCGAACTCGAAATTATCTGACCCGACCCGAAGTTGACCCGATTATTACAACACAAAAGTGGTCCGGCCCGAAGCTGACCCAACATGGTTCACCCGTTATCCAGGTCTAAGTAGGAGGATGGAGGATAAGTAGCAGGTTAAATATTAATAAGGTGACCTGATATAGCAGGTTATAAAGTCACTTATACTACTCTTGTTTAACTACTCCAATAATACGTATTATTCTCAGATTTATTGAAATTGGTATTATTTTGGGAAGAGGCCCTATAGTTGGTATTATTGTCGTTAAATAACCCTTCTTAATATGGTTTAATATTAAGAGGTTGTAAAAGATTGATCATAATGTTATGACAAGGTTAAGAGATAATCAATTCGATTGTCTTAAGTTTGTATAGAGTACAACTTGGTTGTTGTCTATATGGGGCAGGAGTGAATATCTCTTGTTAATCCTCCTCGGTATAATAGACATGTTTATGCGGATTGGAGCTAGCGGTAAAATACGGGTACTCGTATAGCTCCATTACGTAATGTATTGACTTTTGTGGTGTGAAGTCTCGGTTTATGGGGATTTGATACACACACGGTTCTTTAAGGAAGGAATTTGGATTTTCCCTCACCATTTGTGACATGGTTTATGTCCGGTTTTTTGTCTCATTGGTGGTAACCACGAGTTTTATGTGGGGAAAGTTTATTGAGATGTTTTGTATCATGTATTTATGAAAGTTATTGATTGATCATACGTATGATATTTATCATGTGGAATATGTTAGTAAACGTATGAATTATGTTGATCAATTGGTTGATGATTTTGATAGGTTGTTATCATTACTTAAAGTAACTTTGTTTTTCGTAAATAATATCGTCGAAGTTTGTATATGTGATTCATACATTTCTTTTATGATGGTTGACGTCTGGGTAGATTTTAATCATGGTAGTATTTGATTATTTGATCTTAGCTTGTTTCATAGCTTGTTTTAAGTGAGTTTCATCGAGATGTTGATGATTGGTATTTTATTGGTATGTTCATGTCTTAGCAGTAGCTATTTGAACGTATGTGTGTATTGTTTACACTATGTTTGGTGTTTTTGAATATCATTATTGTATGGTGAATATAATAATTGAGATGATTATAATGCATGAGAATGAGTAAGTAATGAGTACTCTCTTGAATGTGATACACATAAATTCTGATTTTTGAGCGGTAATATATGGCTCACATATGTAGCTTGAAAGAATGGTGTATTGATTGTTTAGGCGAACAAAGGGATGGTATTTGATTCCTTGGGTGGCCTGGTTTATTTAAGAGAATTTGAAAACTCGCTCTTGTGGAAGCATAAATATTCAGGTTGTTGATGAGTCTCACTTTGGATATAATCGTGAGAGGAACTCGTATTGGAATATTTTGGATGCTGCTTTAATCAATGGATTTTTATTTGTTTATTGTTTCTTCTGTGTATGTCGTATGTTTGTTTTAAGGTTTCTGATTGATTTTGTTTCATAATCTCGGTAATGTTGGTTTGTGATAACCATGATGAGCTTATGAAGTCACGATGGTTAGCCATGTACTTGGAAATCAATAGCATGGAAGGTACAATTTTGACAAGTCCGGTTAAGGAATAGTCATTTGTCCTAAGTTGATATCTGGCATAGATCAAAGAATAAGGCCTTGTAAAAGGCGGTTGTATGTTTGTCATGTCTTTCTACGAAGGACATGGGAGAGGTAAATATGATCTTTGGTTTTAGGATCAAAGGTGAGAATATGTAACTATTCTCTGGTTTGTTTTCTATTGGTCGAGTTTCACAACTCGAGTTTTCACAAGAGCTTGATTGCATATATATAGTCGGGTAGAGTTGAGTGTGTATAGTGGTTAAACTAATGCTCATCATTGACTAAGCAGTTAATCAAGTGTGAAATATTTTTTAGATAGCCATTAATTTGGTTTGTCTTGTGTTGGTTCTCCTTCGGTTTGAGGGAGTGTTGTATAAGGAAATTGAGCTACGTTTGTAGATGGTTGTTTCTACAATTGATAGTGTATTTATGGTTGGGAGACACCATTATTGATTATGATTTCCAAGAAATAAATTTGTATTACAAATTAAGTTTTGAATTTGGAACTCGCAATGTTATCTTGCTATAGCCAGTGTATAGGCTAGGTTGCTAAAGAAAATGAACTACGAGTTTCTTTTAAGTATTAGACCGATGTTACTCTGGTTTGTGATAGTGATGTTATTTTGGCTAAGTTTATAGTCGAGTGAAAATGGTGACTGCAGCACCGAGTGTTAGAAATAACACGGTACCTTTACTATCACAAACCCGGTTACTTTGGTTGTTTCATGAGATCTCTAAGGTTTTTCAAGTAGTTCACGTTGATCAATCAACTAGGGACTTGGTATAAAGTCTGTTATCGGGATGGTTAAACCCAATAAATTTTTGGTGGTAGGATACCCAATTCCCCTCTAATATAACGTTTGAGGCAGAATTCAATGTGGAAGGCCTACTATCTTAAATTTGAGCACATGATTATTTGTCCCGAAAGTGTGCGCTATTACCTGCATGTATAGGTTGAAGTGATATCTTCTTAATGAATCTTTGATAAAGTGCCAATGTGGGTGCACGATAAAAGATTCACCTATGTGAGGCATGAAGTTTGGCTGCTTCAAAGGAGTTCGAGTTGACTCCATATATGCGCTCATGAAAGGATATGGACACGAGGTCGGTTAATTAGTGTCGGTTTTACTAATGGATTTTTCAGCTTATGTGTATGATTATCTTCACGTATTCAATATGGGTAAAGGGGTTCAATGCTTAGACACACCCCGATACACCGAATATCTGGAATGTGTAATTATACTAAGTGGTAATTCAATCTTCGTGATATTACCATGATGCATGAGTTGGTTGTTTTCGGTTTTGCTAAACCAAGGATTACACTCAAATGGGGGAGGAATGTTGGTGATTTGAGGTAATCACCGGTTCATTTGGTGTAGTTGAGGTTTAGTTACAAAGAAGGGTAAACTCGATTTAGCTATATGACGAGTTGGGAGTGCGGAGTGCACGCTTAGCTTGTCTAAGCCTAAATTGAGCTTACGGAGTGTATAAATGATCAAGTGAACGTATTTGTACGTTTTCGATTATACCTGGGTAGGAATCTCGTTCGGGGTTCGGAACCCCGTGTATCCGAGGTGTGTGTACGTGTTACATTACGTACGGGTATTCAAGTTTCCGTTGATCTTATCTCTTCAACGGTTGGCTTCTTATTTTGATGTGTCGCGTTGGTACACTTCGGTTTGTCATAGTTCTTTACTTTGATGACACATGCATGACACATGTGGGATGCATTACGGTTGGTTATGCATTGTTTTAAGAGGGTTGATCATTTGGCTATTTCATGGATAAGACATCAAGTTACATTAGATATAGAAGAGACTCCATCTTAGTATCTCTTGTTTTTGCTTTGTAAAGAAAACAATTACTCTCCATAAGTTATTGCTCAAAATTCTAAGTGTCGGAATGCGAGTGTGATTCTTGTAGTCTTATCCCACAAGGAAATCGTGTAACCCGGGACATTATAGGGTCGCTTATTCTTGAAGGAAAGTGAGTCCGTTCACGATTCTACATAGATATCCAAGTTATCCTTTCCTTTTGGGTGCTCCAGTTTTGTGTGTCTTGTAGATTTCGATCATGATGGTGCCTTCCGAGTCCCGAAGTTCTAACAATACCTTTTGTTGGAGTAAAGGCTTGAAAGCCTAACGTTGAGGTAATACACTCTCCCACATCGGTGGTAGGGAGTGCTTTTTACTACTTTGTATACTCCCTCTTTCCTTAGCCTTCAATAAAGTGTTGAGTGGATATTTTGTGAAGAATGATGGACCTGGGCCTTTCTATGCACACTGACCCGAGTTGGGCTCAGGTGAATTTTTTTTCTTAGTGTGCTTTTTATGTCCTTATCCATTTCCTCTTTGTGCAGTCAAATTTTTGAATTTTACACAGTCTTCCACCCTTTATTGTTGGGATTGATGGTGATTTATGAAGGCATTAAGTTGGTTTTGGCTCCTCCTGCTGCCGCTCAATATAAATAGATCATTCCTCTCTTTTCTTCGACACCATCATCACAACCTTCCTCTTCTCTTCTATACTTCTCTCCTCTATTTTCTGGGTTTTGTTCATAACTGTTCCAAGCACCTAGCCCCGAGTGGACGGGTCTGTGTGTTGCTGTGTACACCTTGGAAACTGACGGTGTTTTACGATTACCACGCTGGTCGTTCCGTAGTAGTTTTCAACTCAGTGGCGTTCCTGCCACGGCACAACTCTTCCTTTTTGCTGCCTACATCTCGGTTCTGTCCGTCGTCATTCACTGCCCGGTTCGTCCCGATTCTCTTGCCTCCTCCGTCTGTCGCGTCCCTATCTGTCCCTATCTCGGTTCCGTCCGTCACCTCGATTGTCCCTCGGTTTTGTTGCCTCGGGTTTGCTCCTGGTTGTTGCCTCGGTTTTGCCCCTGGTTGCTGTCTCGGTTTTGCCTCCGATTGCTGTCACGGTTTTCCTCTGTTTTGTTACTTCTGTGTGTTGTCTCGGTTTTGTTTTCTAGCTAGCGTCGGTCGGTCTTTCCTATTTGTTTCTTTTATTTGTTACACGCTTCCAATCTTACAATTTGAAAACTATTAATATTATTATTATTCGTGTAACAATGTCGTCATTTTTGTCAAAAACTATTCCTGACCTGTCAAAATTGGAACCCCTTGATGGTAAAAATTACAGACGATGGTCACAAAAATTATTGATGTTCTTTGAGCAATTAGAGGTCGATCATGTTCTCTTTAACGACCCTCCTATTCCTATGTCCATTAAAAACGCCACGGAGGCTACTCCACCTTTAATTTCTTTCATAAATAAAAATGAGTTGGTCAAGAAATATGAGAAGAATAATAAAACGGCTAGGTGTCATATACTCAATCATATGACTAATACTCTTTTTGATTTATTTATGGTCCACAAGTCAGCTAAATTTATTTGGGAGTCGTTGGAGAAAAAATATGGGGCTGACGATGCTGGAAAAAAAAAATGTGGTGGGTCAATGGCTAAATTTTCAAATGGTTGACGATAAACCTATTATGGATCAAGTCCATGTCTACGAAAATTTATGTAGCGATGTTGTTAATGAAGGGATGAGGTTAGATGAAGTTTTTCTTGCTAATGTTTTGTTGGAAAAATACCCCCGTTCTTGGAGCGATTATAGAAATCAGCTGAAAAACAAAAAGAAAGATTTGTCACTCCAAGAGCTAGTTATCCATATGAGAACCGAGGAGGCCAATCTTCTAAAAGATAAATCTCTTAGTCTGTCCCTCAATCCCGTTAAAGCTAATCTCGTTGAAACCGGTGGGTCTTCTAAGGGAGAGAACAAGAAGGGAAATAAGGGGAACAAGGGAAACACTAAGGGTGGTGAAGGCAAGGATCAGGGGAACAAAAACAAACAAAATCAAGGAAAATACACCAAGGCTGTTCCAAAAATTCAGAAACCAAATACTAATCTGGTGTGCTTTATATGTGGTCAACCAGGTCACAAAGCTTATCAATGCCCTCAGAAAAAAGGTGGTCATGCTGGTCAAGCTAATCTTGCTGAAACCGATGACATCATTGCAGCTGTCGTGGTTGAGGCAAATCTGGTGGCAAATGCTAGTGATTGGATTCTGGATACTGGAGCTCAAGGCATTTCTATGCTAACAAGGAGCTGTTCGCCGACTTTGAAGCTGTAGCTGATGGTGAATGCGTCTACATGGGTAATTCTTCCTCCGCTGTTATCACATGAAAATGCAAGGTGTTTCTTAAACTTACCTTAGGGAAGACTCTTGCCCTTAGTAATGTTTTGTATGTTCCTTCATTGCGTAGAAACCTAGTGTTTGGTGCCTTAACAAAGTTGGGGTGAAACTTGTTTTTGAGGCTGACAAGGTTGTAATGTCTCGCAATGGAGACTTCGTGGGCAAGGGCTATCTTAGTGGGGGTCTGTTTGTTTTGAACACTGATGTTTCTACCATTAATAATAAAGCTTCTTCTTCTGTTTATGTTGCTGAGTCTATTGATGTGTGGCATGGTAGACTAGGTCATGTGAATGTTGAGTCTATTAAAAAACTCAAATCGATGTCGCTTATCTCGTCATTATCTTCAGAAGTGTTTACAAAATGTCCTAGTTGTGTAGAGGCTAAATTTGCTAAGAAGCCAAATAAACCTGTTAAAACTAGACATACAGACCTTCTAGAGTTGATTCACACCGACCTAGCAGATTTTAAAAGCACTATGAGCAAAGGAGGCAAACATTACTATGTCACTTTTATCGATGATTGCTCTAGGTACACTAAAGTGTATTTACTTACACATAAAATTGAAGATGAGGATATGTTTGTAAAGTTTAAAAACGAGGTAGAAAATCAACTTGATAAGAAGATTAAAAGAGTTTGGTCCAATAGGGGTGGTGAATATGGCTCTAATTATTTAGTAGACTTTTGTGAGAAATATGGTCTAATTCATGAGAAAAGTCCACCTTACACACCCCAATCAAATGGAGTAGCTGAACGTAAAAACAGAACCTTAAAGGAAATGATGAATGACATGCTTTTAAGTTCTGGCCTTTCCGACGACATGTGGGGGGAAACGGTTTTGTCTGCCTGTCATATTCTTAATAGGGTACCTCATAAGAAACTAAACAAGACACCCTACGAGTTGTGGAAGGGTTATGCTCCCAACCTTAGTTTCATGAGAGTGTGGGGGTGTTTAGCTAAAGTGGGTTTACCTAATTTTAGAAGGCCTACTATAGGACCTAAAACCTATGATTGCGTTTTCATTGGATATGCTCAAAATAGTGCTGCATATAGATTTATGTCTTTAAGTGATCGATCTATTTCTGAAGCTAGAGACGCTGAATTTTTTGAGCATGTTTTCCCATTAAAGAAAGATGTTGCATCATTGCCTGAATTGACTGAATTGCCTGTTATTCCTGCTGATAGTTCCATGCATGATAGGAGTAGTACCTCTGTTGATCATGATGTTGAACCTAGAAGGAGTAAAAGACCTAGAATTGAGAAAGATTTCGGCAATGATTTTATTACAACTTTCTTAACTGAAAATGCATGTGATTTTTGCACGAGTGATGAGTTTGTTTCTGCCTTTTTAATGTAAGAAGATCCAAAAACCTATAATGAGGCTATGAGGTCTATTGATGCTAACTTTTGGAAAGAGGCCATTAAAAGTGAACTAGACTCTATTGTTTCAAATCAGACATGGGAGTTAACTGATTTACCTAAGGGGTGTAAGCCGATTTCCAGTAAATGATTATTTAAAAGGAAACTTAGACCCGACGGTACGATAGAAAGGTTCAAGGCTAGACTTGTGGTAAGAGAGTTTACACAAAAGAAAGATATTGACTCCTTTGATACTTACTCACCTGTGACCAAAATTTCCACCATTAGAACTCTAATCGCTTTAGCTGCTATTCATAATCTTGTAATACATCAGATGGATGTAAAAACAAGTTTTTTGAATGAAGACTTAAAGGAAGAGATCTACATGTCACAACCCGAGGGGTTTGTGGTTAAAGGTCAAGAGAGTAAAGTATGTAAACTGAGAAAATTACTATACGGTCTGAAACAAGCACCGAAACAGTGGTATGAAAAATTTCACAACACCTTGATTAAAGATGGCTACGTTACCAATAATTCTGATTCATGTGTGTATTCAAAACTGTTTGGATCAGATTGTGTGATTATTTGCCTGTATGTTGATGACATGTTAATAATTGGTATGAATTTATTTGTCGTAAATAAAACCAAACAGTTCTTGTCATCACAATTTGAGATGAAAGATTTAGGGAAAGCTGACGTTATCGTAGGAGTTAAGATTATCCAAAACTCTAATGGAATCGCCCTAAGTCAGTCTCATTATGTAGAAAAGGTGTTGAGAAAATTTGACCACTTTGATGTTGAGCCTGCTAGAACTCTCTATGATCCTAGTGTTCACCTGTGTAAAAATTTGGGCGAAAGTGTCTCCCAAAAAGAATATGCTAAAATCGTAGAAAGTGTAATGTTTCTCATGAACTGCACTCGACCAGATATTGCTTATGCTGTAAGTAGGCTCAGTAGATATACTCATAACCCCAATAGTGAACATTGGACTGCTTTGAGTCGTTTACTATGATATTTGAAAGGTACTAGCGATCTATGCCTGCATTATGGTACGTACCCTGCTGTGTTAGAAGGTTACAGTGATGCTAACTGGATCAACAGTAATCCAGAAATCAGTTCAACTAGTGGTTATGTGTTTACCATAGGTGGAGGTGCTATCTCGTGGAAGTCTTCAAAGCAGACTTGTATAGCAACCTCCACTATGGAATCTGAGTTTATTGCTCTTGAGTTGGCAGGACAAGAGGCAGATTGGCTGAGAAACTTGCTAGCAGACATGCCGTTGTGGGGGGGGGGGGGGGGGGGGACAGGTTGCACCAGTCTCCTTGCACTGTGATTCACAAGCAGCAATTGGTGTTGCTAAGGACGATGTCTACAATGGCTAGAAAAGACATATACGAATCAGGCATGGTGTGGTTAAACAATTCCTGAAAAATGGAGTAATTGCCGTGGACTATGTGAGGTCCGAAAGCAACCTTGCCGATCTCTTTACAAAAGGATTGCCACGGAGAGTAGTCCGTGAATTGTCGAGGGGAATGGGACTTAGGTTCTTAAATCAAAGCAGTGTATGATTTGCCATGAACCAAAGACCTATTCCTATGGCATCTAATCCATAGCCTTTATGGTGGTGCTGTTTGAGAAGCACTTGATGGATTTGTGACTCTGTCTTGAAAGATGGACTTCTTCGTCCTGAATGGTTCTAATGAGAAGTGCTAGTGAGAAGCACTTGAACCACCTATATGGTAAGATGGTTTGGCCGCCGTCAATACCAAGGTAAACGCACGGCCATAAAAGCGTTGCACAATGAAATCGCGGAACATGTATGATTTGAAGGTATGATATGTGTTATGAGGGTCTCAACCAAATATCAGTAAGGAATTCAAATTGAAAGATGTTCTCTTATTTGAAAGTAAGTTATTGCCTCATTTTCACTAATGTGTCAATTCAAGTCGAAAGACATTGATACCTAAGTATCTAATCCTTCCATAACCCAGAATTTATTCCTTTCTTCGCCTTTGTGGGAGATTGTTGGAGTAAAGGCTTGAAAGCCTAACGTTGAGGTAATACACTCTCCCATATCGGTGATAGGGAGTGCTTTTTACTACTTTGTATACTCCCTCTTTCCTTTAGCCTTCAATAAAGTGTTGAGTGGATATTTTGTGAAGAATGATGGACCTGGGCCTTTCTATGCACACTGACCCGAGTTGGGCTCGGGTGAATTTTTTTTCTTTTGGGCCTTTTACGTTTTGTGAACTGTCCATGTTCAGTGTGCTTTTTATGTCCTTATCCATTTCTTCTTTGTGCAGTCAAATTTTTGACTGTTACACAATCTTCCACCCTTTATTGTTGGGATTGATGGTGATTTATGAAGGCATTAATTTGGTTTTGGCTCCTCCTGCTGCCGCTCAATATAAATAGAGCATTCCGCTCTTTTCTTCGACACCATCATCATAACCTTCCTCTTCTCTTCTTGATGGGTGGTATTTGTCGTGGATCCCGCCACCAAATAATAACCAACTATTCCTAACTGGGTAGCTAGGGCAAGTCGGGTCGATCCACAGGGACGGGGTGTCGGACTAAGGTGTGCTACGGTCAAAGACTCGGTTCGAGACAAGCTAATCTAGGCGATGGCTAAAGACTAAACTAAGGTCTATAACAACAAATAAAAAGGCTAAACAAGCATCTAATGACTAGCGGAAGCTAATAAAACGATAAGAAGAAACTAGGGTTAGGTCGGGTTCATGGGTGTCAAGGGCATAAAAAGGGGAAAGACGGGGTTACTAGCGTGCTTTCGTAGCCTAGGTTTCCATCGGGCTCTCGCTACTTAAATGGCCTAGGGGTTATCCTCACCACGCTCTCGCTACTAATGAAGGAAACCAAACTTACAACCAACCAAACACACACATACAAGAGAATATGCAAGAAAAACAAGGATTGATCGTCTCTAGTCTCACAAGCATTACATCGAACATGTGGAGTGCAAGGTAAATGGGAAACAACAAAAACAACACCTAGCACTACCCATCTCACCCTAATCATCCACAATCACAACCAATCACCCTAATAACCCTAGAAAGAGTCTACTCAACCATATCTAAAGGAAAACTAACACTAACAAGAGGAACCAAAACAAGAACAAGAGCATACATATGTAAAACTAACAAAGATGATGAACAAAACAATAAACAAGATATAAAGATGAAAACTTGAATGATAAAACAAAGATTAAGAGAAAGGAAAAGAGATTATACCATACTAGAAGATGAAAGCAAGAATGAAAACTTGTATAAAAGTGAAAATCCAAAACAATCTTCCAAGGTTGTCAATCTTGGTGGAGATCTTCAAGAATTCCTTATTAGCTAACTAGATTAAGGACTAATTAATGACTAATCTACTCTAATCTATGCTAATCTATGCTAAAGTAGTCTAGGGTTTAGTGGGTAATGAAGAACATAACATAAGATTACAAGAGGGGGGGTATATATAGGGTTACAAGAACAAAGGAGAAGAAAAGAAGCAAATGCGGGCTACAGCTGCCTCATCCCGTCCGGGATGAAATGGTCCCGTCCGGGACGAAATGGTCCTGTCGGGGACGAAATGGTCCCGTCGGGGACGGACCCAAAACAGGCGCAGTGCATTTTGTGCACCTCATCCCGAACGGGATGAGGTCCTTCCCGACGGGGATGGGTCTTGTAGGCCTCCAATATGATCTTTAAGTTCCCTCCTTGCTTCTCATGGGTTTCTCATCGATTCTCGGGGCTCGGGATCGAGTCCTAGGGGCTCGGGATCGGGTCCCAAGGTCTCGGGATCGAATCCAAGGCATCGAGTGATCGTTCCTTCGCTTCGTTGGCTCCGAAAAGTGTATGTATTGAGTCGGAATCGCTCCAACTCTTCATGAATGATCTCGGGAACCTAAAACGAACTAAAGGAAGCATAAGTAACCCATAAACCGCTCCCAAGGAGCGATTCCACAAGGAAAATGGGACCAAAACACAAAAAATTAGGCACTACAAACTACACTTATCAACTCCCCTACACTTAACCCTTACTCGCCCTCGAGTAAGCACATGCTAACTACTAAACTAGCCGAGCGGGTATTAGCGCACCCTACGCCCTTTCAACTCACGCGAGTACACTTAGAGGAAAAGTGCACTCCGCAAGGCAAGTGGGGTCTTGCGACAAAACTGTGGATGCAACCGAACACACAAAAAACACACACACAAACAAACACACACACAAACAAACACCAAACGGCTGCATCCAAGACAAAACAAATACCGCTTCCCTCAACAAAGCGGTGAAATAAGCACCGGTTTAGGACTCAAGGCAAGTGACAACGTTCCCAAGCTAATAGTGCGAATCGAGATGAACTAAACTCTAATAGTATGACAACAAAGCAATAAAAACGTTGGTAACTTACCTAGGTTCCTCCTAACCTTCTAAGAACGTACTACGGGACGATCGGCGGGATGGAAAAAGGATGAACCACGGTGTTAGTCGACACTATAGGTAAGTGAGACCCCGCCCCCTTTAGCGATGAGCCAAGAGGGTCGTCCCATGCCCGAAACCGTCTAACTAGTCCAAGTAAAAAGGTGGAAATATTTGCAAAATGAGGGAAGACCGACCATTACCGCTATCATCCTTCCTAGGGACTCGGTCCTTTTGTAGGCTCTTCACGGCGATAGTCGGCAAAAGGCTTATTTTTGGGATGCGAGGTTTCTTTTTGTGAGACGATTTTCTTTGGCATTTTCTTTCTTTTGCATATTTGCTTTTTGTGTTGCCACGCCATTTCTTTTTCTTCTTTTCTATTTTCTTTTTGGCTTTTTGTGCCTTTTCTTTTTCTTCAATCTTTTCTTTCTTTCATTTTGTTTCTTTTTTTTTCCTTTGCCCTTTTGGCTTGATTTGGCTCGAAGGCATTTCTTTGCAACTAAGAAAGATGATTTCAACAATTTGCAATTTTATTGTGTGAAAATGTGTAGGAGGTAGGGAAATTGGAGAGTCGGGGAGCGTCCTTCCCTTCAAACCCACAAAAAAGGGGAAAACTTGGACTAGTCAAACAACCTCAAACACGGTCACCTAAGGGACGGGACTCGGCAACCAAGGCCTTTTCACACCGTGGGTGGTCATAATGGTCAAATGCAAATCCCGTAGTAAATCCCTAGCAAGCTAGGTGGACTCAAGGTAAGAAACCAACGAAATCATTGATTTAGGGTCATTCTACTAGACTAAAGTCCAAGACTCGATTTACATCACTAGGAGGGAAAGTAAACACTTACACACTAGCCTCTAAACCGGGTTTTCAAAAACCCTTTTTTACACACTAGACACAACTACACATCACAAAACAAAGACTCAACAAAGAACGAAAGAAAAAGAAGCAAAAGCAACAAAACAAAAACAAAACAAAATGAACACATAAACAACACAAACACCACCCCGAGCTTCCAAACAAGCCACCAAATCAACCACAAGTATGCACAAAGCTCCACCCGAGCACACCACATCACAATCTCCTCCAAACTTCTCAAGAGACAAAGGGGAAAAAGGGATAAAAGATGTTACCGGATGTCTTGAAAGCTCTCCAAAGTTATCGGTGATTCAAGCAACCTATAAGGAAAAAGGGAAGCAAAACACGCACAACAAAACAAATATCCAAAACAAAGACACAAAAGGAAAACACACAAAAGAAATTCTTTTTGATTTTTGTGAAAAAATTTCAAATTTTTAGGATTTTTAAAGATTTTTCGAAAAAACTACGAATATAAAACTAACTACGATAGAATATCGCTCCCCCACACTTAAACCGAGCAATGTCCTCATGCTCGATCGTAGTGTGTGGAGACACTAAGGAAAAGAAAAGAAACTACGAAAATAAAGCTAAAAAACAAAAATAAAGTGGAGAAAAGGGTATAATGCGTCCGGCCGGGGTGTAGTCAAGTCACCATGGGCCGAGACGAGAAAAGATATGGATGGGGGGAGAAATAAAAAGAAAAAGAAAAGGAAATGGGAGGGGAGGACTAGGTGTGATCAAGTCACCTAGCCCGGATTCCGCCCAAATCCGGCTAAATCCTACAAAAAGGGTGAAAATCTTGGAAATTTGGATTTTTCAAACAACTCTCGATGTAGTCACGTCATCGAGAGTCGGGATCAATAATTACCAAGGCCCCGAGGGCCACCATGACACAAATGATAAGGGGAAGGGGAACTAACAAAAGAAGACAAGCAATAAAAGACGGAAAAGAAAGGATAGTTGTCGTACCATGCGGTTAGCAACTCACTCGCTCCATCGTCTCATAGGTCGATAATGGCACATAGCTTGTCTTTGTCATTGCTATTCCTATTCCTTCTCAATGAGGCCGCATGGTTAAAGTACAAAGGTATAAGGAGGTGGGTTTTGATGTGAAAGTCGGTGTAAAGTGAAGAGAAAATGAGGTGAATATGTGTATATGAAGTGTAGGGGTCACATGATAAGGGCAAGGATAGGTAGGAAGGTTGGGAGGGGGCATAAAATGGTTGGGTTGGCTCGAATGACAAAGAAGAGGCCAAAAGAAGGAGCACGGCATCATCCCGGTCGGGATGGATGGTCCCGGTCGGGATGACACACCCGTCCCGGTCGGGAAGCCCTCGTCCCGGTCGGGATGACACAACAGTAAACCCCATTTTTGGTACCCTCATCCCGATCGGGATGACATCCTTCCCGGTCGGGATGGTTCATCCTTCCCGGTCGGGATGCACTCTTCTCGGCCGGGAAGAGTCTTCTAACCCTCTATAACTCCAAAAGCTCATCCCAAGCTTCAAAAACCGATTCCCTTGCTTACAATCCATGCTCTATCGGTGGCCAATCCCCTCTAGGAATCACCTTCACTTCACACCTATCACAACAAGCTCAAATACAACATCAAATTCCTTCCCTCACATCGCTCATCAAAATACCAAATTACTAGATTTCCACAAAAACTCACAATCCTAAAAACCAAATGATCCAAACAAATATATATACACACACAAAAGCTAAAAAAAATATTTACAATAGGATACTCTCACCATCTACACCTCCATAGCCATCAAGAGCTCGAAGGAGTAAGTCAAATGCTTTAGCAACATCTTCATTGAGGCTCACATGGCCGAGTCTAGCAACTTTCAAGAGCTTCCAAGTCGGAGGCAAGAAGCGATCATCTTCATTATGCTCGGGGTTCTCGTGATCTTCCGGGTCTTCCAAACCATGATAGCAACGACTCTTATGACCATCCGATAGGTATAGTGGTCTAGAGTCAAGCTCGGCATTATGAGTTGGGAGATCACACCCTAAGGGGGTTGCTTCTTCTACGGGGTCGAGAGTAGAGTTCTCTTCCACCGCCCGACAAGGATCCTCTTCATCAACCGTCTCACAAGACAAGGGACTTGGAATCAAGTGCGATAAAGGAGGTGAAGGCATCAAGTTTTATTCATTGGAGGCTTTAAGATCCTCCAACCCTAAGGCGAGTTCTAAGGCATCTACCTCTTTTTCCCAAGTATTGCGTTCCTTTTCACTCACCTTGTCTACATGGCCTAGAGGAGGTATGTCTTCACTTGGCTTTGGATTGTCAAGATCCGGTTCATCACGAAGAAAATCGTACAAATCCAATTTGATAGTCAATACATCGGTTCCCCAAGAGTTACCTTGAGAATCATGTTCACACCCCTCCGCATTGTCGACCCTTGAAGCTTCAACTTCCTCCATTCTTCCCATATCTTCACCATCCAAGCAACACTCAACAATGGTCTCTTGATTTACCCTCTCTTCTTCATTCGTGGCTTCATGGTCGGGTTGACTTTCTTGTGGAGACACCCGACCTTGTTGCCCAAATGAACCTTTCCCAACAATTTGTGGAGTTCGAGTGGCCGACATCGTGATGCGAGCCATGAGTGCATCGATTCGAGCATCTTGCACCGCTTTTTGGGCCCTAAACTCCTCCCTAACCCCTTGTAATTGAACCATCATCTCTTGTTGACTCTTTTGCATTAGAGTTATCGCCTCTTGTTGACCCTTTAGCAATTGAATCATCATTTGATAAGTCTCAAAGTTGGGGATTTTTGGTTGTGGGTCATGTGGGGGTATTTGGTAGTTGTTAGGATGTTGGAATGATCCTTAACAACTTTCATGGTAACCATATGGAGGGCGTTTGTAAGATTGTTGATGAGGTTGATATGGTTGGTGAAATTTTGGGACTTGGCCATTTGCCCCGTAGTTGTCCCGTGACGATTGATGGAAGCTAGGACGTGCCATTTCCATAACGTTGTTTTGATACCTAGGATGAACTAGAAGCACTTGAGCAAACGTTAGTAGCCTAGTGCTCTTGAGGCACTAGGAGGAGAGAATAGCACACAAGAAGAGAAAACGGAGATACACAAGGAGAAGAAAACACAAAAATCAAGAACAAAGTCTAAACTAAGCACTCAAAAGTCTAAACTACGCCGTCCCCGGCAACGGCGCCAATTTGATGGGTGGGATTTGTCATGGATCCCGCCACCAAATAATAACCAACTATTCCTAACTGGGTAGCTAGGGCAAGTCGGGTCGATCCACAGGGACGGGGTGTCGGACTAAGGTGTGCTACGGTCAAAGACTCGGTTCGAGACAAGCTAATCTAGGCGATGGCTAAGGACTAAACTAAGGTCTATAACAACAAATAAAAAGGCTAAACAAGCATCTAATGACTAGCGGAAGCTAATAAAACGATAAGAAGAAACTAGGGTTAGGTCGGGTTCATGGGTGTCAAGGGCATAAAAAGGGGAAAGACGGGGTTACTAGCGTGCTTTCGTAGCCTAGGTTCCGATCGGGCTCTCGCTACTTAAACGGCCTAGGGGTTATCCTCACCACGCTCTCGCTACTAATTAAGGAAACCAAACCTACAACCAACCAAACACACACATACAAGAGAATATGCAATAAAAACAAGGATTGATCATCTCTAGTCTCACAAGCATTACATCGAACATGTGGAGTGCAAGGTAAATGGGAAACAAAAAAAAACACCTAGCACTACCCATCTCACCCTAATCATCCACAATCACAACCAATCACCCCAATAACCCTAGCAAGAGTCTACTCAACCATATCTAAAGGAAAACTAACACTAACAAGAGGAACCAAAACAAGAACAAGAGCATACATATGTAAAACTAACAAAGATGATGAACAAAACAATAAACAATATATAAAGATGAAAACTTGAATGATAAAACAAAGATTAAGAGAAAGGAAAAGAGATTATACCATACTAGAAGATGAAAGCAAGAATGAAAACTTGTATAAAAGTGAAAATCCAAAACAATCTTCCAAGGTTGTCAATCTTGGTGGAGATCTTCAAGAATTCCTTAATACAAGATTTGATAACTAGATTAAGGACTAATTACCGACTAATCTACTCTAATATATGCTAATCTATGCTAAAGTAGTCTAGGGTTTAGTGGGTAATGAAGAACATAACATAAGATTACAAGAGGGGGGTATATATAGGGTTACAAGAAAGGAGAAGAAAAGAAGCAAATGCGGGCTACAACTGCCTCATCCCGTTCGGGATGAAATGGTCCCGTCCGGGACGAAATGGTCCCGTCGGGGAAGAAATGGTCCCATTGTGGACGGACCCAAAACAGGCGCAGTGCATTTTGTGCACCTCATCCCGGACAGGATGAGGTCCTTCCCGACGGGGTTGGGTCTTGTAGGCCTCCCATATGATCTTTAAGGTCCCTCCTTGCTTCTCATGGGTTTCTCATCGATTCTCGGGGCTTGGGATCGAGTCCTAGGGGCTCGGGATCGGGTCCCAAGGTCTCGGGATCGAATCCAAGGCATCGAGTGATCGTTCCTTCGCTTTGTTGGCTCCGAAAAGTGTATGTATTGAGTCAGAATCGCTCCAACTCTTCATGAATGGTCTCGGGAACCTAAAACGAACTAAAGGAAGCATAAGTAACCCATAAACCGCTCCCAAGGAGCGATTCCACAAGGAAAATGGGACCAAAACACAACAAATTAGGCACTACAAACTACACTTATCACTTCTATACTTCTCTCCTCTATTTTCTGGGTTTTGTTCATAACTGTTCCAAGCACCTAGCCCCGAGTGGACGGGTCTGTGTGCTGCTGTGTATACCTTGGAAACTGACGGTGTTTTACGATTACCACGCTGGTCGTTCCGTAGTAGTTTTCAACTCAGTGGCGTTCCTGCCATGGCACAACTCTTCCTTTTTGCTGCCTACATCTCGGTTCTGTCCGTCGTCATTCACTGCCTGGTTCGTCCCGATTCTCTTGCCTCCTCCGTCTGTCGCGTCCCTATATGTCCCTATCTCGGTTCCGTCCGTCACCTCGATTGTCCCTCGGTTTTTTTGCCTCGGGTTTGCTCCTGGTTGTTGCCTCGATTTTGCTCCCGGTTGCTGTCTCGGTTTTGCCTCTGATTGCTGTCACGGTTTTCCTCTGTTTTGTTACCTCTGTGTGTTGCCTCGGTTTTGTTTTCAAGCTAGCGTCGGTCGGTTTTTCCTATTTGCTTCTTTTATTTGTTACATGCTTCCAATCTTACACCTTTGACTTACGATAACTATTAGCTATGAAATCCAAATGAGACAATTTTAATTTTAAACTGAAGATCTCTTAAAAACGATCCGTTTAGAAAAAAAATCATCGCTTTCGGAACTCGGGAAAGTGAGTTATGGTCAGTCAAAGTTTATTCGTTTAAAAGCATTTGACTGAGCATAACTCGTAGTACAAGTTTCGAAATTGTAAAAAATCAAATCTCAAATCAAGGATATTGTAAAGACAATGATTTTAGCGAAAATATCGTCATTTTTGGAACCCGTGTCCATAAGTTATCGCGAGTCAAAATTATTTTGACTAAATGGAGGGCTATTGCATAGAAAATGAAAAAACACAGGGGTACCAGGTAGAATATCCCAAAAAAAATTGAACTCAATTAAGATACAGTTAGCCTCCCTTGTGACGGGATAATCCGTTGCATTCTTATAAAAGGTCAAGTAATAACCATTTAGTTAGGTAGGGACAAATCGTTGACATTAAACACGTGGTTTGCTTTTTATCTTTTCTATCTAAATATGTATTATTTGATCCGTCATAAACAAGAATTTGTGATTAAGATATAATGGAGTCAACTCATCCTTAAACTTTCTTCATCACATGACTACGTTTAGAATAATTAGGCGACATTTCTATCCCCGAATAATTACAAGCTTCATCTTTCAACTTTAAGAAATTATAGGATACAATAATATTACAATCAGCTTTTCCAATATGTTGTCCATTAGATACATGTTAATAACTTAATTAAGGTAGGATTATGAATCAAATTATCGTGAGAACTTGAAATGTTCACTTATAATTACCATATTTAAAGAATATGGTTGATAATCATACCTTAATTAAAGTTAAGAGATATATCTTCCATATTACAAGATACGTAATATATCTTCCCTATTACGAGTAATATACTAATATTTCTTCCATATAATTAGTCTTATTGGAAGTCGGGTTTTAAGAGATATACTATCCCAATAATATTACTCCCTCCACTTTTATATAATCTTCCACATTTCCTATTTTGATCACCTTTCCATTATCTTCCATTTTCCTTTTTAGGGCTCGTTTGGTTACTCGCTTAATTACCAGGAAGTGCATTTTCAAGGAGTTGCTTGGTTGTCCATTTCATGGGAATTACCACTTCACAGGAATTGTCACTTCCTCCATAGGGGGGAAGTTACTCACCAAGCCCCCCTTGGTGGGTAGAACTTCCCGCATGAAATCATTTCCCACGTGACAACCAAACAATATTTTTGGAATTCCCATGAAATACAAATTCACGTGAATTTAAGTTCCTGATAACTTCATCTTCCCATGGTGAACCAAACGAGCCCTTAGTACTCGTACATCTTTTGTGGCTCTTATTATTTGTGAACTCACTTTCTTTTATCACTTTCATTTTCATTCACATATTCCACCCTTCTTAATTTTCTCCCCAAAACTAATGTGGAAGATATAAAAGAAGTGGAGAGAGTAGAAGATAAGAGATATTCGAGTATTAGATAAGGAGTCTTTTCATATGTACCAACCTTGATGAAAAATCGAGATTAACTTAAATTAAAAACCCTAATAGAAAACTGATATTCTCTCACCATAAACACTCTATGCAATGCTAAAATTAAGAAGATTTTAAAGGTTCATGTTAATGTTAGGAGATATAATTGATGCAATTGGGTCATTTGATGCGTGCCGTTCCTATTCGATTTTTCACCTATTTCGGCACGCGTTTCCGTGTCGTTTTATTATTTTTAGGAGTCAGATTACGTTAGTGTGGACATGACATAGGTCCACTCCGACGCGGTCACGCGCGGGTTTGGGGAGGCGAATGAATCTCATGTGAGATGGATCTCGAGTTGAAATTTAAATCGAAGTAGGAGTCGCCACCGAACTTTGTGGGAGTTCGGGCCCGTTCGAACCCACTCTATGTCGTAGTGGGCCATGCACAAAGTACGGCCCATTCCGATTTCAGAGTTTATTGGGTTCGTCCCTTAGCATTGCGATACCGATACTGACATTATCGGTAATCGGGTATTGAATGACTCTCGTATGTCAATGGATTCGGACATCCGGAAACCATGGTTCTGAGTAAGGGGTGAGGGTACATGTTGGGAAGTTCACAAACACCCAACCCTGCCCGCACTTAGCGGCCTTTACTAAGATATCGTTCGATTTTGGTGTACGCGCGTTAATTCGACGATTGAATGATATGCAAAGAGTATTTTTAGACTAAACATGTGAATTATGTTTGCTAAGTCAATTAATGCATCTAAAAATTAACGTCAAAATTGTATTTAGCATGCGAGGTTTGTTTTAGTATAATAAAACGAAACGATGAATAATAAGAACAAAGACAAAGAACAAACGGGTTAGTAAACGGTTTATAATTTGAATAAAAGACGTAAATATACTGCATGGTTTGAAAAAGTTTGTGACACGTGATGGATTAAACACGCGTTGACTGAGGCCAAAAATATTTATCGAAAACTTGAAATATGCCGAGAAAGACGTTGTTTTACTTAAGAAACGATGCTGGAAAAAAAGAAAGAAAAACGAGAAAAAACGTCGCGGTTTTTAGAAATCCGCGCGACTTGCTCGGGAAGGGCGCAACTCGCGCGGGAAGGCGCCTCGCCCGGGACGCGTACGGCTCGCGTCTCGGGCTGCTCTCGGGTTTGATTTCTCAAAAATCATTAGTTTTAATAAATCGCGTATAAATATGGATTAATTTGTACTCGACTTATATTTTCGATATTCGTCGTATTCGATATTCGATTATGAAATCGATATCAAATACTCGGAATGATTTTTAGAAAAAAAAAGTTTTATAAAATTGTTTTGAAAGGAAATTGAATGAAAAGAAAAGAATGTTAATTCTCTCCGCGTTAAAATCGTCGTATTTTGTTTTTAAACCATGTGACGATTTTTAGCATCAACGAGATTGATTTAGTTCTTGTTAGATACGATATTTGACTATAGAGTCGATATCATATTTTAAGAACATTGTTTTTATATGAAAATAACTTATAGTATCGATATTATGGAAGAATAGAATTTGTGACAACGACCCATAAAAAAAATAGACTGACGACCCGAAAAAAAAGAAGAAAACCGAGAGGAAGAGAAAGAGATCGAAAGGAGAAGACGGGATTGATTTTTCACCCTCAACCTACATGCTTTGTATTCTCGGAACGGGGCTCGTCGGAACGTGGCTTAGACATGCGAGCGTCGAGAGGATGTCGGTGAGTTATGGTGGTGTTTTGAGTCATGTAAGGTGGCGGGTGGTGGCCGGTTTTGGGTTAGATTGGTCGATTTAAACTATTAGTCTTTCGATGCTATGTGTACGGGTGATTTTATTTGATGCCTAAAGGTTGGATGTTAGGAGATTGTAGATGTCGGGAATTGAATGTGTGTGTGTCGATGTTTATAATTGTGTGTGTGAGGGTCCTATTTATAGGAGAGGACACCCGTCTTGGATAGGTGATAGCTAACTTGCAAAGGAAGAAAGCTACCGGTCGGGATGAGGTGAGATTCCGTCTAAGGATAGGAAAAGTAAGTAATTTGAGTGGAATGAAAACTCCGTTGCTTGGTGAAGAGGGCAAGATACCCGGCTGGTATGAGGGTACTCGGCCGAGTACTCCTTGTGCTCGGTGGAGTGCTCGGTCGGGAATCCTACTGAGGATCGAATTCTATCCTTAATCGGAATTGTTTATTCTTTTTTGTAGCTGACTTTTGTAGCGTTTGAGCTCGAACTGGACTCGTGGGGTGAAACGGCTAGTTTCAGTATTTCGGAAAATATCTTTGACCGGGTTTTGACTCGGTCGCTAAAAGACGGTTTTGCCCCTGGTGTCGGATTTGAGCCAAATTAGTCTTATTTGACTCGAAACGACCCACTGGGCCTGGATTTGAGGTCTGTTTTGTGAGATTTGTACTCCGTAAAAAGCCCAAGCCAAATGCCAATGATTTCGAGCCCATTTTCGAGTATGTTAAAGCATGTTTGCGTCCGATCATCATCGGGTGTTTTTCGGAAACTGCTATAGACACCTGGCGGTCAAAATGTGGGTGTCTACAGTTATTTTCTCCCATATGTGCTACTCGGGTATTCTTTTGTTGTTCTGTAGATAATCGAGACCGAGTAGTTAAAAGAGCTAAAAATTACGTCAAAAATCGTTAAAGCTCTAGAACCGATTCATTGTACGAAAACTAAGAAGACGGAAGAAAGTCTATACTAAGAAGATTGAGTCTGTAGACAAGGAAGTATGAAAGCACAAGGCTGTAGACTAAGAAACAAGTCTATAGACTAAGAAAGTGCAAGTAAGGCAAACAGACAAATCTGTAGACTGAGGAGAAGTTGTAGACTGGCTAAGAATTGGAGGCCTAGACTGAAGAGCTCTGCTAAGTCTGCAGACTGGGATTTACTACATCAGAAGACCAATTCAAGTCTAGCGTGGATATTTGGATGAAATTATCCACGTTCTCCCTCCTTGGTGACCGCGCTTCCTTTACCCCACTACTTTCTGTTTTACGTTTATTGAGAAGTTTGTGGGGGATTGAGGTGTTATCAGTTAGTGGAAGGAGTTAGTGGGGAGGTTAATCCTTGGACTGATTTAGTATAAATAGATTTGCAATCTTCCATCAACACATTTCATCTTCTATCTTTTATTCAGTAATTCAGTCTTTCATTCACACATCCTGTAAATAGTTAGATTTAGTTTTTATTTAAGTTTTTAGAGATTTCAGTATTTATTATTTTCAGTCAAGACTCGGGTTTTATTATTTTCCTTCTCATTCTACTATATTCCGATTTTGGTAATCTCTCTTCTTCCCTAATCTCCCTCCGTCTCAATTATTGTAACTTTTGTTTTTCTTTATTAGTCTTCTGTAATTATTATTCTTACTGTTCCTTAATCTGCTTCTTTTCTTCCTGATTTTAGTTTTATTTCCTTACTTCTTCATCATGATTCTTACTGTTACTTTCTTTATTATTACTGTATATATGCTTAGCTAATTTTCCGTTACTATAGTCTAGGTGAACTGCGAATTAAACCGGGTTTATATATGATGACTGAATAATCGACCTTTACGAGTTAAATCGCTCTTGCAACATTATAACGACGAGTAATTAATTATAGGCCGTAATTGATTATTTGTATCTTGTAAATCCCGACCTAAGATCGAAAGACTGGAACGGATTAAACTCGTTGTAATCGATAGAACTCCCTAATACGTAGCGAGAGTCCGTTAGGTGATTTCTAGGATGGCTAGTGATCCGAGAGGACCGTGTCGATATTCTTTAACTCATTTTAACTGATTATTTGGAAATCGTATGTATGCTTGTTTAATTCGTGGTGATCCGAAGACTCTGATGTTTTTCTCATTTTTGATTAATTCGTTAATTTTATTATTTAGATTCTATTAGACTGACAGCTCTTCAAACCATATAAAATTCGTGACCCGATAATTTAATTGACTAACTTATAATTTTCAACCTGCCTCCCTGTGGAATCGACCCTACTTACCACTGACTACCTGTTAGTAGTAATCTAGGATTATTTTGATTGCGGTGACACGACTAACCCGTATCACCATTCTATCACAACTCTCCTACATAGTAAGGAGCATGAGATTGTCTTTAAAAGATGTTATATTTCCTTGAGTCTTATCAACAATGAGTACACCTATTCATATACAAGTCCTACTAATCTAGAAACATCTTATTAACTAGGATACATTAGCTAATGCTACGGATAACTAGAGAGAAATACAATGAACAAGGAAGAGAGGTAGGTACATATAATCTATTACGCCCCCGCAGTCGAAACGGGAGGAGAGTGGACGTTGAGGCTGGACCTGAAATCATCAAAAAGGGTCCGTGGGAGCCCTTTAGTAAAGATGTCGGCAAACTGATAACGGGAGGGGACATGTAGGACCTTGATTTCCCCGAGGGCAACCTTTTCACGAACAAAATGGATATCCATTTCAATGTGTTTGGTTCGTTGGTGATTAACCGGGTTGCCAGCGAGGTAGATAGCACTCACATTATCGCAATATATAATCGTAGCCTTAGCGAGAGGACATTGAAGCTCAAGAAGGAGATTTCGAATCCAACAAGTTTAGGCGACAATATTAGCGACCCCACGATATTCGGCTTCCGTGCTCAATCGGGACATTGTGGGTTGTCTTTTGGAAGACCAAGATATAATGTTATCGCCAAGATAAACACAATAACCGGAAATGGAGCGACGAGTGTCGAGGCAGCCGCCCCAGTCAACATCGGAGTAAGCAGTAAGGGAACCCGTAGAGGATGGCCGAATGGTGATGCCGAGGGAAATAGTCCCACGAAGGTAGCGAAGAATACGTTTCAGAGCGGTCATGTGCGGTTCACGAGGATCATGCATGTATAAACAAATTTGTTGGACCGCGAAAGCAATATCTGGACGGGTAAAAGTTAAGTATTGAAGGGCACCTGCCAGACTGCGATATAAAGTTGGATCGGCGACGGGAGGTCCGGTGGCAGAACTCAGCTTTGAGCTAGAGTCGACAGGGGTGTTGATGGGTTTGCAATTAGACATGTGAGCACGAGTCAAGATCTCTTCGGCATAGGTTGACTGAGAGAGAAATAAGCCGTTATTGCGACGATCGACCGAAATACCCAAAAAATAGCTGAGAGGACCAAGACCAGTCATAGCAAATTCTGTCTTGAAACTTCGAATAATTGAGTCTCGGAGAGAATCAGAGGAGGAGATTAGAACAATGTCATCCACATAAAGGAGAATAAAGGCCGTGTGATGAGAAGAGCGGAGAATGAAGAGTGAGTGATCCACACGGGTGTGACAAAAACCAATGGACTGGACAAAATTTGTGAATCGTTGGTACCACGCCCGAGGAGCCTGTTTAAGACCATATAAAGATTTTTTGAGCAGACAGACGTAATCGGGATGAGCCTTATCGCGAAAACCGGGTGGCTGGTGCATATAAACTATCTCAGATAAGTGGCCGTGAAGAAAGGCATTCTTCACGTCAAGTTGGTGAATAGACTAGTGGCGGGACACGGCAATGCTGAGGACAGTACGGATGGTTGTGGGCTTGACGACAGGGCTATATGTCTCCTCACAATCTATTCCTATCTGTTGGGACCTGCCATTAACAACAAGACGGGCTTTGTACCGTTCTAAATCTTCGTTAGATTTAAATTTATGCTTCAAGAGCCACATACAACGGGTAACATTAGCATCAGATGGCCGCGGGACGAGGACCCACGTATCATTTTTAATAAGAGCGTCATACTCGTCGTGCATGGCTTGCCGCCAATAAGGGTCACAGAGGGCAGATGTGGGGTCTCGGGGAATGGGGGCGGGGGAGGTGGTGGCGAGAAGGGAGGGTAGGAGACGGGGTTTGATGATCCCATGTTTGCTACGGGTGGTCATGGGATGAGATGAGAGGGATGATGTGGGGTTGGGCTGGGTAGAAGGTGCGGAAGGTGAGATGGGCTGTAGTGGAGTAGGTTGGGTAGAGGGTGCGGAAGGTGAGATGGGCTGAGACAGGATAAAGGTCACCGCGGCTATTGCATCTCATGATACGGTTCCCCGTTCGGAGGTCCTTCACAGAAAAACCGAAAGGGTCAAATTCCACAGAAACATAATTGTCAGTTGTAAATTTACGAACGGATACAAGATTTTTGACTAAGTTAGGTGCATGAAGGACGTGATTTAATTTAAGAGGGGGATGGGGTCGGGACAAAATCGTGTTTCCATGACCTTTAATTGGAACTTGGTGACCGTTTCCAACAATAATATGACGAGGAGAACTCGAATTAAAATATGAGACGAGAGTACTTGAGTCAGCGGTCATATGAGCGGACGCTCCCGTATCCATATACCAATTTGAATCGGGTTCTTGTAGGGTTACAGAATCAATAGCTGCTGCTAACTCAGTTGGGTAAATATTTGGTTGCTGAGCAGATGGAGGAGAGTAGATCGGAGACGGGGCCTGAGCGACGAAGGCATGGGGGGATGGCCGGGGACCGAGCACGCTGGCACCGGCGCCGGCAGCAGGAGGCGCCCACTCCTGGGTCGGGTAAGGGCAGGGGGGAGCGTGAAATGCAGAAGGAGACGGAGGGACCCACGAACTGGCCGGAATCCATGCCCAATGGTCGGCGGCGTGGGCGGCAGGAGCAGGTGGCGGTGTGGGAGGGCGGCCGGAGGCGCGTTGCTGGGTGGGTCGCGCTCCGGTGCCGCGGCCGCGATAGGAGTTGTCGGAGCGTCCTCGACCGGAATAACCACCGGATCTTCCACGTTGCTGCTGGCGTCCGGAGAAGCGAGATGCGGTGGAATCCGGGTCGTCACTGTCAATGGTGGCGGCTAGGGCAGTTGTCTGGTTCGGGCTAGACTGGGCCTGCCGGGTTTCTTCCAAAGTGAGCATCGATCGGGCCTTGAAGAATGTCGGTAAGGGATCACTTTGTTGGATGATGGTGGCTATACTACTGTAACCTTTGGACAGATTTGAGACCATATGGAGTACCAAACGGTCATTGTCGATTTTGGAACCCACGTGCTTGAGCTGATCGGCTAGGCGCTTGAGAGCCTGACAATATGAAGTAATGTTGGGAAATTGATCCATATGAGTGTTGGAGAACTGCTGCTCAAGAAGGACGGCACGTGAGTGTTTGTTGTCGCTGAAAAGATCACGAACTCGGTCCCATATATCTTTGGCGGCACAACTGGGTTCGACAATAGTCTCGAGAATATCTTTGGATATAGTGGCATACAACCATTGTTTGACAACGGCATCGAGTTGTGCCCAAGCGTCGGGATCAGATTCGACGATGGGAGTTTCACCTTTGGCGGGGTCCACAAGGTGATGGTGAACTTGGTATGCTTTGGCGGTATTAAGAAAGAATTCGGCCCACAAATCATATTGGATATTTTCATACTCGAGGACGACGGCAACGTGGTTGTTGATGGCCGTGACATTGAGTGTAGGGTGGATAATTTTTTTTTTGGAGTTGGAAGGAGCCATGGTGAAGAGGTATGCACTGAGTTGAGTGAAGGAAATAAGGATGCATTGAGTGAAGGAAGAGGTATGCAGAGAAGGCAGAGAACCTGCAAAAAAAAACAGAAAAGAAGAGGCACGTGACCCTGCAAAACAGAAAAGATGAGGAAAGAAAAGAATGAAATTTTGATATTTTGATAGGTACGCTCTGATACCATAAAAGATGTTATATTTCCTTGAGTCTTATCAACAATGAGTACACCTATTTATATACAAGTCCTACTAATCTAGAAACATCTTATTAACTAGGATACATTAACTAATGCTACGGATAACTAGAGAGAAATACAATGAACAAGGAAGAGAGGTAGGTACATATAATCTATATACTAGATACATAGTATAATCTATTGGTCTTAAGCAAATATAATGATAAATCGATATTTATGCGTATTTTTACCCCATTAATATTATATTTTCTATGTCGTCTTTGTATATTTGAGCTAAAACGTATAACTTTAGTAACTTTTGATTTATTATCGGCCTTATATTATTCTTGGTGCTAAATTGAGTATTTGATATATATTTTAATTATTTAATATGGATACATGGAAAGACTACTAAAATCGTATGTATGTTTACAGGTCTAATTCCATCATTTAATGAGATCAAAATCAAGTTTGAAACCATCAGCCCATTATGGAAAAATAAGAAAAGAAAATCGAGTGTAAAAAGGAAAGAAAAAGATGTTGAATTGGAAGAGCAAGATCAATTAATTAAGGAAAGAAATAAATTCACTAAGACCAAATTCAACACTATAAAAGAAGGTATTAGGGCTTGAGAACAGAACACAAAAAAAAGAAGACACAAAACACACGTAGAGGAATACGGCGAAGGCCTTGGCCTTCACGGCCAAGGTCAATTCGGATGCAGTCGGATTTTAATGCAGGACGCGATCAATTCAACTCCTAATTTATCTAACGGTTGTATCTATATCATCTTATTTAGTTTATTTATCGTTTAATTAGTTATTTAGTTTAATCTTTCAGTTATTCGAACATGTAATGTATCGATTATTGTCAATGAGTTATGAGATTACGTTATTGTTTTAACGTTTAATTAGTACTTTGATATTCGTATGAAATTCACGATTTGACTGTTGTTTTCATGTTTATTAATTTAGCCTGATCACCTAGATTATTTACATGAGTCGATTGTTAAATTAATAGTATTTTAAATTAGGTTGCAGCGTTCTGGTCTAATTTAAGTGCTAGAATTTTGTATGATAATTGGGTTATATTTAATTGCAGCGTTCTGGTTTTATATAATTCAATTGATTGGTGTTCTTAATGCAACTGAATTTGTTAAGTTAATTCGTGCGTTCATGGTTAATTTGATAGATTTGGTTAGGATTAAACTTGCGTGCGTTCACGGGGTTTAACGAGTCAAAACGATAAAACTGGTAATCTGCGTGCGTTCATGGGATTAACTAGTTACCGATCTGTTTGAGTCTAATTAATTGAATCGATGATTAACCCGACTATATCATATATTGCATGTCTCGAATATTGTTATGATTAATTTTTTATTTAGGTTATGTTTATTATTGTTATGATTAGTTACTTATTTATTGTTATGTTTTTATTTTATTATTGTTATTTTCAAAATCAACAAAACCCTCTTTTTTCTATATATCTATACTATTAAATAATAAATCGTCTTAGATAATAACGTCAGTCTCTGTGGGATCGACCTCTACTTACCCTATCTACCGTAGAGTTAGTAGTGTTTATAAATTTAATTTTGACTGCGGAAACGACACGCATCATATAATAAGAGTATTTTACAATATGCTGCTAATAAAACTACCCGAACAAAAGTGATAAATTTTTGTGTATAAAGAATTATGAGTACAAAAAAACAACTTCTTAATTGATTTTGATAGTAAATTTAGTGTGAAACCGTCAAATATGAAAGGGAGTGGTAATTAAGGAAGAGTAGAAAATAGATGATGTTGAGTGTTCTGAATTTGAAGCCCCTACCACTAGCACTGCCGCTACCACTTTCACTTTTGGTGGTGCAATAATGGGAATCACTTAAAAGGGATGCTTCTCTGTGTATCTCTCATCCTTTCCTTTTCATCCCATCAAATGTCTAACCAAAGTGTGTAAAGGTCGGGCTACCTCTTTTCTACGAGTAGTATTCTATATACTCCAACTTCACTACATACATACATACATACATACATACAGGCTTAAGAGAATCTATGCTCATCATGCTCTACCTGTACGTACTGTCACAACTCACAACCACCACTTACTCTGCAGTCTGCATTCTATTGTCCATGCTACCATGAAACTAAATACTGAATCACAACTCTGTTTTGTACTATAATAACTCTAAATGGATGTCATCATTAAGGTCAACTCGAATAATTCAAACGTTTTGACACCAACACTTCTGTAAATATGCTATTCGTTCGTTTTACAAGTCTTACTTATCACGTATCACATATCACAACCCCTTTCTTTTCAATATTAAATATATATCGTCACGAGTTTGATACCGTCCCAACTAATAAGAATGAATTTGCGTTGATTTTAAACTCAGAAGTCAGAACATAGATGTAGCATGCATGCATATATAGTTCTTAAAGTCAGCACCTGTGAGTCTGTTGACTGTGAGAGGTAACATACATTTATTCTCATATGAAATGAAACCCATCCATATTATATGCATATGTTATTGTTGTGTTGTGTGTCTAAGTTTGATTGGTTCACCTTCCAAATTGTTGGAGTCCCACCACTCATCAACCACCTGTCAACCTCCAATAATAAAAAACATACACACAACATTCATTTCTCCTGAATGAACCAACAAACATTACACCAACAACAACCCACTTCCTCCCTAGCTAATATCAGTGCTTCCTGCTGCAACTTTGAGAAGAAGAAACATCAATTAACCATTTTAATTTGTTATGGATATTTGGAACAACAACAACAATAACAATAACAACAACAGCAAGATAATCCAAATTCAAAAGAGGAAGAAATGGGTGTTTTTAGTAGCAACAACCACATCACTTCTACTCCTACTCTCTTCACTCATCATCATTTCTTCATACACTAACTACAAAAACCCTTTCTTATTCAAAATCCCAACTAAACCCTCAGCCAAAACAACTAAATTCTCAGACTTTGTGGAATCAAAGCTAAAGATTTCACCCACATCATCCATCAACAATGTACCCAGGATCGCATACCTGATATCGGGTTCAAGGGGAGACGGTGAGAGCTTGAAGAGGACATTAATGGCACTCTACCATCCACTGAATCAATATGCACTTCACTTGGATTTGGAAGCTCCACCCCATGAGAGACTAGACTTGGTTGATTTTGTGGACAAGGAGACTGTTTTTAGACAAGTGGGTAATGTGAGAGTTATAGCAAAGAGTAATTTGGTTACTTACAGGGGCCCTACTATGGTCACTAATACTCTTCATGCTATGGCCATCCTTTTCAAGGAAGCTCCTTTCTGGGATTGGTTCATCAATTTGAGTGCCTCTGATTATCCTCTTCTCACTCAAGATGGTATACATCAACTTATCTACCTTTATTCTACTGAAGTACTGATCATATATAATTCTCGTTATTAGCCCTCCCTTAAGGTACTGGGATAATGTTGTTGTAGTACCCCGTAGTAGTAGTTTTTGTTGGTTTGATTATATTGATGATCGACTTGTATGTTCATGCCAAATTCATGTTAGCTGACCTCAAATATTTTCGAGTGAACAGCCGTGATCGATGTTGTTCTTTAGTCTCTTTATTTGCTGTTAAATTCTCGATATATGTAGAGTTGTTTAAGTTAAGAAACAACTTTTGTGTTGATCACTTTCAGCAGTTGATCATGCTCAAAGTGCTTCATTCATCAGTTTCTCTGTAAAGTTTTCAACTTTCATCTTTTCTGATATTAATTAATGCACTGCTTGCTTTTTTAAGATGATATATCTTGTGGATTTGCTTTAATATACTCAACATTTTGTATAATATTCTCTTCAACAGATTTGCTGCATGTGTTGTCAAGCTTACCAAGAGAACTAAATTTTATTGAGCATACTAGTGACATTGGGTGGAAAGAGTATGTGGCTCATCTTCTCTTTTGTGTGCTTATACAAAATCGTTGATTTTTTGTAACACCGTTGTATGATATACCATATTTATCATACGGTTTATCAGCATGGGATGAATATACACTACAGTTTTTATTGAAATTTTTGTTATCGCGAAATCTGACAGGTTTCAAAGAGCAAGGCCAGTTATAATTGATCCTGGCTTGTACACTTCCCAAAAAACTGATGTATTTTGGGTGCCTGAACAAAGAAGCATTCCCACTGCATTCAAATTATACACAGGTATGTTGTAGCTACTACTCTCTTTAATTCAATATAGAACTATATTGTTACTATTGTAGAGTTATTTAGGGGTGTTGGTATCAAGTCATTCGGGTTCTTTTGCTACGGAATTTTTTTTGGTTCTCTCTACTTGCATACCCTAAAGACCGAAACTAAATCTATAATCGAAACCAATGGATGAATCTATCAGGATCTGCTTGGATGATGCTTTCTCGGCCTTTCGTGGAGTACTGTCTATGGGGCTGGGATAATCTCCCAAGGACAGTCCTGATGTACTATGCCAACTTTCTATCTTCGCCCGAAGGCTATTTCCACACCGTCATTTGCAACGTTGAAGAGTTCAAGAACACCACCGTCAACCATGACCTCCACTTCATATCATGGGATACACCCCCAAAACAACACCCTCACTTTCTAACCCGTGATGACTTTCAAAAAATGGTCGATAGCAATGCACCCTTTGCAAGGAAATTTGGAAGGAAAGAATCGGTTCTTGATGAAATCGATTCAGAGCTTTTGGGTAGGGAAGCCCATGGGTTTGTGCCCGGAAAATGGCTGATACCACAAAACAGAACCCATACAAATCATACGGGTGGTTCAGGTCCAGGTTCTCCAGTCAGGTCAGATTTTGTCAGCTCTATAAATACTGGTGCAAAATTAATTCCTGGCCCTGGTGCGGTAAGGCTCAGGCGCCTTGTAACAAAATTATTGTCAGTAGAAAATTTTCATCCTAGGCAATGTACGTCGATTCCACTGTGATTAGCCATCAGATTTTTGTCGGTCTAGACTCTAGATGAATGCAGATGAGAGCTTACAGGAAATAAGAAGACTATTTTGAGGGATATACTTGATTATCTGTTTCTTGCACCTGAATCTTACGCTAAATCCGTGTTTCAAGTAATATGATTGTCACTTTCAACAAGTTTTGTGTGATTCCATGAAGCTCAAACAGTTGAAATCAGTGAGTGAAAAGTTCAAAAAATAAAAGTATCTATCCTATGCAAGTATCTTTAACAGGAGGTTGTATAACTCCTGTACTTACGACGTATGCATTGGAGCAATAAGATGTCACTTCCTTGAGTCTAGAGTTTGGCCAGAGCACGATTGAGTCCAATGTCAAGCCGGTGCATGCCACCGACTTACTGCAGTTCAGATTTATCCCCACATTGCTTGCTGAGGTTCCAAAGAAATTCCGGTATGTCACATCTGATATATGAACTCCCATTTTCCCCTACATGAATAATTGAGCAACCATGAACTTCTCAACAGTCGGATACGTAGTTACATGAATAATTGAGTAAACCCATGATATGATAGGTGGTGTTAGGTTCAAATCCTCTGCACATCAAGTGTCAACTGTCGGATACACAGTTACATGAGGTAAATATGAAAAGACATTCACAGCAACTACACAATATAATAACATCACCCAAGTACCTCAAGGACTGAGCGAGGCACTTGAAAACTACAGGGACATAGAAAAACTGTTTGTAAATGACCCAAAGCGAAAGTTGGATTGACAGACATATACAACAATGTAAAGATGTTTTCTGTTTACCTTAAGTGTGCCGTTATTGGCGGTGCCATAATTCTGGTCAATAATGAGTGGGTTTCTCACTGAGTTAAAGAAGATATTTTCATATATCACTCGTCGAACAAAGCCTCTTCCTTCCTACAGCAAAGCAAACAATTACATATGTTAAGAATATATATTTTCATGATGAATTGCAGTGAACAACAACTTTGTAATTCACCATGCATTGTTTGTGTGTACCTGCCATGTTTTAATCCGAGCTCCGTTTGTGGTGCCTTTGAAATACACATCCTTTACATGTATTTTCTGTACTTGGACATAGCTTCCACTTCTACCTAGGCTACCGATGCTGTTTCAGAAAACAATTCTATTATTTTCCAACTTCTATATATATATATGTGTGTGTGTGATGCGGACTTAAAAACATCTAGGGTCGTCATGGATCGACTGACTTTACAAAATGTGTTTGAGCTTCTAACTGTTATAATGGTTTCTAATTGAGATGATCACCTGACGCCATGCCCTGGTCCACAAGTAATGTTCACGATATCAATGTTGGATGTGTAATCTCCGATTGAAATGCAATCATCACCTATCAAAGTAAGAGACTATTTGATTCAGAATTGTTTTGAATGCTATACTGACTTTCTTTTCCTAGTTTTCGTGTGCATGAAAATGTAACAATACTGAACATTCAGGAATATTTTCACTAAATCTGCATTTGTGAGTTGAGTTCTGAGTGCATAAAACTGTTGGTACCTGTTCCAATGATAGTATTAGAGATGATGACATTATGAGCATGCTGAAGGTGAATGCCATCGGTATTAGGGCTGTTTCCAGGTGCCTCGATGGAGAGAGCGTCCATTCGGAAGTCATCACATCCCAACAATGTAACATGTGTTTGTGAGCTGTTGATGAAGTGTATCCCAGAGAGACTCGTCTCATTACACTTGAGGAACTTTAGTGCCTGTTCAAAACATGGCAATTTTATGAGGAATAACCTATTTGTTGGTAAAAAATCTCTTGTGCCACTTGCCTGATTTCTCACTTCTCAGGCAAATACTCACAGTTGGTGCCAATTTGGTGCATCCTGTCTGGGAAAAACAAGAGTACAGTTGTGATTTCAACATATAAAGAGAGATGAAAATCATGAAACTCGATCAAGTTTGATTGAGTTACCATTCCGGGGTGGTATTTACATGATTGGTTCCACCAACCAAAGCCTTGCCCATTGATTCTCCCGTTGCCATAAACTCGGAGTCCACTTACCTCTGTGAAGGCAAGCCATCGGCTGGGGTCGTGTTTATCCCAAGCAGAAGGTAAAGGCGGTGCTAGAAGCTCCCCATGGATCTAGTTTCCACAAAAAATACGAACACAAGATGAGCTCCATTTTCCTGACATGTGATGAATAACTACTACTAGTATATATTACTCAGACTGGGTTAGAAGTGTAGTCAGGTGTGCTAGCTAGTGTTGGAGCTGGCTGTTTCATGAGAAATCGCCAATATCATATATATCCGTGACCATGTTTGAATGTCGAGTGTGAGACATGTGTACGCCATATAATAGGAGAGTCCAAGTAACATAGATAGACAGGAAACGGAAATGATAGAACCTCAAAGTTGATGCGTTTGGATTTGCAAGGTCCAGAGAAAACAGTGGGATTCACTAGAAACGTATTCCATTCTGGAACAAGCAATGTGGGAGTATTTACTTCTGAATTGCATGTTAAATTCCAGGCGTCTAAGAAAGCCTGAAACAGAACGAAATAAACAAACCATAATGTTAGACTTATCTTGCTCAATCAATGTTATGAACTGAGTTCTCCCTCCTAAGGCAAGAAACAAAAGCCAGAGGCCTTGAGAAATTAACGCAAGAAACACCAACGGCCACCCTCCTTGGTCAAATGTACATGTACGAAACACGGTCTCTCAAAATTGATCAAATAAAAATAGCATTACCCACTTTAGAACTATCGTCAGTGACGCTATTGACAGCTCCATAATCTAGGACATTGAAATGATGAGGACTCGAACGGGCGTAAACAGCAGCAGCAGCAGCAGCAGCTATGTTGATACAAACTATCCAAAGGATTAGCATTGAACCACAGACATCCTGCAATGAGTCACACACACACACACACACACACATATATATATATATATATATATATATATATATATATATATATATATATATATATATATAATAAGATTAGTTGGTAATATATCAGTCAGACAAAAGTACAAAACACCACAATGTATATATGTAAAATGAGGTACCATTATTATTGTTGTAGATATTAGGAGAAGAGAAAATATATATTTTGTATTAAGTTGAATTCAATGAATACAAACCTAAGTCTTTAAATAGTGGACTTTCAAGATATAAACAAAAGAGGAGAGAAATCATAATCTACGTATACAACGATACAAATTGAATGTGCAAATATAACTATCCTAATATGAAAATATATGCAAGATATTATGCTTGGAGACCAAGAAATAATATCTACAGAATCTTATGGAAGCTATAGATTGAGAGAGTGGTGAGAAGCCATGAAAGATGAGAATTGAAAGGGTATTATGGTAGATGGGTGAGGTTAAGACGGATCAGGGGGATCGTAACATTTATGATTTATGTAAGTTAAACAGATGATGTGCATTATGAAGCATGAAGGGAGCAATGTTACATGTTACAAGTTACAAGTTACAATGCAATGTATGGATGTATGTATGTATGTAAAGACAGAGCTAGAGCTGGCTTGGTTACCAGGATTGGAGAACTCAACTGTTACGCTAAGTATCATTCCATTCCGCAATCAACAAATGGCATTCCTAACTTCTACTATGTGATGTTTTTTTTTTTTGAAAGAGAGATGTTCACCAAACTCCTACACCCAATTAATGCAACTTTGGAGGTTGTTTACATATTTATGCTAAGCTTTGCTTCTTGCTTATTGTTTGGTTTAAGGAGATCCACCCGTATGATTTAATGCTGACAGAGTTCGAACTCAAGAACATCACGACTCATCAGTCACGAGTACAACCCCATACGTAACCTTAATTACTAACTATGTTACTTGACATCAACTTAACTTTGGGGATGCTTGAACCCATACAAAGTCTGAAAGTAGGCCGGCTATTCTTTCAACAATTTCTTCTTCATTTTTGTATTGCTATATTCTCCGTATTGTTTCAAACATAATATACTACTTTTGTAAACATATTAATATCATGTTTTTACTACCGAGTGTATTCTTTTTCACAAATTTACATTTAGATTTGTAATATCCATTTCTAAAAATTGAGTAGTTACCACATTATATATAATCAACAATCAATAGTACAAAACATTTCTTTTAATTGTGTTTGATAAAGTTTAAATTATTTTTATCATAATCTTTTTTCCAACTCTAATTGACAATTTTTTTTTATCAAATAACAAAGTGAAATATGTCCCAATAAATCTCCAACAACAAATACACTAACTCGTTTTTATATACCATGTATATGTTATATTTGATCGTCACAAATTTATCCTCGCGAACAACCATTTGTGCAACAAAATTGGAAATATTGGATCTCAATACTCAAATTTCACCGTCACACACTCTTCACTCTCCAGTCTAATCAGAATCGTAAATCTTGATGTTCTTTGTTCCTGGAGTAAATCTGGGTACTTAATCAATCTCCCTCCCTCCTTCAAACTTGTCTTCTGAATCATTTCAAATTCCCAGAAAGCAATTGAATCCATGGCAAATGCATGGAGAAGAGATAGAACTCCCAAACTTCTGTCATCAAATTCACTCATCTTACTCTTCTGTCTCTCCTTCCTCCTCCTCATCTTCATCTTCTTCTCCTCAAATCCCACTAACATCCTCTCCAATTCCCAAATCACCCTCAACACCTTCTCCTCCTCCTCAAAGATCCCACCTTTCGACTGCGCCAAATCCCCACAATCTCACCCAGTAATCGCCAACGTTGTTGAAGGTCTTAAACACCCTTTCATCTTCGCTTTATCTGATCTCGGTACTCTGCCCGACAAACCCCATAAGAACATACAGAGAATTCTGAAGAACAAGCCTTTCAGAAAACCCGACATTTCTGCCACTGTTCAGGATGTTCTGGGTAAGTTCAGGGACGAGGAGGGTAAAATGGGGATTTTCGTTGATGTCGGGGCTAATGTGGGTATGGCTACTTTTGCTGCTGCTGTAATGGGTTTTCAAGTTCTGGCATTTGAGCCTGTGTTCGAGAATTTGCAGAGGATTTGTGATGGCATCTATTTTAATAGGGTCACTCATTTGGTTACTGTTTTTGAAGCTGCCGCATCTGATCATACTGGCAATATTACATTCCATAAGGTATCTACTCTATTTCTTCCTCCTCCACTAAATAAATGTTGCAATTTTTGCTGTCATGGTGTATGTTTGTTTACCCTATGGCAAGGGGGGAATCTAGCTTCAAATATTTGGTTAAGATTATCGACTTTTGCGTAAAAATGACACCTTTTCATGTATAGTAAGCAAATAGGATGAATTCGCCACCCAAATTTTTTGTTCTTGATTCGCCCCTGCGGCCTATGGTATTATAGTTGTAGATTTGGGAGATTTATTAGGAATTAGAAGTTGGAGTTTGATGGACATTTTGTGCAAATAGTTGAAGCTTTTGATAGGTGTCCTGACGGCATCAAAGGAATTGTTGTTGGCTAGGAATCTTGAAGTGACAATGATGCTTGAAAGTGATGAGGATGTTAAGTA
The DNA here is from genome assembly GCA_958450325.1 of Agrostemma githago. Taxonomy (NCBI): domain Eukaryota; kingdom Viridiplantae; phylum Streptophyta; class Magnoliopsida; order Caryophyllales; family Caryophyllaceae; genus Agrostemma; species Agrostemma githago. The sequence goes on along the minus strand of OY288241.1, from coordinate 8,065,481 downwards.
AGGGAAAAGGGTGATGACTTAGTGACAAAGTTCATTGCTTGAACAATCTTCTTCCACCACATTCATTCATTCATTCATTCATTCATTCCCCTATGTCATTGGACATTATCTCCTTCTTTCGATGAAGGCGGAGAGATGGGATGGGAGGCCACAAATTATTAGAACTACAAATTGTAGATAAATAAGAAAAGGGGAAGATGTTAATATGATGGGTATCTGCTGCACAAGTTTTTGTGGTTCCCGCAAATTAGATTGCTCTGAAATTTTGGCTCACACCGCTTCACTTGCGTGAGTGGTTAGTACATCTAGAGGTGCCAATCCGGCGGGCGGGTCGGGTTCAGGACGGGACGGGTTACTTGGGCCAACTTTTGTTTCGGGGCGGGGCGGGGCGGATCTTGTTACTGTATTCTCGGGTCAATTTTACTTGGGTCGGGTTAGGCTTTTGGCAGCTCTAAGTACATCTACCAGATCTCGACTAAATTGTGCAACTGTTTAACACTAACATGCTGTACAAAGGTCCACTAATTAAAGACGCTTATACCCACAACATAATTTAAGATAAGGTACAAGGAATTATCCTTTTATGGGTCGAATAACACACAGTTTTACGATAATACTTTTGCAAAACCACCTTGCTTAACTATTTGTGATTCTGGCAAATCAGGCAGTTGCGAATAGTGGCTCACACTGGTTAACTTGTGTTGGCAGTTAGTTGGGCGATTAGATAACAGTGCCGTTTCTGCTGTTGGTGCAAAGCTGGCTTTCAAATCGAATGAGGAGATAGCAGTTGAAGTGAAGACCATACCTCTTGATGATGTCATCCCTGAGTCAGAACCCGTGCTTTTGCTTAAGATAGATGTTCAAGGCTGGGAATATCATGTGTTGAAGGGTGCCAAGAAGTTGCTGTCAAGAAAAGGTGCCGAAGCCCCTTATCTAATTTACGAGGAAGATGAACGCTTGTTGCAAGCTAGCAATACCACGGCTAAAGAGATCCGAGACTTTCTTAAAAGTGTCGGTTATGATCATTGCACTCAACATGGTACTGATGCTCATTGTACCAAGAATGGATGAAGAAGGATGACACTATTTTGCTAGAACAGTCGAGTTGAAGAAGCATTTTAATGGATAGAACCTGTTGTTTAACTCGTGGCCAAAGAACTTCTTAACTAAGATTTTTGCTTCAAAGACCAAAGGAAAGCGAACTGTAGGTGACTGATGACACTTGTGAGCTTCCCTCCAAAAGCGCTTGAGGATGTGGTATGAAGAATGTAGCTTAAACCGGATGAGAGGCTCGCTCGCGTGTGAAAAGTAGAGGGAGATACTGTATGTGACCAGTTAGTATGATTTTTAACAGTTTTAAGTATCATGTCTTCAAAGTCTCACTGTTTCACTTTAACCATGAAATTGCTTACACATGATTTTTCATATTTGTAGGCGCTCTTTTAATTTTTTGAGTTCCGGGTTTTTTGTTAAGTTGAAGAGTCTTGTGTACTGAATTGGAAATGTGAATGAAAGAAGCCAGTTTTTGTTTCTAAATCTTCTTCGTCTGTAAAATCCTCTAAGATGTTTTCACTTTTCACTGATAGAGTAGATAGATAGGCTAATTTTTAACCTCAGGCATTAGTTTTTCTTTCACCAATAAATGAAAAAGCAAATTGAACAATAACAGCAGCAATCGTATACTAGTATCCCAAAGTCCCCAATGCCTGGGAAGATCCATGACAGAAGCTGTGGTGTATAACTGTACATAGAATTGAGCCATCGACTGATTGCTACTTCAGGGAGTCATTTTGCTTTTATTTTTATCATATATTGTATCAAATTCAAAGAATGGGTGCTAGGCCTCCACCAAAATGGTAGAAGGCTAGAGAATGGAATTCTAATAGTAATACATAATAAATCATATGCAGAAAGTGAAGGTGCTATAGAACATTTATGAATCATGAGGACAAGATTCTGAATATGCATAACATAAAGACTAAGAGAGTATGGCATAAATTAAGGAGACATTTACGCAAACTCGGGTGATCATACCATGCAATCAGCCATCATAACTCGAATTTTCACAGTTTGGCTCTTGAAACTTATTTTGTGCCACTGGTTTGTGAAGGACCGGCTCTCTCTACCATGGTATCATATAGCTGCTTTCCATTCTGTTACACCAGGAAAAAACATGATCGAAATCCATGGCTACCATTATCAGCACAACAGACCCTAAATTACACTGTAATTTAATTGAACATGACATCAATTATCAAATATTAATGGGTATTTGGACCGGTGTCACAGTGCGATGGTGGTCTCGTCCAATAGTCTTCCTAGTTACTACTACTGCACAATCTTTTCTTGTATATTTATTCAACATTTTCCACTGAAATTGAGAGATTAGGTAAGTAGGTCTATTTATACTCACAAATATTATAGGGAAAAAGTGAATCTGGCCTTCTGGCTTGGTTTGCGTTTCTTTGAAGTAAACCAAAATAGGAAAATTTGGCCACCAAAACTCCCAGTTTACAAAAGTGGAGTACCTGCAGTAAGAGATTCAAGAGTAAAATTTCAATTAAGGGTCATTCAGAAACTAGCAAGGTCCTTTACACTAGCGGAGCCATGATTTGATGTTTAAGAGGCTAAATGTACGCTGAATTTTTTGGGGGACGAACGAACATCTGGCACAGTCAAAAGAAATTAGGAAAAAATGGTTTGAATTGAAGTTTGTATTATTCATGGTTTAAGGGGGCCGTAGCCCTTGCTAGCCCTCTTCCCTCTGGCATCGAATGAAAAGTGAAGTTTATACTTACTTCCAACGGTTCTTCCCACCCACAAACGCATTTTCTCCTGATTCTTTCAGGTCGGAACCTACTTTCACTTCCTGCAGCCAATTCACACGAAGAAAAGGATGCTTCAAATATATTTGACTTGCAAAATGAATCAAGCAAAACGAGATATCATTTACTAATCACACTATATAAGGGCAACAAAAGCCTAATTCAGAAGAAAAAATAAACAGACTAACCAGAGCCTCATCGTCGAACACAAATCTTACCCTCGTAGCCTGATAAATGCAGAATAGAATTAGTCATTGTAATCATTATTTCGTTAGATGGTAGAAGAAGAAACAATCCACAATCTGAGATTTATGGTAGGCATCAGTTATGCGTACTGATGCGGGACTTGGAAAACTTACAAGATCATCACTTTGTCGTATTATAATGTATCATGGATTTTGGGATTAGACAAAATACAAAACTCAACTGTTGTACATATGTTTTAAACAGAAATGATAGCTTTCACATTTGAAAATTTTAACAGATGTCTTCTGAACATTATCGGTTTGTTTTGATTGAAGGATTTGAAAAGATGATTTCTTTTGGTTAAAATTCTTGATAGTTTTTCCAAGCAACTCTATTGTATGTATTAGTACTACAGTATTTCTTAGCTTCCCCCATAAATTTTGTCATCAGTGTTTACCTCCTCCCAACCGACATCAATACTTGACATATTGTTGGCCTGGCGCCGCCTCTGATCGAATAGATGCAAAATGCAGCCAATAATAATAATAATACCTGTACTAGGAGAAGCAATCCGAGAAGACCCACTGGCACTGCTGCTATTAGATTGTCACTATAAATTAAGCCACCCGTTGCACCTAATTTCAGAAAATAGCAAATACTGGAATATAATTTAGGCCTACAAATATTGAGAAACATAATCGGAAGTATCCATTATTTTACAACGTATTCACTGTTTGTTTGTGTACAAATAGAGTGCAAACGGAGACAGGAAGTTGATGCAGTCTTGAGTTTTCAGACATGTGGAACATGGATAGCGAGAAAAACAGGCGTAAGTGTGTATTCTGTATTTGGTATCAAGCCTGCCTTAGTTTGCAGAATGGAAATATTATGAAATTGGGGTTGGGAAGGGAAGGAAATGATAAATTACCAAGAAGAACAATGGGTATTCGATAATCTGGGTCGGGTATTACAGTTTGTCGCTTAGTCTTCACTGCTGGTTTCCTCCCAAACTGCACAAACAGGTTGACTTAAGCTATGTTAGTCAGTCAGTTGGAGTGTCCGACCTGACACCTTGAGGCATCATTTTAGACGGAAAAATTGAAAACTTATCCGAAACTGAGTGACAGTAAATATAGTGATCCTATAGATAAGAATATACGAGTCAGATAAATGAGGCGCAGATAAAATTGTGGGTGGGTACCAATGAAAAGACAGTGAAAGTGGTGCTGTTTCTGGAGCTGCTGCTTTGATTAAACCTTGAAGAAGCAATGAATTTGATGCTTAATGTTAATGTTGTACTTGTTCCCCTCACTCCTACAGCTACTCCTCTATCTGCTGTAAACAATCAAACACGTACCCCAAGTGAGCCAGGCCAAATTCAAGCATTAAAAAAAACAAACGAACAATTACACTACATTTCCATCATTTCATTTCATTTCATTTCATGTGCTTCCAAATCTTCAGTAGTCAATCTAGTAAAACTAAATAATACTAATATAATTTGAGGATGAAGCCATGAAAGTTGAATTAATTTATTAGTGAAATTAAAATGAAGTAATAACATACAGCAACAAAATTATGAAGCAAACATATATAGATGGGAATTGATGGAGGAAATAAATCATAAATCATAAATCATAAATGGGAGTGAAAAATGAGAGATTAAAACAAAGGAAAAGGAAGTGAAGGAGCATACACTGAAGAGATTGAGAAGGATGGATTAATGGAGTTGGAGTTGAAAAGCAAAGGGAAGTGGCCATCTTAATCTTAATCTTACAAACAAGGGGGATGGATTCTAAGTTCTAACTTTCGTCACGCTATAATCCCTTTTTCATATTTGTGCAACTAAAAATGAAAGGTTGTTGTTTTCCCCGGACAAAACAGTTGTGTCCTCAGTTTCACGCGTCAGGTAGGGGTCGAACCTACGACCTTCTGCTTAGGAAACAGACGCTCTATCCACTGAGCTACAGACGCTTCTTCGTTAGATTTTTTTGATGTTTGTCATAAATATCTGTTTACGACAGATGTAATTCTGCATAGTGCATGTCAAGTGATATCCTGGTCAGAAGAATGAGAGCAATCGGTGAAGAGTTACCTCCCTCACATTAATCAATCACAGGCCTCAAATTTCTCTTTTCATACTAAATATTTATGTCTTCGATGCAGGGCCGTCTAACAGTATGTTCAAACCGTTCTAAGAACAGGGGTCCAAACAATAAAGGGTCCAATATATATAGGTTTAGCATGGACACAAGGAGTACACAATCCAAAAATGTGGAATATGTTAATACAAATTTTTATTTATGATTATTTATAGTCCCCTAATTAACATATTTTATATTCAATTTATAATGTTTACAATTTTACGATCAAGTAGTTGAAATCATTGGGGCCTCCTTTTGATTTATAGAACATGGCATTGTAAATTGATTTGACGGGTCTGCTTCGATGCCTGCGACTGTGAGCATTAGATAAGGGACTAAGGGTGATCGATCAATCATGTTAATATTAGCATTCTACCAAGATTATGACGTGGCCCTGTAAACCATAAAACTTTCATACCTGCGATAATTAAAATAACAGATACAAAATAATATGGAAATACGAGTTCTATTTTATAATCGAAAGATTGAACGTTATGATTGAGCTACGGAGGTTTTATCGACTTAGGGAAAGATGAAGTCTTCTTTATGACTTATTCCATTTACCTACAATTTGGTAGTGGGATGATGGAATCGTGTGTAAGACTTATTCCATCTGACCTCCCTTAAACCCTAGACACAAGATCTTATTTATAGCCTAGTAGCTTAGAGAGGAAGCTAAGAATATTATAGAGTATCCTAAGATATTATCACAATATTTGTTGATAATTATCTCTAAATATTAAAGACACTAGTGTGTTACCCGTGAAAAATTTCACGGGTTGTTCGCTTTTAGTTATATAAAGAGTGGAATGATGTAACAACTGAAATTAGGTTATTCGTTAAGAGTCTTTAAGTTACGTCACGTGTTAATAGGTAAGCGAATTAGTGTAACACATATAGTAATTATGGCGCAATCTCTTTGATATGCCTTGATCATGAACTTTCTACTCCATATTGTAATTGTTTTAACCGATTCATTAGATAAGAGGTGAGCATAAGAACGAAGATCGAGCTGTCAACACGTCGTACATCACTACTACTGCATAGATTGTAGAATAAAGCACCTACACAGTCGTTAGCAGATAGCACGACATCTACCTACGTGTTCCAAGTAATCATCGCAAAGGTAAATAATGATATCGTTTAGAATTCTTATAATTTCAAGTTCGTCCGGGAGGTTTGTTTGTTCCTACTAACAATTAAAAAGAACGATTTTTTACAAAAAAAAAAAAAGATTATCGTGTTTTTATTTATCTTTGTCGATGTTAACACGGTTACTTAATTGGAGGCGCTAAACATTTCGGACACACGATCAATGACAGGACAACGTTATTAGTTGGGGGGGCTGGGTAGAAATACGTACACATTTACTGATCAACTTCTGTTTTGGGCTGAATAAAATGGTGAGGGATCGAAATCTGGGATGGGCCATATTCCCGTGTATACGCGGCTAACTGCAGCTGTTAGAAGAGTAATGGAGAATAGAATTCAGGGCCCAAATACAGCGGTCCAGTGGGCTTAATTAAACTAATCATGGACATGACTAACCCAATCCAACGATGGGCCAGACAATATCCCTCCGTCAGCAATTTCCACAATCAGCCCATATGAAATAGTACTCAACATCGAGTATGCGGTGAATGACATGAAGTTAACGGTACCGTAACTTAATAGTATATTTTCTAACGGTGTCATATTGTCGTAATTAAATTGAATCGTCGGTGTTAGTAGTATGACTGACAAACGCAAAACCATAAAGAGACACACTGTAGGGAAGTCGAAGAGTTATTATCATGCAAATAAATAATCAAATTAAGTTTGACAACTTCATTTAGTTCATTTTAGAGAGACATTCAACTTGCATGCAAATCAAGCTACTCTACATCATTAAGAAAAAACCATCCCACAACCTCTTTTTGCTAATCAATCAAGATGTATAGACAGTTGATGTGGCCGCCTAAGTGCATCCTCGACAACATGCTGTATGACGTGCAAGACTGGTGGTATATCTGCCAGAATTTGCACATTCTGAAAATGAGACTAATCTACCTTGGGTATGATGTCGTTAGGTTAGATCCGTGTATATCGCCGACGCTTGATTTCGAAAGGGCGGTCGTAATTGAGCTCAGAGCGAGGTTGCCAAACTATTTCCAGGCCTACAAACTTCAAAGGGAGTTCGAAAATGAAGGGATGACGAAGGAAGAAATGGTCTACCAGTGGGATCACCAAGCCGTCCCACATTGCTGGGTTGCTTCTTGGGAGGATGAGAAGTATCTATCAACGGAAACAGACTACCGTATGGTGCCAATATGGTGTCGTTATGTTGGAACGTATTTGGGCGAGGCTGAGGAATTTGGGACATATGGACATGTTATGGACGCTTTGAACGAAATTTACAGAGATTTCTACGTCGATTAACTGAATGGGAACGGAAGTAAGTATTTTGATTAAGTTGCGCTGTACATAGAAGTTACATGTACGTCGAGTGGCTATTTTCCGAATTTATTATGGAAATGAAAGTTAAGAATATGTTATTACCTCTTTGAACTTTTAAACTACATGCTATTCTCCGGCAATTAACTGCATAGAGACGGTTTGGAAGTTATTTTGGATGCTATTGCTGTGTACATTACTGGTTGGTCGAAAGTTTAAGTTAATATGTAACTGCCTTGCATGTTAAGAATTTGGTACTCGGTAATCTCCGATTTCGTTTACGGTGTTGTTAAAAAAACATGCAGCCCGAATGTTAGTCGAAGTAGTGGGTTTGTTCGTCAGTAATTCAATTTGGTCATCAGCATTGTATGTCCCAATAAATTAATTTAACGAACATCGTTTGAGTGGAACTCATCGTGTTACAAACTATTGGCGAATATGAGTTATTCACAACATAGGTTTGAGAATAAGTGATCATACGTGATCAAACGTGAAAGCATAAACATATTAAATGTTTATGCATAAACACTAACGTTTGAGAATCAACTTCACCAAGGATAAGTTGAGCATAAATATTTCCGTGGTGTGGAAGTATTAATAGAATACGACCAAACGTCACGGGTTAAATTAGTAATTGGGCACTTATCCATTGTGTTTAGGGGTGGTAGTATATGGTTTGAAGTTCTAATTAATAAGTAAAACTAACGGAACCTCAAGGGCGTACGTAAGTAGATTAACTAATTACAGTGGTGGATAAATATTCGATCGTATATGAAACAAAGTTTTAGTGTAATAGATTAATTTAACGGGTTGCGTTTGCGTGGAACTCATCGTGTACCAAAATGATGGCAACTATGAGTTTAGTACAAATCGAAGTTAAAATAGCAAGGAAAATAATGAGTTCGTAAATACTCGACGCAAAGGAATTCAAAAGGTTATATTCAACGTAACGGTTATCATTAATTGGGATACGACTAAATGGCGTACCATACTGCTACACAGAAACACTTACATAGATAAATATAAAAGGTAATATCTGAAAAACTTAGTACACGTACCGTCGTTTAATTGATACCGTTTTTTTTGTAATAACGTACTAAATAATCAACGAAATACGAAGTAATTTCTCCAAATAAACACGACTGTATATGATAGCACTGATGAACAAAAAGATATTACTGTGCACAAAGATTACGCAGTAATATGTAAGAAAAATTGGTAGAACCAAAGAGTAATAATGACAAAATTCACTCAATTGGCAAGCAACTGTCTAATTCTTCAGTTTCTCAAGTGTAACCCCTCAATTACTGCGGCTGCATTGAAAGAATGCAGTAATTATAACTTCACACTCAACCTCAACCAATTACTAAGCGTATGGAGCAAGTTCCTTATCATGCTGTTGTGTGTCAAATTTGGACCGTTTTTCCTCCCATTTAGACCTGTTTTTCCTCCATTTTGCGAGAATAGAGTGCGATTATCGCCGTATTTTGAGTAATTCTCGCATTAGAGTCTCTCTTTTGCATTTTACGTGTTTTTGGTAGTTTTCTGTCTATTTTGATAGGATTTTCGACCAAAAACGTGTCCAAGCTTCTATGAGCATGAGAGAGAGGGAAACCGTCCGAAAAGCAAAGCACACAACTTAAAGTCCAAAGTCCAAAATCCAAGAGGTGAAACCTTGAGCGGGAAGGAAAAACTATAAGTCCATTGGGCATCTTCACCGGAGAGGTCGAATTTCAAATGGATATATCTAGAGTTCTAAACCTCAGATTGAAGCGATTCCAGTTGGAGGTGAAAGCTTATCTTCGTAGCTTTCCAACGACATATCACACGCCCCAAACGAAGTTCGAACGAGAGAGTTATGGCCCTCTGAAGTCACATGGCGAAAATTCACCCGATGAGAATTTGACCGGGCGAAATTTTGCCCGATGGTGTCCCTCCCAGATTGCCATTTTGGACAAAAAGTTCATAGGGTGAAATTTCACCCTATGAGTTGACCGGGCGAAACGACCGGGCGAAATTTCGCCCGATGGAGAAAAACGTCAAAAATGGCGATTCGAGAAAAAAATCTTACCGGGTGAAATTTCACCCGGTGGTGCTAATGTCGTCAACCGCAGGGTGGAGTTTTGCCCCATGAAGATGCAAATGGTGAAGGTCTAGCTTAAAGAAGAGGAATTGGATTATGGGCCTTAAGCTTGTGTGACCCATTAAGAAACTCTATAAATACTTAACCTAGAGTTTTGTGTCACTCTTGTGCCTTAAGTGAGCCTCTTAGGAGTAGGAGTAGGGTAGAAGATCTCTAGTAGTAGTAGTAGTAGTTGTAGTAAGCATCGTTAGTAAAAATCTCCAAAAACTTAGTAGATATTATTAGTCTTAGATTAAATTACTCTATAATTTGTAATCAAGCTTCCATCTTTGTTGAAGATTTGGGTTTATGTTGAAGATTGAAGAGTTTTGCAAGAATTGGTGACAAGTTCTTGTATTTTCTTCTCCAAGATTCAATCTTTATGTTAATCTTCATCTTCCTCCTTTAATTTCTCCATTGTTGGTAGTTTCTTTCTTCTCCCTTTATCCATTAATTAGTTTTATTTTTAGTATGTTTAGTCTTTCTCCTAGTCTCCTTAGTGTTAGTTTTATTATGGGTAGTGAGTAGATTTTAGTTAGGGGGCTAGGGGAGGAGGAATTCTAGATAAATGTTTTATCTTGTGAGAATATTGCATTTGAGGGTGATTTGTCTTGATTGGAATTGTTGTGTCTTGATTGACTTAGCTTGATCACCTAGGTTGACTTGACTCACCCGGATCAATATGGGGAAACTCGGGGTTTGGGTAATTCCATCTAGAGACTTTAGTTTATTCGTCGCGAAAGCGGGTTTAGGCTTGGTTGGTAGGGAAACCGAAAGGTGGCACCTCCCTTATACATCTTGTGATAATTCTTGCAATGACACCCTTACCTTAATTTCCGACTCCCCGACTCTCCCTAACGCCTTTCCCATTAATAGTTTCTCGCCTTAGTTCCGTAGTTTGTTTAGTTAGTCTAGTTCTGCTCGTCCAAAACCCCCCTTCTCGACCCAATCACTCTTAGACTTTGACTCGACCGACTTCCCATAGACCGTCCCTGAGGATCGATCCCGATTTGCCGCTACGTAGTAGTAGTATTTCGGAGTTTATAAATATTGTTTGATCGTGCGGGTCGCGACGCTCGCGCATCAAAATGGCGCCGTTGCCGGGGACGGCGATAGTTAATTGAGTTTTAGTCATTGTGTTTGGGTAAAAAAAAACAAAAAAAAAAAAAAATAATAATAATAAAAAAAAGGTTAGTCTTTTTGTGTGCTTCTTGGTGTTCATGTTGCTTGTCTCTTGCATTCATCTCATTCGTTGATCAATCCCTTTTATGTCTCTCATGATGACCTTAGCCGACCATAGTAGACTCTATGACCACATGGTTACCTCACCTATTACCATTAGAGATGAGGATAGAGCGAAATTTGAAGTGGATCAAGTATTTATCACGATGCTTCAATGAGATATGTTTTGGGGATTGCCTAGTGAAAATGTGCTTGACCACCTTACGGAATTTCATACAAATTGTTTAGTTGCGAGGAAGAATGGTTTGCCAATTAACACCTTTAAACTCTTAGTTTTTCCTTTCACCCTTGGAGATAAAGCCAAGAAATGGCTACGTTCTTATCCTTCTAACACATTTTGTACTTGGGATGATCTTGTTCAAGCATTTCTAAACCACTTCTTCCCATATCACAAGACCAAAAAACTTAGACGAGAGATCCTTACCTTTGAACAAGGTGAGTTTGAGAGTTTAAGTGATGCTTGGGATAGATTTCAAGATTTATTGACATATTGCCCACGCCATGGGATTCCGGTTTGGCTAACCACCACAATATTCTTTGACAACTTGCTTGAACACGTTAGAGACTTGATTCATATTTCGGCCGGTGGTAACTTTTATGAATTAGGTGATGATGAGGCGAGATTATTGCTTGAGAAAGTGGCTAGAACCGATGCCCGTGAGGGATATGGGAGAGTAACACCTTTGAGAGAACCGAGAGTTGAATCTTCCTCTCTTGTTTGCAATGTTCAATCCTCTCTTGTTAACTCTTCTCCAATTTCTGTGAATAATTTGCATGATTCTTCACCCTATGCCATTTGTGATGATGTGAAACATGAATGTAATGCTTCCTCTTCACCTCTACCCTTTTCTTATTTCGATATAATATACGAAGAAGAAGAAGAAGAAGATGAAGAAGATGATGTGCATATTGTTCAATCCCAACATGCTCCCCCACTCCCTTTGAATATATGTATTGTGCATGATTCTCCATTGCATTTGATTGATAATGATGCTCTTGATAATGATTTTATGGAGTCATGTAAGAATTGTGATGATGTCAAAGTGTCTTGTAATGATGATGTGCTTGAACTAATTAACTCCTCTTCTATGCAACATGATATGAGCTCCAAGCCTTTAAATGTGACACTTGATGATAATCTTGGGAGTAGGAGATGTGTTGGTGATGAGGTTATTGAGGAGACTCTTGTTGAGGAATTTGAGGGTGTTGATGAGCCTTATAATGAGGAAATTGTGAGTATGTCTTGTGATGTTCTTGACATGAAGAGGGATGATGATTATGTGTTAATGGAGGTTGAGAACCCCGTTCTTTCCCTTGAAAATGATTGCATCCCCCACTATGTTGATGATGAGAGTAAATTTGAGGGCATACCTACAACTACTTGTGATAAGCCTATTGAGCTTTCCATGACCAAAACCTTTGAAAATCCGACAATTGAGAGCTTATGTGAGGTTGTGATTATCCTCTATTTGAGCGCATGATAGAGGGAGTTAGAAGTGAAAAGAGTGAGATGTTTGATGATGGAGCAAATTGTGGAGAAGCTCCTAAGACCCACCTTATTGGGAAGTATGAGACTTTCAGTAATAATGGAAAGGATGAGGAGTACTCTAATGTGATCATTATTGAGGTATTATCTAAGGATGACTTCTTTACTCTCACCTTCTTGATAAAATGTCTCTCCTTACCTATTTACAAGCCTCATTTGAGCTAGACTTGAATGGTTCCTACACCATATATCCTCCATCCTCTTTGATATTCCTTCCTCACTCACGTAAAGAGTTTAACAATGACATGAAAGCGCCTTTTGAACATAGAGGCATGATGGATACTCTATTATTTGCTTTAACCTCTTATGTTTATGTGCTATCTTTGTGCATCAATGTTTTCTATTGTCATTTCTTTGAGTTCCATGCAATATTGTTTGATCTACTTCTAAGAGCATTGAATTGCTTTTTACTTGAAAACTCGAATGAGTTTTTCTCCGGTAAGTTGAAGTCGAAATGGCCGGGCCCATTCGAGGTGACCAAGATACAACCATATGGATCAATTGAAATCTGAAGCCCGAAAACCGGGAAGTTTATGGTTAATGGACGACGCTTAAAGATTTATCATGCCGGTCACGTTCGTGAGACCTTTGTTACCAAGAAACTTGGTGAGCTCCCGTTGGGGAGCATTGGTTAACCTCCTCTCAATTTGATGTAGGTTTGGTGGTATCCTCAACAACCACCTTGTATATATGTATCATATTTCTTTGTGTTTGTTAGCTTTGTTAGCTTGAGAACAATGGATGAACTTGGATTTCGCCATGGAGCATTTATTTGGATGAAGATCAAGCTTTTGGAGAAGTAATGGAGCTTAATTTGAAGACCACAAGCATGTTTGTGGGAGATATTGATTATGTAATGTGAGTTGTGTCGTTATTTTAAAATTTTAGGTGATTATTGAAGAGACATAGAATGGCAAAGCGGAAAAACGAAGAAAACAAGACCGTCGGGCGAAACTTCACCCGGTGAGACTTGACCGGGCAAAATTTTGCCCTACGGAAAAGTTGCCAGATTTGCCGAAATTGACGAAGACACCACCAGGCGAAATTTCGCCCAATGAGATTTTCTCCGGGTGAAATTTCACCCGGTGAAAAAAAAGTTGGCAAAGTCGATTTTCATGACGAAATACCGTCGGGTGAAATTTCACCCAATGGTGCTTGACCGGGTGAAATTTCACCTGGCAGCATGAGCTTGAACGCCAATCACCTATAACATATTTTCTCACTACAATATCAATTTCCTTCTTCCCAAATATCCCACATAACTTTCCCTCCAAAACATAAACACCAAATATTTACAATCTACTTTAAAAACTTTCATTTCCCTCCTCAACTACCTTTATTTATATCACCTTCACCTCACATTCATTTCACCTTATCACTCCTCATAAAATCAAACCACCATACCCCAACCACATTCATACCTCCTCTCCATCTTGGGTGATTATTTGGGTGCTTGAAGAGGTGAAGCTAAAGTTTTTGGGAATATTCTTGCAAATTTATTATTATGGAGACAAGGGCAAAGCGAGTCGCTCGAAGGCAAGGTATGGCTTCAACTTCTACACCTTCTAAATCTTCCAAATCTTCTAAGTCTTCTAAGCCTATAAATTTACCTTGTCTTAATACTTCTCTAGCTCTGACCTTCTCTGAAAAGATCTTTCAGAGCACTAGGTGGCCTTGTCCCCACACAATGACCAATCTAGGAATAGTAGACGATATTAAAGAGTTATCGTCGAGGACTGGAACTAGCGAGCTCCTTAGCCTCGCGGCCTTCACCTATAAAGACCTTACTTGCGAGTTCCTAGGAACTTTTGCCATTGACAATCCGACCACACCAAGAGCGGTCAAATTTAGACTATTCGGCAAACCCTATCGTTTGACTATTTCCCAAATCGGCCTTATGCTAGGCCTACCCTCATCGGGTACCAGAATTAGTGAATCCTCGAGCAGCATACAAGCTTGTGTATCTAGGAGAGATCTTTGGAAGCGCATATCACGCTGTAAAGGGGGTTACGAGGCTAATTTATCCTTTGCCTCCGAAATCCGTAACCCTGCAATTCGCTATTTTTGCGATGCTCTCCCACTGCTTGTTACCCTCGCCCGATAATATTTATACTCTTAATGTGTGTGTCCTGCAATTGATTTATGACTCTTTGTTGGGTAACCCTAACCCCTTAGACCTACCACTTGTCGTGGCGTTGCACTTTCACCGTATCATTGTCACCCAACGCCCCTCCTTAGATTGTGGAGGTCTCGTGACTGTAATTGCAAACAAATTGGGTTATTCGACCGACCACCTCACCCCACTAGACTATTCCGTATGGCTTGACGAGGCCTATTTTCCGACTTGGATTTTTCATGTACCTCTTCAACGCCTCGTCTACATTAGCCGTGGAAGAGCTTTAATAGTTCCAAACACACACCGAACCACTATCCTTGTTCACCACACTTGGGACCTACCCTTGGGTCCCGGTGAATTCCGACTGACCAAGACTAAGTCGGGAGGACGGGGAGTTTGGGAGTATACACACTACGAATTACTCGAAGGTCGTACGATCTATGACCTATGTGAGATTGAATCCGACTTTGCCCTCTCGCTTAGCGACGGTCCGGAGGAGTTTTCTCCTGAGCCATCCTTCGAGGGTATACCCTTTTTCTATGGGTCTCCTAGCGCTTCATCTGCGTCGGAAAATCACTCAAACTAGACCCTCTCCCGGAGTCGGTGGTGTGTGTGTGTTGTGTATTTGTGTGTGGGTTGGGTCGGTGAGTATTTAATCATCTATAATTGCATGTCCTTTGGTTGATTCTGTTCTTATTCCTTTTATCCTATTGTCATTGTGATTGATTTATCTCTAACATAACTTTGCAAGCTGTCCCATTGTTCGATTGTTGCGGCCGAAGCGGCCTTGGTTTTGCTCCCGGTCTTTTGGCGATGTGATTACGCCATTGATCTTTTGAAAATCCAAATTCTTCTCATTTTCTCAAATTTTTCTTAATCTGGGCTAGGTGACGTGACTACCACTACAACAAAACCCTTATAATCTAGACGCTTTAGGCTCTACACTTTCAATAAGCATCCACCCTTTTTACCTCATATTTTATTATTTTATTAATTAATTACAAAACCGCTCCCATATTTAGTAAAGTGCTCCGTATAACCCAATACTCCGTATCCCATACCCCATTTTCACTCCCTATTCTAACCCTAATTAATTAACTGTTTCATCTTCTCCCTCCATCGCCGATTATCATCTTCTTGATTCTTTCCTAGCCTCAATCATACTGCTGTGAAAATGTTGTTCATGTTATTTGTTGATAATCTAAGGTAATTACAGTCATAATCACCCTCCACCTTCATATCTTGTTCATTTTGATTTTAATTAATTTCTTCGTTCAATTGACCGAGTTAGATAAGAATCAATCTAAATTCATCTTGCTAACTATCTCAGGTTCTGTAGCTTTATGTTCCGTAAAGCTTGTAATAGTTATGTTATTGTTCGTGTATCAGTCAATTTTCTCACCCAATCCACCACATACTTCCTTCATAAAGTTAGTCATTTTAACGATTCCATTTTTTTGGCCTTTTCTTTTTCCAACTAATCCGCTTCTCCATTTTTCTAACTTTTCATTCGTATAACCACCAAAATTTTCTTTTATCTGATATTTTTCTTGATAGATAGTCATGCTTTTATCTGGGAACATTCTAATTTCCCATCTTTTTTTTGAAATCATTATCTCTTCTTCCTTTAAATTATGGGGTTGTATATGCATTTCATGATTTTCGTTGCTTGAATTCTAATTACTCTTATGATGATGATGATGATTAATTAATTAATGGAGATGTGTGGGAAATATGCAATGGCGATTTTGTTATTTGTGATTTTGTATTTAGAATGAGTAAATTGTCCTCTGATTTGTTTCTCTGTTTCTGTTGTTCTATGATTAGGCACTAAGATTGATTAAATTTGGTTATAATTAACCCTTAATAATTTTATGACAATATTTTTATTTGTTTTATAATGGGTTTGTTGTTTTGATAATGAATGAGGTTTTCAGGATGGTTCGAAAAGTCAACAGTTTAAGGAAAAATATATCATCGAGGTAGTTTTAAAGATATACTCGTATAACAAATCTATGAGGTATACTGTTAATCTTGTATACTGTTAGTATTTATACCATCCAAATCAATTTTAAATTAATTTCAATATTATTTGATTAAACCATCCAAATCTACGAGGTATAATCGTCAATCTTGTATACTGTTAGTATTTATACCATCCAAGTCAATTACTCCCTCCGTTCCAATGAATTGTTTGCCTATTCCATATTGGGGCGTCTCAATGAATGGTTTGCCTTTCTATTTTAGGAATGCTTTTTATGTGTAATTTGACCCTTGGCTCCACATGTCACCTTCTAATTAGATCTGTTGCCCTTGGTGCCAAAAGCAAAGGCAAACAATTCATTGGAACGGAGGGAGTATAAATTAATTTTGTTTTTATTTGATTAAGCCGTATATATTTTGTTTTCTCCTTTGTTCATTTATTATGGTCCATGCTCCTGATCCATGGACGATCGTTATGGTAATCAAATTAGGTGTCGGAATTTTTCCAATGACTTCACCTTTTTACATATCTAAGTTGTCTTCATCTTCTTGAATTTGAGGTGCTCCTTTTAGTACAAATGAGTTGCTTATTACTTGAGGCCAACTCGTCTCTTATCTCAAAAACCTTGGGTTCACTAGAGTAATCCACCCAATCAACTCTTCTCTTTTGTCTTTTGTTCTGATATAGCACAAAAAGAGAATTCTTTGCTGCATGTAAAAGTAGATAATAGGTAAACAAAAAGAGAAGTTATTATCTTCTTTACTTGGATTTTGTGTTGTGATTTTGCTCTCTGTTTGAACTAATTCTACAAACAACCAAAGCCTACGTCGTTATGGTAGTTGTCGATGTTGGGTATTTTCAATTGATGGATTTGAGTCCTACACAATGCTCCGTTATTTACTGTAATTTTGTCTATTTACAATATGCACTCTCTTTTATAATAAGCCTATAATTAAACATGGTTAGTCTTATAATTGTTCGTCTTAGTTTCATATACATTCGCTTTATATTAAGCCTTTACTTCCACATAGCCAATTTCTAATTTGTTCAAATTTTTAACTATACTATTGGTTGCAGGTGGGAGACCTGTCGGACCTCTTATTTTCCTTGAATGTAGTAGCTTAGGCTGTAGATTCTGCAACATTAATCGTCAGAATAGTTGTCCTCTGAAGTGAATGAGGGAACACGATATCTCTGTAAATTCTTTCACCAATCACTAGAATCTTTGGACAGTAATACTCTCTCTACAGGTATCGTTATGGTCGTCATTGACTTATGGTTCATTTGTTTCGTATAATGACTTAATTTGCTGGCTGTTTCCGTTTTTATCTTGTTCCGTGAAAATATTATATTGTGTGTTTTATAAGTTAGAATTATAGTAGTAGGATTCTTACGATCAAGTATTGAAAATGATGTCTGGATAGTTGGGGCAAATCTTAGATGATGTATGTTCTTGATAGGCACCAATTGAGTATCTAATCCTTACAAAAAAAAATGTTTTACATACGACAATTGAAGAAGGAATCTTACACCCTACATTATACTAGTATATAATTTTGTATACTTTGATTTATCGAGCTAAGAAGCTCTTGGCCGGCCAGGTGTATACTTATGTATACTTTTGTCCATAATCTTAATTACACCTTATAATGTACAGAGTATATAATACATCACCCTACATTATACGGAATATCATTATAATTTCATGCTGTAAGTTCTAGGGTAGGTCATATATATATATATATATATATATATATATATATATATATATATATATATATATATATATATATATATATAGATAGGTTCTAATGAGTCCCTATATAAGTGTTGAGTCCCTAAGTCCTCATCCCATCCGTTGGATGGGATGAGGATGGATGGACAAGATCCATCCTAATATTTTGTATTTAAAAAAAAAGAAAAAAAAGAGAGGAAGATTTAGTATCCTAAAATAACTCCCATATTATAGGAAACAATAACTCCCATAATCACAATCATTCCTCATTCATTCACGTTCATTCACAGGTTCATCAAAACCTAAAAAAAAAAAAACTCCCATCGATCATCACGTTCATTCATTCAATCAAATTTGTGCTCGAAATTCCGTTACTATGAATTCAATGATCGCGACACCTTCATTAACGGTTGATAAACAATTCATCGAGTATAACAATGGTGAGTTTCGATATTGCTTTCATGTTTTGCGTCAATTTTTATTCATTATCTTGATTAATTTGCGTCAATTTGTGTTCATGTTTTGCGTCAATTTTCATGTTGATATTGTTTTCATGGTCGTGTCATTCATGTTTTGCGCTAATTTTCATGTTGATATTGTTTTCATGGTCGTGTTATTCATCATAGATTCATATGCAAATCGTAGAACACACAAACGGTGAGTATATATGTTTTGTAATTTATACTGGAATCGCCATGGAAGTCATTAAGATGCTACTCAATTATTAGTTTTTACGTTTACAATATATTGAGTTATTGTAGTTCATATACTGCGTTACTTTAGTGTAGAGCATCTGTTACTTTAATGTCTACCATCTGTTACTTTATATGTCGTGTTACTTTAATACACTCCAGTTGTTACTTTAGTGTTTTTCATCTGTTATTGTAGTGCATCTTAGTGTCCTAAGAATTTTGGAAACTGTCATATTAAAAAAATAATAAAAGAAAAAGATATTGTTTCCTATAATAATAGGACGTGATTGCCACCAAAATAGGAAACAATATCAAAGAGTAACGCCATATAAAAAAAAAAGAAAAAAAATACTACTTCCTATAATTATGGGACGTGATGACTTCAAAATAGGAAACAATATCAAATAGTAAGATATTGCGTCATACTCTCATTTTTATCATTATATGAATTTTTTGCACTAACTTATATCTGGTGTTATTTTAATGAACATTATCTGTTACTTTAATTCATACTTTCTGTTATTTTAATGTCTGACCTCTGTTACTTTATATCTGGTGTATAAGCATACTCTGTTAATTTAATTCAATGTTACTTCATTGCACTTCATCTGTTACTTTAACTCTTGTTATTTGTTACTTTAATCCACATGAATGATGTAGGGATGTGGGTGAGAGTTTCCTCCATTGTACGGTGGTGGGATTAAATCAAAGTTTCTGAGATGATGGAAAAGATGAAAAAGATGAAAAAGAAGAAGACGGAGAGAACGAGAAGGATGAAGAAGAAGAAGAATTATAAGTAGGACATTATGAGTAACAAGTGTGAAACATTGGAATTGTAATGGAGTTGATTTAGTTGGAATCTTGTACCACTTTTTGTTTTGGAGTATCTTAATAAAAACAAACATTGTTCTTTTTTTTAATTGGAACTCCTGTTTTTGCAAGAGACTACTCTGCAACGTAATTGATTTTATGAGTTAAAGTAACACAGTTCATGAATTAAAGTAACACATTGTATGAGTTAGAGTAACAGTTTTTGCAAGAAAATATGCACCGTAACAGATTTTATGAGTTAAAGTAACACAGTTCATGAATTAGAGTAACACATTGTATGAGTTAGAGTAATAGTTTTTGCAGGAGAATATATTAAACAACGTAACAGATTTTATGAGTTAAAGTAACGCAGTTCATGAATTAAAGTAACACGTTATATGAGTTAAAGTAACATAGTTGATTATGGCAGCAACATAGTAACATACGTACCAGTAAGAAAATAATGATTTTTTTTGGTGAAAATGAAAAAAACTTACTTTTGAAAAAACTTGTTGTGTGAGAGAAAAAACATTTAAAAAGATTGATAATAGAGATAAAAGATTTGCATTGAGATAATTAAGGAGGAGAGAGAGAAATGATATATTTACCAAATTTGTTAGTTATTTCCTTAATTATGAGATTAAATCTTGTCCATTAATCTAACATTGAATCAAGGGCTAAGATGGGGACTCACGGACTCAACATATATAAGTGGACTCACCTGATCCCACCTCTCTCTCTCTCTCTCTCTCTCTATATATATATATATATATATATATATATATATATATATATATATATATATATATATATATATATATATATATATATATATATATATTCATGGTTATTATATGATCACATGCATAAAAGTATTATATGTGCTTTTGGGGCGTTGTACATTATTAATTGTCTGTTTTTGTAGGTTTCAGCAGGTTCTGCCAAAGATGATTGTCAATCGGAATAATTGCAAAAAATGCTTTCAGACTACTATTAATTACGACGATTGTTGCATGAGCGAGAATTTTGTTATTTAATTTACACATATACTCGTATTTAGACGATTTTCATATATTTTTGTTTTCGATTGGTACCAGATTAGATTTATTAATTTACTCAATTTTGATTGAGAGTATCTATTATTAAAATAGGAGCAAACTGTTTGATTTAATTTTTTTTGCATTCCATTTTGTATGAGACATTATTATTGAATCATGATAATATATATGATCGATCATTGTACACAATATTTTTTATGGAGTACGGAGTATTATTTAATATTTGCTTATCCTTGTGAGATACATGCTTTTTGGTTGAATATTCATTCGGTATTGTATTTAATTTAGTGTAAAAGTGTTGAATTGAAGGTTTATTATCCTTTTGTTAGTATGTCCAAATTTTTTTTATAAACTATTTTCTTAATAAGTAAATCTCGACGCTTTTTGTCAATGTTAGTTACCACCATTTTTTTCCTTACACACATTAGTGTCAAGCTTTGAATTTTTGACACATACAAGCGTCAGAAATCTTGACACCATAAAGTGTAGTCTTAAATTGTTGACAAAAAAAAGTGTCAAGAATATCGACGCTTAAAAGCGTCAGAAATTCCTGACGGCTCAAAATCCGACGCTTTTCTAAAGCGACAAGAGCATAATTCTCGACGCTTTAAAGCGTCGGAAATCAAAGAAAAAAGCGTCGATATTCAAGGGGATTTGTAGTAGTGTACACCTATGCCCATTTTCCATCCTTTCTTTTAATTTCTTTTCTTTTCTTTTATTCTCATTTTCTTAGTCACTTGGCTAGGGTCTAGGTGATGTGATTGCACCTAGGCCCGCCACCCTTTTATCATTTTCTTTCTTCAAAATTTTTCGAAAAATCCAAAAACACCTGAAAAATTATAAAAATCCAAAAAGATTTTTCTTATTTTTCTTTTTTCGTCTTTTTCGATCTTTCCCTACTCGTGCATTGAGGACAATGCACAGTTTTAGTGTGGGGGAGGGATCTACTATCCTTTTGTTTTTCAAAAATCTTTCCAAAAACCATAAAAATTGAAAAATTCCGAAAAACAAAAAAAAAAATCTTTCTATTTTCCTTTTATTTTCCCCTTTTTCTTTTCTCGTTTTCATTATGTTTTCGTGTCCCTTGTATAGTCCTGTTCTCTACTCTTACAGGTAACCACCACCTTGATAGCACAATTTGAAGAGTTATGGAAGCACCCCGCTTGGTAACTTCCTTTTCGCTTTCTTCTCTACTTTCGTAGAGGAGTTAGGTTGTTGCTATTGGGAGGCTCTAGAAGAGATGAGCATTTTGGGTGTTGTGGTTGATTTTTGTGCTTGAATGTCGCTGGAGTACGAAGTGCATGATTTTACTCGTGTTTTCTTTTATTTGCCTTTTCTTTTTCTTGTGTTCTTTTTTATTTTGTATAGCATGTCTAGGACTAAATGTTTTTGAAAACCCGATTAAAAACTTATTGCAAGAGTTTATATTCCATTATGGATAACCCATTGTAGATTTTGGACCTTAATCTAGTAGAATGACTCTAAATCAATGAACTTGTTGATCCTTTAGCTTGAGTCCACCTTTTCTACTAGAGGTTTACTTCGGGGTTTGCATTTGACCACCTTGACCACCCATGGAGGAGTTAGGCCTTGGTTTCCGCATCCCGTCTTCTAGGTGACCTTGCTCGAATGACCATTGCACCTTTAGTCCAAATTCTCCATTTTTTGTAGGTTATCCGGGGATGGGCCCGTTTCCGGATACCTATTCATCCTTTCACCCATACACCACACAATAAGTTTACAAAAAAATGAAACCCAAATGTTTGGTTACAAACCACATCAAAAAGCCAAAAAAGGGCAAACCAAAGCATGAGAAAAGGGCACAAAAATATGAAAAACAAGGGAGAGAAAAGGAGCTTCAAATGAAATCATATCATCAAAAACTTCTCCTTCAAAAAAAAAAAAGAAAAAAAGAAAAAAAAAGAAAGGAAAGAAAAAAGAAGAAGAAAAGCCCTTGATCGACTTTTGCCGTGAAGTGCCTACTAGAGGACCGAGTCCCAAGGAAGGAAGATAGCGGTAATTAGTCGATCCACCCCAATAATTGTAAACACTCCACCTTTTTGTTTGGGCTAATTTAGAAAATTCGAGTTTGGAACGACCCTCTTGGCTTAGCCAAAGAGAGCGGGACTGCAACTACATACAGTGTCGAACGAATCCATGGTTCACTTTTTCCACTCCGTTATACGCCCCGTAGTACCCCTTTAGAAGACTAGGAGGACCTAGGCTAAGTTATCAACACTTATATTGTTTAATTGTCATAGTATTAGGCTTTGGTCCTTGTTTACGTGGGTCATTTATCTTGGAAAGTATTGTTTTAAGTAAGTTTTTGGTGTCTTTCCCCGCCGTCTCGATGAGGGATTCGGTGTTTATTTTTGCTTTGGATGCGTCTATTCTTTCGTGTTATGTATTTTTGTGTGTTTAGTCGCATCCACCATTTTGAGCAAGCCCCAACTTGCCTTGCATGGGAGTACCTTACCTCATAGGTATTCCGATGTGAGTTGAAGGGACGGAGCGGGCCCGTTAATTGCACCGTATCGCCTTAGCGTAGTCTAGCTTAGTAAGTAGTAGCTAATTTCTTTTTGGGTCTTTGCTCGAGGACGAGCAACGGTTTAGTGTGGGGGAATTGTTGTGTATCAAATTTGGACCATTTTTCCTCCCATTTAGACCTGTTTTTCCTCCCATTTAGACCTGTTTTTCCTTCGTTTTGCGAGAATAGAGTGCGATTATCGCCGTATTTTGAGTAATTCTCGCATTAGAGTCTCTCTTTTGCATTTTACGTGTTTTTGGTAGTTTTCTGTCTATTTTGATAGCATTTTCGACCAAAAACGTGTCCAAGCTTCTATGAGCATGAGAGAGAGGGAAACCGTCCAAAAAGCAAAGCACACAACTTAAAGTCCAAAGTCCAAACCCAAGAGGTGAAACCTTGAGCGAGAAGGAAAAACTATAAGTCCATTGGGCATCTTCACCGGAGAGGTCGAACTTCAAATGGATATATCTAGAGTTTTAGACCTCGGATCGAAGCGATTCTAGTTGGAGGTGAAATCTTATCTTCTTAGCTTTCCAACGACATATCACACGCCCCAAAAGGAGTTCGAACGCGAGAGTTATGGCCCTCTGAAGTCACAGAGCGAAATTTCACCCGATGAGAATTTGACCGGGCGAAATTTTGCCCGATGGTGTCCCTCCCCAGATTGCCATTTTGGACGAAAAGTTCATAGGGTGAAATTTCACCCTATGAGTTGACCGGGCGAAACGACCGGGCAAAATTTCGCCCGATGGAGAAAAACGTCAAAAATGGCGATTCGAGAAGAAAATCTCACCGGGTGAAATTTCACCCGGTGGTGCTAATGTCGTAAACCGCAGGGTGAAGTTTTGCCCCATGAAGATGCAAATGGTGAAGGTCTAGCTTAAAGAAGAGGAATTGGATTATGGGCCTTAAGCTTGTGTGACCCATTAAGGGGCCGTTTGGTTCGCACAAAGGTATGGGTTTGGAATCAGGAATCAAACCAGGGTGGTATGGGTTTGAAACTTGATATTTGATATTTGGTGTTTGGTTCATTTCTGGAATCAATGTCATCCTCTTACCTAGTGTTTGGATAAAAAAAATAGTGGAATCAGGAATCAATTTGTGTACGACATTATTTATTTTTTGGACCCTTTTACAACTTTTTAAAAACAGTTTATATATTAATTTAAAAACACAATAACAAATATTACTATAAGTATTGGCAAAAATAAAATATTAAAGTAGAATTCAAATTATAAAATTTCGAAAATAAAATAAAACATAATTCAAATAAAGCAACAAATTGTTATTCAAACTAATAATTCAAATCTAAGTGCATAAGAAAAGAAAGTCTATAATCCTAATATTATAAATTAGCCATTACGGCTTAACATATCAAGTACCACTTCTTTCTTCCAATCATCATCGGGACTCGAAAAAAATATATCCATTTGACTTGTATTTGCTGAAAATAGACTTGCAGCTCGAATGGCCTCAGATTGAGTAATGCCAGGTAAACTAGAAATTTCAGAGAGTAACTTTTTCTTTTGTTCCACAACTTCTATTTCACGTTCTTGAGTTGTGCTCATGGCACTCGCAATAGTTGCTAAATGACTACTCATGTCCTTCATAAATCCAGTAAAGCTAGTTGTCATGTGATCTGAGGTTAAATCAACAAATTGTGAAGCTCTTGTTTTCTTACCACCCTTTGGAGTCTTTTCTTTCTTCTGTTTTTTTGGAGGGGGTTGAGGTTGAGCATCATCGGTTGCTTCCAAAAAATGTGACTGATATATAGAAACATTATCATCATCACTGTCATCGCCAAGGTCCACTGTTTCCTGCTCAAGATTGTTAATAGAGTCATCTGGCAATTCGGATGTAATACCATTAGCTCGATCAAGACCAAAAATTTCATCTAACTTGTCAAGATGAGGAAAAGGAGTCCTCCACAGTCCTCGAGCTTTAGGGCGAGTCTAAAAAAAGAGGTAATTAGTAACAATATGATAATAGAAAGCTAACAAATATATAGTTTACTAGTTAAGATAAACGGTTACCTTACAAAAGTCATCATAAGCTTGTTTCTCACATTGTATCATTTTAGTTTGATCATCCCATTGAAAGCCCGATGTTTTGTTCACCATTTCGGCCACAACTGCACACTTATCCTTAAACCACTTGTACTTTGATTCAATATGTGGAACAACTTTCAAGGGACAGCCTGGAAACTTGGTGTGTAACATTGACTCTAGTTGATTTAAATAGCCATTTTTAAATCCTCCCTCTCCTTTCCATTGTTGGTCACCACTCAACTCCAACAAACAATCAATCAAAGCTTCTTCTTCCTCTTTTGTCCAAAACCGCTTGTTCTTTCCCCTTCCACCAGTATTGGTTTGGATTTGACTGTTTGTATCCATCCTAATCAATGATAAAAAAAACTGCTACATAATAGCAAGAACATAAATCATAAAAAAATAATATAGTATAACCAAACAATAATATTTTTAAATGTATAAAACCAAATAACTACAAGACACGAAAAACTAAATTGTTCAACGATAAATTATAGTTAGAAGACAAACTTAAATATTCGAATATTTGTTTTTCCCTAAGTAGCTCTCCATGTGTTAAACATTGTTTGAGCTAACTCATTTCTCATATTAGTCCAATGATTTGATGTCAAAACATGAGTTATATATTCTGCTTCATCATCACTTTCATCACTTTCGCTGTCACTTTCATCTGAATAATCATCAACCTCAAGATCCGTTGGCATGTACTTTTGAATTAAATTATGTATCAATGCACATGCTGTGATTATACGACCTTGGGTACGAATTGGGAAAAAACATGGACTACGTAGGATTCTCCATCTGCCTTTCAGTACACCAAAACATCTTTCGATTACATTCCTTGCTTGAGAATGTTTCATGTTGAAGTACTCTTCTGCACTTATGGGTTGATGATCCCCCCATTCTTTCAAGTGATAGCGATGTTGTGGACATGACGTAGGTCCACCCCGACGCGGCCACGCGCGGGTTTGGGTAGGCGAATGAATCTCGTGGTGAGATTGTTCTCGGGTTCGAAATTTAAGTCAAAAAGGAGTCGCCACCGAATTTTGTGGTTATTCGGAACCATACGAGCCCACTCTATGTCGTCATGGGCTATACACCGAGTACGGCCCACTTCGATTTCAGAGTTTATTGGGCTCGTCCCTTTGCATTGCAATATCGATACCGTTTAAACCGGCTTTCGTATATAGAATGACTCTCGTGCGCCAATGGTTTCGGGCATCCGGAAACCAAGGTTCTGAGTAAGGGGTGAGGGTACGTGTTGGGAAGCCCACTAAGGACACCCAACCCCGCCCGCACATGGCGGCCTCTACTAAGACATCGTTCGTGTTCGTGTGAGCGCGCTAGTAAAACGATTAAATGATATGCAAACAGCGTTTTCGGGCTAAGCATGTGAATAGTAAGTGAACTACGTCATTTAATGCATCTTATTTTTTGGTCAAAGTGGTTTAGCATGCGAGGTTCGTTTATAAAGCGATAAGCAAGTAAATAAATGAAGCCCAAATGTAAATAACGTACAAGTTACACGAGCAGAAATACAACCCGGCCAATACGAAAATTGCAAATAATAGTACAATAAATAGATAAAAGTTAGGGACGGACCTGTATGTAAGCTAGACCGAAAAAAGTGTAAACGGACTAACCTCGCTTAAATATACATTTTGTTGTACATCAAACGAAGGACGGAGACATAGGGCCTAGGCGTGATGCTAGCCCGATCCTATGCCTCGATGCCTTGTCCCGACTTATCACATCGAAAAATCGATCAAAGTCGTCCTACGTGTCGTGATGTGCATGGTTTTGAAAATAGGATAGTCACGTGATAGTCTTTACACGTGATGACTAATGTCGGCAAAAAAGACGAGGCTTGAAAGCGTGTGTCAAGGCCCTCGGTTACTGGGCTACAGGACCCACTCGGTCGAGTCATGGTCTGACTCGGTCGAGTGCGTCCTAAAAGAAGTTTCTGCCCACGGTTTGGGGTGTTACTCGGTCGAGTGGCAGGTGTACGAGCTATGACTCGTGTTTTTATGCGTTTTAAATCGAGAGTTGGCCGAATTAAATTAAAATATTGACGAATTTAGATTTAATTCGGTTTGCCGGTAATATAATCATGTCTCATACGATTATAATACCGTTATCGGATTTTTTTGGAAAAGGAGTTGTCACGATAAACGTGAGTTTTGGAAAATGAGTTCACGTGATTGGCTTTACACGTGTCGACTAAGAGTCGTAAAAAAAAGGACGAGGCCTAAATGTTGCATTTAAGCTCTCGGTTTTCTGGGTTACAGGACCCACTCGGTCGAGTCATGGTCTGACTCGGTCGAGTGTGCCCTCGAAAAGTAATCTGCCCAATTTTATGGACACTACTCGATCGAGTGGCCTATGCACTCGGTCGAGTAGTCCCTGTACGAGTGTTAACTCGTTTCGTTTTTGGGGTTGAAAACGACGGTCGGTCGAGTTTAAATACAAATATCGCATGATTTGGATTTAACTCGACCTCCGGTACTATAATCGTGTACATGTACAATTATAATACCGTTGTCGGGATTTTATGAAACGTTTACGTTAGAAACTTGAACTAGTAACGGAAGGATTCCCTCTACGTCACGACATCGAAACTAACCTTTTCGGGTTATGTGATGTCGGTTTTCGTGTCAACGGGTTCCGTACTAATTAAAATGGGATCGAATACGTTCAACTACGATTAGTCGCGATCACGTTACGCCCTTGAGTACATTGGGGCGGGACTCCTCGAAAGGGCTCCACCTCCGTCGTTGCTCGTAAAGGGATTAAACGGATTTTAGGCGACAATTATAGTCAAACGCATCCAAAACCGAATTTTCGATAATAATTATATATATACGCGGTATGATAGTGATGTTAGTAACGCGAAATAAAAAGGTTAGTATGCAAAAAAAGTAAAATGTTAGAATGTTAGAGTTAGTGTGTTAGAATTACGATATTAATATAAGTATAATATTAACAATACAAAAACGTAAATAAAGAGGGCAAGGATTGAAATGGGGTTTAGGACACCCTCAACATACATGCTTAGTAGGAACCTCGGAAATGGACTCGCGAATAGTGACGGGACTATGGAGTATCGAGGATGTATGTAAGTTATGGTGTGTGTAGGTGAAAATGTCGGTTTTTCAAGGGACAAGGGACTCGGTTTTTGATGTGTGTTTGCTTAGGGTTGCTAAGGCTTGTAGTGTTGAGAGTATAGATAGGTTAGAGTAGAAACTTAGGGTAATTTTGCATTAGGTAAAACTTGAAATGCAAAGGGTTTGAGGGGGTATTTATAGAGTTTACCCCACGACCTAGGGTCACTCGATCGAGTGGCCCTAGTGGGTCGAGTGCCCTAGAAAATGGGCCTGATCCGACTTTTGACGCTCCACTCGACCGAGTGGGTCAATCCACTCGATCGAGTGGGTTAGGTAAATCGAGACAATTTAGGAAAGGTTGACTTGGTTGATTTGGTTAATCTTTTTTGAATTCAATTTGGGCGCCAGCTTTTAGAAGGTCTCCCTTAGGCTGATTTTTGTGACGGGTTCGTCTTTGACCGGGTTTTGACCTGGTCGCCAAAAGACGGGATTTATTTTTGGTGTCGGTTTTGGCCCAAATTAGTCTTATTTTATTGGAAACGGCCCACTGGGCCTGGATTTGAGGCCTGTTTTGTGAGATTATGACTCCGCTAAAAAGTTCATGTCAGATATTATTGATTTCGGGTCCAAATCCGAGTATACTAAGTCACGTTTGCGTCCGATCATCATCGGGTGTTGGTCGGGAACTGCTATAGACACTAGCAGACAAAATGCGGGTGTCTACAGAGCCCCCACTCTGACTGAGGCTTGGACAAGGCGAAAGTCAGAGTAGCTACCAGGCCAATCGCAGATTACGACCTGGCAGCCTTCCGGTCGGGTCGTTTATAGTCCAGTAGACTAGCGTGAAGGGCTCGCCAGCCATAAGCAGAGGGTCGTACCTGTCCTGCCGGTGGTAGCTCCGTTGGGGAGTAAAACTTGCTTCTGGAGGTGTAAGAGTACCCGTATGCCGATACATCATGGCTTTGACTGTAGCATTCTGGGATAAATGTTGACTCACGCTGGGGAGTGAGGTGGTCGCGTGGAGACTTGCTTCTGAAGTCTTGGGGTGTACCTAGACCTGTCAAAAACTGACCCGACCCGAAAACCCGACCCGAAACCGCCCGCAAAAAACCCGAAAAAACCCGCCCGAAAATGACCGAAACCCGAAAGTGACCCGACCCGATAATAACCCGAATATATTGGGTCAAAACCCGCCCGAACCCGTTACCCGCCCGAAAATAGATAAATTAAAAAAATATTACTATTATACAATAAAGTTTCTCAAAAACACTAAGAAATATTTTTTTTCCCTCAAAATTTTAAGAAATAATATTTATATATACATCTTTAAAATCATATTTTTATGAGATGATTATTATAATGAGAAAAAAAGTCAATAAATCGAGTCAAAGTTCGTCATATATATTCGTACTTCCTATAGAAATAAAATATCAATGTAAATTAAAAGATATATTAAATAAAACATGTTTATTTTCACTAATATCATATATTAAATGAGATGATTAAGAAAATTAAGAATAAAATTGTATTTATGACTAAAAAAAAGTAAAGAAAATTAATGTTTTTAAAGTGCGTTAATAACCCGTATTTGACCCGAACCCGACCCGAAACCCGTATAAACCCGACCCGTATAAAACCCGTATTTTTCAAACCCGAAATACACCCGACCCGTATTTTACCCGAACCCGAAATGACCGAACCCGAAACCCGACCGCCCGACCCGTTTGACAGGTCTAGGTGTACCTGTATGCTGACACATGACAAATTGCATGTAACACATAGGCAAAACACTGACTCGTGTTGGGGAAAAGTGTGCTGAATTTTTGAAAAGCCGAAAATTTTGAAAAAGATTCTTTTTTGAACTTAAGAAATTTTTAGAAAAAATTTAGGAAAGCTCGGGATAACTAGATTCCTATTCTGGGTTGAAGTCAGGCCTGCACATGTTGGGGCCCAATTTACTGAGGAGGCAGGGTTAGTCAGGGTTACTGCCAAGCTTCCCTATTATAAATACAGGTCTCCCTGCTTCAGCTTACTGCCCCTCAGATCAAAACTCTTCTTCTCTTAAAATCTCTCAGTCTTTCCAGAGAAATCAAGTTCCTGCCATGGGTATTGAGCATCTCACTTCAATGCTTTTTGCCTGGTCCCAGCACTTTCGGGACGAGGATAGGATTCAGCTGACCCAAATGGGGATTATCAGCCTATTTCCTCTTAGGCGTCTGGTGCCTGATTCACACTTTTTGGATGCTTGTTTGACGCTTTGGGATACTACCCACCACGTCTTTGCGTTCCCGCGGGGAGAAATATGCCCTCTTCCCGAGGAGATCGCAGCCATTGGAGGTTGGAGCCCTGTTGCTCGTCCTGCCATCCCTCCGTTCTACCCGGACCCGAGGAGAAGACTGAGGGACTTCCTAGGTCTGTCTCATGCAGAGACAGATCGAATGGTGCGGGGAGATACTGTCTCCCTTTTCGACTTGGCTGACAAGTTTATGAACAGCCAGGATGTAAGGGCTACGCCTTCTCACCGGCGTAGGGCTTTCGCGTTCTGCATGCTGCACCGCTACGTCTTTGAGGGTCTGATGGATGCTGACTCATGCATGGGTCAAATTAGGCTAATTGGAGTGGTTGACCAGATGGAGACTGGTCATAGCCCTGCTTGGCTAGCCACTGGGGAGCTCATCATGGGTCTGGATGCTAGGCGACTCGACCCAACCCGGCAATTAACGGGTAGCACCCTCATTCTGCAGGTATTCATCTTGCGATTTTTAAATCTTCCTTTTCTTTTTTTTTTGTTTCGCGGTTTCTTGAGGTCCGTAGGTCACTCGATCGAGTGGACCTATCACTCGATCGAGTGATGTCTGCAAAGTGCTTCTGTTGGTCTGTGAAGGGCTTACTCGATCGAGTCAGATGGTGTACTCGATCGAGTGTCATACCTGACGAGCTTCTGGTTGTCTTTAGGGAGCCTTACTCGATCGAGTCAGAGGGTGTACTCGATCGAGTAGGCTGTAGCGAACCATTCCGTTATTCATAAATTCCGTGTATACGTTTGCAGGTCTGGCTGTCGGAGCGCTTATCGATCATAGAGCCTCCTCCGAGCGTTCCCAACTACCGTAGCAGCCAACTCAGTTCTAGGGGGCGCCGGATAAGCTCGAATCACCATATAAATCGAGCTTACTGGGACGAGGAATTGGTGTTCCACGGTGGCCCGTTGATTAGGTGGACGGTTGCTTGGTGGTTCCTTTTCAAGCTGACGGGGTTGGCCAAGAGGGACCAAGCTCGTTACCTCGTGATCCTGTCTCTTGACTGGACAGTTCACATCTACCCGGACCGCATTCTGAGGCAGTTCGGTTCGTCTCAGCGCATTCCTGAGACTGAAGCCATTATTAGCGTCTCGCTCCAACTGACGAACGCTATGTGCGACACCTGGTTGCAGAGATGGTTTACTCGTCCTACATGGACTATTTCCAACCCTTGCCAATCCGCTTGGGTTTCTCGAGCTTACGAGAAATGGACTTTTGAGAAGTCCGAGGAGGCTCGCAAGGCTCTGAAGGTCGATGAGGCCTTCGAACTGGTCCGTCGGGAGACGGCAAAGGACAATAGGGGATTCTACGATGAGGGAGAGACCCCTGCTACCTTAGTCCGATTAGAATCGGGTCTTAAGTCACATACTAAGACTCGAGCGAAAGATGCCGGTGCTAGTGGCACTCGGGGGCGGCAAAGCCCCCAGACTGACTTGGAGCGGCGACTTGGGCCAAGACTGGCGGCCCGGGACCGACTAGGTCCGCGCGACCGGCTCCCTGAGCCCGTGAGGGCCCGACTCGGGCCTATCGAGATGGATGAGGACTCGAGTTTCAAGAAACGAGTCCGGGCTAAAGAGGTTCCTGTGGTGATTCGGGAACGCTCTCCTCCGCGTCGTCGCCAGTGGACGGTTAAGGAGGCCAAGGACAAAGGGAAGGGCAAGATGCCCTAGATACTGAGTCCTTAGTTTTTTATTACTTAAATATTATTATTACTTTGTCGTGTGTTTTTTTTTTGAATTCCTGCACTTTGTAATTTTCCCAAGTTTATTGGGTTTTTTTTTTTTGTGATAATTAATAAAAGGAAGTTTATTATTAAACTGTTCCTGTCTTTTCTCGATTGCATTGGTTGTGCCCTTTTGAGGGGCTGCCTACGTATCCGCAATTAGCAGAATCAAACCAGACGTAGTTCAGGCTTAGGAAATTTGCAATCTTGAATTACACCAAGACTAATGGTTCAAGATGTTTTGCGACAGTAGAATGAATAATTCTAACTCACTAACTTGCTTTTTGTAAAATAAATGATTTTGATAAAAAAAAAAATTGCTAATGACATTGAGAAATGGCTAAGGGTAGTAACGCTTCAGCTGGTCCAGGTTGGTTGGGTTGACGAACTCATTCCCGTCCAGATCCGTCAGCATTACTGCTCCCCCTGATAGGATCTTCTTCACCAGGTATGGCCCATCCCAGTTGGGTTTGAATTTTCCCCTTGGGTCCACTGGTAGTAGAGCTCGAACAGACTTAAGGACTAGGTCCCCTTCTTTAATGTTTCTGGGCCTTACTCGTTTGTTGAAAGCCCGTTGGATCCTTTTTTGGTAGATTTGGATGTTGTTGAGAGCGCGGGACCGTCGTTCGTCTAGTAGAACCAACGAATCGTACCGTGCTCGAACCCAGTAAGCTTCGGGTACTTGGCTTTCTAGCAGAATTCTGAGGGACGGTACCTCTAGCTCAACTGGTTGGACTGCCTCCATCCCATAGGTTAGGTAGTATGGTGTCGCTCCGGTTGCGGTGCGAATTGATGTCCGATACCCCCATAGGGCAAAAGATATTTTGTCGGGCCAGTCCCGATAATTATCAGCCATCTTTTTGAGTATGGTGACAATCATTTTATTAGCTGCCTCTACTGCTCCGTTTGTTTGGGGACGGTATGGCGAGGACGTGTGCCTTTGAATTTTGTATTTAGCCAGTAAAGCCGCGGTCTCAGCTTGGAAATGGGTCCCATGATCACTGATAAACTCATGCGGGATTCCGTACCGACATATTATCTTGTTTTGGATAAATTTGGCGACATGTTTGGCATTGAGGATGCGATATGATTCAGCTTCGACCCATTTGGTGAAATAGTCGATAGCTACCAAAATGAAGCAATGTCCACCGATACCGGAGGGGTTCACCTTCCCGATTATGTCGATACCCCATGTCGAGAACGGCCAAGGTGACGTCATGGTATAAAGCAGAGACGGCGGCATATGTTGCACATTGCCAAAGATTTGACAGTTATGGCAATGTTTGACATAAAATTGGCAGTCGGCCTCCATGGTGTTCCAGTAATACCCGAGCCTCATGATTTTTCGGACCAGCATGTGGGCATTCATGTGTGGACCGTTTTCGCCATCATGTACTTCGGCCATTACTTTCTCGGCTTTATATTTGTCAACACAAAGGAGAAGAGCCCCCTGTGCTGTCTTTTTGTACAGTTGCCCGTTATCAGTACGGATGAACTGGGTAGCTAGCCTTCGCAAGGCCTTTTTGGCTCGACCTTCCGTCCCGGGAGGATACTCTCCGTTTGTCAGGTACTTTAACACAGCCTGGTACCATGGTTCGGGATCGGTGATCTCGATATCTTCGATGTCATGGACGTACGCCGGCTCAGATCGTCTTTCGACACAAATTGGCATACTGGTCACGTGGTCGGGAATGTTCAGTAGAGACGCCAATTTTGAGAGTGCATCTGCAAACTGATTTTCTTCCCGAGGCAGGTATATGTACTCTACCTTTTGGAATTGTTTCTCGAGATCCCTTACTCGTGCCTGGTAGGCCACGAGATTAGCATTCCGAGTCTTCCATTTTTGAAGCGCTTGGTTAATGACCAAGGATGAGTCGCCATGCACCCGGAGATTTGTGATCCCTAGGTTGGCGGCGGCTTGTAGCCCATAAATGCATGCTTCGTACTCTGCTGCATTATTGGTAACGTCAAAGTCCAGCTTGATGGAAACGGGAGTATGCTCCCCTCTTGGTGAAATTAGGAGGATCCCGACTCCGAACCCTCGAAAATTAGATGCTCCATCGAAGTATAAATCCCATGTTTCGGCATCGGTATGGAAAATATCTTCGTCTGGGAAGGACCAAGTGTCGGTGTGTCCTTCCTCGGTTATCGGGCTGTCGGCGAGAAATTCAGCCACTATCCGCCCCTTAATAGCTTTTAACGGTACAAACTTTAGGTCGAACTCGGCCAGCATGAGAGTCCATCTTGAAATCCGGCCGTTAAGGATAGGCTTTTCGAAGAGGTACTTGATCGGGTCCATCTTGGATAGGACATGGACCTCATGGCTGAGCATATAGTGTCGAAGCTTCTTAGTGGCCCAGACTAGAGCCAAGCACGTCTTTTCGAGCATGGTATATTTGCACTCATACTCTAAAAACTTCTTGCTGATGTAATAAATGGCTCGTTCTTCAGAGTCAACTGTCTGAGCCAACATAGCCCCCATGGCTGTCTCGGTCGTCGTTAGGTATAACGACAGAGGCAAGCCGGGTTGAGGTGGCATCAAAACTGGCGGAGCAAACAGAATTTCCTTGATTTTGTCGAAAGCAGCTTGGCACTTGTCATCCCATAGTATCCGTTCCCCTATTTTCAGTTTCTTGAAAATTGGTTCACACACCATGGTTAGCTTGGAAATGAATCGACTAATGTACTGGACTTTCCCGAGAAATCCCCTTATCTCTTTTTCGGTTTTAGGAGCTTGCATCTCGGTAATGGCTTTGATTTTAGCTGGGTCGACCTCGATACCTCGTTGGCTAACGATATGACCCAGTAATTTGCCTGACGTTACCCCGAAACTGCACTTTTGAGGGTTTAGCCTCATGTTGTATTTGCGCAATCGGGTGAAAAATTTCCTTAGGGCGGTGATGTGACCGTCCTGTTCTTTGGATTTGACGATCATGTCATCTACATAGACCTCTACCTCTTTATGCATCATGTCGTGTAGTAAGGTGGTAGCGGTCCTTTGGTATGTGGCCCCGGCATTAATGAGACCAAATGGCATGACGGTGTAGCAGTAAGTACCCCAAGGTGTAGTGAAGGTAGTCTTACTCATGTCTTCCTCCGCCATTTTGATTTGATTATATCCGGCATACCCGTCCATGAATGACAGAAGGGCATGATCGGCCGTGTTATCCACCAGTATATCGATGTGTGGTAACGGAAAATCATCCTTCGGGCTTGCTTTGTTAAGATCTCGAAAATCCACGCATACCCGCACCTTACCGTCCTTTTTAGGAACTGGCACGATGTTTGCGACCCAGTCCGGATATTCGGACACTTGTATGAAGCCGGCTTTGAACTGTTTGTCGACTTCTTCCTTTACTTTGAGAGACCACTCGGGCCTCATTCGACGAAGCTTCTGTTTGACCGGTTTGCACCCGTCTTTGATAGGTATGCGGTGCTCGGCTATTTCCCGGTCTATCCCCGGCATGTCCTTGTAGGACCACGCGAAGACATCTTTGAACTCTTGGAGAAGGTTTATAAACTGTTGTTTCTCCTCGGGATCTAAGGATAACCCTATCTTAAGTATCTGAGGCTCTAGGGTTGTTCCCACGTTTATGGATTCGGTCTCTTCAATTACCGGATTCCGGGATTCTCTTTGCTCTAGTTGCTCGATCAGATGTGGAGGTAAGGGTACCTGTTCGTCGGATTTCTCAACGTCATAGCATAAATCATTTTTGAAAGCAGAATTTAAAAGAGACAAGTCGTAAGCAGAACGGTTGTTATTATTGATTGAAAACTTGGAAAACAGCTCAAAGAGAGCAGCCATCTGATCATTGGTCAGTGGCGGAATTGGTAGAGCACTCGGGACAGACCCCGAAGTGCTAGCAGCAGGAATGATAGAAGGGAGGGGGGTTACAGGAGTGACTCTAGCACCGGCTTCCCTAGACTCGACCTCAGACTCTGACTCAGACTCCGACTCAGACTCGGACTCAGACTCAGGCATGTCTCCCTCTCCGGTGACCAGCTTGTAGATCCTTCCTTGACTGTCAGTCCACTTGACAGTCTTCCTCCAGGCCCTTTTTCCCGTCTCGGAGCCAACATCCGAGATCAGCTTGGTCGGGTCAAACCTGTTGCTGCGGAGAATCAGGTTGACCAGGTCTTCCTTTGGAGTGGGGGCTACGGTGTCTTCCCCGAAGAGTAGCCCTAGCGCGGGCTCGGCATCATCCGCTCCGTCGGACTGGATGAGGGCGAACACCTCATCCGGGATGTAGTTGCAATCCCGGGCCAAGTGGGTCCCGAGGTGCGTAGCATTGGGTTGGTAGAGTCCAACCTGGACAGCCCCAAATACGGGTGTGACAAAGTAGTCAGACAACCGTGGGCTATAAGGGCTCAAGTAGATACCCTTCATGATGTTGCAGGCTTTTTCGATTCCTGCTCGGACAACGTTGTCCGGAGTGAGGGCATAGCCAAGGCCGAAGTGAGAGTCTTCGTCCTTGAGAACCTCGATGATCTTCCCAGCTGGAAGGTCGGGTCGAGAGGTAGCCCCCGGCAGGTACCCTAGGTTTTGGAGCATTGTGTCAATGCTCGTGGTGAAGTAAGGCCTAAAAAGGTATTCTTCCTCGATCATCCCCACAAAGTCGAACCCCCAAAGGTCCGTGTGGCCCGTGGCGTTACAGCTAGCCACGGTCATTGGGGTCGCCTCTAGAGTAATAATACCGTCGAGTAGAGGCATCTTGATCTTACGGTGGAGGGTGGAGGACACAGCTTTCACCGCGTGAATCCACGGCCTTCCTAGAAGCAAGTTGAATGATGAGGTGACATCAATCACCTGAAATTCAAGCTCCTTTTCTATCGGGCCCGTGATGATGGTCAACTTTATGGCCCCAGCTACCGACTTTGGGCTCCCATCAAAGGCCTGGATGGTTTGAGCAGTCGGGATATAGTCAGCCTCGGTAATGCCGAGGGCTTTGGCGGTCCTTAGAGGAAGGACATTCACGGCCGACCCGTCATCAACTAGGGTCATCGGGAGGTATTTTCCTCGGCAAATCACCGTGATGTAAAGGGCCAGGTTATGGGAGGTCCCGAACGGCGGCAGATCGGCTTCGGAAAAGGTGATCATTGGGCCTCCTACTTTGGCCTTACCCTTTAGGTGGGGTAGGACCGTGGCTACCATTTCAGCGGGAGTAGCCAGAGAGTCGATCTTGACTTGATCGAGAGCCTTTGTAAGTGCTTCTCGATGTTCTTGAGAGCTAACAAGGAGTTGCCATATAGTGAGGTCAACTCGGGTTCTCTTTAATTGCTTCACGACGGCCGTTTCGGCGGTCGGCTCTTCAGGGGCGACTTCCATCCCGAGTGGATCGGTGACGGTTTTCGGGATAGGGGTGTCCCTAGTGCTTGTGGCTAAATAGGGACGACCAAGGTTGTTGCTGGCTAGGACTCGAGTTTTGACCTCTCGAATCTGTTCAGGGGTGATGGGAACGGTTTCCCCTTTAGCGAGGTAGATATCATCCTCGTCGTCGAACCAGATCCCGTTCACTTGCGGGATGTAGGGGGAGATAAGGTGAGAGCAATCAATCACCTCCCCGGCAAAGATGGCATGGGAGCTGAAAGGGTTTTCCTTGTTGCTGGGCTTATCTCCGGGTAGCGGGATTTTACCGCTCTCGATCAGGTCTTGGATCAAGTGTTTCAGCTTCCAACACTTTTCGGTGTCGTGCCCATTGCCCCGGTGGTATTGGCAATAGGCCTGAGCATTGTAGTTCTTGGAGCGTCGCTCGACCGGAACTTCGGGGGTTGGGCCTATCGGTTGGATTAGGCCCTTGGAGGACAGCCTTTGTAAGGCATAAGTATAGGTAGTACCTATGTCGGTGAAGACCCGAGGTGGGGTGTTCTTCTTGGACGGGGCATCTAGTAGATTAACCGCGTCAAAAATGCTGCGGGTCGCGGCCTGGGGCTTAGTGGCGGAGGAAGAGGCCCCCTGGTACCCTTTGCTAGTGGCCTTAGTGAGGCCTTCTAGTCTTAGGTCGTCTTCGATCCTCATACCCATTTCAGTAAGGGTGGTGAAATTGGGTATAACATCATACCGGAGGTGAACCCGGTAGGAAGGGAGGAGGTTCTTGACAAAAGCCTCCACTAGGGTCTTCTCATTGGGCTTATCGACCAACTTCACGCTCTCGGCCCTCCAGCGTTGAAGGTATTTAGTGAAACCTTCCTTTGGCTCTTGGGCCATGACCTCCAGAGATCGCATTGTGGTTTGGATCTCGGTGTTGTCAGCATAGTTCCGAGCGAACTCGGTAGCCACATCATCCCATGTAGGGTATTTTTTCGGGTCTAGCCTATAGTACCAGGCCCGTGGGTGCTTCTCAAGGGATGCAGCGAAGAGATTCTTGAACATGGATGAATCCACTCCCGTGATGGCCATGAATTCCTTGAAGGCCCGCACATGTAGTAACGGGTCTTCAGTTCCCTCGAACATGGGCAAACCTGTGAGGTTCAGGTTTGCGGGCAGCTTGTCACTCACCGTGGAATACTCTCGGCTATTCTCCCGGTGGATATTGTTACTCCCAGTCAAATGGACTTGTTCTTCTAGCCGTCGCACTGCGCTGACCAGTTCAGTTATGGGCCCAGTAGTCTCAACATTAGGGGTCCCTTGCTCCACCGTAGCTAGGCGAGCAACAATGGCCACCTGGCCAGCCCTCATTTCGGTCAGTTGGGCTTCGATATCGGTCTGCTTTGCGACCATGGCATCCAAAGCGGTTTGCAGGCTGTTCAAAGTAGCCATCCTTCGAGCGTGTCTGGTTGCTGGCGGCCTGTCTGTAAGAACACCGCGTAATCAGAAACTGAACCCAGATCTTGGAAAAAAGAGAGGAAAAGTATATCCCGAGCGACACTAGGAAAGAAGGCTAAAGACTCGAGGAGGACATCTAGACGGATGACACGATGGGTGGTATAACTTCCTTAGGATTTTGCCTTTGTGGGCCTAATCCCGTTCGAAGGAAGGTCCACGTGAGACTTTTTCCCCAGACTTTTGACTCGAGTGTATGGACGGACTTTCCTTTGTAGGGGTATGCCCTACGCGGGTCGGTCGTGCCTTGACAGATAAGGTGGACTCGGGAAAGGGGGGAAACTCGTGATATAGGATCAGCGGAGTTTCGACGCTATAGACCTTCGACATACTATGCAAAGACCCGACACACGGCTAGACGGTAGGTCCTATAATAAGGAAGGTTTACTAGGAAAGTTGGATGTTTGGAATTTGAATGTAAAATGAGTGGATGAATTTCCGAGAGTTTGGAAATATATATAAAAAAACGGAATTTCGAAAACCAAGATTAGAATTTTGAAAAATTCAGGAAATCGAGATGGTGTTGGAAATTCATGAATTAAAACGGGCAGCATGCCGACTAGAGAAAAAGGATGTTTTGAGTCAAATCATTTGATCCTAAATTTCGGCGGCATTCCGAGTTTTGAAAATTGGATATTTTGAAAAGACGAGTCCCGAAACGGACAGCATTTCGGGTTTTTCAAAATTTAGATGTTTTGGAAAGATGCATTTTTTGAAATGACGTTTTTTGAAAAAAAATGACACGGAAACCAAGTAGCACGTAGTCAAACAAGCATTATAACGACGCTTATGTATGCTTTACACTAAGTCTCGGTCGGTCAAAATAGGGTCTATACCAACGACGATCGCATTCTCACGAAACGGGACGGACTTCCTAGCCGATTTGGAACTAGGACCTGCCGTAAAACCCCGGTGAGTTCCGCCATCGAAGTCTTTAGCGCACCCATGTAGGAATGCACCGTGGTATAGTGGGACGTCGGTCACAAGTAACCGGCCCGGGCAAAATTTGGGTTATGCATGAATCATTAAACTAATGCGCGCACACTAATATTCGAATGATTTCTCTTCGAGTCTCACCCTAGGAACCCCGATGACATGTGGTACATCAGGTATCCCCAGCGGAGTCGCCAAATTGTGGACATGACGTAGGTCCATCCCGACGCGGCCACGCGCGGGTTTGGGTAGGCGAATGAATCTCGTGGTGAGATTGTTCTCGGGTTCGAAATTTAAGTCAAAATGGAGTCGCCACCGAATTTTGTGGTTATTCGGAACCATACGAGCCCACTCTATGTCGTCATGGGCTATACACCGAGCACGGCCCACTTCGATTTCAGAGTTTATTGGGCTCGTCCCTTTGCATTGCAATATCGATACCGTTTAAACCGGCTTTCGTATATATAATGACTCTCGTGCGCCAATGGTTTCGGGCATCCGGAAACCAAGGTTCTGAGTAAGGGGTGAGGGTACGTGTTGGGAAGCCCACTAAGGACACCCAACCCCGCCCGCACATGGCGGCCTCTACTAAGACATTGTTCGTGTTCGTGTGAGCGCGCTAGTAAAACGATTAAATGATATGCAAACAGCGTTTTCGGGCTAAGCATGTGAATAGTATGTGAACTACGTCATTTAATGCATCTTATTTTTTGGTCAAAGTGGTTTAGCATGCGAGGTTCGTTTATAAAGCGATAAGCAAGTAAATAAATGAAGCCCAAATGTAAATAACGTACAAGTTACACGGGCAGAAATACAACCCGGCCAATACGAAAATTGCAAATAATAGTACAATAAATAGATAAAAGTTAGGGACGGACCTGTATGTAAGCTAGACCGAAAAAAGTGTAAACGGACTAACCTCGCTTAAATATACATTTTGTTGTACATCAAACGAAGGACGGAGACATAGGGCCTAGGCGTGATGCTAGCCCGATCCTATGCCTCGATGCCTTGTCCCGACTTATCACATCGAAAAATCGATCAAAGTCGTCCTACGTGTCGTGATGTGCATGGTTTTGAAAATAGGATAGTCACGTGATAGTCTTTACACGTGATGACTAATGTCGGCAAAAAAGACGAGGCTTGAAAGCGTGTGTCAAGGCCCTCGGTTACTGGGCTACAGGACCCACTCGGTCGAGTCATGGTCTGACTCGGTCGAGTGCGTCCTAAAAGAAGTTTCTGCCCACGGTTTGGGGTGTTACTCGGTCGAGTGGCAGGTGTACGAGCTATGACTCGTGTTTTTATGCGTTTTAAATCGAGAGTTGGCCGAATTAAATTAAAATATTGACGAATTTAGATTTAATTCGGTTTGCCGGTAATATAATCATGTCTCATACGATTATAATACCGTTATCGGATTTTTTTGGAAAAGGAGTTGTCACGATAAACGTGAGTTTTGGAAAATGAGTTCACGTGATTGGCTTTACACGTGTCGACTAAGAGTCGTAAAAAAAAGGATGAGGCCTAAATGTTGCATTTAAGCTCTCGGTTTTCTGGGTTACAGGACCCACTCGGTCGAGTCATGGTCTGACTCGGTCGAGTGTGCCCTCGAAAAGTAATCTGCCCAATTTTATGGACACTACTCGATCGAGTGGCCTATGCACTCGGTCGAGTAGTCCCTGTACGAGTGTTAACTCGTTTCGTTTTTGGGGTTGAAAACGACGGTCGGTCGAGTTTAAATACAAATATCGCATGATTTGGATTTAACTCGACCTCCGGTACTATAATCGTGTACATGTACAATTATAATACCGTTGTCGGGATTTTATGAAACGTTTACGTTAGAAACTTGAACTAGTAACGGAAGGATTCCTCTACGTCACGACATCGAAACTAACCTTTTCGGGTTATGTGATGTCGGTTTTCGTGTCAACGGGTTCCGTACTAATTAAAATGGGATCGAATACGTTCAACTACGATTAGTCGCGATCACGTTACGCCCTTGAGTACATTGGGGCGGGGCTCCTCGAAAGGGCTCCACCTCCGTCGTTGCTCGTAAAGGGATTAAACGGATTTTAGGCGACAATTATAGTCAAACGCATCCAAAACCGAATTTTCGATAATAATTATATATATACGCGGTATGATAGTGATGTTAGTAACGCGAAATAAAAAGGTTAGTATGCAAAAAAAGTAAAATGTTAGAATGTTAGAGTTAGTGTGTTAGAATTACGATATTAATATAAGTATAATATTAACAATACAAAAACGTAAATAAAGAGGGCAAGGATTGAAATGGGGTTTAGGACACCCTCAACATACATGCTTAGTAGGAACCTCGGAAATGGACTCGCGAATAGTGACGGGACTATGGAGTATCGAGGATGTATGTAAGTTATGGTGTGTGTAGGTGAAAATGTCGGTTTTTCGAGGGACAAGGGACTCGGTTTTTGATGTGTGTTTGCTTAGGGTTGCTAAGGCTTGTAGTGTTGAGAGTATAGATAGGTTAGAGTAGAAACTTAGGGTAATTTTGCATTAGGTAAAACTTGAAATGCAAAGGGTTTGAGGGGGTATTTATAGAGTTTACCCCACGACCTAGGGTCACTCGATCGAGTGGCCCTAGTGCACTCGGTCGAGTGCCCTAGAAAATGGGCCTGATCCGACTTTTGACGCTCCACTCGACCGAGTGGGTCAATCCACTCGATCGAGTGGGTTAGGTAAATCGAGACAATTTAGGAAAGGTTGACTTGGTTGATTTGGTTAATCTTTTTTGAATTCAATTTGGGCGCCAGCTTCTAGAAGGTCTCCCTTAGGCTGATTTTTGTGACGGGTTCGTCTTTGACCGGGTTTTGACCCGGTCGCCAAAAGACGGGATTTATTTTTGGTGTCGGTTTTGGCCCAAATTAGTCTTATTTTATTGGAAACGGCCCACTGGGCCTGGATTTGAAGTCTGTTTTGTGAGATTATGACTCCTCTAAAAAGTCCATGTCAGATATTATTGATTTCGGGTCCAAATCCGAGTATACTAAGTCACGTTTGCGTCCGATCATCATCGGGTGTTTGTCGGGAACTGCTATAGACACTAGCAGGCAAAATGCGGGTGTCTACAGATGTCCTCTATAAGGTGCTAAAAATCTCTCACAATTAGTGTATCCAGCATCTACCAAATAGTAACAACCTTTAAATAGAATAAATGAAGTATATTATTATTTGGGTTAAAATAATTTAAAATTTGAATTCTTATTTGCTACCATATAATAATTGTTTTTATTACCTTTAGGCACCTTCAAACCATTAGGCCTTGAGATTGCATCTCGTAAAATACGACCATCATGGGCAGAACCTTCCCATCCAGGCAAGATAAACACAAATTCCATATTTGGTGTACATACCCCTAGAACATTCGTTGTAAGGTTCCCTTTTCTTGTCCGATATCGCCCTCTTCCCTCATTTGTCACATTAACTCTAATATGTGTACCTTCTAAGGCTCCTAAGCAATTCTATAATTAATATAAAAAAATTATACACTTTACACATATAAATAAATTTATTCGATTAATTAATAAAACAATTAACGTTGTTACCTTGAAACATTTCCATCTATTGTTCTCCGAGTCTTCTAGTATTGGAGTAGGGTCTTTTAATAAATGACGATGTAATTTTAGAACCACAAGAAGACAACGATTGAATTGTCTGCTAACACTTTCAGTACTTTGGTGAAAATATGTCCCTATCGACCTATTTTTTTTATGATGAGCTAATGTATATAAAAACATAGCCAAAATCTCTTCTAAACTCATGTTTCGAGTACCTCCTAATCCACCAATTTCACTAACCATCTCACAAAGTACACCAAATGTTTGTCTATTCATACGTAATTCACTCCTACAAGCAATATCACTATCCCGAATCAAAGCATTTAAATTGTATATTCTACGACGTTCCTTATTTCTATTTAGGTGTATTCTACGAAGTGATACATTTCTAGTACGCAATACAAAGTACATGCAAATTATCGTATTAATAATAACCAATAAAGTTACAAGTGGGTCTCTTTGTTTCTTCATCTTCTTCCTTATTAATGATAGTCCATGATCATCCATCTCTGTGCATAGTTGTATTTTCACAAATTACTACCCGTACCAACTAAAATAATAATTTAACTTCAAATTTCAATTATAGTAAAATAATGTAGCATCAATAAATATCAAAATCTAATGAATTTAATTATGTAACTTCACTTCACAACAAAAATTCAATACAAAATTTAATACTAGTAATTAAAAAAGAAATAAATTGGAAAAACAAAAAACAAAAAAAAAACAAAAAAAGTACCTCTATGTGAAGATGAACGTGATGAATGAAAATTTTGATTTGAAGTTTGACGACAGAGTACACGGGTATATTGTGAGAATTGTTTCTCAAAGATTTTTTTTATTTGAT
Source organism: Agrostemma githago (assembly GCA_958450325.1). NCBI lineage: Eukaryota > Viridiplantae > Streptophyta > Magnoliopsida > Caryophyllales > Caryophyllaceae > Agrostemma > Agrostemma githago. Next base: position 8,020,693 of record OY288241.1, on the reverse strand, counting down.
ACCTAAGGGTTTGGAATGGGTGATATCCACCTCCACCCAAGGGTTTCTAAAACCCATACCTTGAGGGTTTGAGGTATGAGTATCAAGATAAAAAAAAGTGCTAACCAAACAAAGGTATGGGTTTAGACCATTCTAAACCCATACCTTATACCGGATTTTGTCGAACCAAACAGCCCCTAAGAAACTCTATAAATACTTAACCTAGGGTTTTGTGCCACTCTTGTGCCTTAAGTGAGCCTCTTAGGAGTAGGAGTAGGGTAGAAGATCTCTAGTAGTAGTAGTAGTTGTAGTAAGCATCGTTAGTAAAAATCTCCAAAAACTTAGTAGATATTATTAGTATTAGATTAAATTACTCTATAATTTGTAATCAAGCTTCCATCTTTGTTGAAGATTTGGGTTTATGTTGAAGATTGAAGAGTTTTGCAAGAATTTGTGACAAGTTCTTGTATTTTCTTCTCCAAGATTCAATCTTTATGTTAATCTTCATCTTCCTCCTTTAATTTCTCCATTGTTGGTAGTTTCTTTCTTCTCCCTTTCTCCATTAATTAGTTTTATTTTTAGTATGTTTAGTCTTTCTCCTAGTCTCCTTAGTGTTAGTTTTATTATGGGTAGTGAGTAGATTTTAATTAGGGGGCTAGGGGAGGAGGAATTCTAGATAAAGGTTTTATCTTGTGAGAATATTGCATTTGAGAGTGATTTGTCTTGATTGGAATTGTTGTGTCTTGATTGACTTAGCTTGATCACCTAGGTTGACTTGACTCACCCTGATCAATATGGGGAAACTCGGGGTTTGGGTAATTCCATCTAGAGACTTTAGTTTATTCGTCGCGAAAGCGGGTTTAGGCTTGGTTGGTAGGGAAACCGAAAGGTGATACCTCCCTTATACATCTTGTGATAATTCTTGCAATGGCACCCTTACCTTAATTTCTGACTCCCCGACTCTCCCTAACGCCTTTCCCATTAATGGTTTCTCGCCTTAGTTCCGTAGTTCGTTTAGTTAGTCTAGTTCTACTCCTCCAAAACCCCCCTTCTCGACCCAATCACTCTTAGACTTTGACTCGACCGACTTCCCATAGACCGTCCCTGGGGATCGATCCCGACTTGCCGCTACTACGTAGTAGTATTTCGGAGTTTATAAATATTGTTTGATCATGCGGGTCGCGACGCTCGCGCATCACATGCATAAGCTCAAATTTGAACTCATTCCCAAATCTAATTCACTATTCAACTGAAAAAAAAAATTACAGTAGAAGAGAAATAAAAACTCGTATCAATGGCTGAGAACTTAATGTACTCACCGACCGTCATCATGCACAATCTACCATACGAAATTGTGGGCGACGGAATGGTGATCGGCAAGAGTTTCACATGTGTTAGGGATGAACTGCTAAAACTGGGATACCCTGTTAAGAAAGTCCACCATATATGGAAGGGGCAGCCTGGAGTTTTCCAGAGAGCTATTGCAATTGAGTTCTTCAGTGGCGAGAAAAGGTACATGAGTGCTTTCAAACTGCAAAGGTGCTTTGAGCGAGTTGGGAGGGGGAGATCGGACTTCAGGAAAACTTCAGACGGAATGACTGGTCCTCACCTGTGGGTCGCAACTAATGCAGATAGAGGACTGGTGAAGGAGGGAATGCAGTGCATTGCTGTTTCAGATGATTGGAAAAGGCTGGGTTACGGAGACGCGTACAAAGACAGCCTTTCAAGTTACGTGTGCGTGTTCAATATTCTGAAGCAACACTGCCCCGGATTCTACGTCTGAAAGGTAACTCCTCCTAACTCAATGCAATGAACTTTTGTGATTAAGCTAATAAACGATCTTGCACAATTAACTGTTAAACTTCTGGTGATGTTTTATTTTTTTTTATATTAGTTGGTCTGTAATGAATTATGGGACCTCGGTCCAGATTGTTGGTATTTTGTTTAATCTGTTTGCAATCCCGAATATTTTATCTTGAATCATGAACTTCGTACAATTACGTTAATATCTGGGCAATTTGAATCTGACACCCATGGCACAACTGTGTTGAATCCATCCTATGGTACGAATTGAAATTACTGGTATTTGTGAATGGTGAACGTTTGAGATCGGGATTTGTAGTGGCGTGACACAAACAGTAGATTATGGGATAGGAATTGTAGCCCGGAACAACGATGCATAAATAAATTATAGTAACATGTAGAATGCTTAAGGTATTTGCAATTCTATTTGTTGGATTATCATGAACTGGGATTCTTGAGGCATTCACAGCTTCGATTTCGATGTGATTTCATATCCTGGATTATACTGATGTGGAATGCACCTAGCCTGTTGGATTATCGTGAACTGGAGTATCAGTTTAAAACACAGCTGTCATCGAGTGTTTGAGAAAATCTCTTTATACACAACATTTGTCGTGGAGTCTGTGTCGAAAGCATCCTCGTCTAGGATACGAACTTTTAGCCCCCTCTTAGTCATTACCCTTGATAAAGCGACATAGAGCTGCCCATGGGTGAAGACAGGTCGCTGTAGAAGCAACCTGACATTAGATAGAGACTGACCTTGGCTCTTGTTTATGGTCATCGCGAAACATACAGCTAATGGAAACTGCCTCCTCTCGAACTTGATGGGGAACTTAGTATCATCAGAAGGTGACAATTTGATTCTTGGTATGCATATGTATACCATTTCCCCTTTTCTCACTCCTGATATGACCTTGGCTTCAAGTACACGATCACCGAGTTTCGATATAACTAATCGTGTCCCGTTACATAGACCATTCGCTTGGTCTAGATTCCTCAATAGCATCACAATTGCCCCAACTTTTAAACATAACCGATGGTTTGGCAGCCCTGAAGATCTTATCGTGTTCAAGTATTCAGTAGAGTACAGTTCTAGAATGGGACGACTTGTTTCACCATTGCTAATCTCGTCTGAGCTTAGGTAAACAACTTCGTATCTGGGTAATATGGACAATACATAATCGTTAACCTTCTCGACGACATCGTGTGTTGGAGCGAGCACAGCTCTTTCCTGCAGGTAATCAGTGTCCTCAAAGTTTTTTAACAGGTCTGGATATGTGCTAACAACAATTGCTGCAACAGCATCTGCACCGGGATGCACTAAAAACTCGTCTGGTATTTTAATGGTCGCTACCCCGTCATTAGGACCCCCCTCGAGACCGTCGCCTACATTCAAAATCCATTCTGAGAACTCTCGAATTTGATCAACGTCATCTACGGAGCGTCCTGTTTGAAGCCGCATATTTGTATTCAATCGAAGAACCTGTAAATGAAATTAAAATCCCATCAGTACGATACCATGTCATTTCAAGTTTGTATAGGGTAAAGGCTGTGTACATTAGGAACAAAGAGAAAACGAATCGTAAAGTCTGACCTTCACATCTCTCCAAATAGGAGACGAACAGATTGTAGCGTAGACAATGTCCTGACGACTACCCTTAGGAACAACTGGTAGTATTTGTCTGAAATCTCCACCAAGTACAACAACCTTGCCCCCGAATGGTCTGTTTGCAAACATAGGGTTCGCAAATCTCATGATATCCCTAAGACTCCTGTCGAGAGCTTCAAAACAATATCGACTAACCATTGGGGCTTCATCCCATATAATTAGCTTTGCTTTAGTGAGGAGTTCAGCTAGGTCAGATCCCGGCTTAATTCCGGGACACATGGACTTCTCATCTACATTAAGAGGTATACTGAACCTGGAATGAGCAGTGCGACCTCTGGGTAGTAGAGTGGCAGCAATACCACTTGATGCAACAGGCAAGACAATCTGGCCCTTGCTTCGCAAAGCAGCGCAGAGAGTTTTCCAAATAAAGGTCTTCCCCGTTCCACCATGGCCGTATAGAAAGAAAAGACCACCACACCCGGATTCAACCGCACCAATAATTGAGTCATACACTGACCTCTGTTCAGCGGTAATAGTTGACATATAGGCTAGATGCTCAGATTGCATAGCGGCACGGTCGTATGATAGTTCATCTGAAATTAACCTGTTTGAGTCTAGAAGAAATAGATCGTTGTCAGGTTGCGGCATATTTGGAAATTTCGAGAGCGAACTACCGTTACCAAGAAGTATGGCTTCAATTTCAGATAAAGCGTAGTTCTTCAACTGGTCATCAGTCATTTGCAACTCTGTATTGAGAAAGAAAAAAATTAGATCAGATAGAATAATTGTACGTCATTACTTATACTTAGAGGTTTAAAAAAGTTAACAGCTAACACCAGGATAGTGGAGTATAAAACGCATGTAAAACTAACCAAAATTGAGGAGTTCTTTCTGTCGCCTGGATAGGATGTCATCGCAGAAATGGTGCCAAGTCTTCTCCCAAACTTCCTCCGGTTTAACCAAACTTCCGGAATAGAGAAGGGTTGCAAAGATGTTCCTTAAGTACACACCAGTGCCCCAATAGCTGGCCTCCTCTATTGCGTCCATGTACTCCTTGTCGTCACCCAGTAAGCCTAAAGCATAGCAAGCATCCTTATATGTTTCGTATAAGACACCCTTCACCGTACGAATGTCTTCATAAGATGTTGCACCTCGGACAAAATTCAGTAACAACCTAATGTAGTATCGTTCTCCCCCGTTTGGAGACATATGATACATTCTGCCAAGGCTAAAACCCCTCTTACGGGGGGTCCAACATCTGCTCTCTCTCTGCCAATCATACTTGGTTGGGAACTCGGTGTATGTCAAACCTCTGGACTCCGAATGGCTTGCGTTGTACTCCAACCAAGCGGTGAATTTCGTTCTAGCACCGTTCGACCTTGCAACGATTTCTTCAAGAGAGTCATCGTCATTGTATAGGACATTCTGCTCGTTCGGCAGATGGTACTCGAGACGAAGGACTGGAGGAGTCCTATAGTGAATTTCAAATGAAAAGATACGCCATACGGCCTCGCACGGTGATACAACCGACAGTCATAGTATTCCTGGATGTGATCTACTTCATCGGGATTTGTCCTAAAAGATGCGCCAACAGTGACCCTGTCATAACCCTTATTCACGTACTTGAATAGATACTTAATGGATCTTGCCTGATTACACCACTCCACGTTTATGTGGGTATGGTATCTTGTAAGCAAGTCGGCATTATAAGGGACAGCGAAACCATTGTGAACGCTCACACCACCCTTGTCAATTCTAATATCGTTATCCATTCTCTGGTACATCGGGTAACCGTCGCCATCGACAGTGGTGCGTTCACAAAACGGCTTTGGAAATCTTTTAGTACATACACCGTTGACCATACATGGTGACTTGGGATTCGCGTGGCCACAGGGACCATGAATCATTAAATCCTTAGCTGCCTCATATAGGGATGGGTTCTCGGACGGGTCAGGGATTTCTGCAGAAATAACTGCGTCGACATCAGACGCCTCGGGAAACTTGTCATCCCTCTCGAGAAACAGCAGTATGTGGGCATGTGGCAAACCTCGCTTCTGAAACTCTATCGTGTACACAACTGTAAAACGTAAAGTAATATCAACGTCAAGATAGTAAAGTACAAAGGAATACAATTAAAAGGAGGAAGAGTGGATGTAAGAATGCATATACCAGCCCTGGTACATCCGAAGACGTGATTATCCCTAAAGTCTTTCATCAGAAGATCCAACTTCAGCTTGAATATACGGGAAACTATATCGGGTATGTCCTCGGGCTGCACTCCTCTGCTTTTTACAAACCGTGTAATTTCTGGCCACTTGGGATTGCACGTGAATGTAATAAACAAATCGGGGTAACCACACCAACGACATATTGTCATCGTATCCTGATACGTCTCCCGCATGTAGCCTTTATCGCCAACAAAACTCGACGGAAGAATGTACTTAACACCGTGAGATGAAGTGTCTGTCTCTCCATTATCGACAACATTCCTCAGCTGCTTATAATTCTTGGATCTAAGTTTAGGTTGATTGAATTTCAAGTAAGTAATTCGTTGAGCTTCGACCATTGTGTATCCATCCACGATTAATTGCTGGAGTAACCTACCTCCGCGAAACAAAGTGTCAGGTTTTAAGTTAGATGGACGATCCTGCAGACGAAATGCGAACCATTCTCTCAAAGTAAGCTTGTCATGGGCTGTCTGTGGATTACGATTGGATTCAATAGAAAGTTGGCTGCTTAATTCCTATTCGGTAACCATCCTCCCCATGTGGGAAAAATAGTGGATACTGAAGTGCGAGGTAAGATGGGTGAAGTTCAGATATTCGTTGCAGACGTCCACACCTTTCGACAACGACGATGTCTCTGCTCTCAATGGCCTCGTCAATGTCACTGACAATAATAGCAGCTACCTCTGACATGGACGTAAGGTTGTATGTGCGGCCATCCGTGTGCCGGCCATCGATAAGTCGTAACCTAACCTCGACACTATCCTGCCGGCTCAATATGGTATCCCTCGCCATTCGAAATGACTTAGCTAGAGGATTGTATTCATCAATACTGGACCTAAGTTCAAGCATAAGGTCGTCATCGAACCTGTCCGATCTTCCAGCCTGCCCCCTAGAAAGTGGCATAATTTAATAATACAACTTAGATATGAGTTTAATAAAACGTTGCAAAGAGAAATTATACAGCAGTACAATAGTAGTATATTACCTAAAAGCTCATTTTCTGTTGTTAAGTTCGTCGCCAGTATCATAAATGTACAACTGACAGAATTTTGGAGTTTCATCAGAACCCGGCAGTAGGCTCCCTATGAAATGACCATTTTGGCCGCCAATCCTATACGTGTAAGGGCCCCTACCTTCGTTAACAGAATGGTCTATCTTGCCTCCGCTTGATGTGAATGAATGCGCGGAGTTGTACATTCGAATATTATCCCTAAAATGTCGACTTTTGGGATGATCGCCATTGAGTAGTTGCTTTATTAGCGGAGGGGGTTCCGTCAGGTATGGTAATTCCACCACACCGTCTTTACAGCACATCGAAATTGTTGGAATTAATGGTCTTCTATCCATCCTGTCACGTTCCCCATATCACATTTGAGCAGAACACCTCTGACAGATATAAACAGGGTCGCCAATATCCTCATACCCTTCCCACCCTGCGCGTGGTTGCAAAACTTGAACAATTATTAATAACGAAATCAGTAAACTGCAACAGAATGTTGATGTATTTGGCAAATCTGTAATTTCTTGGCTGACTTCGGTGGATGGGCCACCAAATATGTCGCGTGCTAGGCAGTTAATTATCAAATCACGATGACTCGATTAGTTAAACCTCCCGTTGAAAACTAAATTCCGTGGCGTCCTAATTTCAGTTACGCAGGAGTCCCGTATATCGTCAACCACACGACCGATCGAAGCTGACACATTTACGCATAAAGGCATTGGATAACAGTTCCAGTAAATGAAATCGGAGAATTAACACACTGGAAAAAGGTCTTTTAAAACTGAGTTAGAATGTTACCCTCCGTAAGTTCAGAAATAGGAGAAGAGAACATTGTCCCCGGGGACGCCTGCAGTAAGCTACGGTCTCTGCGCTCCCTGAACTTGATGACATGTTTACGACGCGCAAGTCTTGAACGCCACTCACGATAAGGATCATTATTAGTGTACATGGCATCCTGATACGAATTATGCCCCTGCCTCCTATCAGCCAAAATATGTTTCATATCCCTCCGTGCTTGCTGTGCTGTGAGATACTTAATGAGGTACTTCTCCAAACCAATTGTTGCGGAGTACAAATCCTCAACATTACATGAAACGACAGTGCAAATAGAAATAAAGAATATAAAGAGGAACGTCTGACTTATTGTTGAAAAATAATACCATCTTCATAGAGGTGTTTATCTCGATCAAATGTTTCAAGCTCATCTAGGAGGACTGTGGAAGTTGACGAACCTACATTACAATTCGGAAAATAATAGCAACTTTAATTAGTAAGCACGGTGAGGATACACAATCAGTGGATAAATGTATGCTTCAAACTTAAGTATACCCACAATTCTACCTGAAACATCGTCACAGTGTGCGGTTGTTTGGTCTGGAAACTCTGCTAACAAACTCTTCCCTTGCAGAGAAGTTGAAGGTCTACATTGAAGGTTTGGAACCCTGCAACTATCATTAGAATGTATGCATCGATCAGACTGAAGATCGCCCTCTGATGTTCTTGAACCATGACCGATGGCTAGACTGTTCACTATGTTCGTAACATCTTGAAAGGAGACCTCCGAACTGATATTTGGTAATGAAAGACAAAATAGCAGCTAGCATTATTACGAAAGGTGGTAAACAGAGAGTAAACTAACTGTAAATATAGTTGAAATCTTCCCTTAAATGTGCTTACCATTCTTAAATGCTTTCTTCCGTGGTGTGTTATCCTTACTACCTGCATTTTCACACAAATTAGCAGACTTTATCTTCGAATTAAACGACCTATCTGTATTTGCATTTAGACTCAGATGAGGATCCATGGTCATTGATTAAGAAGCTGTTAGTGTTGGTAATAACTGGAAATTTATACCACTATATATGATAGGAAGTTGTGTAAGAAATTTAATGGTGTTTACAATGAGAATCTGAAGTCGAGGGGTCATGGCTTCAATTAAGATCAGAGTGAATAAATAGAAATGAAGTAAATGGAAATGAAAGATAACGATGGAGAACTGTGTAGTTGGAATTAGAACAATGAAAATCAGAAATCGGTGCCAGAATTTTGAAGAGAATTTCAGGCTGACGTAAAAAGAAGTGAACGTTCGGTTTGGAGAGGTTAATTAGACGAACCGTGACATGTAATTTGTTGAAAAAATCGGTAATATAGAGATGATTATCAAAGCTGGAGTATAACATAAGCTACGTTATTTAAGTCCAGTTTTCTTAATTTCATCTTAAGTTCATAAGGACAGACTAAGTTCCTTAAGGATTCCATTTAATTTATTTCTTAATTCAGTTCGTAGCGACATTGTAGGTTCATTAAATTCCTTTATCTTACATATGTTTCTTTGCAACTAACTAAAACTCATTTTGCTTACATCTTCGGTAAGTATTACGTTTGGTGACCATATTTGTACTTCCAGCTGTAATTTTGACGCGTAATGTATTGACAACGCTGTTAAGTGTACACAAAATATGAACAAAAGAGCTGTAGTAGGAAAGGTGGGTATACTTGGTAAAATTACAGTACGTAATAATAGTAAACTACATTTTCAAATCAACGGACTGTATAAATTACAATACCGGACTAATACTATGTAACTTTGACAAAGATGCGATGGACTTGTGATATACATGATTATACATTACGTAATTATATTAATCTACATGTATTCATCAATGGAAAGTGTAAATTACAATGCTCGAGCTAAACTGTATCAATTCATCAACAATGTTGCTTGATCACCGATCCTGAATAGAAGATGGGTGAGTCTGGAGAAGAATAAAACCCAAACCTGCTAACCTGTAACCTGCAAAAATAATCAGATGACAATACATGGTAGGGATGCAACAAAAAATGGGGTGAACATAAGGGTTCATAGCAACACAAAAACAAAGTACGAAGATGTTATCCCCCCAAAAATAAAATTGCAGCTGATAGTGTCTCAACTGCCGAATAAGATCACCACATAGTAATGGTGAATAGCGTTTAAACGTACGAACACAAACTCAGGGAAATGTAAAAGCTGAGACTGAGGTATATAGTTTTCCAAAGACAAAGTAAAAAAGATCTTGTCAGGCTAATTTTTCCTTCTTCATAGCCAGGATCTGCTTAGTGGCAGATGCAGCATCTTCTGCAAGAGCGTTTAGATCATAGGACTGCACTTCAACTGCGTCTCCATTTCTCTTCAAAGGCGTAACCCTAGATGACGTTGATGCGGTTTCACAATCGATGACCTGATTGCAAACAAAGTGCGAAGGCTATTAAAAGATGTGAGATACGTAAGAGATTAATGTTGTAGAAATGTAGTTAGAGGTGGGCGCAGAAATGTATGAGGAAATACCGGCTCGTTACGGGGCTCAGTGGGTGTTGCGTCAATCTCTTTAGAGCCGCTCAGTGAAATGACTGGGACAACATCTTCCTGTGCTTGACTGCCTGAAGGGGTTGACTTACGCCGGAGATTCTTTGTCATTCAAGTATAGTTGTCCATCTCAATCTAGGTTATATGTTTCGTCAGAAAGTTGCGTTCCGAAATGGCATTCATAAACGCGAAAAAACTACTTGCAATATGAACGTAGTTCAGTGTGTACATACCTTAAGGGCTTGCTCGTATGTTATGTGCCACTTGTGGATCTTGTCAACGTCGTCGGACATCCACGATACAGTGTATGACTTGGAAAAGTTCTTGACATTGAAGTTTTCATCTATTTTTATCTTGAATAGGTAACGTTGATCAAGGAAATGGATAGATTGTTTGGCATGGAATGAGCTTCTCCCAACTAACAGTAACATTCAGGTAGAGGTTAGCATGGAAATTTTATATTCGGAAAATGAATCAAAAGATGAAGGGGTATAGTTTAGTAGAAGAGACGTACCTTCTCCATCTTAGCAATAAGTTCAATAGCGGTGGTATCAAGGAACTGCTCTACTTGATTATCAAAGACAACGAAATTACACTCTATCTCGGAGAAATCTTGAACGACAAACTTCAACTGAAATCTGTGACAAATTTAAAAATAATTAAACGTAGGAAATCCTTCATTGGGGGGGGGGGGAATCAAGGAAATAAGAATTGCACAATTGAATTGAGTGAATTACTTTGTATTGCAACTCATGTACCCATTCTTGCTTCCTTCACATCCGGTGTTCTTGCATACCCACCTACCCCTGTCGTTCTTCACTGTTTTCGTCCTGCAAGACCTGCAACTGCGATAGTAGCATCCTGCAGATGAGTCTATGTCGACAACCGTTGCGACAGTGTAGAACGACCCAGCCTGGTTGTTAATAACGAAACAACGTTAAAAAATGAAAATACAAAAAAATTGCAAGTGGGAGTGAAACGATTGTGTTTGGGATCCTACCTTCTCGTTTTTAAAAATCTGTGAAATTGATAGAACAGCTTCAACTGGCAAGTTGAAACTTTCTTCCTCCGCACCTTCCTCGATTATTTGCAGTGAGTTTCTAGGAGCTTGAGATGATAGGCTGAAAAGAATGAACGGTATTAAGGGAATCAACTGAAAGAAACTTAGAGGTGTACAATAAAGAGGAGAATGCAATGGTAGACCTTTCCTGAAAAGCTTCGACTTTGGGTATTGCTGGATTAAACTCAAAAGTTGTGGCGTTGTATGTGGTTCGCACAACCCAGGCATCTGTGAGTGGGAAAAAAAAGGTATATATCAAATTAACTAAATTCTCGTGTTAAGAAGGGGGAGATGAATGTAATTCTGCAGAAGTAACTTACTGTCAAACAGCTTCGTCTCAACACCTCTGAGAACTACAACTTTAGATTGTTGCGGGCACGGAAGAACTGGCAAAACCTCCGGGAGATCGGTGGCATGAGGAGCCCAAAGTGTGCACTGAAGAACAACATCACTGGAATAAAAAAAAGAGTAAGCGGCCAATGCAAGACAAAATTCAAGTACACGCAAAATGAGTCATATCCTGAAAACAGAGTTACTAAATTAAAAATCCAATAAGGGTACGTACTCGACATCTTCAAACTTGATTTTTCTGCACTTGTAAGCCCTCTTAGTTTCTTGCATTGGACCAATTTCGTACACCTTGCCTACGATATCTACAAATCCAATTAAGCATTCAATAACATGAGCAAGATAAGAAAATAATTTGAAAGTGACAGCGTGTAATTAACTGCAAGCAAAAGGGAGAATAGTGGAGACCTATGTACTGATTCATTGGTACTCTGCCATTTACGATGTCTTCAAACTTCGCAAAGCGGTATATGTTGAAAGGAATTGATGAATTTTTAGGCAAATGAGTAACCTTTGTCGAGAATTCAACTTGGAGCCTACAGGCATGGGAAGTTGCCCGCTCCGACCCGGTGTTAGACGTCACGGTAACACTACGGAGGTTGTACGCCTCCTTCAATAAGAATTTGTCAGTGAACTTGATAATCAAAGATTTCTTGATAGTAGCTTGGACCAAGTCATCCTGGTACAGAAAAACAGTAAAATTTAGTAAAAAATAATCACTACCTACATCTAGACATCAATAGTACTTAGAAAACAACCTGCTCGTCAATAAGCAGCAACTCAATTGAGTCGGTGACGTATTTGTCAATAAAATTTAGCCTATTTCATCTATTGATTACCCGAACATTCAGATCCTTCACTCGCACACCCTCACATAGTGTGGAAATTGACTCACGACGAACGTCAGACATGATAGATCAAACGGAAAAAAATAATTGTGAGATAGAAGAGGAGTTCAGAAACGATTTGATGGCTGATACGGAAACTGAACTAACCTGTCTAAAGATATATATATATATATATATATATATATATAGTACCTGTGGCGACAACAATTTAGTGCTTGTGGAGACGATAAGACGGCATTAATTGGCATCACAATTTTCAAAGAGGAATCAATGATGAAGGATCGGATTTTCGAGGAGGATGAGTACAACGATCAATTGACAAAGCTACCTCGTGAAACGTTGAAGCAATTACTGGTTTTTCCCAATGTATTTGATCAATTAATGATGAAGTGGGAAGATGAAGTGGCGCAATTATGAAGAAGAACGATTCTGAAAGGTAATACATTTATTTTCTACAATTTTCTCACTGTGAGCAGGTTGGCTCACTGGTTAGGAAAGGTGGTATTGCTTCAAAGGACGCGGGTTTGAATCCTGGCGTTGTTGTTTTTTGAAATGAGGCCTATTTCAAAATGGGAGAATAACATGTCCTTAAAAATTGGGAAGTGGTTTCTGTTTTAATATAAAGAAGATTAGACATAAACAGATACCGAAATATATAAAATTTTGGTGTCTACAGGATGGTCACAGATTTTCTTCAAATCTTTTCGGGAGCCTGCAGTATCACATGTCTTATCGTCTACATCCATGACGGCGTGAATCAATTGTTCAAAGAAGTTCTTTTCAATATGCATCACATCCAAATTATGTTGGAGTAATTAAGTACTCCAATATGGAAGGTCAACGAAGATGCTTCTTTTAAACCAACCATTTTTTAACTTCTTTAGATACTTGAACTCTTGATCAGTGCCATCAATAGTGGATGAGAACTCTGAAATCACCTCCCATATCTCATCTCCCCGGAGACGAATAGGTGCCTCATCTAGCACAAACTCACCCTTTTTTAAAGCTCTCTTGTTTTTCCTGTACGGGTGGCCATCGGGTAGAAACTGTCTATATCAGTCAAACCAACTAATTTTGTTGGAATTTCCTAGCTAGAACGCTTTTATTTCATTCATGCAACAAGGGCATGCTTTTTGGCCCGCCGTAGACCAACCGCTCAACATAACATATGCAGGGGAATAATTTATAGTCCACAAAAGTGATGCTCTAAGCTGGAAATTTTGTTTCAACGACACATCATATTTCTCCACCCCTACTTCCCACAAGTGTCTCAATTCCTCTATAACTGGTTGTAAGTAAACATCCAAATGATATTTTGGGGCGGGAATAATAAGAGAAAGAAAGATGAACGGTGGTTTCGGACAAGAATTTATCATCGGTTGCAATTTGCTGGATTTCTTGTCTGAGTGTTCTCCATATCCATATTGGCATGTTTGTTCCACTGAAATATTTAAAAATTGATTTAATTTCAATATTTAATTTTACGAAATGAAAAAACTAGATACCTAAGAAATTACTTTAGATTTTGCAGCTCTATTTTAGTGCAATCAAAAGCTTTACTTTCAAGTAAAACATTGTACTTCTCCACTTAACCAATCACATATGTATTTACATTTTAGTTAGTAAAATGAAATAAAAATTTTAATTATATAATTTTTTTTCTAAGGTTAGTATATTTACTTATCAAGGATCTCCCCTTTAGATTGTCTCCAATAACATCTTGAAACTCAACAAAGTTGAGACCAAATTTTGGTATTGTTGCATTATCTATTTCTTCAATGTCGGTGCTCGAGAGAAATCTTATATGCCAATTATGGGTGGTAGCAGCCTCCCATGCGCTATTTGATGCTATACGAAAGTTGCTTATTCGATAGATATGTTGTTCCTGTATTTTTGCTTCAAATTGAGATTTCAAGTTGTGCACTATTGTTCCTTGCATCATCTCACCCTAAAATTTATTAACATTAAATATTGATATCATTATAAGATAGATAAGAGTCTAATTACATAATTGATGGTACTTACTTTTTCATCTACCATTAAAATTTCAATTGAGTCGTTCTCTTGATTTCATGAATTGAAACAATCTTCTTCTGCCTTCCAAATCCGTACGACTCTAGCCTCAAAGTAAGAGTCGTAAAGAGAGGGTTGTAACTTATCGAAAGTTGTAAATTTTAGAACTTCCGTTTTTTCTTCCATTTTTCTTGTATTGTGTTTTGTGTTGTTTGTGCTTCTTTTTGAGTTTGAAGGTTCTATATTTATACACTCTGTTGGTCCCTTATTTTAAGAAAAAAAATGGTAGTTTTGCAGTTATAGTTTATTACTGGTTGTGCGGTGATTTACTATGTTGTGGGGAGTTATAGTGGTAATGAGATAGTGCGCGAGGTAATTGGTTAGTGGGGTCATTATGTTAGCTGAATTGGACAATAAAATTAATTAGTGTGATTTCATATGCTTCAAGTGGTAAATTCATTGATGATATAATTTCAATATTAAAGCTACTTAATTAATTATTTCCATATGCTCCATTCCACTCAATTAAAATAGCAGGATATTACTTCATTTCACTATCACATGTTATATATTATGGCTACTAGTTTTATATACTCCGTATTTTATTTACTCTTGTTATTTACTATGTATACATATTATTTCTGTCACTAATAGTAATCATGTGTGATTTGTTTCTTAATTCATCATTATTTTCAACTTAAATAAATTAATCATTAATATCAACACGCTTGTCACTTATGGTGTTGTTTCATCAGTGGTTATGATATGTTTCATCAATAACCACATTTTTAATCTTAAATTAATCTTAAATCAATCAATGTTGCTTATGTTTTAATTCTAAATCAGAATTATTGTTAATAAATCAGAAACAAATCAATGAATTATTGTTAATCAGAAATAAATCAAAATTATTCTCAATCTTAATACTTCATTGTTGAAACTATAATCATCACTTGCGTGTTATATACTATGGTTGTTGGTTTTATACATCCTTTATTTACTCGTGTTATATGCTATGAATACATATTATTTATACAACTAATAGTAATCATGTGTGATTTTTTCTTAATTATTGCTTATTTTATTTACTTGACTGTACTTTAGTACACTTTTTGTTATATAATAACTGCAGTATGTTTGTTTTGTCAATACAGTACACAACTCTCAGCATATAAATCTCACCAAATGTCACTTGTTACCATTATTTTATTAAACATTGGTTACAATATGTTTTAACGAACCTAACTAAAATACTATTAACATCATAAAGATTGATATATTGGGTGAAGATTATTTTATATCTAACCACTTTCAATATGTTGGTCATAGCTTAACTACTTGAATTGTATTTTGCTCCTTTTTGTTCCTTTGGTTGTTGTTTTCCAACTTTTGCAGTTTGCTCCATATGTTTGCATTCTTCTTGGGTACCTTGACATTCTTCTTGATGCACTTATTTACTACTGAATAGTACCAAATCCATTGTTGCCAATCTCTAGCAGTGTAAAATAAGGAAACTGTCTAATAGTTTTCAAAGAGATTGAAGAGAAATAAGGTCTAAGCGTAAAATAAAGAAATTGTCTAATAGTACGCAAAGGAAATAAAGTCTAAGGAGTCTGACTTAACATCAAGCATAGATAAAGTTCAATAGGGTGTCTATTTAGTTTGCATCTTCTGGATTGTCACTGTCGTCATTGATGTCGATTGGTTCAATCTTAATCCTTTTTTACCCCAAATTTTGAACTTCTGCATTGTCTTCATTTGTATTAATGTGCTTCCAAGTGGTCTTGACGATATCTTTGATTGTTGGTCCATGATTTGCATTGCTGAAATTGTGGTTATATTTGTCAAAAAATAATCTTTTTGTATTGTGGTTCTATGTTATGTATTTGGATTTTGATATTAAAATATCACTCACCTAGCTATGAATGCATTCACATGTCCTATGTCTGGCTTGAAGTAAATCTTTGTTGCATCGGTAGTTGTTATCCTCATTTCACCTGACATGTTTTTGACATTATGTACAAACAGGGTACGAAATTTAATTTTATCAAAATTGAAGCTCCATACCTTGATATGGCTGTTCTATGCACACATTGAAATACTATTATGGGTTTTTTTGATACAAATTTTGGATATGATGAATTATTTTTATTTTTTCTGTGAGTGGCCCCCATATCCATTTTGACAATTTTGTTCCCTGAATGTCTTGTAGCTCTAAAATTGAACATGTTAAGGGGCCGCTTTGAAGTATGGCATTATACTCTTCACTTGACAAGCTACATCTGTTCATTGTTTATGATTAAGCATTCTTTCATATTATCTATAATTAATCAAGTTATATATATATGTAATTAAATTATACATATTTTCTAAATGATTTAAAAGTTTACCTATGTAGGAACGTCGACCCAAGTTGTTATCTATTATATTTTGAAAGCTTACAAAGTGAAAATCCAAGGATGTGTAGACACCCACATTTGGCCGCTAGGTGTCTATAGTAGTTTCCGAAAAACACCCGATGATGATCGGACGTAAACATGACTTAATACGCTCGATTTTGGACTCGGAATCAATACTATTTGGCGCGAGCTTTTAGCGGAGTAAAAATCTCATAAAACCGACCTCAAATCTAGGCCCAGTGAGTCGTTTACAGTCAAATGAGACTAATTTGGGTCAAAACCGACACCAAGGGCAAAACCGTCTTTTAGCGACCGGGTCAAACCCCGGTCAAAGGCGTTTCCGAGACATAAAATCTGTCACACAGCTTTTGAAAATCCGATTTGAAGTCAAATACCACAGAAAATCAGCCATGGAGAAGAATTAAGCAACTAGAACTCTTCCTTAAAGATAAAACTCGATCTCTAAAAAGAGACTCCTTCCCGGCCCAGGCCCACTCGATCGAGTGGACCGGCCCACTCGGTCGAGTAGGCTCGTAAAACACACCAAAACCGGCGTCAGACCGGGCACTCGATCGAGTGCCATACACCACTCGATCGAGTGACCCCTTTTCCAGCTAAAACCGGATTCCTTTTCTATCCAAAGTCGGAATCATACTCCATCTAAACCGGGTGTTTTCTTCTCATCCAAGCAAGATTTTCCTATCCAAAAGCCAAGTACCTTTCCTGGTCAAAGCTGGAAACCTCTCCTATAAATACACCCCCTTGCACACAACAAACAACATTCATAACATCAACTACAACACACAATTCGCAACCCAAATTTCCAGCAACTTTAGGCAAACTATACAAAAATATCATCCCGAGCCAAACTAAGCCAAAATACAACACCTTAACTCCTCCTATATCCTCGTTACTCCTACGCAAGCGCTGTTACTATGAGTCTGTGATCGAGGTTGAAATTAGCATGTAGGTTGAGGGTGTTACAAATCCCGACTTCTCTCTTTCTCTCTTCCTTCGTCTCGTTTTGTCGTCCGTCGTCGTCCGTCACCACGCGTCGTTATCATCGTCATTTTTTTATTTCTTTTTCTCGTTTCTAATATCACTATTAGTACTACTACTATCGTAATTAGCAATAGAGCGTCGTCCCTAGGATTTGATATCAACTCTATAGTCGAATATCGGATCAAAAGGAATCAATCAATAATACAATCCCATTGATGCCGAAATAATAGTCACACGGTCTGAAAAGACTAATTACGACATTACGATGCATTCATCTTAATACGGTTTAAAACGATTTATAAGACGTCTTTTACAAAATTCATTATAATATTAGATATTGATTCTATAATCAAGTATCGAATATAACGAGTATCGAAAACTGAATCGAGTGTAAATCATACTATATTTTCACACGATTTGGCAAAATTATCGATTTTACAATCAAAAACAAATAAACGAACCATCGTTCGCACAGGGGGCACTCGATCGAGTGGCACCCCAAAATCAGGCCAGAAAGCTTTTTTGAGGACCACTCGATCGAGTCCCTCCATGACTCGATCGAGTGGCACCTCAAAATCCGAACAAAAGGTTTTTCCCGAGGTCCACTCGGTCTAGTCCCTCCATGACTCGATCTAGTGGCCTTTGTCACGACAAATCCGTGAGTTCTTTAACATACTGTAGACACCCGCATTTTGACCGCCAGGTGTCTATAGCAGTTTCCAAAAAAACACCCTATGATGATCGGACGCTAACGTGTTTCTACGCGCTCGGATGTGGGCTCAAAACCATTAGTTGTTGGCTTAAGCACTTACGGAGTAAAAAGCTCACAAAACGGACCTCAAATTCAGGCCCAGTGGATCATTTCCAGTCAAACAAGACTAATTTGGGTCAAAACCGACACCGGAAATAAAACCGACTTTTAGCGATTGGGTCAATCCCGGTCAAAGCCGTTTCCGAGACACATAAAAACAGCCACATAAACATCAAAAAACTCAGCCCAAACACAAAATATCCAATTCCAGGTCCGAAGCCCGGACCACTCGATCCAGCTGACCCACTCGATCGAGTGGGCCCTCATTCAAGCCCGGCTGCAGGCGCTTGGGCCACTCGACCGAGTAGCCCGAGTCAAGGGGATACTCGGTCGAGTAACCCTAGCCGGGGGTACATAGCCTAGCCTATATATACACCCCCATGCACACACTCTTTGATCACTTTTTACCACATTGATTCAACCCTAACCTTTGACCAACTTTTCGAAACCCTAATCAACCCTACTCTCATACATCCAAACCCTAACCCTAGCGTTTAGGAATCCAAACCCTAACCACCACAACTTAGCCTACATCTCGATACTCCCGTGCAAGCCACAACTACGAGTCCCGTCCGAGAACAAGAACATGTAGGTTGAGGGTGCCAAATCTCTTTCTTCTCTTTTCTTCTTTCTCCTTCTCTTTCGCGTCGTCCGTCGTCCCATGTCACATTTTTTGTTTTTTTTACTTAATTATCGCATCTATAATATCGATAATATATCTAGTATAAAACATTAAAATGCTTGTGAATTTGTGTCTAATGTGAGTGATGGTGGGATAAGGAAACCCGAATATACAAGAGTATTGCACTCAGCGTTGTCGGTCGCTTATCCCATCACCCCGATCATTTGATTATTGAAACAAGTCAACTTAAACAATAATTTTTATTTTTCGTTCGCGTAGTCATCATTCAATTGCATATTTCATCAATTCTAAAACCTTTTTTTTCAAAACAAGTACCTTTTTTTAATAAGGCTCGAAACCCGTTGATGCGGATCCGACATCAAACAATTCGCAAGAATTAATTATGATGTCGGGATGCGGAGGGAATCAAGTCGAGTTTCTTAATTAAAGTATCAATCTATTAGATTCGATACCAATTCCATAATTGGATGTCGAATCTAACGATCTAGTCAAATAATTTGATCAATCCGATTTTTCGTTGATGCCGGCATAGATGTCATTTAATTCGTTAGAATTACGACACTATAAACACGGAGGAAAATTCATATCGTTTTGGTTGACTTAAACGACCTATAGCAATTTCTTTAGTCTCGCTCTAATATTCGACATCGATTCAATAATCGAATGTCGATTATGACGAGTTGAGTATGTTCGAGTTGAGTATAAATTATATAGTATTTATGCCCGATTCAACAAAATCATCAAATCATCAAAATCAAAAGCAATTTCGAAACCGATAACGAGTCGCAAAACGAACCCTAGTTCGTACAGGGGGCACTCGATCGAGTGCCTAGCCCACTCGGTCGAGTGGCACCCCAAAAACGAGACAGAATGTTTTTCGACCTCCACTCGGTCGAGTCTCACAATGACTCGGTCGAGTGGCAGCGTACTCGGTCGAGTTCGTCAATAACTCGATCGAGTAGGGTCTACAATACGAGACAGGAGCCTTTTCAGAGGTCCACTCGGTCGAGTCCCTCGATGACTCGATCAAGTGGTCTTATCACGACAAATACCGTGATTCCTATAGTGTCATTCGAGTCTCGATAATACCTTTTTTATGACTTAGGTCAACACGTGTCTAATCTATCACGTGAAACATCACTTTTTCAAAAACCATTCATCATCATATTTACATTATTCCATATTTACGCAAACCGTTATTATCGTTTTACCGTTACTAACCGTTTGTCACTTTTCTTGTTGATTTATTTGTTTATTTTATTGTACTAAAATGAACTCACATGCTAAATTTAACTTCGACGTTAGAATTAGTTACATTAAATCGACATAGAAACCCTTTCAATTTTATGCATGTTTAGGAAAATTAATGTTTGCATATCATTTTCCCGTTCAACTAAAGCGCGTATTAGAAAGTCTTTTGATATCTTAGTAGAGGCCGCCAATGTGCGGGCGGGGTTGGGTGTCCTTAGTGGGCTTCCCAACACGTACCCTCACCCCTTACTCAGAACCTCGGTTTCCGGATGCCCGAAACTGTTGGCGCACGAGAGTCATTCAATACACGATAACCGGTAGTGACGCTATCAGTATCGCAATGCAAAGGGACAAGCCCAATAAACTCTGACATCGGAAATGGGCCGTATTTTGTACACGGCCCACTACGACATAGAGTGGGTTCGAATGGGCCCGAACTCCCACAATGTTCGGTGGCGACTCCACTTCGATTTAAATTTCAATTCGATCCATTCTCGTACGGAGATTCATTCGCCTCACCAAACCCGCGTGTGGCCGCGTCGGGGTGGACCTATGTCATGTCCACACATACCTCGAGTCCCGATATAATTCTTTTAGCGACTTCAGTCACCACGTGTCAAGACTATCACGTGATTCACTCTTTTCAAAATCATACATCGTACCATTCTAATCTATTCCATTATTATCATTACTAACCCGTTTATTTCTGTTTTGGCATTTTTTATTGTACTAAAATGAACCTCACATGCTAAATAGAACTTCGACTTAGTTCAAAGATGCATTAAACGACGTAGATCAAACATAATTCACATGTTTAGTCAAAACGCTGTTTGCATATCATTTAATCGTCAAACTAACGCGCGTACACGAAAAACGAACGATATCTACCTAAGTAAAGGCCGCTAAGTGCGGGCGGGGTTGGGTGTTCTTTGTGAACTTCCCAACACGTACCTTCACCCCTTACTCAGAACCATGGTTTCCGGATGTCCGAAACCGTTGGCATACGAGAGTCATTCAACACACGATTATCGATAATGTCGGTATCGGTATCGCAATGCAAAGGGATGAACCCCATAAACTCTGAAATCAGAATGGGCGGTACTCTGTGCACGGCCCACTACGACATAGAGTGGGTTCGAATGGGCCCGAATACCCACAAAGTTCGGTGGCGACTCCAACTTCGATTTAAATTTCAATTCGAGATCCATCTCACATGAGATTCATTCGCCTCCCCAAACCCGTGTGTGGACCTATGTCATGTCCACAGGATGGTATATTCTCATCCTCTATTTCTTCAATAGTTGTGTTAGACCGAATTCTATATCGCCACTTGTGAGGTGTGGCTGCTTCTCTACCGTAATTTGGTAGTAATTGGTACTTGTCCATTCGGTACACTTGACCTTCACGAATCCTCCTTGATAATCGTTGTGCCAAGTGGCCAAGTGGTTAGTATTATTAAAAGCAATTGCTTGAAACACAATCCCCAACACATTACCAAAATAAATTGGAACTAATATATATATATATATAGTTCAAGTAAGTCTATGTTAAAGTTACAGATGACGGGTAACTTTAATCACTTTTTGTGTAACTTTAACACTGGAATTTATGAACTAATAAGAGTTCTTGACCTTATGAGAACCTATATAAAGTTACACCAGAGAGAGAGAGAGATAGATAGATAGATAGATAGATAGATAGATAGATAGATAGAGAGAGAGTAGAGATCAAGTAAGTTCACCATATGTCAGTAAGTCTATATTAAAGTTACAGATGACATGCGATAAAGTTATATTAGTTCAAAATTGATATGTAACTGTAACATTCAACACTTTTATCACATCAAGTGATTAAGTGTAACTTTAGACCCATTCTGTGTAACTTTAATCAGTTTTTGTGTAACTTTGACACTGGAATTTATGAACTAATAAGAGTTCTTGACCTTATGAGAACCTATATAAATATATAAATATATATATATATATATATATATATATATATATATATATATATATATATATATATATAAAGAGAGTAAGGCTCTTATGAGTCCTTCTCCATATATGAGTCCCTAAGTCCTTCTGCCATCAAAATGGATGGTAGAAGGATGGATGGACAAAATTTATCCTAATGATTTGCATTTTAAAAAAAAAAGAAAAAAAAGAGATACTGCTTCCTAAAATAACTCTCATAATTTTAGGAAATAATATATCGCGTTCATTCCTTCATTCACATTACCACGTTCATCATAATCAAACCTAAAAAAATGCTTCCCACCAATCTGTAGTCGACATCCCGTTCCATGGATTCAATGATCGCGACATCTTCATCAACTGTTGATAAGCAAATCGTAGAGTACAACAATGGTGAGTTTTCGATATTGCTTTCAGGTTTTGCGTCAATTTTATTCATTTCATTCATCATAGATTCATATCAATGGTTCATTGCTCTCGTGTTAGTATAGATTTCAAATTGTTATGTTTATTATTTAGATTTTTCACAATCTTCACTGATACTATTGTTTTGTTTTCCATTAAAGCAGACACGTGTTAACAAATTATTGAAGTAACATACTTTCTGAGTTACAGTAACTCTATTTGTTAATTAAAGTAACACACACTGAACGTGGAAAAAAATGATTTTTACGGGGATGTTGAAGTAACTTACTTTAGGAGTTAGAGTAACTCAAGTTAGGAGTTGAAGTAATACATGCATTGCATGCGCGTAACGTTGTTTGATTTTTTGCAGGTACTATTGACAAAGACGCGAATGCACAGATGGCGCATCATGACAAGAGAAACTGTCCAAATCCGTACGCAGCACGACCCCCACCGCCTGCTAAACCATTCAATGATGAGGTTGAGGAGGGTGAAGTAGATGAAGAAGACGAAGAAGAGGAAACTGAAGAAGACTCTGAAGAAGATGAGGAAGAGGAACAAGTGTTCTGAGCTTACTTATGTTTTTGGTCATTCTGAGAAGTTTTTTTGTTTACAAGAATAACAGATTTTTTACACATACTGATGTGCAATGTTGCAGTTAACTCTATATTTAATACATGTGTTTTTGGTTAGAGTAACATTTCAGATGTATTGGAGTAACACCATTTGTTCCTTAGAGTAACAGATATAATGCATCAAAGTAACTGAGGATAACAACGTTGTTTACCATTCATTCTTAGATTAACCCCAACCATTCCTTATAGTAACATCATTTGTTCGTTAAAGTAATAGCTACAATGCGTTAGGGTAACACATTTTTTTTGGCTAGGGTAAGAACCCCAATCCCTGATTATGAAACCAACTTTGTAATGCGGGTTAACAACCTTCTTTCTGAGATTAGCACCATTCATTATCAAAGTAACAACATTTGTTCCTTAAAGTAACATATATCACGCGTCAGAGTAACTGATGATAACAACGTTGTTTAACCATCATTATGAAAATAACACTATTCATTACTAAGAGTAACATCATTTATTCGTTAAAGTAACAGTTACAATGTGTCGGTGTAACACTCTGATTATGCTTCGGTGTATTTTGAAGAGATTGATTAATTATGAAAAGAAAGAGATTGATTAATGAACGTAGAAGGTGTAGGGGTTGTGTGATGATGGCGGGATGTTGGGGTAACGTGATGATTTGATGAGAGAGGGAAATAATTATTTGGTAGAGATAATTAGGAAGATTTGATTTGATTTACCATATTTACTGTTATTCCTTTTTTCACCTCAAACAATCACGACCATCCATCTTTCACTGCATCAATGGTCCAAGATTGGACCCATGGACTCAATGTATAGAGAATGACTCACTTGATCCTTACTCTGTATATATACACACACAGTAAATTGTATGTTTTAGAATTGACACAGCTTATTCTTGCATTTTTATCCACGAATAGGATTTCAAAAGAAGCAAAACCTTCATTTTCCGGATTCGTTGATTTCAGTCCTTTCCAAATTCGAACTACCCGACCTTCAATAAAAGTTGGAAATTTTGAAACTTCTGTTTTTTCTTCCATTTCTCTTGTGTTGCTTTGCGTGTTGGTTGTGCTTCTTATTTTGAGTTTGAAGGTGCTATATTTATAGATTGTTCTGATCCTTAATGGTGAATAATTTGACAGTTTTGCAGTTGTAGTTAGGTTTTACTATGTTTTGGGCAGTTATAGTGGTAGTGAGCTAGTGTGTGAGGTAGTTGGTTAGTCGGAGTGATAATGTTTACTGAAATTTGACACTAAAAATAATCAATGCGATAAAAACAGTAGGAAAGTCATTGATAATCCTTTATTTACTTGTGAATGCTGACCAGAAATTATTTTATACTTACGTTCTGCCATCCCGATGTTATTGGAGTGACGATATTTAGTTTAATCGTCTATAAATAATAGATTTGTTACGTTTATGTCACCCTAATAAAAATCTCGGTAATAAATAACAGATTTGTTACGTTACGTTTATGAAAATCTCGGTGATGATTGATATCTTTCCAGATCTGAGAGAACTAATTTATATCAAATTATATATTAAGGCTGGTAGGATTTTATATATTTTATTTACTTGTGTATTTTGACCAAAAATGACTTTATACTTACTTTTTGCCACCCCAGCGTTATTGGTTTGGCGGTATTTAGTGTAATCGTCTATAAGTAATAGATAATTTACCATTATGCCACCCTAATAAATTCGGAACGACGTCAACTCGTAAGGAAAAAAATTGTTAATTTATAACGTCTGGTAGCTTACGTGTTACCACCCTAACAAAGCCGAAAACGTGGTAGCTGTAACTGTTGTCGAGTTATAATTTAACGATTTTGAAATTCTCGCTGATGATTGATATCTTTTCAGATCTGAGAGATTAATTCATATTTCATTTACCTTTTTTGTTTAATATTTATATTTATTGTCATTGTCATATTTATATTTATTATCACATTACATACTATATATTAAGGATGTTAGTGTTTATTTATTTTATTTACTTGTGTTATATATTTTGAAAACATATTATTTCTGTCATTGACAGTAATTATCTGGGATTTGTTTCTTAATCAATCATTGTTTTCAACTTAAATGACGTTTTTGTTGTCAACACGTCACTCGCTTATGTTTAACTCTAGATCAGAATATGTCATAATAGATATTTTGGTAATCGTTGAAACTATAATCATCACTTGCATGTATGATTGTGTTTTAATTATGTGTTATTATGTGTCATTGTTTCTTGGTTATTAGTACTTATTTTAATTTCACTTGTTTGTATATCATTACACCTTCCTCATATAATAGCAATGTGTTTTGGTCAACACACTACACAAATGTCATTGAATGAGCATCATATAAATGTCAGAATTTTTATAAATAAAGGATTATAACCACTTGAAGATTCATACATTATAAAGGGTAAATGTACTACTATACATTATAACTCCACAAATAATCATATGTTGGTTGTAGCTTAACCACTTGTAGTGTATTTCGCTCCATTTTGTTTCTTTGGTCGTTTTCCAACTTTCCTTTCGTTGTTGTTCATATCCCATCTGCTTCATATGACTGCATTCTTCTTGGGTTCCTTGGCATGCTTCTTCCTGTACTGATTTACCATTGAATGTATTGTTAAGTAGAAATTTAAATCAAATACAAACTTCTCTACTACGTAGTTCCAAATGTAAAATGTATGCTAAATAAGAAAATTGTCTAATAGTGTCCAAAGAAATTAAAGGCTAACAAATGTCCCAAACTAAATCCATTCTGAAAATAACAATAACAAAATGCAATGTCTTAAAAAATTTAGAATCACTGTCCTTCTCCATCTTCACTGGTTTGAGCATCTTTGAGGATGATGTCTTGTCTTCAACTTTTCCCCCTGACATTGGTTCATCGTCATCGCTGGTAACCTGATTGTATTTGCGCTTCCTTTGTGGTGTCTTGTTTTCCTGCAAAGTTTCAGTTTTAGACAACAACTTACATAATTTTGGACTTTAAAAAATAGCTAATACTTTTGTACCATTATTGAGTCCATTGAAATTGTTGTCTGGTTGGTTGATATAGTGTTGCTCAAAGTGCTTGCTTCAATGCTTCTAATCTTCATCAAAAAAGATTAAAATTTTCAAATTTACATCGTATGTACCTCCATTTCAGCATACTTCTCTTTCCATCTTGCAATAGTTTCCTTGTCATTAAAAAAATCGTATGCAATGTAGCATGTGGAGTTCATATCAATATTATACATTCTATCCACTTCTATTTTTAGCAAGTATTCATTTCCTTGGAAACATTGAAAATCCTCTGGAATCCCATGCTCGTTGCCGATCTGTTTTTGTTAATGAATCAGTATAGTAATCTTCATAATCATTTTTAATTACTAAAGTAGATATATTTGTCGGAACCTACTTTAAGCTTTCAATACGTTCCTTTGCACTTCTGCTGATTTTTCTTCGAATCAAGTTTTCGAACATTTTCACGGTTGCTTGTCCTCCATCTCCGTCTTTTATTATGAACTTTTCTTGAAATCTGAAATAATCAATGCATATATAAGTTGTCTATATATATTGGCGTGTGTTCATTGACATAGGAATTTGATATGGTATTTTTCTAACCTTGGCACACAGTCAATATCACCAACATCATATGTTGTGCAGTACTCTTTTGAGCAATACCATAGTCCATCTTTAATCTCGGCCCTTGACTTGCATACTTTACATGAGTTGTAATACCATTTGTAGGAATCGTAAAAAAAATTTATGGTTGCGCGTATGACATATGTTCCAGCCTGTTATTTAAAAAATGAATTATAATGCATTTCATTGATAACATGAATATTAAAGTAATATACATGAACATTATATACGAACCTTTACACAGGATAGTACATCGGTTAAGGATTTTAAATTTCAAGCAATTAGATCACTTCATCTAAATGCAACTATTCCCTTGTTAGCTATGAGCATTTCTGGAATTCTGCAATGTTATTAAATATTATAAGGATTCTAAATATTATTCATATCTTCAATGATTTGGAATAATACATAGCATGTTTTTAAAAAGTGGAATTGTTGTTAACCTGACTCTGTATTCCTTGACTTGTAGGATATTAGGGTCGATGAGTATCTTTGTCACATCGGTAGTAGTGAGCCTTATTTTGTCTCTATGAATTGTCCTTTGCACACATTGTAAAATCACCACTGGTTTTTCTATTTTATATCTTGGGTCACTTGTGATGTGAATGACATGTTGTACATGGCTTCCCCATAGCCAAAAGCTGTAAGTGCTCCCCACTGTTTGCATTGCTGTTCTATTAAGTATGGCAGTTGCAAAATAGCAGGTGTGTCAATTAAATTAGAAGGTGTGTCAACTTAGTTGGGATCCTCGAGAAATAGTCTTGTTCTTTGGTTATCATTAACTTCATATATGAGGTTGTTACTCTCAACTTCAGCTATGACATCTACAATTTAATATGAATACAAAATTATTTTATTGTGCGTAAAACTTGTAAATTTAATGCGTGTTCGTGGTATACCTATTAAAAATTTGCCGCCAAGTTGATTTGTTACGATGTCATCGAAACTCACTAAATTGAGTCCCTGTTATGGCAAGCTATCATCCTTTATCTCTTCAACAATTGATGTTGACCCTAATTTCAAACGACATGGGTGTGGTATTGCTATATCGTATCCATTGTTGAGTGTGATTTGAAATCTGCCGACGTTGTAGCATTTGCCTTCATCAATATTTCCGTCAAAGAGTCGAATTAACGCTTTTGCTGTTGTGATTTGAATAATGTCTCCCTGCAAAAGTATTTAAGGTAATCAATTACATTAATCGATGTTGTGATATATTGCAAAATGAATAATATGTACTTACCTCTTCATCAACTAATAATATCTCAAGAGATACATAGTTGTTTACTCCCTTGTTGCTTAAGTTCTCCCTCTTCCATTTTCGAACAACTCTTTCTTTCAAATGGACACCAAATACTCCTTTTTTTAGTTTACTAATTAGTATTTTTTTTATTTCTGGAAACATTTTGTTACTAATTTCTTGGTGATTTGAATGAGAGTTGCTGCTGTAAAATTCCGTATTTAAAAGCTAAGAAAATCAATTTTTTTAGTGGGAGACATGTGTAGTTATGATGTTAGTTTTTTGAGAAATTATTGATATTTGTGGGGGTCATGGGTCATAGGTAGTTTTTCAAAAGTTAACTTATCTCTGTGTTTTTTTATTATTATTATGTTTGTGTTACTGATTTGTCCCTCCGCTTTTGTTAATATGGTTTGTGTTAATGTTATTTTTTTCATGCAGATTTGGATTGACGATGATAAATATCAATTTAAACAGTTTGACCCAAAATTAATTTGTACTTACGTTTTGCCACCCCGATGCTATTGGTTTGGCGGTATTTAGTGTAATCATCTCTAAATAATAGATGAATTACCTTTATGTCACCCTCATAAATTCGGAACGACGACAATTCATAAGCGAAAAAAATTGCTAATCTATTAATGTCTGGTAGCTTACGTGTTGCCACCCAAATAAATCCAAAAACGTGGCAGCTGTAACTGTTGCCGAGTTATAATTTAACAATTTTGAAATTTTCGGTGATGATTGGTATCTTTCTAGATCTGAGAGAATTAGTTTATATCACATTTACATTTTCTTTAATAATTATATTTATACTTACCTTTGTAATTTTTTTTTTTGTATTTGAAATTACGCTAATTAATTTTTTTAACTTTGGTTCTATTTATTTAGTTATTTAGTTTATTAAAAATAAATTATTAATGTACAAATTTGGTATATGTAATTATTATTATTAAATGTACTTTAAATAAATGTACAAATTAATGTAATTTAGAATTAGAGTATGTAATAAAGTGGCTAAATTGTTTTTAAAAAAAATAAAGATGATATTGTTATTAATTGTTAATTATTAAGTTGAATAGATAAATAAAAAAATATATTGCAAATCAGTTTTCTGATGGTGACGTTATCATGAGATCACTCCATGTTAAATTAACACTAAATGCTGATGTCACCCTACACATTGATGATTGTTCTTTTAATAAAGAAGGGATTATTTTAATGCGTTTTGCGGCCCTTTTAGAATTAATAAAATTACGAAGTATTTATATAAACATTTACGTAGATGTCTATATCAACTATGATCTTGGTGACTTGGTCTATGATTTATTAATTATGATGTGTTTTTATTACAAAAAATTATAATTATACAAGTGATCATATTTATATTATAAGTTTATGTTTACGAGAAATATTTTTTTCGATAAAATTTACTTGATAGATAATAATGGAGTATCTACATGTCGTAAATTTCAGCTAATTAAAAAATTACCTACTCCATACCTATTTACGGTAGGTATATTCGTGGTCATGACACCCATAATATTTAGAATTTCAAAAGCAACTTGAATGTTGGATCTATTATAATTTTTTCTCGATACCGTATATATTTGTGTTGTAGGTCTCCAGATAATACTTGGTACAGGTGCTCCAAATATTATTTGACAGGCCTGGTTATTTACGGATTAACTAAAGTAGCAGAGTAAAGAAAAAAATACTAACAATACAAATTATAAAACAACGACAAAATAGTAGTGAAATATGCCCTCAATTTTAATTTTTTAATTAACGATTTTATTTTATGAAGTGATTATTTGAATTTAATTTTTGCAAAAATATATTAGTAGGAAAGTTATTTCTTACGAACAATAAGTTTCGTCTTTTATACGAGTAAACATTCAATACAATACGAATTTATGAGGATGTGAATAACTCAAAAAATAAAACAATGACAAAAACAGCAAAAAAAACAAAAAAAAGCCGAGATACTTTCAATATTCTTATGTTTTACTACGTAGTAATTAGCATCTAAGGATGGGTTACTTAATCTAACGAGATCATACTTATAAAGTAGTAATAATAGTCAAACCTAAACCTACGACGGTTAGTCCATGCTTGCATGCATATTAAGATGTACGTGAAGCAACAATAATGCATTAAATAATGGCGGGAAACTAGAAATCAAATGCACCTTGGTAAGACATCAAGCGTGAAACACGGCTGTCTAATGAGCCGCAATGTGGAAGATCTATCTGATCAAATGAAGAACGATGTACGACGTTGAAGGAATGTCATGGTGGTATATAAGAGGCGGATGGTGTGTTTGTTGAGTGTTGACGACCTAAGCTTTTTCTTGTAAGGGTCTTCACTGCTTTGACGATAAAACCAAACTCTTTCATATTTGTTGAGTTTAGGTAGTTTAATTGACAAGAGATGAGATAGAAATTATATACTTGTAATATATACCCACTGAATGTCGATGTCTCGTCTCAGGTAAAGAGTTATGGCATGCTTGTCTATTTTTCTCATTTTCAAAAATTGCCATACTCCCTCTGGTTCTTCGGAATCGCCACATTTGATATGGGCACCAATATTACGACAAGTGGGGTACACCAATTAAATAATACTTTCCTTAAAGCAAGTAGAGATGAAAAAAAGTACTTCAGTCTTTGATTAATTAAAAGAGTACAAATAAAATAATAAAATAATATCAAAAGGATGACTAAAGAGGAAATGTGACAATTCTAGTGAACTTGCCATAAACGGAATATGTTGCAATTCCAAAGAATCGGAGGGAGTATAACAAAGCTGTTACTGCTCATTTCCAAGAAACGCTATATAAGGTAAGCTCATTTAATTTTCAAGATATCTAAAGTGTTTATTTATCGAATAACTAAATTACTACCTCCGTACTTAAATAATTATTGTTTTCACTTTTTGAGATACTCACTTCTCTCTTCAATATCTCTCAAAATATATTAATAAACATATTGACATGTATGCTCATATCGAATCACTTTTCATGTAAAGATTTTTATGGTGCAATTTTTATAATTTTTCATCAAATATATTTTCGTAAACATTGAATTTAAAGGGTCACCTCGTAAAATGAAAACAATAATTATTGTAATACGGAGAGTAAGTTTTATCCTTGATCTAAAAATCATAATCTTTTTACTTGAAAATTGCTTCCATGAACAACAGGTTAAACTATAAACCTCATAGCTAAACAATAATGGACAAATGGAGCTACTAGTGACGCCATTTCTCCTCAACCATCTTCATGCTACAGCAAAAAAAACCAAAACTTTGCCGCATTATGAAACGAGTCATACGACTCATTTAGTCGTAGTTAAGTAATACTCCCTCCTATTATGAGTATTTCTCCCCAATTTTTTTGGGGGAAGAAATTAAGAAATGAGTAAAAAGTTGGGTATGAAGTGTAAAAAGTGGGATATAAAGTGAAAAGGTGTTGGGTTTAGGTGTGAAGGAAAAAAATAAGAATTGAATAAAGAATAAAGAATCATTAAAAGTACATTCAAAAAAGAAAAGTGGAAAGAAAATCAAACTAAACTCAAAAAGAAAAGTGGGAGGAATACTCAAATCAGGAGGAAGTACCCCGTAATAAATAATAATAATTATTATTATTATACTCTGTAATTAATAATAATATAATAATTAATAATAACAATGATTAATAATAATAATTAATACGGTGTAATATGGAATAGTAATAATAATAACTAGTATTAATCCCCGTGAAAAATCACGGGGTTGTATTAAATATTACTCTGTACTACGTACTTTGTTATATGGAAAAAAAGTTCATGGAATTAGAATAATTAAACAATTAGTTTTGATTCATAACTCAACTCATATAGTAGAGAAATTAGATTTACGTAAAATGTTAATTGAACAAATACATTAAAATACTATTTTATCGATATTTTTATTTTTATAGCAAATTAAAGGTTGTATTTACTCGTGAAACATCTCAAAAATTTTCTTAAATTTAACAAAATGGGTAAAATATATATAATTAATTTTCTTGAATATTGTTAAAAAAATTTATTTTCAAATTGTATTTTCTTACTTCAAATCTTCATGCCATATCCCTTTATTATAAAATTTTTAAAATGTTAACCCGTACGAAAATCGCATGAATTGCGTTTAAATTATTTATTATTATAACGAACAAACTGTAAAATGTCGATGGTAATCTTACGAAATTTGTTGGAATTTCTTTCACTATATTAATTGATTTTCTATGTTTTTGTTTTGTATTCATGATAATTGGTGTAGTTATGGATGCTAATTTTAATGGGCGGTCTCATTTGAATTTAATAAGCGATTATTGTATTATTGTTGTACATTACGCAACTTCTCCCCAAATTAATATTTTAATCCATAAAATATTGTGGTGACGACGCATCATCGTTTTTCGGTGAGGATGAATACGAATGTCTTGTTTGACATTGCTTTTACTAAAACTAGTTTTGGCCCGTGCAAATTGCACGGATGACGTTAAAATATATATAATTAAAGTGACGGCAAAAAAGATATAATTGTCATAAGGAAGACATTGTTGAAGAAAAAATATCACTAATAGTTCAAGTAATAAAAGAGCGGGGCTTATTAGCTCCACAATTTGTCTTTGGTTTTACATTTACTCTTACGAAGCTCATACAGAGTAATTTGGATACATATTCCGCCATTACAATTTTCATAAAAAACCGAGTTAGGAGTATCTATTTTAACTTATTACAATATTAAAAAAAATTCGCTACCATCAATTTGCATCCTCTCGATTTACTTATCATCCTCAACATAGTCTCCATCAATATCGGTTAACCAAACAAAAACTAAGTAGAGTAGCTATAAAAATACGAATAGAAACACTTCCTATTAATAATAATCTTACTGTTTTCTTTGTAACACCAAAGTCGACCTTTTTATCCATATAACCACAGCTATACGTACAATACAATACAAATACAAATAAAACCACACCTTATCACATAGTGATAGTAACAATGAAAATAGAATTGCGAAAAAAAAAAAGTAATCATGCGAAATTATGATAGGGTGAGGTTATTATTTACGTGGATAAGTAGGTCTTATCTCTTAATCTCCTCTTATAATGGTAAATTGTGAAACATTAAACTACTCCATAGCCATATAATTAGATTGTCGGAAGTTTATTTGGAGAATAAAAAATCGCCGGACTTTGCTTCTTATTCAAGGCTCGATCATGGTAAACCAAGCTCTTTTTAAAAAGGAATCATTCTAAAAAGATAGTACCATTCTAAAAAGGAATATTTTTGAAAAGAAATCAAAAAACAAAAAAAAAGACCTAAATCACAAAATACTTCAATTTTTACCATTCTAAAAAGTGCAATAGTCACCTCAACCGTTTTACAATGTTAATGATCTATAAATGTTAGTTGTCATCTTTACAAAAAAAAATCAATTCCTACATCGACCCTATCCTGTCAACAAACATATTGTCCTTGGATTATTTACAACACTTCTCCATCAAATTCCAATCAAGTTTGAAGCACAGTAAATGACTTCCTTGAAATTGTATTCATGGAATAAAGGCCGCGTTTATTCAAAGTTTGAAGTACAGTCCACAATTCTGAGAGTCATAATTTCGGACAAATACTAAAACTGTTAATATTTGACCAAGAAAACAGACAATTTCCTATTTTTTAATATGAAAAATAAAGAAGAAAAATAAGGAAGAATATAGATTTGTTTCTCATGTTGCCACGGTGACACGGGTTTTGTGTCAAGGTACTCAGGTTGGACCCTCGAAGTTTCGCGGCTACATTGTCACAATTGGCTGAAATTTCCCTTCAATTGGATATTTCCAAGGCACAATCAATCGTAAAGTCGATAATAAATATGTTGAATGACCGTAAAGTAGTGGAACCCGAGATTAAAATAGCATACACGACTGTTTACACCTTTATTTCTGATGCTAAGAATGAGTTGATACTCTTCTATGTCCTGAAAAACAAATTGACGGCAAGGAATAGTTCATATTCAGTAGAAATATCCAACAATAATGGGAAACAATCATAAGGGCTCGTTTGGTTCACCATGGGAAGATGAAGTTATCGGGAACTTTAAATTCACGTGAATTTGTATTTCATGGGAATTAAAAAATATTGTTTGGTTGCCATGTGGGAAATGACTTCATGTGGGAAGTTCTACACACCAAGGGGGGGCTTGGTGAGTAACGTCCCCCATTGTGGAGGAAGTGGCAATTCCCGGGAAGTGGGCAACCAAACAACTCCCTGAAAATGCACTTCCTGGGAACTTGCACTTCCCGATAATTGGATGAGTAACCAAACACCCCTTGGTTGTTTTGAAGAAGTTGAGTCTTTTCTCTTTCACTTAGAATTCAAAGTTAA
Source organism: Agrostemma githago (assembly GCA_958450325.1). NCBI lineage: Eukaryota > Viridiplantae > Streptophyta > Magnoliopsida > Caryophyllales > Caryophyllaceae > Agrostemma > Agrostemma githago. The sequence goes on along the minus strand of OY288241.1, from coordinate 7,986,079 downwards.
TTTGAGAAAAATGTTATGTTTAAATATATGAGTCACTCCGTATGAGCAATGTTTTCTTTAGATCTATTAGTGCTTTTAAATTATGAGTTGATCTGGTAAAATCGACCACCTGAATTACCCGGTCTGAATAACCCAACCCGAAACCCTATCTAAAACTCGACGTTAACCCGAATTCCGAACGGTTCGACTTCAATATCCTTTATTAGTAAGAATAACTAAGCAAGTTGCTATAATCTTTTCTTCTTCTTTTTTTTAAATGAAAGACTTAAAATAAGAACAAAAAAAACTTACTTTCATAAGAGTATATCAGTTTTCTTTACAACACCATAACCGAGCTTTTGATCCAAAGAGAGGTTAACACTGAGATTTGCAACAAATAGCCGAGATTTCAATCCAAAGAGAGGTTAGCACTGGGATTTGAAACTTTGTTATTGTCCACGTTAATCTTCCTGCTTATACCAAATAAATCAGTCAATTAAATGAGAAAACCAACACTTAGTAAGTCATCATAAAATAGTAACCTAGAAAAACATAAATCGCCTTCAATTTTGGATCATAAACTTATAGATCTACAATAACAATATAAATCTAAAGTAATCATACATAAAAAGTAACAATGCAACATATTATTAAATTGAGGGGGAAACTAATTATGTGATATATTAGAATGGAGCGAGAGAAGTTTATTTGGATAAGGGAAACCATTAGTCCACGGCAGCCAAGAAATATGATAATTAACTGACGAACTCGATGAGAAATCTAAAAGAGTGACAAATGATAATGGTAGACTACTTTATCTCTATATCTACAATGACAAATTGTGAAGCAGTATTCAGTACATTGATTTAATTGTCGAACGTTTAATGGACGATTTAATGCAGAATTACGGGTGAGGATTGGAGATTTTTGTCTCTTAGCAATTAGCAAACGTGCACTAACACAAAAGAAAACCAATTTTTTTTTAATATTATTATTCAATAACAATTAGGTGCACCCTAGAATATTAATGACTTAAAGTATGTTCAAAATCAGAATTCAAAACACAAAAGAATAACCCATCAAATTTCAATACAAAAATATGTGGAAAGAGAATGATCAAACTTACAGAAGAACCAACCTTTGTTCCATCATCAGGTTAATCAACAAATTAACTTTAAAAAAAAGTTGATTATGGATGTAGGCTTACTAACTCCAACTAAATTCTCGTCTTCAGCCTTTTGTATTATCTTTTTGTCCATTGCAGATCCTTCTCTTCTCATCCCAGCCGAGGGTTCCTTGCTGAATCCCAAAACAATAAACCGAATCGTAGAAGTAAATGAATAATAAATATAAATTAATAATTCATTAGTTAGAACTTAGAAGAATTGATAAATAGGTAGTTTTCCCCTTCTTTCAACCTCATCTTCCTCGTACATCATCTTTTTTCGTTGTTTGGATGCCTTTTGTTCAAATAGATTTGTTCCTCGTACATTCTGTCTGTAGTCATACTCCCATTTTTTATCGTTTCCAATCTCAAACTTGACAAAATCTCTCACTCTCTCTTCATATTAACTATAAATTATACACAAACCATGTGAGAAAAAAATTGCAGGGTCCACCAGGTCCACGACCAACCTCCAACAAAACAGCTACAAATTCTCAATTTTTTTTTTGCTAAATTTCGATTTTTCCTCCTAATCTAATTTCAACTGAACTAAGATCCCATCTTAAATTCAATAAAAAAACAATCAAACTTTAATAAAAAAACACACCAAAAAATTAAGAGGGAAAGTGTTGAAATTGTTCATACATGGAGAAAACAATCGATTGTTGCGACAACAACAGCAGTAAGATAAGATCGAGTGATGATTGACATTTGCTTGTATCATTCTTCAACCGCTTGATCCACAATGTACCATTCTTGAAAGGATGGATTGATTGAATTTTTGGGGAAAATTGATTTGATTGAATTGTTTTTTTTTTTTTTGAAGTTTGATTTTTTAGGGTTCTAATTAGGAGGATTCAGCGAAAGAAAAAGGGGAGAAAGGAGTTGACAGGAGGATGGGGGAGAGGAGATGAGTCACATGAGGGGAGTTAGAGGAGTTACATGAGAGGGAGTTAAGATTGAGAGGTAGTTAGGTTTTTTTATTTATTTATTTGTTGTGTATTGTGGTAATGGGGAGTTATGGATGTCAGTTATATTTTCAATTGTGTATTTTAGAAGAATTGTAGTGTACATGTGTGTGACACGTCAGATCCACTTAGGATCCATGTAGGATGTTGATGAAGGATGCTGACGTGGCGCAATGTGGAGCCAGGAAATGCTCTTGCTTTATATAATAAGAGATAGAAAAGGGTAAAAACCTTTTTATCCACCATCAGTAGCTCAAGAGATATGTAATCTCCTTTTCAATCGTTGTTGAAATTTTTCTTTTTTTTCATTTTCACACAATTCTTCCAATAGGCACCAAATACTTCTTTGTTTAACTTACTTATTGAAATTCCCTTGCTTCTGATTGCATTTACGTATTTTCAATGTTTTTTTGTAGTTTAGTATAAATGACTCCTAATGGTGGTATTTAAACTATTCATCTTTGTTTGTGTAACCATGTTCTAGGCGGTTTTGAGTAGTTGTTAAAGTGGGTGGTTAAGCTTAGTGGGGGGTTATATAAGCTTAATGGGGAGTTAAGGGTAGTGATTAGGAAATTGTGGCTTTTTTAGACACACATTTTATTTGCTTAAGATAAATAAGATTGATTTGAGTTAATGTATCTTTCTTTTTAACCATAGTTAATGTCTTCTTCTGATAGGTAATATAAAATTACCCAAATATTTGTGAAGCCGCCACGTCAGCTTTAAAATGTGAGGATTAATATGGTGTCTTTAAAAGACATTACTTTATTAATGTAGGGATTAATAAAGTAATTAATAATAATATTTAACAATATTTAATAATAATAACAATGATATTTTAATAATATTAATATTATTGCTAATAATATTAATATTATTAATTATTATTATTATTAATGTGTTTGAACTTAACTTTAGTGAATGTGTCTGAATTGAACTGAACTTAAAGTGTCCAAACTGAACTTAACTGAATGTGTCTGAACTGAACTAAAAATGACTAAATATAAGTTCAAAACAACACGGCCTACCAAGAGAAGAAAAAACTTTCTTCCTCCCCCTCCAAACCCTAAAAGAAAAAAATGTTTCTTCCTTGGAGGCTGCCATATACCAATTTCGGTAGTGGTAAGACTCAAATTTTAATCTCTATTATTATTAATTTTACTTAGATTATGAATAACTCTTGCTTCCCCTTGTGACGTTTTGCCCCCATCAATTGATGGGTTTGCTCTTATGTTTCGGTGGGTTTTCTCACTCTTTGGAAGAGTTGCAAGAACTATGTGCAAGATCACGAGAGCAATGAAATTTCTACATACAGTGATACAATCGAGGTCAGATCTCGATCTACTATTTGTCAAAATAGAGAGAGTTCATCCTTTTGAAGACTATTTCATCAGATCTATAGATTTCTTCAAGAAAGACTATGTCAATAAACAACGATATATAGAAGGTTATGCAGAAGCGCATTATTCTAATAGAGATCTTTGTCTCGAAGGTGTCCTTTATTTATTTTTTACAAATATGTATTCAGTTCAATTTGACATTGTTTGTAGTTGCTGGATGACTTATTATTAATGAAATTGATCTTTCGCTTAAAAAAAAGAACACGACCTAACTCATATCCCCTATTCATCCCTTATTCATTAAAACAAAATCATCCCCTGTTCACTAAAACAAAAATCAATGGGGAAGAAAGTCTTTTCAAATTTCCCGCCCAATTTCTAACTCCATATTACATAAGTTGGGCTTGACAAAGTAATTTTTGGGCTAAATCATTGAAAGTCCAATTGTGCATTATTCATTTATAAAATAATCAACCTTATTATCTATCAATCATATCAATTATCAACATTGAAAAAAAGTGTGTTGTTTGTTGGCGTGTAGGGGGTTCTGAACAGCAGAGAGAAGCTGTTTCGACTGGGTTTTGTTCCTACGGATTCTTGTTGTGTGTGTGAAGCGGAATCGAAGACTATGGAGCATCTATTCTTTAACTGTGAATATAGCAAAAGGCTGCTCATGCTATTGCAAGATTGGATTGGTGTTTCATTACCTGTATGCTGCAAGTATGTTGTACGTTGCATGAAATGAGAATGAAGAAGAAGGTGGCCTGGGCAGTTTGTGCTGCTACTGTGTACAACGTTTGGTGGCAAAGAAATCAGAGCCGGTTAGAAGGCCTATTAGTGAGACCTTCATAGGTCGATTTAATGAATGGATTAAGTCGAGTTAAGTCGAATATGCGTATTAGAATCAATGAATGGATTAAGGGTCGAGTAGCACAATGTGATAGGAATTGGCTTATGAGCCTTTCATAGGTCGATTTCGATTCACCATGTACATTTTTCTGACCGATTGATTTAATACTACTTACAATTTACCAAAAAAAAAACATTGGAAAAAAGTTGTAACATAATAACAAAAATACTCATCTCATGCTTTTAATAGACCTATTAAACGTGTCAAGTCATACGAGTTGTGTTATAACAGAAGAGAAAGACAAACAAATTAGAACATAAAATCGAGAGACAGACAGATTTACGTGGTTCACTAACATCTAGTTAGCTACATCCACAGGCAGAAGGAGGGGATAGTTTTATTAACTTGAGGAGAGATTACAGATTTCAGACTGATATCATAATTTCTAGGGTAGAGGTATGAGAGTTTATGTACTACTCTCAACCTAAACAGAAACCCTAAATAGATTAGGAAATCCTAGGTCAGATACTTAGATATTGATTAGGAAACTCTAATCAATCAGATATTAATTAGGAAACCTTCCTAATTAAACATATTCAGGTCGGAAACCAATTCGAGATCCGAAAAGACAATTGCTAGGCACTTATTTCCTAACAATCTCCACCTTGCCTCGAATTGTCTCTCAATCAGATCAGACAGATTCATTCCAACAAATGCCAGATCAGATTACCAGATGCACTCCAAAGAATGCCAGATCAGATGTATCAGAAATCTCCTCAATCAGACAGATGTACCACATGCACTCCAACGAATGCCAGATGTACCAGAAATAAAACTCCTCTCCCCCTCCTGCCTCAGATATTGCCCAACAAAGGACAATAAGATACTTCCAAATTGTAGCAAGTCCAGACTGTGTTGGACCTTGCTATTCGGAACCAGATCAGACAGACCCATCCTTGCATCTTCATGACCATACATGTTCCGAAGCTTAATTGATCGCTCACGTGCCAAACTCTGCTGCTCCTGAACTGGTAATGAAGAACCTGATGGTTCAGATTCAGATTCAGATTCGGATTCAGACTCGGACGGTAGTGGTTGATCTTCAGATTTTGCTTCACTCTCATCAAGAATTACTTGCTGCTCCACCTGTTTATCAGTACTACCACTGCTTCTACCTTCCTCCGATTTCAGTGATGATATCATCAGACAAACTGTACTCTCCTCCAGAACGGCCATCTCAGCGGTGACTGTGTCGTCATTCTTCACGAATGGCGCCCACCGTCTCTGTTGCTTTAACAACGCCCGCATCTTGATCTGCCACAGACTAAAACTATTCCTCCCATCAAAACTCTCAATTTTATCGTTCATCCCAGACATCTTTCTCACAGATCAAATTAACCTGAAGCTCTGATACCAGTTTGTTATAACAGAAGAGAAAGACAAACAAATTAGAACATAAAATCGAGAGACAGACAGATTTACGTGGTTCACTAACATCCAGTTAGCTACATCCATGAGCAGAAGGAGGGGATAGTTTTATTAACTTGAGGAGAGGTTACAGATTTCAGACTGATATCATAATTTCTAGGATAGAGGTATGAGAGTTTATATACTACTCTCAACCTAAACAGAAACCCTAAATAGATTAGGAAATCCTAGGTTAGATACTCAGATATTGATTAGGAAACTCTAATCAATCAGATATTAATTAGGAAACCTTCCTAATTAAACAGATTCAGGTCGGAAACCAATTCGAGATCCGAAAAGACAATTGCTAGGCACTTATTTTCTAACAAGTTGTGTAGAAGACGGGTCAGGTTAAGTACATGTCAAGGGTCGAATTAGGGTTCGAATGCTAGACTTTCTTTTTCAAAATCAATGTATTCTTTTTAAATCTTAATATTAATCATACTCTATATTCAACATTAATAATGTTATTAAATACAATAATTACCATATTTACAAATAAAAATTGTACATATTTTATTATTAAATGTTATAAAAATTACTCCCTCTAATTGCCTATTTTCTTCCCCTTTCTCTTTGGGGTGGAGAATAAGAAGAGAGTATTATATTATTAAAAGGAGAAAACTGGAATGAAAAAAGTAGGAGAGTTAAATATTATACTGTATTAATTAAATGAGAAAAAGTTGATTGAAAAAGTATGAAAGAGATATATTATATTAATAAAATACTAGTATAGACCCTGTGCAATGATGCAATAAGTTATTATTATTATTATTGTTGTTGTTGTTGTTGTTATTGCATTTCGAACTTAATGCAAGTTTCTTTTCATAAAATAATAATAATAATATTGATAATATTGTTGTTGTTGTTATTTTTATTACTCATATCTCTTAATGTTAATAATAATAACAAATTATTATTATCATCGTCATCGTCATTGTTATTATTATCGGTATTATTATTATTTTCTATTTATTTATTTTCTTATCATCATTGTTATTATAATAATTATTAATATTATTACGCACTCCATAATATTTTAAGGTCATGAAATAGATATTACATTCAAATATTTACAACTGTGTCTCAATAGCATTACGATTATGTAGACACCCGCATTTTGTCTGCTTGTGTCTATAGCAGTCTCCAATAAAACACTCGATAATGATCGGACGTTAACATGCATCAATACGCTCGAATACGGACTCTGAATCAATAGTATTCTACGTGGGCACTTAGCAAAGTACAAATCTCCCAAAACCAACATCAAATTCAGGCTCAGTGGGTCGTTTCCAATAAAATAAAGCTAATTTGAGCCTAAAACCGCCAACGAGGGCAAAACCGTCTTTTGCAACCGAGTCAAAACCCGGTCAAAGCCGAAACCCAAAGCTCAAAAGTTCCAAATAAAAAATGTAACTAAGTCAAAACCGCATCCGTATTTGCCTCGAATAACACGGATATCAATCCGTATTTTGAGCAACTTCTGATACGCGCGATTTCAGCCGCTTGCAACCAGGCGCCCCAAAACTCAGCTGCCTCAAGGGGGGCGCCCGAATACTAAAGCGCACGCCTCCGGGCGCCCGAATTCTGGGTCAGAGTACTTCGCAAAACTCCACCTATATATAAACATGTCTTGGCGAAACCAAGTGGAGTAGGCCGGGTTTGGTTTGGTGGATTTTGTGGTGGCGTCTTCATCATTGGAGATGGTAGCAGGTGGGCATGGCTTGGATCCGTCGACTTAGTCGAACAAGCCATAATCGAGAAGCAAATCTTGGACTTGGCGAGCCCAAGATCGATAGGTAAGCGGTTCGAGTTAATCACATGAGAAAGATCCTAAACAATGAAAGGTTTTGAGGGTTCATGCTCATTTGGGATTAGTGAGGCTACAGTAGGCATTTCACTAGTTTGGACGTGAGGAAGATGAGGTTAAGAGGGTAGGATATTCGAAAGCTCTAATACCATGTGAAGAATATGGTAAAGGATAATTATTATTGATCACGAGACTAGAATTTATACAAGTGAAAGAATCAGTTATCCTAAGCAACTAGCACTAATTATGATTACAATCATGATACTTTACATGAAAAGGAAGATACAATAAATCAAGGAGATACATTGACATAATAATGAGATATAAGATAATATGTGCAAGGAAACTAAATCACGTAGGAATGGAAACATTAGGGAGGAGGATTATTTTCAATACTAGAGTCAATGTTAAACACCAAGTTCCCAGGTTGTCCCTTAAAAGTTGTTCCACATATTGAATCAAAGTAGAAGTGGTTTAAGGATAAGTATGCAGTTGTGGCCAAAATGGTGAATAAAACATCGAACTTTCAATGGGATGATCCAACTAAAATGATACTGTGAGAAACAAGCTTATGATGACTTTTGTAAGGTAACCGTTTATCTTAATTAATAAATTATATATTTTGTTAGCTTTCTATTATCATATTGTTACTAATTACCTCTTTTTTTAGACTCATCCTAAAGCTCGAGGACTGTAGAGGACTCATTTTCCTCATCTTGACAAGTTAGATGAAATTTTTGGTCTTGATCGAGCTAATGGTATTACGTCCGAATCGCCAGATGACTCTATTAACAATCTTGAGCAGGAAACAGTGAACCTTGGCGATGACAGTGATGATGATAATGTTTCTATATATCAGTCACATTTTTCGGAAGCAACCGATGATACTCAAACTCAACCCCTCCAAAAAATAGAACAAAGAAAATACTCCAAAGGGTGGTAAGAAAGGAAGAGCTTCACAATTTGTTGATTTAACCTCAGATCACATGACAACTAGCTTCACTGGATTTATGAAGAACATGAGTAGTCATTTAGCAACAATTGCGAGTGCCATAAGCACAACTCAATAACGTGAAATAGAAGTTGTGGAACAAAAGAAAAATTACTCTCTAAAATTTCTAGTTTACCTGGTATTGGCAATTCGAGCTGCAAGTCTATTTTCAGCAAATACAAGTCAAATGGATATATTTTTTTCGAGTCCCCGATGATGATTGGAAGAAAGAAGTGGTACTTGCTATGTTAAGCCGTAATGGCTAATTTATAATATTACGATTAGAGACTTTCTTTTCTTATGCACTTAGATTTGAATTATTATTTTGAATAATAATTTGTTGCTTTAGTTGAATTATGTTTTATTTTATTTTGAAAATTTTATAATTTGAATTCTACTTTAGTATTTTATTTTTGTCAATATTTATAGTACTATTTTCTACGCGGTACCTGGCCTCTATATTTTTCATTTTTCTACATGGTACCCCTACCTTTTCTATGTCTATACATGGTACCCTTGAATTTTATTATTAATTTAACTAGCGCCAACAAAAAAAATTCCATCAAGTTTTGTCGTTATATTATGTTTTTCGCTTAGGATTAAGACTTGAATATCATTTAACTTAGATAATTAACAAGTAATTGAGCTTAATTTAAGTGTTATCATTTGATTTGACAATATAACATCAAAATTATAATTCGTTTAGATTCAGAGTATAACTGCAAACACGTACAAATTAAAATTGTTAGTTTATGTTCAATTATCGGTTAATTAGGTATGTTAAATGACGTTTAACTTTTAATCTTGAACATAAAAAGGTAATTTGTTGCCAAAACTTGACGGAAAAAAAAAAAAGTTTAGGGGTACCAATACAGATAATAATAAAGTTTAGAGGTACCAAAGAAACTTTTAGTAAAGTACAAGGGTACCATGTATACATGTAAAAAGTGTAGGGGTACAAGGTAGAAAAGTAAAAAGTTCATGGGTACCACGTAGAAAATCCTTTTTAATTAATATATAAATTGTTTTAATAAAGTTGTAAAAGGTTCCCAAAAAAAATAAAGCCGTATAAAAATTGATTTTCAATTCCATTATTTTTTTATCCAAACACAAAGTAAGAGGTTGAAATTGATTCCATAAATGAACCAAACACCAAGTATCAAAAATCAAGTTTCAAACCCATACCACCCTGGTTTGATTCATGATTCCAAACTCATACCTTTTTGCGAACCAAACGATCAGTAGTTTAAGTGTCAAATATGGCTATTCGAAATAATCTAATATATTTGTATATTGGTTATTAACGGATTGATACTAATAGAGATCATAATTGTTCAAGAATATCAACTTATTACATTTTCTTCCGATTTTATTAGACTAAACCCTAAATTTTATTGTTCATGAGCAACTCCGTACCCCGTCAGACATAACTGGTCTTCATCGGTCTTGGTCGGGTCACCCTGGTTTTGACCTGACTGGGACCAGGGATCAGAGAAAGGCAATTTTCAACCCGGGGGTCCGGTTCTATTCAACAGTCTTACAACTTTTCTATACGGCTTGCTTTGACCTAACCTAGAATGCACAAAATCATCTTGTATTACTAGTTGATCATAATATTCTATATTTATTAGGGTCGTACTTTTTGATACTTTGACATTACTCAATCATACCTCAAAATTACTACCCTACCCCTCCCATTTTTCCCTCCCACATAAGTTTCTAGAGAGAGAAAAATATCTCAAAACTCCAAAGTTCATCTTTCTCCGCCACCTCACCACGCCGGTCGCCGGCAAACACTCTGGCCCACTGCACCGACCACTACTCCGGCCATCTCAATTGTTTTTCGATTTTTTTGGGTTTTCCTAAAAGGTTATTATTAATGTTATTATTTTTTGAAGATTAAAATTAAAATTAACTATAATTAATTTAAATTGTAACAAAATTAAAAAGATGAAATTAATTCGATACTATTCAAATTAGATAATACAATTCAAATTAAAAAAAACGTACAAGATTTAAATCCTAAACCCTAAAATTCAATGTTACTTAATTAACCCTAAATCGAATCCCTTAATTAATGAATTATAACTAATTTACGACAAAATATCGATTAATAAATTATGATCCATATTTAATTCACAAATAATTGATGGAATCAGTTTTAAAATTGACGATAATTAATGTTGATGAAAAAAATTAGGGTTTAGTTTGGGAGAAAAATAAAAAAAGGATAATATTAGAAAATTTATGAAATTTTAGGGATGATTGAGTAATACACAATTATGAAAAAGTAATTCCAATTTATTATTGCAGGGACTTCTGGATCTCACTCAAGCAGTTAAGACCCATGACCCTGTTGTTGTGCCTAATAGGCTCATGGATGAAGCAAGGAGTAATCATGCCGACGGGCTGACCACATTTTAACGTCAAATTTTGGGTCATAAAAAATCAATGGTCAGATATATAAGTGGGGAGTTGGGGGTTCGCGGATATCATCGATAACTCATCTCTCGCCAAACTCAAAGAATTAATGAATCTTCAGAGTGACGATTGGTTATTTGCTCCCATTATTCCTTTGGTTTACAAAAAAGTTTAGTGATTATAAGACATTTTATCTTGGGAAAATTCTCATGGTACCCTCGAACTATGTCACATTACACATGATACACCTACTTTTAAATTTGTTCCCATGGTAACCTTGAGTTTTATAGTTTAGTTCCCGATTTGCCCTTACCCCAATTTTCTGTCATGACGCCGTTAAAATATGACCAAAAGTTGGATGATTAATTGTTCATTAATTTTGGAGGAAAATTAATTACATCACTCAACAATTACTTTTTCCCATGGTACCCCTAATTTTTCATAGTTGTTCCCATGGTACCCCTAATTTTTCATAGTTGTTCCCATGGTACCCCTAATTTTTCATAGTTGTTCCCATGGTACCCCTAATTTTTCATAGTTGTTCCCATGGTATCCTGAAAGAAAAACAACGACTCATTGAAGCAAAGCAACGACTAGTATACTGAACTAACCGTTACACAAGTGCTTATAAATTCACTCTCATTTCTATTTTAGCAGGAAAAAAACAAAACAATCCACACTTACTCACCCAACCTTTTCACCTCCTTTTTCACTTGTACAAAAAATTTGAAGAAATTAATGTTTCAGTATGATCGAGCTTCAAGGTTATGGTGATGAATTTTTTCCCATTTTTTTCTACAAGTGAAGAAGGAGGTGAAAAGGTTGAGTGAGTAAGTGTGGATTGTTTGTTCTTCTTCTACCAAAATAGAAAGGGGAGTGAATTTATATGCACTTGTGTAACAACTAGTTCAGTAAACTAGTCGTTGGTTTGCTTCAATGAGTCGTTGCTTTCCTTTTAGGGGTACCATGGGAACAACTATGAAAATTTAGGGATACCATGGGAACAACTATGAAAATTTAGGGATACCATGGGAACAACTATGAAAACTTAGGGATACCATGGGAACAACTATGAAAATTTAGGGGTACCATGGGAAAAAGTAGTTGTTAAGTGATGTAATTATTTTTCCCTCCAAAATTAATTAAATACTAATCATTCAACTTTTGGTCATAATTTAACGGCATCATGACAAAAAATTGGGTAGGGGCAAATCGGGAACTAAACTATAAAACTCAAGGTTACCATGGGAACAAACTTAAAAGTAGGGGTACCATGTGTAATGTGACATAGTTCGAGGGTACCATGGGAAATTTCCGTTTTATCTTTATAGTTTATAATACATTGTTGCGATTTCTATTCATATTTCCTTCTCTCTTTTTTAGTTATTCTATGAATATTAACGGATATTTTGTTCTAAATTTTCTCTTCTTATTAATGAACAGGATTTAAATAAAGTAGTTCGGGACTTTGTCTGCAAGAATTTGAATCCTACCGACTTGAAGAAGGATGTGGAAGAGAAGATTAAAACCAATTTAATTATAATTCTTTATCACAAAGAAGGGTAAGACTTACACTTTGATGTGTTTTCCTTTTCGAATAAAAGAATATAATTTTTTTGTGATTAATTGTTCCTTTTCTTATTAGACATGCAAAAAAATATTCATCATTGCAAGAAAACTTTAAGCTGATTAGCCTTCTGTATGAGCATTAGGATGACTATGTCATTGCGAGCATTGACTGTGAAGAATTTCCTGATGCTGCTGAAATGTAAGTGGGTTTTATGCATGAAGATTGATGTATTTCTTTTTCAATTGAACGTGAGTATTGATTGTCTAGTCACATTCAATTTATTTCATATGTTATGTATGATGTCTAGACTTTTTTATATAACTTACTATACTGTACAGCTTGGAAGTTCGGATGAGCCGTTTCCAAGCAAAGGAGACGACGAAAAACACGAAGACCAACGCAAGTCCCTTAAAGATGGTATTCACGATCTATTTTTTTGTAAAACGTGATTCTAATATATATATATATATATATATCAAGAACAAAAATAATGTCATGTACAAACAGAGTATCAAAATTTAAAAATTGTGACAAAACTTTAATTGTGATAAAAGTTTTATGAAATACACCATTTTTATGAGATTTGTTTTGCTATTTATTTTACAATTTTTTTGATAATCAATAAAAATACATAATTAAATTTGTATATATGTCAACAATTTACTCTGTAATATTTAAACGGAATTACTTTTCGCAGTACGCATTATACTCAACGCAGTACTTTTGACACATGTTTTTCCATTACATGCCCTTCATCACAAACAAACAAACCTAAATTTATTTCTCTCTGACACTCTCTACCCTAACACTATAAACCATTTTTTTCAATTATTATCGATTACCTTCGAATCTAACTATACATTCATTCAATTTATCAAATTTAATAGATTATGGATACGATTTTGATTGAAAAATAGGTATCAACCATTAATTATCCTTAATCATAGAAATTAGGGTTTTTTGTTTCAAAGTCAAAATAAATTAAATATGATATTTAAGCCATATTGTGCACAAGTTAAATGTTGACCCAGGTGCCAGGTCGATCAAGCAGAAAAAGAGGAATATGTCAGTTGAGAAGAACCAGGCTATCAAGGAGGAGATCGAAAAACTCCTGAAAGCCGACTTCATTGAAAGCTGTGACTACCCGGAGTGGCTGGCCAATGTCGTAATGGTAAAGAAAGCGTTGGGGGCATGGAGGATGTGTGTTGACTATACTAATCTAAACAAGGCATACTCAAAAGAATGTTATCCTCTACCAAGAATCGATCAGTTGGTCGATGCCACCAGCGGGCATTCAATATTGAGCTTCCTCGACGCCTTCTCAGGATACCACCAGGTTAACCTATGGCAGTTAGACAGGGTGAATGCACATTCATTACAAGCGTCGGGACATACACGTACAGAATGATGCTCTTCGGCCTTAAAAACGCAGGCGCAACCTACCAACGCCTGGTGGACCAGGCCTTTGAAAAGCAGAAAGGCAGAAACCTGGAGGAATATGTCGACGATGCCATATTAAGAATACGGGGGATGAAAAACATCTAGAAGACCTAAAAGAAACCTTCACCTCGCTCCGAGCTTACCAGATGAAACTTAACCCCAAAAAATGCACCTTTGGAGTTTGGTTGGGCAAATTTCTTGGTTTATTGATCAGCGCCCGAGGCATTGATGTCAACCCTGAGAAGGTACAGGCCATCCAGGATCTACCAGAGCCCAAAACAATCAGAGATGTACAGCGGCTGGCCGACCGGATGGCGGCCATAACACGGTTCATAGCCAGGTCGGCCGATAAATCAACACCTTTCTTCAAAATTCTTAAGGGAAACAAACAATTTAAGTGGGAAGCAGAGCAGAAGGAAGCTTTTGGACAACTGAAAGAGCACCTAAAACGGCTGACAACCCTGCCAAGGCCAGTGACAGGGGAAAGACTCTTTCTATACATAGCTGTCACCAACTTAACTGTGAGTGCAATTATTCTAAGGAAAGAGGCCGGGGCCCAACAGCCAATCTACTTTGTAAGTCATGCCCTGGGGGCAGCTGAAAAGATTAACCCAGTGGTTGAGAAGGCAGCATATGTGATCGCCTCCCAATCAGATCGGTCGTTAACGAAGGATGGGGGATCAAACGATATTTGTAAGACTCGAGATTACACAAAAACAAACAAGTATTCGTGGTAAGTCGAGGTCGGTCCACAGGGAATGGAATGTGTTGACAGGTTTAAAGCGGCGTGTTCGATGTCTAGAGGGGGGAGGGGGTTTCTAAAGGTCGAGTCTATGCTAGAGAAATAACTACGAGAATAGCTACGGGTGATCAATCTAGGGAAAGGCGTTAGGGGGAAGTTGGGATTCGGAACATGGAGTCTAAGAAGGTCGGGATCGAGTTTTTGTTGCAACATTGATAGAAGGAGAATGCCACCTTTCGGTTTCTTTACCCAACCCACCTAAAAACCCGCTTTCGCGGTGAAGAAGGGTAAGTCTCTAGTTGTGGTAATTTCTACCCCGAGTTTCCCCATATTGATAGAAACGAGTCAAGGTCGGTCTGGTTGGCCGGACTAAAACAACAATGACACAACAACAACAACAAGCAAGATAAACCAACAAGCAAGCAACCCACCAATACCCCTAAATTCAAATAATCCAAGTCCTCATCCCTGAATTCCCCAACAAGAATTCTACTCACTAATCATAATGAAAGACAATAAAACATTAACTAAAGAGAAACTAACTACAACATGCATATTAATTAGATCTAAGGAAACTAACTACAAGATGATGAGAAAACTACAATCTAACAATTACCCACTAAACTATGAAACTACCAAATTAATCTAGAGAATAATCTAGAACAACATGAACAAAATCTATAGAAACTAACAACACTAAGATGATCTAAACAAGACAATAATGAGAGAACTAAATTAAATCTAAACTAGAGATTAGAGAGTGGAAAGAAATGTACCAACTATGAAGATCTAAATGAAATAAGAAGATTGCATGAATAAAGATTGAATCTTTGATGGAGAAGATGAAGAACTTGTCACTAATCATTCAATAAACCCAACAAATCTTCAATAAAACTTGAAATAATCTTCTACAAACTTGCAATCTAGAGAATTGTTGATAGAAACTAAGTAGATCTACTACTAATTACTATGTAAACTACTAGAATTATAGAGAATTACTACTAGAATACTACTAAATTACTACCAAGAGGATGGTGTATTATGATGGATGACTACACTAATGATGGGATAAATGGGGATGCCTTGGGCAATAAACTAGGGTAACATATATATAGTAATGTCTTAATGGGTATTTAACCTAAAGCCCAAATTCAACTCTTGCTTCATTAGTGAGACAATCATCCTTTGCATCTTCATAGGGTGAAGTTTCGCCTGGCGGCTTGATGGACTAATCCCACCGGGTGAAAATTTCGCCCGGTGAGATTTTCTTCATTTTCTTCGATTTCCGGCGTTCTTCACCATCGGGCGAACTTTCGCCCGGTCAACTTTGCCCGGTGGGGAAGCTCGAAAAATTCTTCGGGGAGGCACTTTACCGTCGGGTGAAATTTCGCCCGGTGGTGTCTCATCGGGTGAAATTTCACCCGGTCATGCTGCTGGCCTCATTCCTTGTCTCATTCTTCGTCGATTGATTGGATGACTTTAAAATTTAAGTTGCGTGCTTTGCTCTTTTGGACGGTGTTCCCTTCCGTTGTGCTCGTGGAAGCTCGATCGTGATTTCGGTGCCAAATCCTATCAAAATTGATAGAAAAGCTACCAAAAACACGTAAAACGCACAAGAGGGACGCTAATGCGAGAAGTACTCAAAATATATCGATAATCGCACTCTAGACTCGGAAAACGATGGAAAAACGGGTCTAAATGAGGGGAAAAACGGTCTAAATTTAACACACAATAATTCCCCCACACTAAACCGTTGCTCGTCCTCGAGCAAAGATCCAAAAAGAAATTACAACTACTACTACTAGCTAGACTATGCTAAGCCGATAAGGGGCAATTAACGAGCCCGCTCCGTCCCTTCAACTCACATCGAAATACTCATGAGGTAGAGTACTCCCATGCAAGGCATGTTGGGTTTTGCTCAAAATGGTGGATGCGACTAAACACACAAAAACACATAACACGAAAGAAAAGATGCATCCAAAGCAAAAATAAAACACCGAATCCCTCATCGAGACGACGGGGAAGACACCGATTACTTACCTAAAACAACAATAAACTTCCAAGATAAATGACCCACGTAAACAAGGACCAAAGCCTAATACTATGACAATTAAGCAATATAGATGTTGATAACTTAGCCTAGGTCCTCCTAGTCTTCTAAAGGGGTACGACGGGGCGTATAACGGAGTAGAAAAAGTGAACCATGGATTTGTTCGACACTGTAGGTAGGTGCAGTCCCGCTTTCTTTGGCTAAGCCAAGAGGGTCGTTCCAAACTCGAATTTCCTAAATTAGCTCAAACAAAAAGGTGGAGTGTTTACAATTATTGGGGGTGGATCGACCAATCACCGCTATCTTCCTACCTCGGGACTCGGTCCTCTAGTAGGCACTTCACGGCGACGAATCGATCAAAAGCTTCTTTTTTTTAAGGAGATGTTTTTGATGATATGATTTCATTTGAAACTCCTTTTTCTCTCCTTTGTTTTTCATATTTTTGTGCCCTTTTCTCTTGCTTTGGTTTGCCCTTTTTGGCTTTTTGATTTTGATGTGGTTCGAAACCAAGCTTGGAGGTTATTTTTGTGTAAACTTATTTTGGTGATGTATAGGTGTAGGAAAAATAGGTAATCGAGAATGCGCGCCATTCCCGGATAACCCACAAAAAACGGAAAGAATTTGGACTAAAGGTGCAATGGTCATTCGAGCAAGGTCACCTAGAAAACGGGATGCGGGAACCAAGGCCTAACTCCTCCATGGGTGGTCAAGGTGGTCAAATGTAAACCCCGAAGTAAACCTCTAGTAGAAAAGGTGGACTCAAGCTAAACAAATTCATTGATTAAGAGTCATTATACTAGATTAAGGTCCAAAATCTACAATGGGTTATCTACAATGGAATGTAAACTCTTGCAAAAGGTTTGTAATCGGATTTTCGAAAGGTTTAGTCCTAGACACACTATACAAAAACAAAAGAAACACACGAAAAAGAAAAACAAACAAAAGAAAACACAAGTAAAGTCATGTACTCTATACTCCATCGACATTCAAGCACAAAAATCAACCACAACTAACACCCAAAATGCTCAACTTCGAGAGCCTCCAATAGCAACAACCTAACTCCTCTACAAAGATAAAGAAGAAAGAAGGAATGAGGTTACCAAGCGGAGTGCTTTCATATTCTCTTCAATTCGCGCTATCAAGGTGGTGGTTACCTGTAAGAGTGGAGAACAAAACCATACACAGGACACGAAAACATGACGAGAAACAAGAAAAGAAAGGAAAAGAAAAGAAAAATGTTTTTGATTTTTCGAGTTTTTCAAATTTTTATGGATTTTGAAAAGATTTTTGAAAGATAAAAGATAGAGACTCCTCCCCCACACTAAAACTGTACATTGTCGTCAATGGACAAGTAAGGGAAGACCAAAAAAGACGAAAAAGAAAAATAAGAAAAATCTTTTTGTATTTTTATGATTTTTGCAAATGTTTTTGGATTTTTCAAAATTTTGAGTGTTTTTGGGTTTTTCAAAATTTTTGAGAAAAAGAAAAGGAAAATGAAATAAAGAAAGCGATAAAATAGTGGCGGGCCTAGGTGCAATCACATCACCTAGACCCTAGCCAAGTGGCTAAGAAAAAAAATGAAACAAAAGAAAGGAAAAGAAAATTAAAACGAAAGGTTGAAAAATTGGGCGTAGTTCTAATCACGTCACCTAGCCCGGATTAAGAAAAAATGAGAGAAATTGATTAAAATTTGGATTTTTCAAAAGGGTCAATGGCGTAATCACGTCGCCTAAAGACCGGGAGCAAAACCAAGGCCGCTACGGCCGCAAAAAATCGATGGGACGGTGGGACAATGGGACAACTTGCAATTTTTGTTAGAGATAGAAACAATCACAATGATCATAAAATGATGAAGCAAGGAACGAGGAACAAAATTCATCTAAGAAAATACAATTGTAGACTCACAACCAACCTACACATATACCCACAACACAGACAAACCATATTATCTACCGACTTATGTAGGGGTCTAAATCGGGTAATCATTTGACGCAAAGGAAGCCGTCGGGGATGGTTGCGTACCCTCGGTGGGTTCTAACTCACCGGCGTACTCCCAAACTCCTATACCCCCCCAATTCGTTCAGTCGGAATTCACCGGGACCTAAAGGTAGGTCCCAATTGTGACAGTTATAAATATCGGTTCGGTATACGTTGGGGACTATTAAAGCACGGTCATGGCAAATGGAGACGAGGCGATGTTCAGGTACATTAAAGATCCAGGTGGGAAGGTAGGCCTCGTCAAGTCAGACATGATTGTCATGTGGGATAAGATGGTCGGTCGCATAACCCAAGTTTTTAGCGATTAAAGTCACAAAACCACCACAGTCTACGGAAGGGCGTTGAGCAACAATAATTTGATGAAAATGCAACGCTACGATGAGTGGTAGGTCAAGAGGGTTAGGGTTACCAAGTAAGGAGTCGGAAATTAATTGTAAGACGCACACATTAAGATTAATAATATTGTCGGTAGATGGTATCAAGTAATGAGAAAGTATCTCGGCAAAGTAACGAATAGCGGGGTTACGGATTTCAGCGGTAAAACTTGAATTAGGTTCAAAATCTCGTTGACCACGTGCTATGCACCGCCAAAGGTCTCTTCTAGAGGCACTAGCTTGTACATCACTCAAAGGTTTAATAATTCCGGTACCCGATGAGGGTAGATCTAAGGCTAGGCCGAATTCAGAAACAGTTAAATAATGAGTTCTACCGAACAATCTAAATTTAAATTCTCTTGGTGTGGTAGGATTATCGATAGTAAAGGTACCCAAGAACTCACATGTCAAGTCTTTATTTGTGCAAGGCACAAACTTAAGGAGTCCACTAGTTTCGGTCCTAGACGATAACTCTCTAATATCGTCCTCGATTCCTAGAATTTCCATTGTGAATGGACAAGGCCATCTAGTGCTTTGAAAGGCCTTTTTGGAGAAGGTTTGAGCCAAGGATGTATTAGGACAAGGTGAAATTTTAGGCTTAGAACATTTAGAAACTTTAGAGGTTGAAGCCATACCTTTTTTACGCGCGGCTTGTTGAGCTCTTGTCTCCATAATATTAATTGCAAGAAAAATCCCGAAACTTTAGCTTCTCCTTCTTCAAAACCCAAATAAATCACCAAGTTGGAATGGAATTATGAATGGAGGTTTGAATGTGATTGGGTATGGAAGGCGGTTTAATGTGTTTATAATGGGTGAAAATGTGAAGTGAGTTATGGGGTAAAAAGGGTGATATAAATAAGGGTGGTTGAGGAGGGAAAGTGAAAGTTTTAAAGTTGGTGGTAAAATTTTGGTGTAAAAATTTTGGAGGGAAAGATATATGTGGTAAATATGAAGGAGGGAATTGAAATTGTAATGAGGAGGTGTGTTATAGGTGATTGACCAAGCCCATGCCGCCGGGTGAAATTTCACCCGATCAAGCTCCACCGGGTGAAATTTCACCCAACGGACTTTTCGTCGTGAAAATCATTTTTGCCACTTTTTCCACCGGGTGAAATTGCACCCGGTCAAAATCTCACCGGGCGAAATTTCGCCCGGTGGTATCTTCTTCAATTCCGGCAATTCTGGCGACTTTTCCGTAGGGCGAAATTTCGCCCGGTCAGGTCTCACCGTGCGAAATTTCGCCCGGCGGTCTTGTTTTCTTCGTTTTTCCGCCTTGCCAATTCATGGCTCTTCAATAGTCACCTAAAGATTCAAATATTGACTCGACTCACATTACATAATCAACGTTTCCCACAAGCATGCTTGTGGTCTTCAATTTAGCTCCATAACTTCTTCAAAAGCTTGATCTTCATCCAAATAAACGCTCCATGGCGAAATCCAATTTCAATCATTCTTCTCAAGCTAACAAAACTAACAAACCCAAAGAAATATGGTACATATATACAAGGTGGTTGTTGAGGATACCACCAAACCTACTTCAATTTCGAGAAGGGGTTAGACAACGCTCCCCAACGGGAGCTCACCAAACTTCATGGTAGCGAAGGTCTCACGAACGTGACCGGGATGATAAATCTTCAAACGTTGGCCATTAACCATAAATTTCCCGGTTTCCGGGCTTGATATCTCTATTGATCCATATAGTTGCACCTTGGTCACTTCGAATGGACCCGACCATTTTGATTTTAACTTACCGGGGAAAAGCTTGAAGCGAGAGTTGAAGAGTAACATCTTATCACCAACGGAGAAGTCCTTACGAAGTATTCGGGAATCGTGCCATTGGCGAGTTCGTTCTTTGTAAATCTTCGAGTTTTCGTAGGCTTCTAGTCTTAATTCTTTCAATTCTTGTAGTTGGAGGAGGCGGTTATCTCCTACAACACTCTCATCGAAGTTTAGCTCTTTGATTGCCCATTCGGCTTTGTGTTCTAATTCCACCGGTAAATGACAAGCTTTACAATACACAAGACGATAAGGAGTGGTTCCAATCGGCGCTTTGTAAGCCATTCTTAATGCCCAAAGGGCGTCATTCAATTTCAATGACCAATCCTTTCGGTGTGTATTTACAACTTTCTCTAAAATTCCCTTGATTTGACGGTTGGAGATCTCGGCTTGCCCATTTGATTGAGGGTGGTAGGCTAGGGACATTTTGTGAGTGATACCATACTTCCTAAGAAGGTGTTCAAAGGTATCTTTTCTAAAATGAGAGCCTCCATCACTAATTATGGCTCTAGGCATACCGAATCTTGGGAAAATGACATTCTTAAAAAGCTTGATTACAACCTTGGAGTCATTGGTGGGGGAGGCTATGGCCGCGATCCATTTTGAGACATAATCAACCGCTACTAGGATGTATTTGTTACCAAAGGAGGATGTGAACGGACCCATGAAATCAATGCCCCAAACATCGAACAATTCAATCTCTAAGATGGGTTGAAGGGGCATTTCATTTCTTCTTGTAATATTCCCACTTCTTTGACAAGCGTCGCATGTGAGAATGAAGGCTCGAATGTCCTTGAACATGGAAGGCCACCAAAACCCGCTTTGGAGAACCTTGGCAATCGTCTTTTGGTTGGCCAAGTGTTCACCATAAGATGTCGAGTAAAGGTGCTTCACTATATTATATCCTTCATCGGCCGTGACACATCGACGGTAAATTCCATCTACACAACGGCGAAACAAATATAGTTCGTCCCAATAATAGCGTCGGGCTTCATAACGTAGTTTCTTCCTCTCTTGCTTGGAATAATAGTCTGGAATAAAATGAGATACTAAGAAATTGACGATATCGGCATACCAAGGTCTAATAGTTTCAACGGCCATCAAGGCCTCATCTCTCATAGCTTCATTGATGGGTATACCATCTTCTTCATTGCTACCTTTACTAACCGTTAGTCTACTAAGATGATCCGTTACCAAGTTCTCCGATCCGGCTTTGTCTTTAATCTCAATATCAAATTCTTGTAAAAGGAGGACCCACCGAAAGAGTCGGGACTTGGTCTCCTTCTTGGACATGATGTATCGAATCGCCGCATGATCGGTGTGAATTATGACTTTGGAACCGGTAATGTAATTTCGGAATTTCTCCATGGCATAGACAACGGCAAACATCTCTTTCTCGGTTGTTGTATACTTCGATTGGGCTTCATCTAATGTTTTGTTTGCGTAATATATCACATGTAGGTTCTTATCTACCCGTTGACCTAGAACGACACTAACGGCAAAATCGGATGCGTCGCACATGATCTCAAATGGAAGATTCCAGTCAGGAGCTTTGATAATTGGAGTGGTATTGAGAGAGGTCTTTATCCTGCAAAAGGCCTCAAGACACGAGTCATCAAAAACAAAAGGTGCATCTTTCATAAGCAAAGAAGTCAAAGTTTTGGCAATCTTGGAAAAGTCTTTAATAAATCGTCTATAAAATCCGGCGTGACCTAGAAAACTCTTCACCCCTTTAACATTTGTAGGTGGTGGCAAGTTCTCAATCACGGAGACTTTCTCCTTATCAACTTCGACTCCTCTATTAGAAACAATATGACCTAGGACAATACCTTGCTCAACCATAAAATGACAATTTTCTCAATTTAAAACAAGTCTATACTCTTCACATCAAGCTAACACTTGATCTAGATTTTCAAGGCAAAAATCAAAAGATGTAC
Source organism: Agrostemma githago (assembly GCA_958450325.1). Classification (NCBI taxonomy): domain Eukaryota; kingdom Viridiplantae; phylum Streptophyta; class Magnoliopsida; order Caryophyllales; family Caryophyllaceae; genus Agrostemma; species Agrostemma githago. The sequence continues at coordinate 7,963,201 of OY288241.1, read as the reverse complement.
CATGGACGCTAAAGCCATCCATAAAAACTTCCATGGATTTTTCAATGAAATCGGAAAAAATAGCCATCATACATATTCGAAACGTTCCCGGCGCATTACACAATCGAAATGGCATCCTTCTATAAGCGTAGGTGCCACAGGGACATGTAAAAGTGGTTTTCTCTTGGTCATCGGGGTGAATGGGAATTTGAAGAAATCTGGAATGACCATCAAGGAAACAAAAATAAGAATGATGCGCCAATCTTTCAAGCATTTGATCAATAAAGGGAAGGGGGAAATGGTCTTTTATGGTGGCCGTGTTCAATTTCCGATATTCTATACACATGCGCCAACCGGTAATAGTCCTAGTAGAAATAGACTCACCCTTTTCTCCTTTTACAACCGTGTTTCCTCCTTTTTTGGCACAACTTGTACGGGACTAACCCATTTACTTCCGGTTATTGGGTATATAATGTTAGCCTCATACAACTTGAGGACTTCCTTCATTACAACCTCTTTCATGGTGGGGGTTCAACCTACGTTGACCCTCAACCGAAGGACAGTGGTCATCATCAAGGATGATCCTATGCATACAAACATTTGGACTTATGCCTTGGAGGTCGGTAATGCTATACCCGATGGCCTTTTTGTGCTTTCTCAAGACAATTAAAAGTTTTTCCAATTGAGGTCCATCAAGGGTAGTATTGACGATAACGGGATAATTAGTTTCTTCAAGAAAAGCATATTTGAGGGAAGAGGGGAGTGGTTTAAGTTCAAGATTAGGAGGAGAAGATACCATACTCTTACCCACCGGTAGTGGTTCTACCTTTTCATCATGCAAACATTCATCTTCAAGGGGTGGAGAGTCAAATGGTTCATCTTTTTGCTTATCATCATCTATCAAGCTATACTCAACCAAACTATCAATAACTTCAATAGAATGCATTTGTTCAATCATTGGTTGTTTAAGAGCTTGAGAAAGGGAAAACTCTACCGATTCATTCCCTATGTTAAAAGATAACTTTCTATTCTTGACATCAACTATAGTACCTCCGGTAGCCATAAAAGGTCAACCTAAAATAATGGGGGTAATAGTGTCTTCGGGCATATCCATGACAACAAAGTCGGAGGGGATGAAAAACTTACCAACTTGAACGGGTACATCTTCAAGTATCCCAAGTGGGTACTTGACAGATCTATCGGCAAGTTGAAATCACATGCTAGTGGGTCTTATCTCCCCCACACTAAGTCTTTTGGCAATAGAATAGGGTAACAAACTAACACTAGCCCTTAGGTCACATAAAGCTTGATTAACAACAACATTTCCAACCCGACAAGGGATAGAAAAGCTACTGGGATCCTCAAGTTTCTTTGGTATTTGATTCATAAGAATGGCACTACATTGTTTCGTGAGAGAGACACATTCTTTATCCTCTATTGTTCTCTTTTTAGTCAAGATATCTTTCAAAAACTTAGAATAGAGGGGCATTTGAGAAATTACCTCGGTGAAGGGTAAAGCTACCTCCACCTTCTTCAACATATCCACGAAACGGCTAAATTGGGCATTCTCCTTGTGTGGCTTAGCTCGTTCGGGAAAAGGCAAAGGAGGGACAAAAGTGGGAGGCGGTGGAACATTGTATTCTTCTTCTTCTTCGGCTAATCGCTCCGCCTCTTTTCTCTTTGCTTCTTCCGCTTCCATTCACTCTTTCTTCTTTCTTTGTTCATTCTCCGCATTTTGGAGGATATCAAACTCTGCTTGTATTCCCCGGTTTTGTTTGGGGGAAGTGGGAGATGATTCTTGTGGTGTACTTGGTTGATTGACTTTGGATGGAGTACTTTTGGTGTTCAAGTTCAAATTCTTGTACGGGTCCTCAAGTTATTTGCCACCTCTCAAAATGACGGCATTTGCTTGGTGTGGAGGGTCTTTTGGGTTTTGGGGTTGCCCGGGCAAACCATGGGGTGGATGAATTGGGGCGGCTAAGGCTTTTGTTGCTTCTTGTGACTCTCAAACCTTTAGCCTTGCCTTGGTATCTTAATGTTCATTCCATAGTTGCCCAACGGTTTTTTGCAAATCATTATAGTTATCCCAAACGACTCGTCCTTGACCAAATTGAAAATTGCTTGATTGGCCATAAGATTGAGAGGGTTGATTAAATGGTGGTTGATTGTAACCTTGATTTCCTTGAAAATTACCTTGGAACCCTTGATTGTATCCATGATTGAAATGATTACTATGTTGATTTTGGTAATTGTTGTAATTGTTAGGAACATGGAAGTTGCTACCTTGTTGATTGAAGTTGCTCCTTTGATGAGGAGGCATATATGGGGGCATCTTTGGAGGACCTTGGTTAAAGGGCCTTTGTTGACTTTGATTGAATGGCCTCGGTTAACTCCCTTGGGCACGTGGCATCGGATTTTGGACATTTTGATTTCCATAAGAGAAATTAGGATGAAATCTTGTGCCGGCATTGTAAGTATTGAAAAAGGGATAAAATTGAGGTCTTTGCCCATACACTTGTATAGCTTGGACTTCATTTGACTCTTCAACATAAACTTCTTCATTAGGAATGCAATAGCTAGAATCATGGCCATAATTGCCACAATGATCGCATTGAACTTCCCATGTTAATTGCTTTGGAGGAGATGGTTGCCTTGGTGGAACACTCCCTTGAATTTGGTACATACCTCTAGGAGTAGGCCTTGAACTCATGGCATCCATTCTCTTTTTCAATTCTTCAACTTCCGCTTGAAGTTTCAATTCATTAGAACTCGTAGATGAGTTCACTTCCGCTTTCTTTCTAGAATCCCTCGATTGACCCATTCTAGATCAGAGTCACTCCTTGCCATCTTCTCAATAAGACTCTTAGATGCCTCATCGGTGAGAGAAGAGAAGTCTCCTCCGGCGGCCGAATTGAGGTTTTCCTTGGTTCTCGATGAAAGGGTGCTGTAAAATGTTTGGGTAGTTAGCCAATCGGGTATTCCATGGTGTGGACATTTGCGCAATAAATCTCTAAATCTTTCCCAAGCCTCACTTAGGCTTTCAAATTCATCTTGCTTGAAGGTTTGTATCTCCATGCGATATTGGTTAGTCTTTGACGGCGGAAAATATTTCTCCAAGAAGGCATTGGATAGTTGAGCCCATGTCGTGAACGTATTAGCGGGATGGCCTTGAAGTCATCTACGAGCTCCATCTCTCAAGGTCTTTGGGAATAATAAACGATGCAATTGGCATGAAGTTAATCCATTGAGACGGACTCCTACTAATTTTTCCTTAAATGAAGCAATGTGCTCTTGAGCATCTTCTTGAGAAAAACCGTGAAAAGTATCTTGTTGGACCGCATTTGTCAAAGAGGCTTTTAATTCATAATTCTCGAGAATCTCTCCGAAATCGACGTGAGAAGGTGTTTCTTCATGTGTGAGTTGGGAATGAGAGCCTAAAGTTGCCATTTGTTGGATTGGTGGTGATGGTGGATTTGAATTTGGATGATTTGGAGGGGATGGATTTTGATTTTGTGGTGGAGTTTTTGGCGATGGTGGTGACGGTGGTGAATTTTGTGAAGTGGAAGGTATGGAAGGATTATTTGGAGTGGGATAATGTGATGTAGAAGGTATATGTGGTAGAATGGGATTAAGGTTAGGAGGTGATAATGAAGGATGTGGAATGATGGTGGTTGAGTTGTTTCCCCGAAAACGCAATGCTCTAAAAGTCCTTTCCGGCTCCGGATCGAACCACAAGGGCGATGACGTGTTCCTGGGCATTAAACTCAATCAAACGGTGAGACTCCTAGCACCTAACGGTACTAGGGAAAAGAGAGAAGGGAAAAGAATCAAACACAACAACTAAAAACAATACAACAACTAGCCATTCCCCGGCAGCGACGCCATTTTGATCGCCTTCCAATCGGATCGGTCGCTAACGAAGGACGGGGGATCAAACGATATTCGTAAGACTCGAGATTACACAAAAACAAACAAGTATTCGTGGTAAGTCGAGGTCGGCCCACAGGGAACGGAATGTGTTGACAGGTTTAAAGCGGCATGTTCGATGTCTAGAAGGGAGGGGGTTTCTAAAAGTCGAGTCTATGCTAGAGAAATAACTACGAGAATAGCTAGGGTGATCAATCTAGGGAAAGGCATTAGGGGGAAGTCGGGATTCGGAACATGGAGTCTAAGAAGGACGGGATCAAGTTTTTGTTGCAACATTGATAGAGGGAGAATGCCACCTTTCGGTGAAGAAGAGTAAGTCTCTAGTTGTGGTAATTTCTACCCCGAGTTTCCGCATATTGATAGAACCAAGTCAAGGTCGGTCTAGTTGGCCGGACTAAAACAACAATGACACAACAACCACAAGCAAGATAAACCAACAAGCAAGCAACCCACCAATACCCCTAAATTCAAATAATCCAAGTCCTCATCCCTAAACCCCCCAACAAGAAATCTACTCACTAATCATAATGAAAGACAATAAAACATTAACTAAGGAGAAACTATCTAAAGCATGCATATTAACTAGATCTAAGGAAAATAACTACAAGATGACAAGGAAACTACGATCTAGCAATAACCCACTAAACTATGAATCTATCAGAATAAACTAGAGAATAATCTAGAACAACATGAATAAAATCTAGAGAAACTAACTATGCTAAGATGATCTAAACAAGACAATAATGAGAAAACTAAAATAAATCTAAACTAGATATTAGAGAGTGGAAGAGAAGTGTACCAACTATGAAGATCTACAAGAAATAAGAAGATTGCATAAATAAAGGTTGAATCTTTGATGGAGAGGATGAAGAACTTGTCAGTAATTCTTCAATAAACCCAACAAATCTTCAAATAAAACTTGAATAATCTTCTACAAACTTGAAATCTAGAGAATTGTTGATAGAAACTAAGTAGATCTACTACTAATTACTATGTAAACTACTAGAATTATAGAGAATTACTACTAGAATAATTACTACAAAGAGGATGGTGTATTGTGATGGATGACTACACTAATGGAGGCCTACTACACTAATGATGGGATAAATGGGGATGCCTTGGGCAACAAACTAGGGTAACATATATATAGTAATGTCTTAATGGGTATTTTACCTAAAGCCCAAATCCAACTCTTGCTTCATTAGTGAGACAATCATCCTTTGCATCTTCATAGGGCGAAATTTTGCCCTGCGGCTTGATGGACTAATCCCACCGGGTGAAAATTTCGCCCGGTGAGATTTTCTTCATTTCCTTCGATTTCCGGCGTTCTTCACCGTCGGGCAAAATTTCACCCGGTGGGCGAAATTTTGCCTGGTCAACTTTGCTCGATGGGGAAGCTCGAAAAATTCTTCGGGGAGGCACTTTACCGTCGGGTGAAATTTCGCCCGGTGGTGTCTCATCGGGTGAAATTTCACCCGGTCATGCTGCTGGCCTCATTGCTTGTCTCATTCTTCGTCGACTGATTGGATGGCTTTAAACTTTAAGTTGCGTGCTTTGCTCTTTTGGACGGTGTTCCCTTCTCTTGTGCTCGTGGAAACTCGATCGTGATTTCGGTGCCAAATCCTATCAAAATTGATAGAAAAGCTACCAAAAACACGTAAAACGCACAAGAGGGACACTAATGCGAGAAGTACTCAAAATATAGTGATAATCGCACTCTAGACTCGCAAAACAATGGGAAAATGGGTCTAAATGAGGGGAAAACGGTCTAAATTTAGCACACAACAATATGCGGTGGTCATTGCAGCACAAAAACTCAGACCATATTTCGACGCATACCCATTCATTGTACTCACTGATCAGCCCTTGGAAAAGGTCCTTGAGAAGTTCAAAAAATCTGGAAGATTACTCAAGTGGGCCATAGAGCTGAGCGGCCTAGGTATATCCAATCAGCCCAGGACCGCCATCAAAGCGCGAGCCCTGGCAGATTTCCTAGCCGAGTGCTCCCACTCTGAATAAGACGAGTCCCCCACCGGAGAGTGGCTAGTGTTCACTGATAGCTCATCCACGGCCAACGGTGCAGAGGCAAGGGTCGTACTAACCAGTCCTCAAGGAGTCGACTTTGATCATGCTCTCAGGTTCACCTTCCCATCATATAATAATGAGGCTGAGTATGAGGTCGTCCTGGCAGGTGTCAATCTAGCTATGGCCGCAAGAGCAGAAAGAATCGTGTTAGCCACCGACTCCCAACTCATTGCCAACCAGATCAATGGGGAATACGAAGCCCGGGATCTGACCATGGTTTCATACCTGGAAAAAGTCGAACAAGAGTTAGCAAAACTGAATTCCTACGAAGTTAAGCAAGTCCCCAGGTCGCAAAATAATAGAACCGACGCTTTATCCAAGCTAGCAAGTTCTAGCCTGCAGGACATCAGAAGGTCGGTCTAGGTCGATGTAATACAAGAAAGATCTACAACACCTCACCAGTATGTTAACATTATAGAAGGGTCAGAGTCCGAGGACTGTATTACCCCAATTATCAGGTTCAAAAGGGACGGAACCCTACCCGAAGACCCTGCACAGTAGAAGAGGATGCCATTAAGAGCCGCCTGGTACATACTAGTTGAGGGAGAGTTATACCGGAAGTCAGTCTCATCACCCCTACTCAAGTGTCTGGGGGCATCGCAAGCCACCGAGGTCCTGGATGATATCCACTCAGGAATCTGCGGGCACCATATAGGGGGGAGAACCCTCGCTCACAAGGCGCTGAGGGAAGGATACTACTGGCCTACCATGCTGGCCGACGCAAAAGACTTAGCCTATAAATGCAGGAAATGTCAGCTCTTCGCACCAGTAATACATGCCCCAGCACAAGATCTCTGACCAATCCTGTCCCCCATCCCTTTTGCTCAGTGGGGAATGGATATCCTTGGTTCCTTCACTGTCGCGACTGGGGGCAGAAAGTTTCTTATCGTGGCAATCGACTACTTTACCAAATGGGTGGAGATTGAGGCAGTCCCAAGCATCATGGAGTCGGCAGTCAGAAAGGTCATCTGGAGGAACATTATTACACGGTATGGTCTACCAAAAGTACTTATGTTTGACCATGGCAGGCAATTTGACAACGACCCCCTAAGGACCTGGCTGGAGGGTCACGGGATTACAGTCGCCTACTCTACTGTATGTCACCTCCAGACCAATGACCAGACTGAGGCTGCAAACAAGCAGATCCTAAATGGACTAAAGAAAATGGTAGATGACCTCAGGGGAAGGTGGGCGGATGAACTCCCCAGTGTCCTGTGGTCAATAAGGACTACCAGGAAGGAATCCACCGGACATACCCCCTTCGGGCTGGTCTACGGTGCGGAGGCCCTGCTCCCCACTGAAGCATGAATCCTAACTCTCAGTTCCCAGGTATTTGATAGGGCTAGTAATGAGGTAGCGATGACTGAGGCCTTAGACCTAGTAAGCGAGGTAAGGCAGGAGGCAAGTTCTAATATCGCGGCCTATCAGCAAAGAATGAGAATGGTTTATAACAGAAGAGTAAGTACAAGGAGTTTCCAGGTAGGGGACCTAGTCTTGTGAAAAACCAAGGCAGTGGGAAAGGCAAGGGAGCACGACAAGCTGAGCGCCAACTAGGAAGGCCCCTACCAGGTTACCCAGGTCATGGGCCCAGGCACCTATAGACTTGCCAATGCGGAAGGTCAAGAACTGGCAGCACATTGGAACGCAGATACTTTGAAGAAGTACTATGTTTGGTCAAAATTGCAGGGTTTTTTCTTTTTAAAGTTCCCTAAAAATGACAAAGGACACTCAGAAAACAATGTCGACGGCTCCGTCAAAACCGTTAGTTTTTTTCAAGGAATGAAAGATCTGTCTTCTGCTCATACTCGTTGTCTGCTCAGTTTGCTCTTCACACACAAACGAGCAGGGGGCAATAGGGGGAGGGCCCCCTGTTGAAAAACCCTGATAAAATGAACACCCCAAAAAAAAAGTCAATCTGCCTACCTCCAGGAAGGCAGGAGACAGGCCCTCTAACTTCGACCAGAAGTCAAGGACAGGCCGGGCATCAAAGTCAAACCAACAAGGCCTGATAGCACATTCACCTTTGTATAAAAAATGCTAAGTCCCTCTGCCTACCTCCAGGAAGGCAGGGGACAGGCCCTCTGACTTCGACTAGAAGTCAGGGACAGGCCGGACATCAAAGCCAACCAACAAGGTTTGATAGAACATTCAGCCTTGTATAAAAAATGCTAAGTCCCTCTACCTACCTCCAGGCAGGCAGGGGCAGGCCCTCTGACTTCGACCAGAAGTCAGAGACAGGCCGGGCATCAAAGCCAAACCAACAAAGCCTGATAGCACATTCCGCCTTGTATAAAAAAACGCTAAGTCCCTCTACCTGCCTCCAGGCAGGCAGAAGGCAGGCCCTTTGACTTCGACCAGCATTCAGGGACAGGTCGGACATCAGAGCCAAACTTAACAAGGTATGATAAAACATTCAACCTTTCACGAAAGCAAATAAGATCAATAAAGTCAAAATAAACAGAATTCGCCAAAGCTTACAGTTATAGACAAAGTTGTGAATAAAGTTCAAAGGATGAGAAAACAGGGATTACACCAAATATCGGCAGCCGGCCACATTCCACCTCGGCGCACAAAAGTTAGATTAAAAGCAAGGTTGAAAAGGCGCTGAAAGGAGAACACCAGGCCCAGGTCCTTCTGGGATAGTGGCACGAGCCTTCCGAGGACGACTGCCCTAAATCTTACGCAGGGGGCGTCTTCTGAGCGGGGTCCGATGACCCATCAGGACCCTCCTGGGAAGGCTTGTCAACCTTGGCCTCATTTTTGGCACTATACAGCTGACTGAAGGCATCTTCGTCAAAATCTGGGATCAACTCCCTGATGACCTCCAACCAGAAGTCAGTAGACGAGTTGGCTCCCGCAGCAAAGGCCTGATCTACCTTTTCATTGGCCTCCTCCACAATTTTCGTCTTCTCCTTCAGCCAATTTTCCCCTTGAGTTTCCAGCTCTTGACACTTGTTTCGGGCTGCCAACAATTCAGACTCCGTTCAAGATAAGCGATCATCGAAATCTTTAAGATGATCCTCCAGCTCTGCTGAATGCTTCTTCACTTGCCCCAGCTCAGTCTCCAGTTCCGACGCCTCTGTTAGGGCCTTTTCCCCATGTTCCTTCCAGCCAGTCGATTGACGCTGAGCCTCCTTCAGGTCACACTCATACCCTGCCAGTTTGAGCTTCAGATTGGCGATAAGGGCAGTGTCCCTTTCGACCACGATAATACGGTCAGAGAAGGAGGACTCTGGAGTGATGGTCAACTCTGCGTTGCTCAGGTGATTAAGGGCTGCCAGCTCGACAGATGCTTGAAAAACTAGGGGGCAGCAGTAGAGGAGCTGCTGGGCTTGAGCACTGGCGTACCCCAACACCTTGGCAGATTGATCCAATGTAGCGGTCGAAGAGTCTAAAAGAAGACCAGAGGCATCAATGCTCTCCATAGCATAGTTAAATTCAAAATTCCTCTGATCAAGCAGCGTCTTGGGAAGGTCGGGAGCATGGCATTTGGGCCGAGGCGTGCTGACCTCTGCTTCCAGGTCGATTGGCTGCTCAGCAGTCACAGGCTCTTTCTCCTTTCTCCTCCTGGTTAAGGTTGGGATTGCTTCCTCGGTTTCCTTACCTAATGGGGCAGGCCTCGAAACAGCAGGAGAACGACCCGGAGGGGGGAAACCTTCGCACCGGGCAGCCGACGGGCGTGCCTCCTCAAGACCCTTCTTTTCTCTGGGTCGGCTTGGCAACAAGCGTCGAATTCGAAGCACGGCCAGAGGATTGCCTAGAAAGGAACTTAACTTTCCCTGATGATTTACTTTTTACATGGCCCATGAGACTCTCCTTTTTGCACTCTGAGGGGGCAACAGGGCGAGAGGTGGTAGGCTTGTAATCTTTGTCCAGCCCAAGAGCGCACAGATGCCGGATAGTCCAGGAGTCACCGTAGGTATCTTCCAAAACAAAACAAGGCAACAATAGTTAGCACACAAAAGGCAGTCATCAGACAAGATGTGCGGAAAAAAGACCCCTAGCTACCTTTGGGCGCGTGCAGGGTTCAGCCCTACGGGTGCCAGAAACTCATCAGTCGCTATAAGTTCCGCTGGGGGCAGCCACCAAGTAGAGGCTACAACATTGCCCTGCTTCTCGCAGGCAAAAAGTCTAACTAAATCTTTCTCCTCTAGAGTCAGCTTCACCTCCAGGGCCCTCCCCCCGACCTCGGGATGATACTCCTCGAGGGTCTCCAAACGAGTGTGAACGTTGTTTCTGAAGTGGCGAGAGATAGACCATCCCCCCCTCCCCTCCCACGCCGGATATATAGGAAGTTGTCTTTCCAATGTTTAACACTGGTCAATGCTGGCCAGACTGGCGAATAGCCATTCATCCTGTTTATGGAATAATAGCCCGATGGGCCCTCTGCTGAGTGGACCATCTGCAAACCCATCATGAACCTGAAGGCGTCAATAGAGGGATGATACCCCTCAAACAGACAGACCCAGACATATGACACCAGGGTCCTGATGGATACTGCCGTCAGCTGAGCAATGGCCACGTTCATACGTTGGAAGGCCTTCTCGAAGAGAGGGTGGAGAGGAAACCAAAATCCAAACTCCAGGCACTTATGATAGACGGCTATGCATTCTGCCGGAGGATTGCACACCGTGTCCTTCTTCCCAAGAATGATGACCGAATACTCTGGCCAAAAGTCATAATAGTTCGCTATGGCCTCAGCGACATTCTTAATCAAGAGCTCCTTACGCGGCCCCGATTCTGGGTACATGTGTAGAGGCACCTTGTACTTTTCCTTATCCAGAAGATAAACACCCTCAGGCGCCCTCGCCTTTAGGGGACCAGTGATTGTGAGAGAGTCAACCTCTAGAGCCTCGGAGTCTGAGTCCGGGATATCGGAGGGGGCAGGCTCAAGAGAGCTAGCGCCCCCGCTTTTCTCTATCAGGGGAAGCTCAGTGGACGGTGTCAAAGGTGGGGTCTGTGCCATAGTAACGCCCAGACCAGTAGAGAAGGAGGGGCGACTGACACAAACCTCCTCATCATCCTCCACCGGGGCGCTAGTAGAGGGACTAGAGAACAGCAATACCCGGCGGCGGTTTTGCAGCATTTTTTCCAGAAAAAATTAAAATAGGCAAGGAAAAGAAAGCAAAAAAGCTATGGTTGGAGTTCTAGCCTATTCAAATCCTCGAGATCGCCGGAGGTAGGTGCCTGAGCAGCCTATAGCAAAATCGCTCCAAGAAAGGGGAAGATTCAGATGGAGAAGATGAAGATTTGAGACAGATGGAGTGTTGGGCGTTTGAGAAAATGAAAACGGGGAATGAAGGGGGAAAGGGGCTTATATAGTGGAAGGGAACTGAAGAGCCCCTCATTCTTAGTACTTCTGTCAGAGCCCCTCTCCATAAAATCCTCACACGTGTCACTCCCTCATCAGCTGACCCTTCCATCATCCCAAGACATTGAAAACGTAAAAAGACGGGAAGAGGAAGAGTCATACTGCGTCATTCAAAGGCCATTCAAAAAAAGAAAAAAAAACACAATACAAAAACATAAAGGTCACAGTCCTTCATTAGAAAAGACCTGAAGGTCGGAATTACAAGTCAGCAAGTAGTCCAAAATACTTCACAAACAAACATAATATGCCTAGAGCCCGGCTCGGCCAAGTAGAAGGTCGTAAAAAGCTTCAATCTTCGTCAGAACCTGGGAAAGAGTAGTCCTTGGGGCTGCTGCAGCCTGCGTTGTCAGACCCCCAGTCCCAGTCACCTGGGATGTCCATAGAACCATCAGCCCCCTCCTCGTCACTTCCCCGCATCTTGCGGCCTGCCAAGTAGCTCCCACCATCACTATCATCTGAAGCGTGACTGCTGACATCCCAGTCCTCTCCAAACGTGGCCATCTTTGTACCCTCGGGGTAGCCGAGGTCATCTTCTGGCTTCCTAGGGCTAGAAGGGAAGGACCCAGAGTCTGGAAGATCAGGATCAGCATTCTCTGGCCTCAGCCAGGGGAAGCACTAGCGACAGCCCCGGTAGTTGCAACCTCCCACTAGAGTGCAGGAGTCAGACTTTGGCTTCATATAGAACGAAGCCTTCCGCGGACGGCGTATAGCCGCCGGAAGCTCATTAGCCTCAGGGGCATAAGGAGGCCGGCGGGCTATCATCTTACATCGAGCAATAATTCTTCGCACTGTTCGGGAATACTTGAACTTTGGGGCAAGCCCTACATATTTGACGACGTCAGAAAGAACCCCTCTTTTTTGAAAACCTTGTCATCAGTTATCCAGACCATTGTTGTGAAGGAAAGATGAAGCAATAAGGGTGTTCAAAAATTGGCGAGGTTGAGCCAAATGAAGTACCCCTTTTATAACCATGAGGGGGAGGAAGCCGAGCATTTAATGAAGTCCCAACCGTCCCAGAAGAATGAGACAATCAAGTGTCAATCAGGCGCGTGCCTCGAGGGATCTTCTGGGAAAACAATCATCATGAAGGGGATATTCTGACGCCTCATTTGTCCAAAAATAACCAACAGTCCCCCTAAGGAACACGCGTAACATTTAATGCGGGTGAAGCGACGCATCGGCTTCCCACCTTGCACAAGCGAATATCGACAGCCTGCGGGAGCCCTGCTCCCCCTGGCTGCCGAGGGGAAATTGATGGAGTCAGCCATCTGCTATGGGTTACCTAATATTCAGGCCCGGGCCCGACCTAATCCTAATTGAGCACGGGCCATCCGAAGGCCCGCCACCAGAGTTGTCGGTCGGACCCGGCCGGTTGACCCGCAGGGGCACTCCCCTGGAAGGTTCTGATCGTTTTCCCTCAAGACCAGGCCCGGGGGTCCGACTACCGGACTGTCGAGCCAAGCCCATCTGAGCCCCTCCCGGGGGATTAGAGGACCCTCGGCCTCTCTGACCCCAGGCAGACCCTGCCGATCCCGAGAGTGGTGGGGGAGACCCTCCTGATCAAGCCTAAGGTGAGAGACCCGATCCGTCGGGGAGGTCCGACCTTAGAGGAGAGAAAAAGTGAGACGTGGAATTCAAGACAAGATCCAAAAGAACTCAATCCAAGCGAGATCCGAATCCGATTCGGGTTTGATTGTTTCCTAACCGGAACAGCTACCATACATGTAGCTTAACTTGCTATGTCACCATTTTCAAGCTACATTTCTTGATAGCCATATGCTTCTCCAATGGTGAGCAACAATCGTCTTGTAGCTTGCATGGTCCCACAATACCACCATCATCCAATAAAAATCAAGAATTTTTCCAAGCTTGCAGCTTTGTAGAACAAGTATAGCTTTCAAGCATACCCAAAATTTTCATCTTCAATGGTATGCTTGTAGCTTGATATTTTCAATCGTTAGCAAGAAATGTAGGTGCTCTTAGGTGCGGAACCATTAGCACAAGACATGGTTCAATCGTGGTGTCACAAGCCAAGTCCGGAACAAAATAAATAATTTGTAATTCTGCAATCTGCATGCACGAGGGAATAGAGGGGACAGAATTCACAAGCTAAGGGTAGTATTATTGATGAGTCTTGTCTCAAGACTCATGTGAGTCTTACCAATAATGTTGCAAAGTCTTGAGGAAAGTCCTAAGATTTTTGGTAGTCTTGAGAAGATTATTGGTAGTCTTGAGATGAGTTTTGTCTCAAGACTCGTGTGGGGTCTACCAATAATGTACCAAAGTTCTAAGCTGAGTCTTGAATTTTAAAGACTCAACGTAAGAGTTTTGTGAGGTCATGACTCATGTTGCATATTTCTCGACATATTATCCAATAAACGATTCGTATTTATACAATTTTTTTTATTTTCTATTGCTTTTAAAGTCTCACGTCTTTGTTTAATTGTCCATCTATTCCTAACTATATTTTCCGTCTCGGTCATTTGTTTATCTTTTATATTATTTGTGAGAAATTTTGTAATCAAACGTAAATAAATGAACATTAATCCTCCTTTTTGTTGTTCGACTCCTAATAAGTTATTAAATATGAAGTACATATCTAACTAATAGGTAAAACACATAATTATCCCTTTTTGTTGTTCGACTCCTAATAAAGTTATTAAATATGAAGTACATATCTATCTATATATACTATTAAAACTCAAACAAAATCATCTCATTTCTTCATTTCATTTTGAGAGCATTTGAGGAAGTCATGTCACCCTCTTCTCATTGGTTGATATTTTCTTTTTTAAAAATAAAATAAAATAATTAATTTGAGTATTGAATGTATATTATTAAATGCAAATCTATATATACTATTAAATTCAAACAAAATCATCATATTTCTTCATTTCATTTTGATAACATTTGAGGATATTAAAAACTAGATTTATGTATTTTATATAAAAAAATTATGCATTTTATTCAAATAGTTGGTTAATTTATAAAAAAAAATGAAAATAACTAATTTAGATAAACTTTGAATGAACCATGTATGTTGGTATATGTAAGTGGTATTGGATAGAAAAAAACTTTTGATTTAATTTGCAACTATATTTTCAAAACTTCTCTTTTACTTCTTTTTCAACTTCTTAGCCACTTGGCTAGGGTCTAGGTGATGTGATTACACCTAGGGCCGCCACTATTTTATCGCTTTCTCTATTTTCTTTTTTTTTCTTTTTCTTTTTTCAAAATTTTTGAAAAATCCAAAAACACTTGAAAAATCCTAAAAATCCAAAAAGATTTTTCTTTTCGATCTTTTTCGTTCTTCCCCTACTTGTCCATTGAGGACAATGTACAGTTTTAGTGTGGGGGAGGAGTCTACTATCTTTTATTTTGCTAAAAATCTTTTCAAAATCTATAAAAATTTGAAAAATTCGAAAAATCAAAAACATTTTTCTCCTTTCTTTCCCTTTTCTTTTCTTGTTTCTCGTTATGTTTTCGTGTTCCGTGTACGGTCTTGTTCTCTACTCTTACAGGTAACCACCACCATGAAGCGCGAATTGAAGAGATTATGAAAGCACTCCACTTGGTAACTTCCTTCCTTTTTTCATTAATTTTGTAGAGGAGTTAGGTTGTTGCTATTGGAGGCTCTCGAAGTTGAGCATTTTGGTTGTTGTGGTTGATTGTGTGCTTGTATGTCGATGGAGTATGGAGTACATGACTTTACTTGTGTTTTCTTCTATTTGCCTTTTTCTTTTTCGTCTGTTCCTTTTTGCTTTTGTATAGCGTGTCTAGGACTAAATGTTTTCGAAAACCCGATTACAAACTTATTGCAAGAGTTTACGTTCCATTGTAGATAATCCATTGTAGATTTTGGACCTTAATATAGTAGAATGACTCTTAATCAATGAATTTGTTGATCCTTTAGCTTGAGTCCATCTTTTCTACTAGAGGTTTACTTCGGGGTTTGCATTTGACCACCTTGACCACCCATGGAGGAGTTAGGCCTTGGTTCCCGCATCCCATTTTCTAGGTGATGACCTTGCTCGAATGACCATTGCACCTTTAGTCCAAATTCTTTCCGCCTTTTTGTGGGTTATCCGGGAATGACGCGTGTTCTCGTTTACCTATTTTCCTCCACCTATACATCACCACAATAAGTTTACACAAAAATAACCTCCAAGCTTGGTTATGAACCACATCAAAATAAAAAAAGCCAAAAAAGGGCAAACCAAAGCAAGAGAAAAGGGCACAAAATTATGAAAAACAAGGAGAGAAAAGGAGTTTCAAATGAAATCATATCATCAAAAACATCTCCATAAAAAAAATGGCCCTTTGATCGATTCATCGCCGTGAAGTGCCAAATAGAGGACCGAGTCCCGAGGTAGGAAGATAGCGGTGATTAGTCGATCAACCCCAATAATTGCAAACACTCCACTTTTTTGTTTGGGTTAATTTAGGAAATTCGAGTTTGGAACGACCCTCTTGGCTTAGCCAAAGAGAGCGGGACTGCACCTACCTACAGTGTCGAACGAATCCATGGTTCACTTTTTCCACTCCGTTATACGCCCCGTCGTACCCCTTTAGAAGACTAGGAGGACCTAGGCTAAGTTATCAACATCTATATTGCTTAATTGTCATAGTATTAGGCTTTGGTCCTTATTTACGTGGGTCATTTATCTTGGAAGTTTATTGTTGTTTTAGGTAAGTAATCGGTGTCTTCCCCGCTGTCTCGATGAGGGATTCGGTGTTTTATTTTTGCTTTGGATGCGTCTATTCTTTCGTGTTATATGTTTTTGTGTGTTTAGTCGCATCCACCATTTTGAGCAAGCCCCAACTTCCCTTGCATGGGAGTACTCTACCTCATGAGTATTTCGATGTGAGTTGAAGGGACGGAGCGGGCCCGTTAATTGCCCCGTATTGGCTTAGCATAGTCTAGCTAGTAGTAGTAGTATGTAATTTCTTTTTGGGTCTTTGCTCGAGGACGAGCAACGGTTTAGTGTGGGAGAACTGTTGTGTGCTAAATTTAGACCATTTTCCCCCTCATTTAGACCCGTTTTTCCCTCGTTTTGCGAGTTTAGAGTGTGATTATAACCATATTTTGTGTACTTCTCGCATTAGCGTCCCTCTTGTGCGTTTTACGTGTTTTTGGTAGTTTTTCTATCGATTTTGATAGGATTTGGCACCAAAATCACGATCGAGCTTCCACGAGCACAAGAGAGGGAATACCGCCCTAAGAGTAAAGCACACAACTTAAAGTTTAAAGTCATCCAATCAATCAATGAAGAACGAGACAAAGAAAGAGGCCAGAGTGATGACCGGGTGAAATTGCACCCAGTGAGACACCACCGTGCCAAATTTCACCCGACGGTAAAAATGCCTCCCCGAAGATTTTGCGAGACTTCCCACCGGGCGAAACTGACCGGGCAAAATTTCGGTGAAATTTCGCCCGATGTAAAGATGTGCCGGAAATCGCAAAAAGTGAAGAAAATCTCACCAGGCAAAATTTCACCCGGTGGGATTAATCGTCATAACCGTAGGGCAAAGTTTCACCCCCATGAAGATGCTAAGGGTGATTGTCTCACTAATGGAGCATAAAGTGGATTTGGGCTTTAGGTTAAATACCCATTAAGAGATTACTATATATATGTTACCCTAGTTTGTTGCCCAAGGCACCATCCATTAGAGTAGTATTAGCATCCATCATCCACCATTAGTGTAGTTACACATCCATTTAGTAGAACAATCTAGTAATATTCCTAGTAATTCTCTAAATATCTAGTAGTTTACATAGTAATTTGTAGTAGATCTACTTAGTTTCCATCATCAATTCTCTAGATTGCAAGTTTCAAGAAGATTATTTCAAGTTTTATTGAAGATTTGTTGGGTTTATTGAAGGATTAGTGACAAGTTCCCTTCATCTTCTCCATCAAAGATTCAATCTTTATTCATGCAATCTTCTTATTTCTTCTAGATCTTCATAGTTGGTACATTTCTTTCCACTCTCTAATCTCTAGTTTAGATTTAATTTAGTTCTCTCATTATTGTCTTGTTTAGATCATCTTAGTGTTGTTAGTTTCTCTAGATTTTGTTCATGTTGTTCTAGATTATTCTCTAGATTAATTTGGTAGTTTCATAGTTTAGTGGGTAATTGTTAGATTGTAGTTTTCTCATCATCTTGTAGTTAGTTTCCTTAGATCTAATTAATATGCATGTTGTAGTTAGTTTCTCTTTAGTTAATGTTTTATTGTCTTTCATTATGATTAGTGAGTAGATTTCTTGTTCTGGAGTTTAGGGATGAGGACTTGGATTATTTGAATTTAGGGGTATTGGTGGGTTGCTTGCTTGTTGGTTTATCTTGCTTGTAGTGGTTGTGTCATTGTTGTTTTAGTCCGGCCAACTAGACCAACCTTGACTCGTTTATATCAATATGAGGAAACTCGGGGTAGAAATTACCACAACAAGAGACTTACCCTTCTTCGCTGCGAAAGCGGGTTTTTAGGTGGGTTGGGTGAAGAAACTGAAAGGTGGCATTCTCCCTTTATCAATGTTGCAACAAAAACTCGATCCCGACCTTCTTAGACTCCATGTTCCGAATCCCGACTTCTCCCTAATGCCTTTCCCTAGATTAATCACCCCTAGCTATTCTCGCAGTTATTTCTCTAGCATAGACTCGACCTTTAAAAACCCCCCCTTCTAGACATCAAACACGTCACTTTAAACTTGCACACACACTCTGTTCCATGTGGACCGACCTCGACTTACCACGAATACTTGTTTGTTTTTGTGTAATCTCGAGTCTTACAAATATCGTTTGATCCCCCGTCCTTCGTTAACGACCGATCCGATTGGGAGGCGATCATAAGCCAAGAGGGTCGTCCCATGCTCAAAAATAGCCTAACTAGTCCAAGTAAAAAGGTGGATAATGGTTGCAAAGTGAGAAAATACCGACCATTACCGCTATCATCCTTGCTAGGGACTCGGTCCTTCGGTAGGCTCTTCACGATAACAATCGGTAAAAAGCTTATTTTTGAGGAGTAAGATTTTTTTGTGAAATGATTTTCTTGCCATTTTTCTTCTTTTGTATTTTGCTTTTGATTTGCTATGCCATTTCTTTTTCTTCTTTTGTATTTTGTTTTTGATTTGTTGTGCCTTCTCTTTTTTCTTCTTTCTTTTCTTTCTTTTTCTTTCTTTTTGCCTTGGTTTGCCCTTTTGGCTAAATTTTATATTGTAGCCAATCATTACAACCAAGTATAGAAACCTCGATCAAATGCAACTTATTTGTGGAAATATGTGTAGAAGGTAGGGAAATGGATATGTCGGGCGCGCGCTTCCCTTCAAACCCACAAAAAAGAGGGAAAACTTGGACTAATCGAACAATTTCGAACATGGTCACCTAAGAGACGGGACTCGGAAACCAAGGACTTTTCACTCCGTGGGTGGTCAAAGTGGTCAAAATGCAAATCTCGAAGTAAATCCCTAGTAGGCTAGGTGGACTCAAGGTAAGAAACCAACGAAACTATTGATTTAAAGTCATTCTACTAGACTAAAGTCCAAGAATCGATTCATATCACTAGAAAGGGAAAGTAAACACTTGCGCACTAGCCTCAAAACCGGATTTTCGAAAACATTTTCTACACTAGACTCACAAACTATACAAGACAAAACAAAGACGAAAGAAAATGAGACAAACAAAACAAAACAAAACAAAATAAAACAAACACACATAAAAAGAATGAACAAACACCACCCCGAAGTTTCCAAGCAAGCAACCACATCAATCCACAAACTCCAAAAAGCTCCACCCGAGCACACACCATCACAAACTCTCCTCCAAACACCAAAAAGGGAAAAGGAGAAAGAGCTAGAGGGGTAATACCGGATGTCAAGAGCTTTCCGAAACTTATCAACGATCACGCAACCTACAAGGAAATCGGGGGAGCAAAACACACAACACAACAAATATACGACACAAAGACACAAAAGAAAATCTTTTTGGTTTTTATGAAAAATTTCAAATTTTTAGGCATTGTTAAGATTTTTCGAAAAACTACAAAAATAAAACTAAACTAGACTAAGATATCGCTCCCCACACTTAAACCGAGCAATGTCCTCATGCTCAATCGGTAGTGTGTGGAAGACACCAAAAAAAGGAGAAAAAGGGGAAATAAAACTAAAAATCAAAAGTCAAAGTGAAGAAAGGGTAGAATGTGTCAGGTCGGGGTGTAATCAAGTCACCAAGGGCCGAGACGAGAAAAGATATGGATGGAGGAAGAAATAAAAAGAATAAAATAAAAGGAAATGGGAGGGGAGGGCTAGGTGTAATCAAGTCACCTAGCCCCGATTCCGCCCGATTCCGACTAAATTCTACCAAAAGGAATAAAAATAAGGAAAAAGTGAAAAGAACTTGTCAATTTGGATTTTTCAAATGATTCTCTATTTAATCACGTCATCGAGAATCGGGAGCAAAGATCACAAAGGCCCCGAGGGCCACCATGACACCAAATGAATAAAGGGAAGGGGAACATACAAAGAAAGACTAAGCAAATAAAAGACGGAAAAGAAAAGAGAGTCGCCTTACCGAACAGTTAGCAACTCAACCAACTCCATCGTCTCAATGATCTATCTTGCTTCTCTTCATCATCGTTATTCCTCTTCTTCCTAAATGTAGTGGCATGGTTGAAGTACTGGGCTCGCAATGGTAAATGAGGTTGGGATTTAAGGGGAAACTCGGTGTATAGTGATGAGAAGATGAGATGGTGTATAATTGTAGTGTAAGGGTGAAATGATAGTCGCAAAGGTGAGTAGGGAGGTTGGAAGGGGGTATAAAGTAGTGGGGTGGGGCTTAAATGAAGAAAAGAAGGCAAAAAGGGGCTGCTGGACCCTTCCCGGTCGTGACGGAACCATCACGGTCGGGATGGACTCCTCCCGGGCGTGCTCACTCTCATCTCGGTCGGGATGGGCTGTCCGAGGGCAGTCTTTTGCAGCACAACTCGTCCCGGGCGTGATCATGCTCATCACGGGCGGGATGGCCTCTCTAGCTCTTCATTCATTAATAGTTCCACCCAAAAGACGAGTAATACCTCGGGATTGAAAATCCCGTCCCCAAAAGCTTGTCAAAAGCTCAAAAACCGACTTCCTCCACCAAGCTTTAAGGCTTTTATCATCCATAACCCTTTCTAATTCTTCATCTTCACTTCAAACCTATCAATCAAGCTCAATAACTTCCATCAAAAATCTCTCCCTCACATCACTCAAGAAAATTCCAAATGACAAGAACTCCACAAAACATACAAAGCCTAGAAACAAACAAATCACACAAATACAAACACAAAAGGAGAAAAGAAGAGGAAAGAGGAATATACAACATGACGGTTCTTGAGGAACTCCGTCAAACCGAGGATGGTGGATTCTTCATTCATTTCCATAGCCCCCAAGGGCTCGGAGGAGCAAGTCAAAGGTACGAGCCACATCATCATGAAGGCTAATTAAGTACCCAAGCCAAGCTATCATGAAAAGCTTCCAAGTCGAAAGCAAGAAGCGAACATCCAAAGACCCATTATCATGTTTCATGTGGTCTCCGGAGTCTTTCCAACCAACAAGCTTTAACGACCTCTTCCTCCCTGTGGACATGACGTAGGTCCACCCCGACGCGGCCACGCGCGGGTTTGGGTAGGCGAATGAATCTCGTGGTGAGATTGCTCTCGGGTTCGAAATTTAAGTCAAAATGGAGTCGCCACCGAATTTTGTGGTTATTCGGAACCATACGAGCCCACTCTATGTCGTCATGGGCTATACACAAAGTAAGCCCACTTCGATTTCAGAGTTCATTGGGCTCGTCCCTTTGCATTGCAATACCGATACCGTATAAACCGGCTTTCGTATATAGAATGACTCTCGTGCGCCAAGGGTTTCGGGCATCCGGAAACCAAAGGTTCTGAGTAAGGGGTGAGGGTACGTGTTGGGAAGCCCACTAAGGACACCCAACCCCGCCCGCACATGGCGGCCTCTACTAAGACATCGTTCGTGTTCGTGTGTGCGCGCTAGTAAAACGATTAAATGATATGCAAATAGCGTTTTCGGGCTAAGCATATTAATAGTTTGTGAACTACGTCATTTAATGCATCTTATTCTTGGTCAAAATGGTTTAGCATGCGAGGTTCGTTTATAAAGCGTAAAGGCAAGTAAATAAACAAAGCTCGAAAGTAAAATAAAAACGTACAAGTTACACGGGTGGAAATACAACCCGGAATTCACAATACAACATTACGTAGAAGTAATAAAAATAACGCGATACAAAGATATGGACGGACCCGTATGTAAGCTAGACCGCGAAATGCGTAGATGGACTAACCCCGATTAAATACACATTGTATTGTGTACTAAACGAAGGACGGAAACATGAGACTGTGGCGTATTGCTAGCCCGATCCCATATCCCGTAGTCTTGTCCCGACTCATCACGTCAAAGGTGGTCAAAGTCGTTCTACGTGTCGTGTTGTGCATGGTTTTGAAAATAGGTTAGTCACGTGATAGTCTTTACACGTGATGACTAATGTCGATAAAAAGGGTGAGGCTTGAAAGGTGTGTCAAGGCCCTCGGTTATGGGACTACAGGACTCACTCGGTCGAGTCATGGCCTGACTCGGTCGAGTGCGTCTTAAAAGAAGCTTCTGCCCACGGTTTGGGGTGCTACTCGATCGAGTAGCAGGTGTACTCGGTCGAGTGGCACCTGTACGAGTTGTGACTCGTGATTTATGTGTCTTAAGTTTGAAGGTTGGCCAAATTAAATCAAAATATTGACGAATTTAGATTTAATTCGGTTTACCACGATAAACGTGAGTTTTAGAAAATGAGTTCACGTGATTGGCTTTACACGTGTCGACTAAGAGTCGTAAAAAAATGACGAGACTTAAATGTTGCATTTAAGCTCTCGGTTTTCTGGGCTACAGGACCCACTCGATCGAGTCATGGCATGGACTCGATCGAGTGCACACTCGAAGCCGCTACTGCCCAGTTTTTGGGGTCCAACTCGATCGAGTGGCCCATGGCACTCGATCGAGTGCCCCCTGTACGAGACATGACTCGTTTCATTTTTGGGGTTGAAAGCGACGGTCGGTCAAGTTAAATACAAATATCGCTTGATTCGAATTTAACTCGACCTCCGGTGCTATAATCGTGTATACGTACGATTATAATACCGTTGTCGGGATTTTATGAAAACGTTTGTGTTAGAAAACTTGAATTAGTAACGAAATGCTTCCCTCTACGTCACGACATCGAAACTAACCCTTTCGGGTTATGTGATGTCGGTTTTCGTGTCAACGGGTTCCGCACTAATTAAAATGGGATTGAATACGTTCAACTACGATTAGTCGCGATCACGTCACGCCCTTGAGTACCTTGGGGCGGGGCTCCTCGAAAGGGCTCCACCTCCGTCGTTGCTCGTAAAAGGATTAGACGGACTTTAGGCGACAATTATAGTCAAACGTATCCGAAACCGAGATTCTGATACTAGATATATATATACGCGGTATGGTTATAATGTTAGCAACGAAAATGTAAAAGTTAGTATGCAAGAAAAAGTAAAATGTTAGAGTGTTAGATGTTAGGATTACGATACTAGTAAAAGTACAAAATAAACGATACAAAAACATAAGCGTAAATAACAAAGATAGAAACGGGGTTTGGGACACCCTCAACATACATGTTTAGTAGGGACCTCGGAAATGGGCTCGCAAATAGTGACGGGACTATGGAGTATCGAGGATGTACGTAAGTTATGGTGTGTGTGTGTGTTGTCGGTTTATCGAGGGACAAGGGACTCGGTTTTTTGTGTATAGGGCTTAGGGTTGCTAAGGCTTGTAGTGTAGAGAGTATAGATAGGTTAGAGTAGAAGCTTAGGGTAATTTTGCATTAGTTTTTCATCCTTGAATGCAATGGGTTTGAAGGGGTATTTATAGGCTTCACCCCGTCCTAGGGTCACTCGACCGAGTGGCGCGGGTGCACTCGGTCGAGTGCCCTCGTGAATGTATCTGGACGGGTTCGAAGAGGCTCCACTCGATCGAGTGACCAATCCACTCGACCGAGTGGATCAATTAGGCCGGGCTATTTTGGGCGTGATTGCCCTTGATTTATGTTTAATTGATTATGTTTGATTTGGATTGATTTTGGCTGATTTTGTGAGCGATTTGGATAGATTTGTGAACCTGGTGCATGTTTCGGGAACGCACCCGGTCGCTCTTTGTGTCGGTTTTGTCTTGACCGGGTTTTGACCTGGTCGCTAAAAGACGGGAATTATTTTTGGTGCCGGTTTTGGCCCAAATTAGTCTCATTTTGCTCGGAACGACCCACTGGGCCTGAATTTGAGGTCTGTTTTGTGAGATTATTACTCCGCTAAAAGTCCATGTCAGATATTATTGATTTCGGGCCCAAATCCGAGTATACTAAGTCACGTTTGCGTCCGATCATCATCGGGTGTTTGTCGGGAACTGCTATAGACACTAGCAGGCAAAATGCGGGTGTCTAAAGAGCCCCCACTCTGACTGAGGCTTGGACAAGGCGAAAGTCAGAGTAGCCGCCAGGCCAATCGCAGATTACGACCTGGCAGCCTTCCGGTCGGGTCGTTTATAGTCCAGTAGACTTGCGTGAAGGGCTCGCCAGCCATAAGCAGAGGGTCATACCTGTCCTGCCGATGATAGCTCCGCGGGGAGTCAGACTTGTTGCATAAGTCCTAGGCGTGCCTATATGTGGGCCCGTCCTGTACCATTTTGGAGAAAATGCCGCCTCGGGCGTTCCGCCGGGGAGATATGTGAGCTGCACGGGCTTGCTTTTGAGGCCCCGAGTCGTACCTGACCTGATGATGATGCTCCGTGGGGAGTAAAACTTGCCTTTCGGGGCGTAGGTGTACCCGTATGCCGATACATCACGTCTTGGATGTAGCATACCGGGGAAGGTTGTCTCCGTTGGGGAATAAAACTTGTGCTTGGAGGTGTAGGAGTACCCGTATGCTGATACATCACATTTTGGATGTAGCGTTCCAGGAGAACACCGACTCACGCTGGGGAGCAAAGTAGCTGCGCGGGGACTTGCTTCTGAAGTCTTGGGGTGTACCTGCATGCTGACACATCATATATTGCATGTAACACGTAGGCAAAACACCGACTTGTGCTGGGGAAAGTGTACTGGATTTTGAAAAAAAGTTGGAATTTTCGAAAAAGCGATTTTTAGAAAGAATTTAGGAAAGCTCAGGATAACTAGATTCCTATTCTGGGTTGAAGTCAGGCCTGCGCATGTTGGGGCCCAATTTGCTGAGGAGGCAGGGTTAGTCAGGTTACTGCCAGGCTTCCATATTATAAATACAGGTTTCCTGCTTCAGCTTTCTGCACCTCAAATCAAAACCCTTCTCTTCTCTAAAAAAATCTCTCAGTCTTTTAAGAAATCAAGTTCCTGCCATGGGTATCGAGCATCTCACTTCAATGCTTTTTGCCTGGTCCCAATACTTTCGGGATGATGACAGGATTCAGCTGACCCAAATGGGGATTACCAGCCTATTTCCTCTTAGGCGTCTGGTGCCTGATGTGCATTTTCTGGACGCTTGTTTGGCGCTTTGGGACACTACCCATCACGTCTTCGTGTTCCCGCGGGGAGAGATATGCCCTCTTCCCGAGGAGATCGCAGCCATTGGCGGTTGGAGCCCTGTTGCTCGCCCTGCCATTCCTCCGTTCTACCCGGACCCGAGGAGGAGGCTGAGGGAATTCTTGGGTCTGTCTCATGCTGAGACAGATCGAATGGTGCGGGGAGATACTGTCTCCCTTTTTGACTTGGCTGACAAGTTCATGAATAGCCAGGATGTAAGGGCTACGCCTTCTCACCGGCGTAGGGCCTTCGTGTTTTGCATGCTGCACCGCTACGTCTTCGAGGGGTTGATGGATGCTGACTCGTGCGTGGGTCAGATTAGGCTGATTGGAATGGTTGACCAGATGGAGACTGGTCACAGCCCTGCTTGGCTAGCCACGGGAGAACTCATCATGGGTCTGGATGCTAGGCGACTTGACCCAACCCGGCAACTGACGGGGAGCACCCTTATTTTGCAGGTAAACGTCTCTCGATTTCTTAGTTATGCTTCGCGCGATTTTTTTTGTTTTCGCGGTTTCTTGAAGTCCGTAAGTCACTCGATCGAGTGGACCTACCACTCGGTCGAGTGGTGTCTGTAAAGTGCTTCTGCCGGCCTGTGAAGGGCTTACTCGATCGAGTCATAGGGTGTACTCGATCGAGTGTCATACCTGGTAGTCTTCTGTTTGTCTTAGCGAGTCTTACTCGATCGAGTCAGATGGTGTACTCGACCGAGTGTCATACCTGACGAGCTTCTGGTTGTCTTAGAGAGCCTCACTCGATCGAGTCAGAGGGTGTACTCGATCGAGTGGGCTGTAGCGAACCATTCCGTTACTCATGAGTTGCGTGTACACGTTTGCAGGTTTGGTTGTCGGAGCGCTTGTCGATCATAGAGCCTCCTCCGAGCGTTCCAAACTACCGTAGCAGCCAACTCAGTTCCAGGGGGCGTCGGATAAGCTCGAATCACCATATAAATCGGGCTTACTGGGACGAGGAATTGGTGTTCCACGGTGGCCCCTTGATTAGGTGGACGGTCGCTTGGTGGTTCCTTTCCAAGCTGACGGGATTGGCCAAGAGGGACCAAGCTCGCTACCTCGTGATTCTGTCCTTTGACTGGACAGTTCATATTTACCCGGACCGCATTCTGAGGCAGTTCGGTTCGTCTCAGCGCATTCCTGAGACTGAAGCAATTATTAGCGTCTCGCTCCAACTGACGGATGCTATGTGCGACACCTGGTTGCAGAGGTGGTTTACCCGTCCTACATGGACCATTCCCAACCCTTGCCAATCCGCTTGGGTTTCTCGAGCCTATGAGAAATGGACTTCTGAGGAGTCCGAGGAGGCTCGCAAAGCTCTGAAGGTCGATGAGGCCTTCGAACTGGTCCGTCGGGAGACGGCAAAGGACAACAGGGGATTCTACGATGAGGGAGAGACCCCTGCTACCTTGGTCCGGTTAGAGTCGGGTCTTAAGTCACATACTAAGACTCAAGCTAGAGATGCCGGTGCTAGTGGCACGCGGGGGCGGCAAAGCCCCCAGACTGACTTGGAGCGGCGACTTGGGCCGAGGCTGGCGGCCCGGGACCGACTAGGTCCGCGTGATCGGCTCCCCGAGCCCGTAAGGGCCCGACTTGGGCCAATCGAGGTGGATGAGGACTCAAGTTCCAAGAAGCGAGTCCGAGCTAAAGAGGTTCCTGTGGTGATTCGGGAACACTCTCCTCCACGTCGTCGTCAGTGGACGGCCAAGGAGGCCAAGGACAAAGGGAAGGGCAAGATGCCCTGAATACCGAGTCCTTAGTTTTATTATTTAGATATTATTATTATTTTTGTCGTGTGCTTGTTTTGTAGTTTTTTTTTTGAATTCCTGCACTTGTAATTTTCCCAAGCTTTTTGGGATTTTTTTTTTTGTGATAATTAATAAAAGGAAGTTTATTAAAACCGTTCCTGTCTTTTCTCGATTGCATTGGTTGTGCCCTTTTGAGGGGCTGCCTACGTATCCGCAATTAGCAGAATCAAACCAAACGTAGTTCGGGCTTAGGAAATTGCAATCTCGAATTACACCAAGACTATTGGTTCAAGATGTTTTGCGACAGTAGAATAAATAATTCTAGCTCATTGACTTGCTTTTTTGTAAAAATAAATGATTTTGATAAAAATTGCTAATGACATTGAGAAATGGCTAAGGGTAGTAACGCTTCAGCTGGTCCAGGTTGGTTGGGTTGACAAACTCATTCCCGTCCAGGTCCGTCAGCATTACTGCTCCCCCTGATAGGATTTTCTTCACCAGATACGGCCCAGCCCAGTTGGGTTTGAATTTTCCCCTTGGGTCCACTGGTAGCAAGGCTCGAACAGACTTAAGGACTAGATCCCCTTCTTTAATGTTCCTGGGCCTTACTCGCTTGTTGAAGGCCCGTTGGATCCGTTTTTGGTAAATTTGGATGTTATTGAGAGCGCGGGACCGTCGTTCGTCTAGTAGAACCAACGAATCGTACCGTGTTCGAACCCAGTCAGCTTCGGGTACTTGACTTTCTAGCAGAATTCTGAGGGACGGTACCTCCAACTCGACGGGCTGGACAGCTTCCATCCCATAGGTTAGGTAATATGGCGTTGCCCCGGTTGCGGTGCGAATTGACGTCCGGTACCCCCATAGGGCAAAAGGTATTTTGTCGGGCCAGTCCCGATAATTATCAGCCATCTTTTTGAGTATGGTGACAATCGTTTTATTGGCTGCCTCTACCGCTCCATTGGTTTGGGGACGGTAGGGCGAGGATGTGTGCCTCTGAATTTTGTATTTAGCCAGTAGGGCCGCGGTCTCAGCTTGGAAATGGGTTCCATGATCACTGATAAATTCATGCGGGATTCCATACCGGCATATTATCTTGTTTTGGATAAATTTGGCGACATGCTTAGCGTTGAGGATGCGATATGATTCAGCTTCGACCCACTTGGTGAAATAGTCGATAGCCACCAGAATGAAGCAATGTCCACCCGTACCGGAGGGATTTACTTTCCCGATTATGTCGATACCCCATGTCGAGAACGGCCAAGGTGACGTCATGGTATAGAGCAGAGATGGCGGCATATGTTGCACATTGCCAAAGATTTGACAGTTATGGCAGTGTTTGACATATACCTGGCAGTCGGCCTCCATGGTGTTCCAGTAATACCCGAGCCTCATGATTTTTCGGACCAGCATGTGAGCATTCATGTGTGGACCGTTTTCGCCATCATGTACTTCGGCCATTACTTTCTCGGCCTTATATTCGTCAACACAAAGGAGAAGAGCCCCCTGTGCCGTCTTTTTGTACAGTTGCCCGTCATCAGTACGGATGAACTGGGTGGCTAGCCTCCGTAAGGCTTTCTTGGCTCGGTTTTCCGTCCCGGGGGGATACTCTCCGTTGGTCAGGTATGTTAACACGGCTTGGTACCATGGTTCGGGATCGGTTATCTCGATGTCTTCGATGTCATAGACGTACGCCGGCTCGGACCGTCTTTCGACGCATATTGGCATACTGGTCACATGGTCGGGAATGTTCAGTAAAGATGCTAATTTTGAGAGTGCATCTGCAAACTGATTTTCTTCCCGAGGCAGGTATATGTATTCTACCTTTTGGAATTGTTTCTCGAGATCCCTTACTCGTGCCTGGTAGGCCACGAGATTGGCATTCCGAGTCTTCCATTTTTGAAGTGCTTGGTTAATGACCAAGGATGAGTCGCCATGTACCCGGAGATTTGTGATCCCTAGGTTGGCGGCGGCTTGTAGCCCATGAATGCATGCTTCGTATTCTGCGGCATTGTTAGTGACGTCAAAGTCCAGTTTGATGGAGACGGGAGTATGCTCCCCTCTTGGTGATATTAGGAGGATCCCGACTCCGAACCCTCGAAAATTAGATGCTCCGTCGAAGTATAAATCCCATGTTTCGGCATCGGTATGGAAAATATCTTCGTCTGGGAAGGACCAGGTATCGGTGTGTCCTTCCTCGGTTACCGGGCTGTCGGCGAGGAATTCAGCTACTATTCGCCCCTTAATAGCTTTTAAAGGTACAAATTTTAGGTCGAACTCTGCCAACATTAGAGTCCATCTTGAAATCCGGCCGTTGAGGATGGGTTTCTCGAAGAGGTATTTGATCGGGTCCATCCTGGATAGCACATGGACCTCATAGCTAAGCATATAATGTCGGAGCTTTTTAGTGGCCCAGACTAGAGCCAAACACGTCTTTTCGAGCATGGTATATTTGCACTCATACTCTAAAAACTTCTTACTGATGTAGTAGATGGCTCGCTCTTCGGAGTCAACTGTCTGAGCCAGCATAGCCCCCATGGCTGTCTCGGTCGTTGTTAGGTATAACGACAGAGGCAAGCCGGGTTGAGGTGGCATCAAAACCGGCGGTGCAGACAGAATTTCTTTGATTTTGTCGAAAGCAGCTTGGCATTTGTCATCCCATAGTACCCGTTCCCCTATTTTCAGTTTCTTGAAAATTGGTTCACATACCATGGTTAGCTTGGAAATGAATCGACTAATGTACTGGACTTTCCCGAGAAATCCCCTTATTTCTTTTTCGGTTTTAGGAGCTTGCATCTCGGTAATGGCTTTGATTTTAGCTGGGTCGACTTCGATACCTCGTTGGCTAACGATATGACCCAGTAATTTGCCTGACGTTACTCCAAAACTGCATTTCTGAGGGTTTAGCCTCATGTTGTATTTGCGCAGTCGGGTGAAGAATTTTCTTAGAGCGGTGATGTGACCGTCCCGTTCTTTGGATTTGACGATCATGTCGTCTACATAGACCTCTACCTCTTTATGCATCATGTCGTGTAGTAAAGTGGTAGCGGTCCTTTGGTATGTGGCCCCGGCATTAATGAGACCAAATGGCATGACGGTGTAGCAGTAAGTACCCCAAGGTGTAGTGAAGGTAGTCTTACTCATGTCTTCTTCCGCCATCTTGATTTGATTATACCCGGCATACCCGTCCATGAATGACAGAAGGGCATGATCGGCCGTGTTATCCACCAGTATGTCGATGTGTGGCAACGGAAAATCATCCTTCGGGCTTGCTTTGTTAAGATCCCGAAAGTCTACGCATACCCGCACCTTACCGTCCTTTTTAGGAACCGGCACAATGTTTGCAACCCAGTCCGGATATTCGGACACTTGTATGAAGCCGGCTTTGAATTGTTTGTCGACTTCTTCCTTTACTTTGAGAGACCACTCGGGCCTCATTCGACGAAGCTTTTGTTTGACCGGTTTACACCCATCTTTGGTAGGTATGTGGTGCTCGGCTATTTCCCGGTCTATCCCCGGCATGTCCTTGTAGGACCACGCGAAGACATCTTTGAACTCTTGGAGGAGGTTTATGAACTGTTGTTTCTCCTCGGGATCTAAGGATAACCCTATCTTAAGTATCTGAGGCTCTAAGGTTGTTCCCACGTTTATGGATTCGGTCTCTTCAATTACCGGATTCCGGGATTCCCTTTGTTCTAGTTGCTCGATCAGATGTGGAGGTAAGGGTACCTGTTCGTCGGATTTCTCAATGTCATAGCATAAATCATTTTTGAAAACAGGATTTAAAAGAGACAAGTCGTAAGCAGAACGGTTGTTATTATTAATTGAAAATTTGGAAAACAGCTCAAAGAGAGCAGCCATCTGATCATTGGTCAGAGGCGGAATTGGTAAAGCACTCGGGACAGACCCCGAGGTGCTAGCAGCAGGAATGATAGAAGGGAGGGGGGTTACAGGAGTGACTCTAGCACCGACTTCTCTAGACTCGACCTCAGACTCTGACTCAGACTCCGACTCAGACTCGGACTCAGACTCAGGCATGTCTCCCTCTCCGGCGACCAGCTTGTAGATCCTTCCTTGACTGTCAGTCCACTTGACAGTCTTCCTCCAGGCCCTTTTTCCCGTCTCAGAGCCAACATCCGAGATCAGCTTGGTCGGGTCAAACCTGTTGCTGCGGAGAATCAGGTTGACCAGGTCTTCCTTCGGAGTCGGGGCTACGGTGTCTTCCCCGAAGAGTAGCCCTAGCACGGGCTCGTTATCGTCCGTTCCGTCGGACTGGGTGAGGGTGAACACCTCATCCGGGATGTAGTTGCAATCCCGGGCCAAGTGGGTCCCGAGGTGCGTTGCATTGGGTTGGTATAGTCCAACCTGGACAGCCCCGAATACGGGTGTGACAAAGTAGTCAGACAACCGGGGGCTATAAGGGCTCAAGTAGGTACCCTTCATAATGTTGCAGGCCTTTTCAATTCCTGCTCGGACAACGTTGTCCGGAGTGAGGGCATAGCCAAGGCCGAAGTGGGAGTCTTCGTCCTTAAGGACCTCGATGATCTTCCCAGCTGGAAGGTCGGGTCGAGAGGTAGCCCCCGGAAGGTACCCTAGGTTCTGGAGCATCGTGTCAATGCTCGT
Organism: Agrostemma githago; assembly: GCA_958450325.1. NCBI lineage: Eukaryota > Viridiplantae > Streptophyta > Magnoliopsida > Caryophyllales > Caryophyllaceae > Agrostemma > Agrostemma githago. The sequence goes on along the minus strand of OY288241.1, from coordinate 7,931,839 downwards.
GGTGAAGTAAGGCCTGAAAAGGTACTCTTCCTCGATCATCCCCACAAAGTCGAACCCCCAGAGGTCCGTGCGGCCCGTGGCGTTACAGCTAGCCACGGTCATTGGGGTCGCCTCTAGAGTAATAATACCGTCGAGTAGAGGCATCTTGATCTTGCGGTGGAGGGTGGAGGATACAGCTTTCACCGCGTGAATCCACGGCCTTCCTAGGAGCAGGTTGAATGAGGAGGTGACATCAATCACCTGGAATTCAAGCTCCTTTTCTACTGGGCCCGTGATGATGGTCAGTTTTATGGCCCCAGCTACCGACTTTGGGCTCCCATCAAAGGCTTGGATGGTTTGAGCAGTCGGAATATAGTCAGCCTCGGTAATGCCGAGGGCTTTGGCGGTCCTCAGAGGGAGGACATTCACGGCCGACCCGTCGTCAACTAGGGTCATCGGGAGGTACTTCCCCCGGCAAATCACCGTGATGTAAAGGGCCAAGTTGTGGGAGGTCCCGAATGGCGGTAGATCGGCTTCGGAAAATGTAATCATTGGGCCTCCTATTTTGGTCTTACCCTTTAGGTGGGGTAGGACCGTGGCTACCATTTCAGCGGGTGTAGCCAGAGAGTCGATCTTGACTTGATCGAGAGCCTTTGTAAGTGCCTCTCGGTGTTCTTGAGAGCCAACAAGGAGTTGCCATATAGTGAGGTCAACTCGGGTTCTCTTCAATTGTCTCACGACGGCTGTTTCAGCGGTCGGCTCTTCGGGGGCGACTTCCATCCCGAGTGGATCGGTGATGGTTGTCGGGGTAGGGGTGTCCCTAGTGCTTGTGGCTAAGTAGGGACGACCAAGGTTGTTGCTGGCTAGGACTCGAGTTTTGACCTCTCGAATCTGTTCAAGGGTGATGGGAACGGCTTCCCCTTTAGCGAGGTAGATATCATCTTCGTCGTCAAACCAGATCCCGTTCACTTGCGGGACGTAGGGGGAGATAAGGTGAGAGCAGTCGATCACCTCCCCGGCAAAAATGGCATGGGAGCTGAAAGGGTTCTCCTTGTTGTTGGGCTTATCACCGGGTAGCGGGATTTTTCCGCTTTCAATCAGGTCCTGGATCAAGTGTTTTAGCTTCCAACACTTCTCGGTATCGTGCCCATTGCCTCGGTGGTATTGGCAATAGGCCTGAGCATTGTAGTTCTTGGAGCGTCGCTCGACCGGAACTTCAGGAGTTGGGTCTATCGGTTGGATTAGGCCTTTGGAGGACAGCCTTTGTAAGGCATAAGTATAGGTAGTACCTATATCAGTGAAGACCCGAGGTGGGGTGCTCTTCTTGGACGGGGCATCTAGTAGATTGACCGCGTCAAAAATGCTGCGGGTTGCAGCCTGGGGCTTAGTGGTGGATGAAGAGGCCCCTTGGTATCCTTTGCTAGTAGCCTTGGTGAGGCTTTCTAGTCTTAGGTCATCTTCGATCCTCATACCCATTTCAGTAAGGGTGGTGAAATTGGGTATGACTGCGTACCGGAGGTGAACCCGGTAGGAAGGGAGGAGGTTCTTGACAAAAGCCTCCACTAAGGTCTTCTCGTTGGGCTTGTCGACCAACTTCACGCTCTCGGCCCTCCAGCGTTGAAGGTATTTAGTGAAACCTTCTTTTGGCTCTTGGGCCATGACCTCCAGAGATCGCATTGTGGTTTGGATCTCGGTGTTGTCAGCATAGTTCCGAGCGAACTCGGTAGCCACATCATCCCATGTAGGGTATTTTTTCGGGTCTAGCCTATAGTACCAGGCCCGTGGGTGCTTCTCGAGGGATGCAGCAAAAAGATTTTTGAACATGGATGAGTCCACTCCCTTGATGGCCATGAATTCCTTGAAGGCCCGTACATGTAGTAACGGGTCCTCAGTTCCCTCGAACATGGGCAAACCTGTGAGGTTCAGGTTTGCAGGCAGCTTGTCACTCACCGTGGAGTACTCTCGGCTATTCTCCCGGTGGATATTGTTACTCCCAGTCAAATGGACTTGTTCTTCTAGCCGGCGCACTGCGCTGACCAGTTCAGTTATGGGCCCAATAGTTCCGACATTAGGGGTCCCTTGCTCCACCGTAGCTAGGCGAGCAACAATGGCCACTTGGCCAGCCCTCATTTCGGTTAGTTGGGCCTCGATGTCGGTTTGCTTCGCGACCATGGCGTCTAAAGCAGTTTGCAGACTATTCAAAGTAGCCATCCTTCGAGCGTGTCTGGTTGCCGGTGGCCTGTCTGTAAGAACACCGCGTAATCAGAAACTGAACCCAGATCTCGGAAAAGGAAAGGAAAAGTACATCCCGAGCAACCCTAGGAAAGGAGACTAAAGACTCGAGAAAGACATCTAGACGGATGATTCGATGGGTGGTATAACTTCCTTAGGATTTCGGCTTTGTGGGCCTAGTCCCGTTCGAAGGAAGGTCCACGTGAGACTTTTCCCCAGACTTTTGACTCGAGTGTATGGACGGACTTTCCTTTGTAGGGGTATGCCCTACGCGGGTCGGTCGTGCCTTGACTGATAAGGCGGACTCGGGAAAGGGGGGAAAAACTCGTGATATAAGATCAGCAGAGTTTCGACGCTATAGACCTTCGACATACTATGCAAAGACCCGACACACGGCTAGACGGTAGGTCCTATAATAAGGAAGGTTTACTAGGATAGTTGGATGTTTGAAATTTGAATATTGAATGAGCGGAAGAATTTCCGGGAGTTTTGTAAAAAAAAACGGAATTCCGAAAACCAAGATTAGAATTTTGAAAAATTCAGAAAATCGAGATGGTGTTGGAAATTCATGAGTTAAAATGGGCAGCATGCCGACTAGAGAAAAAGGATATTTTGAGTCAAATCAGTTGATCCTAGATTTCGGCGGCATTCCGAGTTTTGAAAATTGGATATTTTGAAAAGACGGGTCCCGAAACGGACAGCATTTCGGGTTTTTCAAAATTTGGTATTTTTGGAAAGATGCATTTTTTGAAATGACGGTTTTTTGAAAAAAATGACACGGAAACCAAGTAGCACGTAGTCAAACAAGCATTATAACGACGCGTATGTATGCTTTACACTAAGTCTCGGTCAGTCACAATAGGGTCTATACCAACAACGATCGCATTCTCACAAAACGGGACGGACTTCCTAGCCAATTTTGAACTAGAACCTGCCGTAAAACCCCGGTGAGTTCCGCCATCGAAGTCTTTAGTGCACCCATGTAGGAATGCACCGTGGTATAGTGGGACGTCGGTCACAAGTAACCGGCCCGGGCAAAATTTGGGTTATGCATGAACCATTAAACTAATGCGCACACACTAATATTCGAACGATTTCTCTTCGAGTCTCACCCTAGGAACCCCGATGCCATGTAGTACATCAGGTATCCCCAGCGGAGTCGCCAAATTGTGGACATGACGTAGGTCCACCCCGACGCGGCCACGCGCGGGTTTGGGTAGGCGAATGAATCTCGTGGTGAGATTGCTCTCGGGTTCGAAATTTAAGTCAAAATGGAGTCGCCACCGAATTTTGTGGTTATTCGGAACCATACGAGCCCACTCTATGTCGTCATGGGCTATACACAAAGTAAGCCCACTTCGATTTCAGAGTTCATTGGGCTCGTCCCTTTGCATTGCAATACCGATACCGTATAAACCGGCTTTCGTATATAGAATGACTCTCGTGCGCCAAGGGTTTCGGGCATCCGGAAACCAAAGGTTCTGAGTAAGGGGTGAGGGTACGTGTTGGGAAGCCCACTAAGGACACCCAACCCCGCCCGCACATGGCGGCCTCTACTAAGACATCGTTCGTGTTCGTGTGTGCGCGCTAGTAAAACGATTAAATGATATGCAAATAGCGTTTTCGGGCTAAGCATATTAATAGTTTGTGAACTACGTCATTTAATGCATCTTATTCTTGGTCAAAATGGTTTAGCATGCGAGGTTCGTTTATAAAGCGTAAAGGCAAGTAAATAAACAAAGCTCGAAAGTAAAATAAAAACGTACAAGTTACACGGGTGGAAATACAACCCGGAATTCACAATACAACATTACGTAGAAGTAATAAAAATAACGCGATACAAAGATATGGACGGACCCGTATGTAAGCTAGACCGCGAAATGCGTAGATGGACTAACCCCGATTAAATACACATTGTATTGTGTACTAAACGAAGGACGGAAACATGAGACTGTGGCGTATTGCTAGCCCGATCCCATATCCCGTAGTCTTGTCCCGACTCATCACGTCAAAGGTGGTCAAAGTCGTTCTACGTGTCGTGTTGTGCATGGTTTTGAAAATAGGTTAGTCACGTGATAGTCTTTACACGTGATGACTAATGTCGATAAAAAGGGTGAGGCTTGAAAGGTGTGTCAAGGCCCTCGGTTATGGGACTACAGGACTCACTCGGTCGAGTCATGGCCTGACTCGGTCGAGTGCGTCTTAAAAGAAGCTTCTGCCCACGGTTTGGGGTGCTACTCGATCGAGTAGCAGGTGTACTCGGTCGAGTGGCACCTGTACGAGTTGTGACTCGTGATTTATGTGTCTTAAGTTTGAAGGTTGGCCAAATTAAATCAAAATATTGACGAATTTAGATTTAATTCGGTTTACCACGATAAACGTGAGTTTTAGAAAATGAGTTCACGTGATTGGCTTTACACGTGTCGACTAAGAGTCGTAAAAAAATGACGAGACTTAAATGTTGCATTTAAGCTCTCGGTTTTCTGGGCTACAGGACCCACTCGATCGAGTCATGGCATGGACTCGATCGAGTGCACACTCGAAGCCGCTACTGCCCAGTTTTTGGGGTCCAACTCGATCGAGTGGCCCATGGCACTCGATCGAGTGCCCCCTGTACGAGACATGACTCGTTTCATTTTTGGGGTTGAAAGCGACGGTCGGTCAAGTTAAATACAAATATCGCTTGATTCGAATTTAACTCGACCTCCGGTGCTATAATCGTGTATACGTACGATTATAATACCGTTGTCGGGATTTTATGAAAACGTTTGTGTTAGAAAACTTGAATTAGTAACGAAATGCTTCCCTCTACGTCACGACATCGAAACTAACCCTTTCGGGTTATGTGATGTCGGTTTTCGTGTCAACGGGTTCCGCACTAATTAAAATGGGATTGAATACGTTCAACTACGATTAGTCGCGATCACGTCACGCCCTTGAGTACCTTGGGGCGGGGCTCCTCGAAAGGGCTCCACCTCCGTCGTTGCTCGTAAAAGGATTAGACGGACTTTAGGCGACAATTATAGTCAAACGTATCCGAAACCGAGATTCTGATACTAGATATATATATACGCGGTATGGTTATAATGTTAGCAACGAAAATGTAAAAGTTAGTATGCAAGAAAAAGTAAAATGTTAGAGTGTTAGATGTTAGGATTACGATACTAGTAAAAGTACAAAATAAACGATACAAAAACATAAGCGTAAATAACAAAGATAGAAACGGGGTTTGGGACACCCTCAACATACATGTTTAGTAGGGACCTCGGAAATGGGCTCGCAAATAGTGACGGGACTATGGAGTATCGAGGATGTACGTAAGTTATGGTGTGTGTGTGTGTTGTCGGTTTATCGAGGGACAAGGGACTCGGTTTTTTGTGTATAGGGCTTAGGGTTGCTAAGGCTTGTAGTGTAGAGAGTATAGATAGGTTAGAGTAGAAGCTTAGGGTAATTTTGCATTAGTTTTTCATCCTTGAATGCAATGGGTTTGAAGGGGTATTTATAGGCTTCACCCCGTCCTAGGGTCACTCGACCGAGTGGCGCGGGTGCACTCGGTCGAGTGCCCTCGTGAATGTATCTGGACGGGTTCGAAGAGGCTCCACTCGATCGAGTGACCAATCCACTCGACCGAGTGGATCAATTAGGCCGGGCTATTTTGGGCGTGATTGCCCTTGATTTATGTTTAATTGATTATGTTTGATTTGGATTGATTTTGGCTGATTTTGTGAGCGATTTGGATAGATTTGTGAACCTGGTGCATGTTTCGGGAACGCACCCGGTCGCTCTTTGTGTCGGGTTTGTCTTGACCGGGTTTTGACCTGGTCGCTAAAAGACGGGAATTATTTTTGGTGCCGGTTTTGGCCCAAATTAGTCTCATTTTGCTCGGAACGACCCACTGGGCCTGAATTTGAGGTCTGTTTTGTGAGATTATTACTCCGCTAAAAGTCCATGTCAGATATTATTGATTTCGGGCCCAAATCCGAGTATACTAAGTCACGTTTGCGTCCGATCATCATCGGGTGTTTGTCGGGAACTGCTATAGACACTAGCAGGCAAAATGCGGGTGTCTACACTCCCTAAGCACCGTCTCCAACCACAAGCAAGCTTCAAATATCTAGAACAAGAGTCAAAAGGGAGTTTAACCCTCTTCTTTTCATCAACCAATCCCAAGTCATCCACAAGTTCCGGCCCAACATCTCCAAATCCTAAAACATTGTTCTTCCCCACATCATCAATAAGAAGAGATTTAAAACTCATACAAGCGATTTCAACCTCTTCTAAACCAAGATCCAAATTACACATAAGGGGTTCACAATATTTTATTGGATTTTCACATATGGGCGACTTGATTTCATCATTCATATCCCATGACTTCACAACTTCTATCACCTCATTCGACTCATCCCAAAGATTTTCTTTCCCAACTCCTTCTTCCTCAATAATAAGCTCATTAGAAGCGGCATGAAGGTCAAAAGAAGGGCAAGTGAAGGGGATTGAAGGTTCAACAAGTATGGAGGGGGTAGACTCTTGAATTTCCTCTATTTTATTGGTATTTTCATCACCCACATTAACCTCGAGTCCGTTGTGTCAGTTTCAACAAGGTAAATGGCAACTTCATTTTCTTCTTGAGGAAAGACAAGATGAGACCCAATTGTGTTCTCATCAATGAAACTCTTCAAATTCCCACTAACCTCATCCAATTCTTCACCAACAATGCCGTCATCAAGGATTATTTTCTCATTCATCTCATCTTGGGTAGACAATCGAGGTTCTTCATAGCAAATCTCGCTTCTCAAAGGGATTTCATTAGCGGCTTCATTATTGGGTTGTTCCCCTTCCCCAAATGAACATCCTTCATCAAGTTGTGAAGTTCGAGTTAAAAGCATAAAGGTTTTAGCCGCAATAGCATTTAATCTAGCTTGACATTCCTCGTTTTCCCTTTGAATTTGGGCCATCATTTCATATTGTTCCTTTTGCATTTGGATGGCCATTTCTTGTTGACTCTTTTGCATTTGAAGAATCGATTGATATAACTCCAAGTTGGGCATTTGGTGGTCATTGGGGTTTTGGAGTGCTACTTGAAAACCTTGATGATGCCCAAGGGGTGGGGCATCATATGGTTGGTAATGAGGTTGAGATGATTGGTAGTATTGTGGGTTTTGGGGCTCATAATGTGGTTGAGGTGAAGGGTAATATTGTGGGTTTTGGGTAGATTGGCTTCCATGTGAAGAAACATGATGAAACATTGTGGGTTCACAATGATAACTTGAGTAATAACCACCATGATCGTAGGATTGATAAGCATTCATTTGTTGGAAGTCGTTTCCATGCCCTTGAAACTCGTATCCACGGGTTTCTTGATTACCCCATGAAGCTTGATAGTAGTTAGGAGACGTCATGGCATAGCTTTGATCCATAGAGAGAGAAGAGGAATTTATGGTGGCCTCCATAGGTGGGGAGTTTATATCAATCTTCAAGTTTTGCTCGAAATCTTGGCTTGTACCCGGTTGGGAACCTCTCAATCTTGCAACCGTCCGTTGACGAAGGCTTCGAAAAACCTTTCCGGCTCTGAGTTGTAAAGAAGAGGACGGTCGCCACCTCTAGGCATAAACTGTAGAATAGGAGCAAACGTGAGAAGTCTAGTGCTTTTTGGGCACTAGACAAGAAGGAAATAAACTTCACACACACAAGAAGCAAAGGAACACAAAGAAGAACACAAAAACAAAGACAAAGTCAAGTAAATAGGCAAAGAAAGTCTGAACATACACCGTCCCCGGGAACGGCGCCAAATTGATGGCAAGGATTTGTTGCGGATCCCGACACCAAATAAAACCAACTAATCCTAAGCTAGGTAGCTAGGGCAAGTCGGGTTTCCGATCCACGGAGATGGAAAACGGTCTAGACAAAGGTTCACCTAAAGACTAGACTATGTCAACAAAGCTAAACAACTAAAACAATGAAGAGGGATAAAACTATGACTAAGAATAAACTAAGTATAACAACTAAAGCTAAAAGATTCAACTAACTAGAGGAATAATAGCTAAGATGAAGAAGAAATCAATAAGGAAAGAACTAGGATTAGGTCGGGTTCAAGGGTGATGAGATGATCAAGAGAAAGCAAGAATGAAGGGGTAGTCAAGCTATCTAGGCATAATCCGGGCTCTCGCTCCAAAACCGTCCTAGAGGTTCCTCGCTCTCGCGCAAGAACCCATCCTAGCAACATACAAGGTCACAAGAAGGAAGGCAAGAAAACATGTATTTGCAACTACAAGTCATTCAAGCATTTCATCAAACATGATCTATGCATACAACTAAGAATCAACCAAAACTTCCACCAACAATCTAAACAAACCCTTAATCACCCTTGAAAGCACCCCATCCCCCTAATAACCCTAGCAAGAGGACTACTCACACATATCTAAACTATAATTAACATAAACAAGAGAAATCAACATAAGAACAAAAACATTCATTATGAAGATTAAACAAGGATGCACAACAAACAATAAATGAAGATGAAAAGTTTACTAACTATGAAAGATTAAGAGAAAAGAGAGGAGAAGGATTATACCAAACTAGAAAGGAGATGAAAAGATGAAATCTTGCATATATAGAGAAAACCCAAATACATCCACCAAGGTTGTCAATCTTGATAGAGATCTTCAAGAATTCCAATAATACAAGGATTAAAATAAGATTAAGGAGAGATTAAGGAAAGATTAAGCTAATCTACACTAATCTAAGCTAATCTAACCTAAAGTATGTCTAGGGTTTCGTGAATTAAGGTAGAGTGCTTAAAACAATACAAGAGGGGGTATATATAGGGTTCCATAAGTGAAGGGATGCGAAAGAATAAAATCAGGCAGAGCCAGGTCCTTCCCGGCCGGGAAGGTGGTGATCCCGGTCGGGAAGGGGGTGGTTCCGGTCGGGATGATGGTGGTCCCGGCCGGGATGGCCCATCAGAGGCTCGTCTCTCCTTGTCTTCTCATCCCGGCCGTGATATGTCCTTCCCGACCGTGATGGGTCCTTATTTGCTCTTCCTAGGCTTCTTAACGATGCTCGGTGCTCGGGATATCATCAAGTGGGCTCCATGAGACTCGGGATCGAGTCTAAGTCACTGAATCATCGTCGCTTATCTTCATTGGCTACATATGCATCGGAAACGAGTCGGAATCGTTCCATTTCTCCAAGATAGGTCTTAGGAACCTAAAACAAGCTAGAAGAAGTGTAAGTAGCCTCGAAACCGCTCTAAAGAGCGATTCCACAAGAGAAAGCGGGACCAAACACAAGAAATAAGCACTACAAAACACACTTACTTATACAGGTTTTCGAGCTGAATTGTAAGTTTTTGAGCTTAAATATTTATGTGATTTAGCTTGACAACTATACACTAAATCTTAGAAAGTTTATAACAAAGCTAAAAAACTTTGCGATAACATACAAAATCATAAAACCATTTGTACATAGAGCTATTTATAACAGATTGTATAATCTACTAATTGAACAATGTTTAGGGCGAATTATAAGATAACGGTCAAGCCAACCGATAAGAGGAGTAGAAATAACAGAAGACACATCAGATAATAAGGAAAAGTGAAACAGGAAAGAAACGTAAGGAAACCATCACCATAAATTTCAATCATAATCTAATACACAACTAATAATGAAAAATAATATAACAAAACTAACACAGACAAATGTGAAACATGAGAATTATAAACAAGCACAACAAATGGCAAGAGCAACAAACTCAACAATGTAGACGAGAGGAAACAAGGGAGAAGCTAGCACAAGGTCGAACAATAAAATATGACACATCCGGGCCTCCGGTCCACTATTTGTATAATATCACGTACAAAAACTAAGGAAACAAAAAAATATAAAATAGGGGAGAAGGAAAATGGAGAGAGAGAGAGAGAGAGTCTTACATTATATACACTACTCCGTCCATCCCAAAGAGATGTTCCCATTTGATATGGACACATCTCTTAAGGATAAATATATAATATTGCTATTGGGTCCAATTTTTAGAGAACTATTATAAATAAATGCAAGTGGACTCAATTCAACTAATATGAATGACATAATGTGTAAATAGGTAGTATGGAGAAGGATAATATGGTAAAGTAAATTAACCAAATAAGGAAATAAAGTACATTTTTTTTTGGTTAAACGAAGAGCGCACTTAGTCGCATTACAATATAGGGGAGAGGGGATTCGAACCTGAAACCTATTGTCTCAGAGCACCTAGCTTTAACCATTAGGCTAAGACATCTTCGGTAGGAAATAAAGTAAATGGGAAGATGTTAGTGGGATTTCCTTTTTAGAAAGTGGGAAGAAGATAGTTTTTTTTTTTGGTATAGGAGAGAGGGCTAGACCCTAAACGTTAATAGAATTCGAACTACAATGAACCGAATTAGGAATGTATCGTGGCCACAGAACAGCCCCCAGGTCCTGCTCGACAAGGTGAACGAGTTCCTCAGGCGTGTCATCATGCTCAAATTGTATCAAATGCTCTTCCTGTCGCGTGCCCAAATTGGCAAGCCAATCCGCACATCGATTAACTTCTCGATAAACATGCCTAATATACACAGTCCATGTGGTGTCGCACATAATCTCTTTGCATATACTGATCATGTGTGAGTGTGCACTTGGGAGCGGAGTTTCCTGCATGAAAAGTTGCATAACTACTCGGGAATCCGTCTGGATGCTGAGTTGACTGTACCCCCTCGCTTTTGCTATTAGCAGTCCCCTCCAGAGAGCCATAAATTCAGCTCGTGTTACTGTTGCAAAACCGAGATGTTCAGAAAAGGCAACAAGGTTTGTTCCGACACTATTTCGGAAAATCCCTCCCGCTCCGGTTATTCCAGGATTGCCCTTCGAGGCACCATCGATATTGAAGACAATCCATTGATCCGGCGGCGCAACCCATTTGACAAAGATTTATTTCTTCCGGGTAGCCTGTTCTGAGGTGAAGGGTGCGCCCCTACCCAATGCAGTCTTCATTTCAGCAAACTTGCGTGACAGGAAAGGGCTGATCTGTTCTGGGATTTCCTCTTCTCTATGAAATACTCTGCAGTTACGCCACTTCCATAGCCACCAAATTGTAACCGCAAAAATAGTTGGCCAATCGGGATAATTCTCCATCTCATTTCCAGTCAAATTTCTCTGAATCCACTCCGTAATAGTCCCTCTCTACCCCTCGAAAATCAAGTTGACTCCTCTGTAAGTTGCCCACACTCTCCTTGCACGCCAGCATTCCTTTAGCATGTGGAGAGCAGTTTCTTCCTCGTAGCCACAGCCTTTGCATATCGGGCCATCACACATACCTCTCTTGGCCCGATTAACGTTAGTCATGACTCTATCATGCATTAGAAGCCAGATAGAGACTATAATTCGTTGAGGAATTGGTAACTTCCACGGAAGTTTCCAGTTTACTGAACTTCCTTCGAGAACTTGATCCCGCAGCAGTCTAATGGCAGATTTGATAGAGAAGGCGCCATTAGGTGACTGATCCTAGTATGTTGTATCTTCATCATCTCCTTGCTGGACTTCAATGGAGGCTATCGTACGAAGCATGGTTTGATTGAGAACATCTGCAAACAGTTCCCATTTCCAGCCAATTTCCTCATCCCAAATATCAACAACACTACAATTTATAGTCTCCGCAGGTATCGCACTCTCTGCTAATTGTTCTAAAGTATCGTGGGCTACCCACTTGTGCTTCCAGAAAAGGGTATTTGCTCCATTTTTAATCGAACTGCAGAACCCTCCTTTCAAGGAGGTCATTCCTTCGACAATCCCTTGCCACACATTCAACCCGTTGTGTTTGGGCTCAAACATGTTCAAATCACACCTTCCTTGACAATATTTGTGTCTGAGAACTTGGGCCCAAAGAGCATTTGGTTCGTTCAATAAACGCCAACCCAGTTTAGCCATGAAGGCTACATTCGTTTGTCGCATGGATTTTATCCCCAGTCCCCCATTTTCTTTGTCTTTTGTAATCTCATCCCACTTGACAAGGCTGATTCCACGCTTATCATCCTTTCCACCCCATAAGAACATCCTCGATTTGCGGTCCAAGTCGTCACAAACCGACCTAGGTATCTTTGCCGTCTGCATAGCATAAGTCGGTATGGTTACCAAAGTGGACTGAACCATAGTCGCTCTCCCTGCCAGCGATAAAATTTTTGTCTTCCATCCATTGGGGCGTTTGTCCACTCTGTTAACAACATGATCAAACGTAGCCCTTGTTACCCCCGACCATTGATGGTAGGCATGCCCAGATACATGCCTAGGTCTGATGTCTCGTCAATTCCTAGTTCGTTTGTAATCTGATTACGGCATAGATCAGATGTGTTGTTGGAGAAGAAAATCTTTGATTTAGGATTCGAAACCTTCTGCCCAGATGGATTGCAAAAGGCATCCAGACAATTTTTTGTCACCCTTGCCTGTTGCACACTTGCTTCTCCAAATAAGATCAAATCATCTGCAAAGAAAAGATGGGTCAGGGTCGGACCTCCTCTGGACGGTTGGAAGCCTTTCCAATGTTGACTCTCTTGGGCTTGGCAGATCAATTGGCTTAATTTTTCCATGCAAATTGTGAATAAATAAGGAGATAGGGGGTCGCCTTATCGAATACCACGGGACGGAGAGAAGTGGCTTGTCTGTTCTCCATTCCACAATATGCTGAGTTTCAATGTATTGAGACACTGCATAATCGACTGGTTTTGAATTAGGTGTCGAACAGAACCTTCTTCAAACCTGGTCCGCCATGACGAATTACAAATGGCTCTGTCAAGTCTAGCCCATTTCATGGATGATTTGGAATTCCCTCTAGCCCAAGTGTAATTAGGACCCGAAAAATCTAGTTCGATCCAATTGTTATTCTCAATCCATGAGTTGAATCTATTACATCTTCGTCTCATACCACTACTATCTCCATTTCTCTCATGGATGAACCTTGTTTCGTTAAAGTCTCCCATGCAAAGCCAAGGTTGAGACGTAGCGTTGGCCAAACGACCTAGTTCACTCCAAAGATCTTCTCATTTTGATGAGTCGGGGCTTGCATAGACAGTAGACAGCAACCACGGTTCCTCCCCTCTTCTCAAAACTTCAACAGTAATATGTCGAGCATTCTGAACAACTATATTAATCGAAACTTCATTCTTCTTCCAGAATAGCCAAATGCCTCCGCTGAATCCCACTGCCTCTACTCGGGTATGTCCATCAAAATTAATTTTGTCACATACCTTCTGTGTCGTTTCTCCGCTGATGTGTGTCTCCATGAGGGCCATGATATGAGGCTGGTGCACTCTTATTAACTCCTTAAGCATATTCAGAAAGGCGATACTTGCTGCTCCTTGAACATTCCACGTCATGAGCTTCAGTGGATCGCTCAAAACACTATTGATGGGTCTTAAATCCATAATAACTAGCTGCAGGATGGTAGATAAATTCGGAGTCTTAACAGAGATTAGAATGTCTCTGTGCATCTGCGTTGTCACCATCCAGCTGGGCAAATGCTTCAACGGAGGCAGTGGAAGGGCATATATTGTCGGTCTCAGGGACTGAATAGGATTTCGGAAGAGGCATACCCTCTGTGCTCTTGTTTGTGGTATCAAAGAGTGGTGACTGTTTTCGAATAGGAAGGCTCGGATTCGTGGAGGGGGAAATGAGGTGTCCATGAGTGGGAAGGTGAGAGTTGAGCAGATCCGGAGGGAGGTTTCTCACTCTCCGGGGTCCTTTGGACAAGTGAGAAGAAGATAGTGGGAGGGAGGGAGTATATGTTACGGATTAAAATTTAAAACCTAAACAAATAATCCTCCATCCATTATTTATCTAACACTATCTTCTAATAAAATCATGTATTAACAAAATTAAGAAAGTAGATATATGTTAAAAAACAGAGACAAGCAATCAATTAACAAATTTTTTAATTAAAAAAAAACTCAATCAATTAAGAAAGAAAAGAGGAAAAACTTCTTAGCTCCCATCTCGCTTCATCTTCCCCTTCCATTCATCTTTCCCTTCCATAATTTATTCATAAGTGTATTATCACCTACAACAATGGGTACAAAAATTATTACATAGAATGAACCTCAATATGGCACCCAAGTGTACAATCAAAGCAACCCAATTAGACCTGCAACCAAACCTCAATATGAATCTCGGTGTACCACCCAAACAAAATTAGAGTCTGCGGTAAACACACCAATTAAAAAGGAGAAGAGAAAACTAGACAAGGGGTAAGTGAACAATTATTATGTACATCAACAACAAGTACATTGTTTATATTTTAAGAACAAAACTAACACATCCAAAATGTGTTATAGACTTGAAGTGACAGTAAAAAATTAAGCAACCGTAACAATAGAACCCACGGAAGAAAATAGGTCAAATTTTGAAAATCCTAAGTAAAGACGCGAGAGAAAAACTAAGAAAGATCAAAGTTATAATTCAATATGATTACGTTCTCCAATAAAAGTTAAAAAAATGAATTATTAGTTATTATGCATTAAATCTTACTCCCTCCCCACCACTAAGATTTTCCCACTTTCCTTAAAAGGAAACTCCACTAAGATTTTCCCACTTCAAAACTTTTCTTATTCATCCAATTTACTCTCTTGTTTTCTATTGGTTACTTTTTGTGATTTGACATCTTGAGCCCCACCAAACAATTTACCACCATTCATTATCAATTTCTTAATCAATGTTCCATATTGAAGTGGGAATATCAATGTGGGGGGAGGGAGTATAACGTTATATCTCATTTTTGTCAATAATCACTCACTTACATTCTGACAAACACACTTTCAGTCTAATTCAGCTTACTACACTTGTGGTGACATGTTTGATGCATCATGCATGTTTCGGTACTTTCAGTTCACCCTTTTTTTCCCTGCCATTCGTTTAACATACATGCCAAATATATTTCCGTAACTTGGATCGTTCAATCTTCCTAAGCTCCGTCTTATTCACAATTGACGAATGTATGTGAAAGTAAATAAACTTACAAAGACATGAAATCAAAACAAAAAGTGAATAAATAATTAAATAAATATAGGAGAATGAGACAAAAACATGGAACTGAGCATAAAACAATATAGTTTCGTGCGGTACACGGGTATGACGACTAGTTTAACTAATTAAACACATAATTATCCAATTTAACGTACGGGATAATTACCTAATTAAACACTTAATCAACTCATTTCACTTAATTAACTAATTAAACACTTATTTAATAAATAAAAATGCAATTTCACTTAATTAACTGAGTTAATGTAATTAAACACTTACTGTATTTAACAAATTAAAAATGCAATTAAGTAATTATACGTAATTAGCTAATCAAACACGAAATTAACTATTTTAATGTAACCGTTATTTTGAAAGGAAAAAAAAAACAAATGACCATCCGGCCACCGATGTTTTTTTTTTTTGCAAAATAACAATTACAAGTACATTTTAGCTTTATGGGAATCGTAAGTCAATAACCTAAATCGATACACCTAAAACCATGTATGAAAAAATAATTATTTAAATATCGTAAATTAATATAAATAAGGCATAATTAAATTATTGTAAATCATCCGGATCTATAATATGAACGAAGCCCAAAAGATCATCTACCCGTCTTTTTGTATATCACACAAAACCAACAACAATAAAATAAAACAAGTTAATTTTTTTAATTAAACTAAATAGTAAAGTAATTAGTAATTCATACCAAACAAGTAAATTGTAATTGTTTAATCATAAACTAAACTAAATTGATTAATTTTTTTACCAAAAGAGAGTAAGGTGAATCTGAGCAAAGTCTGACTGATAATGTATAAAGTCTTGAGACGAGTCTGAACAATAAATAAATAATAAAAGTGAATGGAAAGCTGAGGTGACAGAGTCTTGATTTTATATCTACCTCTAAGCAACCGAAGTGTACATATACTTCACTTTCTTGAATGTTTCTAGTCAAAAATCGTACCAAGACAGAAAACACAAGTATCGTAAGTAATTCCCTTATTACGGAGAAAGATCTAAATACGATGTGCGTGCTTCAGAACAAGCATTCCAACAAGAAGTAGAGCAGGGGTAGGATGGTGAGCGCAAGAGTGCTTAATGGAGGCTTCTTAGACCCCTGTGAGTTGGCTCCTGCAATCGTCAATATCATTTTGTTCGTCAGATCATCTAAATCAACAGCAGCCTATAAGCTACTATAATAACTCTTCCAAATAATATGCAAGTTCTTATTCAGCTTGGCCACCAACTTCACATTAGTATAATATAAGGCATCCTAAGGAAGTCCCGATAGCCAAGCAATCAATCTTCATCGGCTTTCTTTACGACGACATACAACTGACTACTAACATGAATGAATTAGCATAGGAAAAGAAAATTAGGATGTCGACCCTTGTTAAGTTGAGTTCTTTAGTAAACAAATGACAGCTAGCGACGAGAATGAGTGGACTCGTCCACAATTTCTTGATGGGGACAAGGGATGCTTCCATAGTTTTGTTCCTATCTGGAACTGTGGATACAAGATACAAGTACAAAAATCACTTGTTAATTTGTTCTGGACTCGACTTGGGATAAACTTTGGGGGATCGGCGATGTGGGTTCTAAACCTATTCTCATTGACCTATATCAGTATATCATCCTCACAAACATCACATACATGGATGGTTGTTCCTTCAACATTACTTCTTTGAGCATGGACATAAGTCCATAACGTAACGTAGGGCCACCCCTCCTCTCATTCATTGTTACTTCTTCAAATGCATGACAAAAGTAAGCTTTCATATACAGCAAGTACATGTCAGGCTTGCTTGCATTTGACAGCAAAAACTCAAGGGATGTGAAGTCCCTTTTTTCTATGAGACAGCCTCTCACTAAGATAGCGTGAAACATGTCATTTAAGAGGCGGGTGAATCCTACATATAATACCATTTAGAACATGACTGGAAATGATTTTTTTTATATAAAATAAATACATTAACTATAAAATGGGAGGTCTCATGCTATTTTGGTGTGAGGCCGTCTGAATGTCTGATACACTAGTTTTATACTACTACTCCGTATGTGCTAATAAGTTAGCCTAAAACGATGCATGGAACAGCAGATATCAAAAGACCATCACAGATGAACCAGGAAAAGAAGTCAAAGTTTGACATGCACTATGTCACACTATGACTGTCATAAAAATGCAGGAACGGAATTTGAGACGCTACAGCCAAAGAATAGACAGACAAAAAATATGAACAAAGAAGTTTAGCCTTTAGCCCATGACCCGTGTAAGGTCTTAACGTTGCGCAAAGACAAAGGTGGGTCATAGAAGGTCTGGGCATGGGCCAACCCCCGCGCGAATTCTATGTTCATTTGTAACTGTATTATACAAGATTCAAGTCCAACCCCTTACATCCAAGCCCGGGTCCCCAACATTTTGGCCAAGATCTTTCACGATCTTGTGAGGTAGCTGGTAGAGTGTTATTGAAGTAAGAATTTTGTCACATAAATGAATAAAGAGTAACATGCTTTAATAAGAATAAGTAGTTGTATGAGAACTTCAATAAGCATTACAATGACATTTCACAGTCAATCAATCCCAAACGCAGGACCTATAGTAGAGTTATAGACCGTCTCTCAAGTATCAAACATCAAGGATACATAAATCAACCTTAAATAAACTGAGCAAAAACACTTGCCATAGACAAATAAGCAAATTTGAATATAAAATTTGATGCACACTAAACTGAAGTTCACAGCAGCAGTATATTGACCGATCAAAGGGGATACTATTCCAAAACGCACCATTATCACTATGCACGACACAGCCACATTAAATAGTTTTGGCCTTATTTATATATCAAGATTCAAGAGGACTCGTATACTCTTCTACGGTTTCTCTATAGAAGTGAAGAGGCAAACATACCATTGCAGTGGTTGAATCCCCACCAAACATCACTCGGTAGCCAATCTTTATAGTTGAAGGTGACAGTCCTAGTATTGTGGCCAGAAATCCTCACACTCCCAACATTCCACCCATCATAACCCCTCCGGTACAAGTACACATAGCACACATTGTGAGTACAGGGACCGCTAATATCAAATGTGTCTGTGGAGCATGCCTCAAACGTATGCGAATGAGGATCATCTATCCTTGGCACGTACACCTGTAATTGCAAGTAATTACAAATCAGCATAGAAAATCTGAATCGTCTCAATTATAGATAAAGATTGCTCTTTTTCCATGAACTGTTAACCAAAACCAACTACTTTGCCACCAGAAAGGCAGAAACCTTTGTTAAGCAATCAATTGACCAAACTGAAACGTAACGAGTACCCAAACCGAAATGTCTTCAATATCAGGGTAGCATGAATCTCAAAATCACAACCAATTGCCAACAATTAGATAAACCCTAAACAAATAATTAAAATTTATTCATCTAATCAATCATAAGTTGACAGGCAAAAAGACCCATAACCCAAAATCTGATTCACATGCAAAAAACAGCTTAAAAATCAATCATTTCTCATTTCATACTAACATTTATACCTGATTGCCATAAGCATCACCAAATGACAGACTGATTTGATCTCTGGTATATTTCACAGAAGAGCATCCTGTAGTGATCTGAACCCTGTAAGAGCAGCTTGATGCAGTCTGAAAATTCAAAAATATTAAGCATTAATCAGAAAACAAACAGGTCCATGCAACAAAATATGACAAAAAAAAAAGATCAAATTTTGCCCCTTTTGTAGTTACACCATTTTTTACTTTTCAATTAATGATTCGGGTCGACTAACATGAATCATCCATCGAAATAAACGTATGATAATACAATGGTCCAGTAGAAAAATTAGCAAAACAGATTTTGACTAATTGGGTTATTACTGCTAAACAAGTATGTTAATCAAAATTCAAAACAAAAATGAACCATTAATCAATGAGGCAACAAAAGTATGAATGCAACGAAAAACACCAATTGACAAAATGGGTTACTATTATCAAAAAAATGAAAGATTAGACGATACCAGATTAGGCGTAATCCTGAGAGAAAACAGAGGAAGTGGATCAGAAGAAGGGATAGAGTGAGTTGGTTGAGAAGGGAGGGATGAAGACGAAGCTTGGAAGAAGATGATTACAGAAATGAAGGCAAAGAGGAGGAAATACACGGAATTGATAGATTTCTCCATTGTTAGTAGTGTTGAATAGTACAAGTGTACAACTACTATTACCACTTGTCTACTACTCCTTCAAACAATCTCGCAATCGCAGTTTCAATCGTTCGCACGAGGAAGGATGCACTTTGTATTTATAGTACGGACTACAAATTAAAATGTCATCATATGAGCAATGAATAAGATACTTAGTCAAATAGCCTTTTAACTTAGTCATTAAGATTTACGGTTGGTCTCTCTTGCCTTAGGACGGGCCAAATATATACCATTTGAGGGAAAAAGGACAAATGTCCCACCAACCTCACTTTTGTCTTTTTCCCTCAAATGGTATATACTTGGCCCGTCACTTGTTTGTGACGGATATCTCCGTCACAAACAAGAATTTGTGTAAGATTTATCGACCAAAAACTCATCTGTTACCTAATTGCATATTTTCAATCGGTAATTATTTTTCCCGATCGATTTTCGTTTTAGAAATTTAATCAAAGATTTGCACCTATAGGCTGTAGGTGTCGATTATTGAATCATATGATCACGAGGTGTAAATATAGGGCTAGTAAATAAATAGTGTGAGTTATTTTGCAATGACTAATCACCTCTTCTATGAGAGGTCTCACGATAAAATTATCGTGAGACGATCTCACAGAAGAGTTACTATTCTTTATAATGGTTGCTTATACTTCGTACAAAATTACAAATGGTCATATTTTTTTTATTATTTATTTTGTTTTACAAATGGTCGTACTATTCTTTTACAAATAGTAGTTACTACGGACTCCGTATTTAAGATTACAAAAATAATATTAATATTTTTGTTTTTTTGGTAAAAAATAATATTACTAAGTAAACAGAATCATAGCAGAAGTTCATCTGTGTTAACACTCATCATAGAAATTACATAATGTTGTGAAACAAAGAAGGAAAATAAATAGAGAGAACGAGAGACACCAGAGAAGGAGAAGAATTTATTCATCCTATCAACGGGTATATATATATATAGTACATAGTAGATCTAGGGTTACATCATAATGGCTATAAGTCCCGATGGACATCCACATATTATTCCATAACACTCCCCTTGGATGCACATCACTGAAGAACATGCCTCGTTAAAATCTTAACTAAAAAATTTCGGTGGGAAAAAAATACTAGTGAAGGAAAAATAGTACATCAATCTTCATACACGTATAACAAGTTGCCTTGTTAAAACCTACCATGGAAAACCCGGTGGGACAAAACCATGGCTTTGGAAAAAGAGTACAGCGCGTGCTTATGATTACATAACTTGCTATTTACTAAAATGATTCATGTATTCAGGAACTTAACGGCGTTGAAATGGATATGTTGCAACCGACAAACTTGGTATCTTCAATCAATAGAAATCTTTGATAAGTTCAGTATCATATTTCTTCGGAGCTGGCAATTTGGACATATCATGCTGATAACGTGTTGTGAAACAAAGAGAGAAGATAAATAGAGAGAACAAGAGAGACACCAGAGAAGGAGAAGAATCAGAGAGGTAGTTTATTCATCCCATCAAGAGTATATATATATATAGTACATAGTATGATACAGTAAATACAGTTTGTAAATACAGTTGGAAGGCTTTTGGCGGGAGCTCAACACATGTTGACCAAGTTGTTAGACATGCATTGACCGAGTTTGTTAGGAAGTTTGTTAGGTAGTTGATAAGAGTGTTTTGTAGTGCTATTTTCCTTGTGTTTGGTCCCGGTTTCTCTTGTGAAATCGCTCTTTGGAGCGGTTTCGAGGCTACTTATGCTTCTTCTAGTTTGTTTTAGGTTCCTAAGACCAATCTTGGAGAGGTGGAACGATTCCGACTCGTTTCCGACACATTTGGAGCCAACGAAGAGAAGCGATAATCACTCGGTAGCTTAGACTCGATCCCGAGCCATTGGGACCCATTCCCGAGCCCCTTAGACTCGATCCCGAGCACCGAGAATTGATGAGAAGCCTATGAGGAGCAAGTAGGGACCTATGAGACCTTATTTGAAGCCTACAAGACCCATCCCGGTCGAGATTGCATCCATCACGATCGGGATGAAGTGCAAAGGAAAGCAGCGCTCCTGGAGCCCCATCCCAACCGACAAGAGATGATCTCGGCCGAGATGGGTCCCTTCCCGACCGAGATCTTCTCTTCTTGGCCGGGAAGGAGCAGCAGCAGCCCCGTGTTCTTCTTTTCTTCTCCTTTGCTCGTGAACCCTTATAAATACTCTTCCTTTGTATTGTTTAAGCACTTTTACATTATCTTACATTAGACTAAACCCTAGATAGAGTTCCTCCTCTCATTAGCTTAATCTTTCCTTAATCTTTAGTTAAACTTAGCTTAATCTAGTTTGTAATCCTTTTATTAAGGGAATTCTTTAGGACTCTTCCAAGATTGACAACCTTGGGGATTTATTTGGGTTTTTCTTATAATACAAGTTTTCATCTTTCATCCTTGCTAGTTTTGGTATAGTCCTCCTCTTCTCTTCTCTTTTAATCTTTGTTTATCTTTCAAGTTTCAATCTTTGATTATTGTTCTTTGTTCTAGTTAGTTTCATTATGAATGCTATGGTTATTATGTTGATTTCTCTTGTTAGTGTTAGTATTAGTTTGATTATGTGTGAGTAGATTTATTGTGGGGTTAGTAGGGGAATTAAGTGTTGATTATGGATGATTAGGGTTTGATTGTGGGTAAAGGTGAATTCTTTGTTGCTAGTCACATATTGAGCACACTATGTGTTTGTTGAATTGCTTGTTTGAGTAGTAGTGACCATGCTTCTCATGTTTGTTTTCCTCTTCTCATTGTGTGATTGATTTGTGGTTGAATCCTTGTGTATTGGGTAACATCTTGCATGAGTATTCGGGTTTAGTCTTTGACACGAGAGTACGGACTTTGTCTTTGACGCGAGAGCGCGGACCAACCTTAGTAACTAGGTGAAACCTACACCCTCAATCTCCCAACTATCCTACTACACTTATGAACCCGACCTAACCCTACTCCTTCCCATATTGATTTCTCCATCTTGTTAGCTATTATCTATCTAGTTAGTTGATTGTTTTTAGTTTAGTTCATCTTTTTAGTTCATATTATACCTAGTTCATTGTTAGTCATATTTCTACTCTCTTGTCATCATTCTAGTTTGTTCATCCTTGTCAATTCTCTTCTCTTTGCGTTGTTTTGGTAGCTTAGCCTTGTTTTAGGTGGACCGTAGTCTAGACACCTTCTACCGTCCCCGTGGACTCGACCCGAATTACCCTAGCTACGTGTTAGGTCTAGTTGGTTTTAATTTGTTGGTAGGACTCACGGCAAGTTTCACCATCAATTTGGCGCCGTTGCCGGGGACGGTGAATGTTTAGACTTAGTTTGCTTATTAGCTTGACTTAGTTACCCCTCTTGTGTTCTTCTTCTATCCATTGTGCCTATTTAGTAGTCTCTTTCTTTGTTTTTATTCTTTTCTTCTCTCTTTGTCTTCCGTTGTGTTCGTTTATTGTCTTTGCCTAGTGCCCATAAAGCACTAGATGTTCTCACGTTTGCTCTGGTGTGTAGTGCATGCCTAGGAGGAGAGGCGATTTCTTTCTCTTCAATCCAGAGCCGGAAAGACTCTTAGAGCCTTTCACCAACGGACGATTGACCGGGTTAGAAACTCTCAACCGGGTACTAGCAATACCATTGAAGAACAAGCTTAAGGATCCGACTTGAACGAAACACCTCGAGAGACGGTCGAAGGGAACTTCATCAATCCCTTTGGTACTTCTAGTCACTTTTCTCAACCTAGTTCTCCTTCAACCTCTACATCAACACCATCTACACCGTCATCTCCCGCATATCCAATAAGGCCTAAGTTCTCTTCTCATTCAACCTTCACGGAAGATGTTTTGCCCGGTCCCACCGCTTTACCGGAAACATACACCGGAAATTTTGTGGCTAAAACACACTTTATCCAATTGGTTGAAAGAAGTCAATTTAGTGGGTAACCAACGGAAGATCCTCATCAACACATGGAAACCTTCTCAGACTATTGCGATGCCATTACTCAACCGGGAATAACCCAAGACCAAATCCGGTGGGTCCTATTTCCTTTCTCTTTGATTGGCAAGGCGAAACAATGGTTCAAAGGTCTCGACAAGGCGGCTCTTGGTATAGACACATGGAAGAAGCTAGCTCTAGCATTCTACCAAAAGTTTTATCCACCGGAGAAGACTAATCTATTGAGAGCTTCAATCACGGGGTTTCAACAACGTGACGAAGAAAGTCTTTATGAGTCGTGGGAAAGGTTTAAGGCCTTGATCCGTTCTTGCCCCCATCATGGTTTATCACAATGGTTCCTTGTACAACAATTTTGGAATGGTTTATATGAAGACTCAAGGGCCATACTCAATATGGGGTCTAATGGAAGGTTTACCGAGGTCGATGACGATCAAACATGGGCAAGAATTGAAGAAATAACGGTCCACAATTCCCAATATAGTAGGCCTAGGAAGGCGAATCGAGGGGGAAGGCACGAGATTGATGTCATCACACAACTTAGTGCCGATCTTGGAGCACAATTGAAGACCCACATGGATACCATTGATAAGAAACTCCAAATTCATTTTGATCAAGGTCAAAGCACAAGTTCTTCCCACCAACATTCAATTCATCAAGTTAATGCTATGGGAGTGGTTCCTCTTACTTCTTATTATGGGATATGTGAGATTTGTGGGATATTTGGACATGAACCTCAACATTGTCGAGGTAGTATTGAGCAAGTGAATGCTTTTCAAGCATTCAAGCAAGGTGTTCCATATTTCCCTTACAAGCCTCAAAATGTACCAAATCTACATATGTTCCAAGTTTCCCAACAACAAGCCCAACAACAACACCGTCCACTCTATGTTCCTCCTCCCTTAAGGGACAACAACCAAGGCTACCAAGGTTATCAAGGCAATCAAAGGCCTTTCAACAACTTCCAACAAAATAACCAAGGTGCCTTCAACAACAATCAAGGGTTCCATAATCAAGGGAACTTCAATCATCAAGGTGGTTTCCAAGGAAACCAACATTCTCAAGGATTTCAAAACAACAACCAAGGTTACTAAGGTCACAATCATGGTAACTCTCAAGGCCAAAGTCAAGGCAACTCTCAAGGGTTCCAAGGGAGCTTCCAACAACAACAAGGGTCCCAAAATACTCAACAAGAAAACAAGCAAAGAAGCCGGTCTCCAATTCATAATTATGGCATTCCCTTAGCCATCACCAATACTCCTCATAACCAACAATCTCCCCCTTAGGATTTTGACATGCAAAAATCAATGTTGGATATGCAAAGGAGTAATCAAGAATTGCAAAGAAGCCAATTGGAGATGCTAAAGAACCAACAAGAATTCTTTGTTCACCTTCAATTGGAGAATAAGGCAACAGATACTCACGTGAAGATGCTTGAAACCCAACTAGCTCAAGTTGCTTTGGGTAGTTCTTCCCGGCAAAATGGTCAACTACCTCCTCAAGGTGTACCGACGAAATTCGAACATATGAATGCCATCACCTTGAGGAGCGGTGCATCTTATGACTCTCCCTTATTCCCTAATGAGCAAGAAGCCATGAAGGAGGTTGTATCTCTATCTCAAAGCAATGAAGGTTGGGGAAATCTCATGGAGGAGCAAGTATTATGGGAGGTTGAAAAACCTATTGAAGACAAGCTCCCCACACCCCAAGAGAAAGACAAGAGAAAGAAGAAAGTGTCAATTGAAAAGTCTCAACCTAATGAGCAAGACAAGATACACATCAAGTTGTCATTCCCAACAAGGCAAATGAAGACCAAGGTGGATGTTCAATATGACAAGTTCCTTGATATTGTGAGGAAGTTGGATGTGAGTATCCCTTTCACCGAGTTAATTACCCAAGTCTCGGCATATGGAAAGTTCATGAGAGAAATCTTGGCTAGGAAGAGATCCGTTGACAAGGAAGAGACCATAGCGTTCACAAGAGAGGTGAGCAAGCTCATTCAAGGCTCTACACTTCCTAAGTTGAAGGATCTGGGTAGTTTCTCAATCCCGTGCACCATAGGGAACTTGAAGATTGAAAGGGCATTATGTGATTTGGGGGCGAGTGTGAGCATCCTCCCTTATTCTATTTGTGAGCGACTTAGGATGAAAGAGCTCAAGTGTACCTCTATTACACTCCAAATGGCCGATCTTCACTTAACCGACCATTAGGAATGTTAGAGGATGTGCCACTAAGAATAGGGAAATTCTTCATTCCGGTCAACTTCCTTGTGCTTGATATGCCGGAGGATGCTATCACTCCTATTATCCTTGGCCGTCCATTTCTAGACACCGCCGGTGCAATGATTGATGTCAAAAATAGTAGGATCACCTTTGAGTTGGGCGACAAGAAGCTCGTGTTTGACCTCCAAGGCAACACCTCGCCTAAAAATGAAGAATCGTGCAATATGATCCATGCCATGAAAGACTTCGATCTAAGGAATGAGTCGGGTGAAAGCTTGAAAGACAACTTGGGTGGAATTGAAGATGATGATTCCGAGCTTGGGGCGGATGAATGCCCATGTGATGTGATTGATGACAAGTCGGTTGGTAAGAAGAAGGTTGAGCCTCCCTTGGAGCCACATGAAGATAGATGGACGTTTGGGTATATACCGAAGGATCGCAAGTACAAGTTCAAGCCGTTGAACTTAGTAGATCGGGATGCCCCGGGAACGTCAAGGCTAGGTTGTGAAGACCTTTGGAGTGGAGGTTGGTATTCCACGAGCTTGATCGAAGATTTCTCGAGAGCCTTCGATTTGTTACTTTGTGCCCTTGAAGGCGATGGAGTTATCTATGATGTTGTTGAAAAATGAATGAAGAACCCACCTTCCTTGGTTTGACGGAGTTCCAAAAGAACCGTCTTATTGTATATATCTCTTTCTTATTCTTTTGTGTGTTTGTGGAAATCTTGTAATTTGGAATTTTGATGAGCGATGTGAGGGATGGATTTTGATGATGTTCATTGAGTTTATTTGATAGATTGCTTGTGAAGATGAAGTTTTGAGATGAGTGGTCGATGATAGAAGCTTGGAGCTTAGGCTAGGAAGTCGGTATTTGAGCTTTTCCTAAGCTTTTGGGGACGGGATTCTAGATCCCGAGGTGTTAGTTGACTTGTGGGTGGAGCTATCATGAGGATTGAAGAGGTAGAAGAGTCATCCCGACCGAGAAGGGTTTCATCCCGACCGGGATGATGTGTGCAAGAAATTCTGAGCTACTGCCTACCCATCCCGACCGGGAACTAGTTCTTCCCGACCAGGAAGGGTTCCTCCCGACCGGGATCGAGTCCATCTCGACCGGGATGAGTTCCAGCTCCCACTTTCGTCTTTGTTCCTTCATTTAAGCCCCACCCCACCATTTTATTCCCTCTCCCAACCTCCCTACCTACCCTTGCAACTATCATATAACCCCTACACTTCATATGTACACATTCATCTCATCTTCTCTTCACTATGCACCGAGATTAACCTCAAAACCCACCATCATTTGCACCAATACAAGCCCGGTACTTGAGACTACATTGAGGAAGAGGAGGAATATCGATGAGGACAAGCAATGTACCGCTAATGATCATTGAGACGATGGAGTTAGTGAGTTGCTAACCGTTTGGTAGGCGACCCTCTTTTCTTTTCCGTCTTTTAGTGCTAGTCTCTCTTTGTGTGCTCCCATTCCCTTTTATTTATTTGGTGTCTTGGTAGCCCTCGGGGCCTTTGGTAGTATTGCTCCCGATTTTCGATGACGTGATTGCATCGAGAATCATTTCAAAATCCAAATTTACAAGCCTTTTCACTTTTTCTTTATTTTTCACTTTTTGGTAGAATTTAGTCGGATTTAGGCGGAATCCGGGCTAGGTGACTTGATTACACCTAGCCCTCCTCTCCCATTTCCTTTTATTTTCTTCTTTTTATTTCCCCCCCCCCCCCCCCTCATCCATATCTTTTCTTGTCTCGGCTCTTGGTGACTTGATTACACCCCGGCCGGACACTTTCTACCCCTTTCTTCGCTTTTATTTTTGATTTTTAGCTTTATTTTCGTAGTTTCCTTTCTTTTTAGTGTCTCCACACTACTGATCGAGCATGGGGACATTGCTTGGTTTAAGTGTGGGGGAGCGATATCCTAGTGTAGTTTAGTTTTATTTTCGTAATTTTTTCGAAAAATCTTAAAAAAACCTAAAAATTTGAAAAAATTCATAAAAAATTCAAAAAGATTTTCTTTTGTGTCTTTTCCTTTTGTGTCGTTGTGTCGTATTTTTGTTGTATTGTGTGTTTTGCCTCCCCATTTTCTTGTAGGTTCCTTGATCGCCGTAATTTTTGGAAAGCTCAAGACATCCGGTAACGTCATTCTATCCCTTTTCCTCTTTGTCTCTTGTGAAGTTTGGAGGATGTTGTGTGATGGTGTGTGCTCGGGTGGAGCCTTTTGGAGATTTGTGGTTGATTGGTTGCTTATTTGGATGTTTCGGGGTGGTGTTTGTTTTCCTTGTGTGTTTGCTTTCCTTTCATTCATTTTGTTTTGTCTTTGTTGTCTTTGTCTCTTTTTCTTTCGCTTTTGTTGCATCTTTGTTTTGTGTTGTGTAGTTTGTGTCTAGTGTAGAAAAGGTTTTCGAAAACTCGGTTTTGAGGCTAGTGCGCAAGTGTTTACTTTCCCTTTCTAGTGGTATAAATCGCGTCTTGGACTTTAGTCTAGTATAATGACCTTAATCAATAGTTTCGTTGGTCCTTTACCTTGAGTCCACCTAGTCTACTAGGGATTTACTACGGGATTTGCATTTTGACCACTATGACCACCCACGGAGTGAATAGGCTTTGGTTGCCGAGTCCGTCTCTTAGGTGACCTTGTTCGAAATTGCTTTGATTAGTCCAAGTTTCCCCCCTTTTTGTGGGTTTGAAGGGAAATCGCGCCCCCCGACTTACCCATTTCCCTACCTTCTACACATTCTTCCACAGATAAGTTGCAACTTGTTGAAAGTTTCTTACTTGGTTGCAAGAAATGCCTACAATACAAGATATATCAAAAAGGCAAACCAAGTCAAAAAGAAAGAAAAGGAAAGGAAAGAAAGAAAAGAAAGAAGAAAAAAAGAAAAGGCACAACAAATGAAAAACAAAATACAAAAGAAGAAAAAAGAAATGGCATAGCAACTCAAAAGCCAAATGCAAAAGAAAAATGCCAAAAGAAAACCATCTCACAAAAAGATTCTCACCCCCTCAAAAATAAGCCTTTTTCCGACCGTTACCGAAAAGAGTCTACCAAAGGACCGAGTCCCTAGGAAGGATGATAGCGGTAATGATCGGTCTTCCCTCATTTTGCAACCTTTATCCACCTTTTTACTTGGACTAGTTAGGCCGTTTTTGAGCTTGTGACGACCCTCTTGGCTCATCGCTAAAGGGGGCGGGGTCTCACTTACCTACAGTGTCGACTAACTCCGTGGTTCATCCTTTTTCCATCCCGCCGATCGTCTCGTAGTATGTTCTTAGAAGGTTAGGAGGAACCTAGGTAAGTTACCAACGTTTTTATTGCTTTGTTGTCATACTATTAGGGTTTAGTTCATATCGGTTTGTATTATTAGCTTGGGAACGTTGTCACTTGCCTTGAGTCCTTAACCGGTGTTTCTTTCACCTCTTTGTAGAGGGAAGCGGTATTTATTTCTTCTTGGGTGCAACCGGTTGTTTGTTTGTTTGTATGTTTGTTTGTTTGTGTGTTTTCGTGTCCGGTTGCATCCACAGTTTTGTCGCAAGACCTCACTTGCCTTGCGGAGAGCACTTTTCCTCTAAGTATTCTCGCGTGAGTTGAAAGGGCGTAGGGTGCGCTAATACCCGCTCGGTTAGTAGTCTAGTTTCTTTTAGTTTTTAGTTAGTTTGTGCTTACTCGAGGGCGAGTAAGGGTTAAGTGTAGGGGAATTGATAGGAGTGTTTTGTAGTGCTATTTTCCTTGTGTTTGGTCTCGGTTTCTCTTGTGAAATCGCTCTTTGGAGCGGTTTCGAGGCTACTTATGCTTCTTCTAGTTTGTTTTAGGTTCCTAAGACCAATCTTGGAGAGGTGGAACGATTCCGACTCGTTTCCGACACATTTGGAGCCAACGAAGAGAAGCGACAATCACTCGGTTGCTTAGACTCGATCCCAAGCCATTGGGACCCATTTCCGAGCCCCTTAGACTCGATCCCGAGCACCGAGAATCGATGAGAAGCCTATGAGGAACAAGTAGGGACCTATGAGGCCTTATTTGAAGCCTATAAGACCCATCCCGGTCGAGATTGCATCCATCACGACCGGGATGAAATGCAAAGGAAAGCAGCACTCCTGGAGCCCCATCCCGACCGAGAAGAGATGATCTCGGCCGAGATGGGTCCCTTCCCAACCGAGATCATCTCTTCTCGGCCGGGAAGGAGCAGCAGCATCCCCGTGTTCTTCTTTTCTTCTCCTTTGCTCGTGAACCCTTATAAATACCCTTCCTTTGTATTGTTTAAGCAATTTTACATTATCTTACATTAGACTAAACCCTAGATAGAGTTCCTCCTCTCATTAGCTTAATCTTTCCTTAATCTTTAGTTAAACTTAGCTTAATCTAGTTTGTAATCCTTGTATTTAGGGAATTCTTCAAGACTCAACCAAGATTGACAACCTTGGGAGATTTATTTGGGTTTTTCTTATAATACAAGTTTTCATCTTTCATCCTTGGTAGTTTTGGTATTATCCTCTTCTTCTCTTCTCTTTTAATCTTTGTTTATCTTTCAAGTTTCAATCTTTGATTATTGTTCTTTGTTTTAGTTAGTTTCATTATGAATGTTATGGTTATTATGTTGATTTCTCTTGTTAGTGTTAGTATTAGTTTGATTATGTGTGAGTATATTTATTGTGGGGTTAATAGGGGGATTAAGTGTTGATTATGGATGATTAGGGTTTGATTGTGCGTAAAGGTGAATTCTTTGTTGCTAGTCACATATTGAGCACACTATGTGTTTGTTGAATTGCTTGTTTGAGTAGTAGTGGCCATGCTTCTCATGCTTGTTTTCCTCGTCTCATTGTGTGATTGATTTGTAGTTGAATCCTTGTGTATTGGGTAACATCTTGCATGAGTATTCGGGTTTAGTCTTTGACACGAGAGTGCGGACTTTGTCTTTGACACGAGCGCGCGGACCGACCTTAGTAACTAGGTGAAACCTACACCCTCAATCTCCCAACTATCCTACTACACTTATGAACCCGACCTAACCCTACTCCTTCCCATATTGATTTCTCCATCTTGTTAGCTATTATCTATCTAGTTAGTTGATTGTTTTTAGTTTAGTTCATCTTTTTAGTTCGTATTATACTTAGTTCATTGTTAGTCATATTTCTACTCTCTTGTCATCATTCTAGTTTGTTCATCCTTGTCAATTCTCTTCTCTTTGTGTTGTTTTGGTAGCTTAGCCTTGTTTTAGGTAGACCATAGTCTCGACACCTTCTACCGTCCCCGTGGACTCGACCCGACTTACCCTAACTACGTGTTAGGTCTAGTTGGTTTTAATTTGTTGGTAGGACCCACGGCAAGTCTCACCATCAGTTGTTGTCTATAACAACAACCCTTGTACAGGCATAACTGACATCCATTCACAATAATATACAACTTCTTTCTATACTCTTCTCTATTCTCTCATTTCTGTTACGATCACCATTGTTGAATACTCGAAATTCGAGGTACTCTTTCATATCATAGAGTTACTTCCTGCATCCTGTATCATTAGTATCAAAGCTAAATAAAAAATCTTGGCGCCTAAACATATAACTGTAAAGCAGTTACAAGCAATCATGGAAAATCGTATACTCAATGTGGAGCAGCGATTAAAGAGCCAGGCAGCGACATTAACAGAGAACTCGACTCTATTAGCAGAAATTCTTCGTATGTTGAAGGATCAGGAACCACCGGGGAACGGAGGATATCAACCACCACCGCCACCGCCTCCACCTCCGCAGAATAATCTCTCTTTCAATCCTAAGGTGAAATTTCCGACATTTGATGGTAAGAATCCTCGATTATGGATTAAAAAGCGTAGTAAATACTTTAATATTTATGCAAAATTATTGAGATGAATCAGCGAATTGATTTAGCAAGCATGTATATGATTGGTAGAGTTGAGTCTTGGTTTAATAGCTATATCGTTGTACATGCTGAAATTACCTGGGATGAGTTCATTGTTGATTTGGGTGCTAGATTTAAGGAAGAAATTGGGGGAAATATTGTGGAAGAATTCAACAAACTAAGCCAAAATGGTAGTATCGATGATTATTTAGACGCTTTTGAGGATCTAAGATCACTTATGATTCATAGAAATGCATTATTACCTGATCAATACTTCTTAGATTGTTTCATTGGGGGTTTAAAACCAACATTGAAGCCTTTTGTGCGTGCTTTTAAACCTGGTAGCTTGTCAGAGGCAGAAGAGTATGCTAG